>CM051032.1:60448136-61663136 GCA_027627225.1 Congeria kusceri
TATCTTCTTGATATCCAACCTCCGCGCAGAGATTTGACTGGTTCCGATCATAGCTCTAATCAAATCTCTGCCGTCATAACAAACCACGTGATGATTATCGTTTTTAATCTTCTAGATATTATTTATGGTTTTAATTAGTTATTTTCTTTTTCTGTTTTCATTATTGACTGCAAACGGTGTATAAAATCCAATTACTAGTATGTAGAAAATCGCACTGAGTTGCATTAAATAAGTAAAAATTACAAACACGTAATCCTTCCATATCTGGAAGGATTTTACTTGTGATGGCAGTTGTTACCGTTAACCGATAGGGGAGGTAACCGCTGCGATGAGTTTGCTTGATATCAATTTGATTTTTACCATGTTTCTTACCTTGACACAGTTTGTAAAGTACGCCTCCTAGACAACACCACTCTGTCTTACTTGGCCTGTGACAGGTCGACTAAACGTTGGCTCATTTACCAATTTACAAAGCTGTGACATGCGTTTTGGGTTGACATTTATAATATTGCACTTTGCCGCATACTCGTATCGTGTTTTTGTTCAATCAGATATTTCGTAGCTACTAAATCACAACGGGTTTAACGATACTTAATGAAGCACGCTGATCTGTTATATATTCAATAATCTTTGCGCATGAATGATCCATGTGAACGGTAAAGTTCGAGGTAAAGTCCATACATGTTTCGCATATAGGAGAAACCAGCAATTCGATTATTTAATTGCAGGTTTTTATAATGAAAATATCAAACGTAAGTCACCATACACAATGGGTGTTTGCAGGAAATGAACACTTTCAATATTGCGTCATTTTGGACTCTGACACTGTGGTGGTTGCGTTTAGCAGGCGTGCGGTGATAATGAGTACTGCTTTGTTTGCACGTCCAAATTCAAACAGACGGGATGGAAATAGTGAAGTGGCTATTATCTGTAACAATTCAAAGCTTATCTCAGATATATTTTGGCCTTCGAGAAGGACTTATTTTTTTATAAAGGCAGTTAAACACATGTGCAATGTTCGACATCTGTTATCAACAGTTGCTGGGATAATATTGTATCGATATGACGAAAACAAAAAAAAGTATTCAGTAAATTTTGCTTGGATACAGATACATGTATTTGTAATATATTGAATAAAATATTTTAAACCTTCAATGTCCTATTTTAGAAATGACTTTCAATTAAATCCCAGTCGAAATTAATTCCATTGGTCTCGTTCTACTGATTGTTGCAGCCCTCAGTATGATAAAGTTTGATATATTGCCAGCATGTTGATAATCATTATCTTAAATTTGGTATTAATTTGACTAGCATTACTCCTACGTCAGGGTATGTGAATATTCGTTGATGATATTTATTTTGTGTTCAAATTACCTTTTTTTAACAAATAGCACGAGTGAAACGAGCAAAAAGCCTTAACCCTTTTACTCGCTGCGCATTAAAGATGTAGTTGTTACATGTATATTATTAAGCAAGAATCTAAATACATGTATAATTACGCGGATTATGTTGACATCTGATCTGTTCATCGGACACAATGTCGACCATCATTTCTGCGAGTGTAGTTTTAGATTTATCGCCTGGGCGACCAATTAATTCGAGAACAGGCTTGTTTAAAATGCACAGTATACAACGATGATATACTCGACAAACAGAACACAATGACAATCATGCATACAATTGCTTCCTGTTTTTAAATTTCCCAAGGTTATTTGTAAACTAGTAATAAAAACAGAAGAAAATGCCGAGTATTCTGATCCTCTACAAAAACGTGTTCGAACTGACCCCCCCCCGTCCGAGGGAACATTCTTTTTTATATTGGATACGCCCCTGTTCCGTCACTGATGACCGAAAAGAGCGGCTGTCAAGGTAGAATGCGAGGAATGTCACGTATTTCACAGGGACGTGGGATGAAAAATGTAATCACGGTCACTTAAATTTTAATGTAGTGTTTTGTGTTGCAAACTAAATTAATTATGATAATTATGTTTTATTGCAAAGGAAAGAACACTGCATCGACTTAAGCTTTCACATAAAACTTTGACTTCGAATGGCTTGTTCGTATCACGTGTTATACGAGGCACATTACTTTTGTAGCTAAACTAAGGGTGGATGCATGTATATTCATTTTGATGAAAGGCTGCATATATATGCTTAATTTAAAATAAAATGTTCTGTTCTTTACTGTACTTCGATTTATCAGCCAATGATGATGATTCACGGTTTCTTTGGAAAAAAACAACTGTTCATACAGAAATATAGAAACTTTGCAAGGTGTTACTCGTGTTGTCAAAATTATTGTATGGTAATTTTTACACTTGGTACATGTTAAGGTCGCTTTATAATCCGAAAATAGATAAATAATGTTGATTTGTGATTACTTTTAACTTTTAAGTGAACCTTTGATATAAATTAATAGATAACAATGGCTTATTGTGCTGAACATTTCTGTATATAAATTAGAAAATTAAAACTGCAATCCGTGTTTTTTTTTCATTTTTATGTTAAGAACATAGAAATTGAACCTTAAATATAAATAGTTAAACGTGATTTATCTTGCGGAACATTACTTTTCTGCATACAAATAAGAAAATAAAAACTTTCATTTTTCATGTTTAAGTAATGTTTAAGTAATCAAAACATAGAAAGTAAAAATCTGCTCTTACAAGTTTATCAAGCTATCAGTGGTGAAATAATTAAAACCGTTTCATGCAGTTCTAGTTTTCTGTATGACATTTTGAGTACATTGAGTCATTACATTTTGTAGCAATTGGGTTGTGGTCTCTCTGACTTTTAATAGGTAATGAAAAATACCCATATATATATAGTTCGTAGATAATCTTATATAATTTATAAATTGAAAGTAAATTATGCATACGGAATAATCTCGATCATTCATGTATGATAATTTAACATAATAATAGTGTTAAAATCTACTTGAGGGAAATAACTATTTGTACTGCGCAGTTATAATAAATACATTTCCATCTTGCAATTATGTATCTTAATCATCAAACTTGCTGATGTTGCAAGTAGCGCTCACTGAATCTAGACTGATCACGAGAGGCCAGTCAGAAAACACATAGAGAAAACACATAGAACCAATAAAAAGGCGGAACATATAAATGATACATTTGAGGCGTGTCTTGGGAAAGCCGGTATTAATGCATGTGCGTTAAGTGTCGTCCCGGATTGGCCTGTGCAGTCCGCACAGGCTAATCTAGGACGGCACTTTCCGCCTTCAGTGGATTTATGTTTAGAAGAGACCTCCTTGAAACAGAAAATACCATAAAAGCACGGGACTGCACAGGCTGATCCGAGACGACACTTTACGCACAACATTAAGCCCGGTTTTCCCACGACAAGTTTAAATTATACATACATATGTGGAAGCATTCATTAGGATCATTATTTGTTTGAATCGAACTTTGTGAAACATTAAAATGTCGTGCTAAAACAAACTTACGTGTACTGTGTTGTGAGTACACATATTAAAACTAGGCATTTTATGTCTACAAAATGAACACTATATAATCATTTGGTAATGTTTACACTATAACGTGCTCATTATGTTTTGTTTTCATTTTTGTCCGACATCAGCAGATGTGTCGAACTCCTGGAAAGATTTGGCGCTTTATTTGCAGTTGACACAAAAAATACAATTCCGAAAGTAATTTTATAAATCTGACAACAACTGTTTACGGATTTCATGGATTTAGAATTGCGTATTTCTAACATACGCCATAATAGCAAAGAAACTCACAAATCTTAAGAAAGATTTCAAACGTGTATTGAAAAAAAAACATAATTGAGGCACATTGTTCACAATTAAACAGTTATTTATATCTAAGCGTGATGTTAATGCTATGATTACAGAAATTTGAGGCGGTTGATAACGGGGGCTGCCCAGAAAACCTTTGATCAAAGTCATAACTGCAGCTTGGATTCGACACATCCGCCATCATGCACTGAGAGTACAAAGGGAAGCAATTAGGATTTGTATAATGAGAAGCATTTTCTGTAGTCACCGAGTTGTCCCCCCTAGTTACGTTATCATGAAATGCTTGCTGCTGTACGGAACACTGGCCACGGTCTGTCGCAATGCCTGCTTTTTGGGATCCACCGTCATTGTACCTGTTTGTCTTCAGTTCTGCAATTGTTTGTACTGAAGAATTATTCGCGACATGAGTGTTTTCTAGGCTGAATGTTGCACTGGAGCCCTTGTTAACATCCCCCATCGAGGCGGCCGAGTCCAGACGTTGAATCATGGATGTGTAGAAGTCAGTATCAAACGGGCTGGATAAAAGGTCAAGGCTATCGTCCAGCTGCGTGGCGGAATCCTGGAACTGAGAAGTCTGACTCCGGAAACACGATGGAGAATCAGGAACGTCGGCTGGTTGTCGGGAACAATCTGCTAAATTCGTTGGAATTTCAGATTTTATGCGCTTTGTTGATGCGTCCACGTTATAACAGTCGTTGTATATTTTATCAAACGCGTTTGATGAGTCAAAAGTTTGTCTATTTCGTTTCAAATGTTTTCTGTGCGTGTAGTCAAATGTATCCAGTTGGTCACAATACCGTCTGCTATAGGCATCCTGTCGGCAGTAGCCGCGATCTGTTGGAAACTGATACTGACTGGGTTCTGGGGCCCTTCCTCGCATCGACACGGCGGACTGTGACGTCATACTCCGATAGTGCACCGCGCTAGAACTCGGAAAATGCGACGGCATAAAGTTGTCGCTAGGAAGCAGTGAAGCGGTATTCGAGTGATATGTTCTTTTGTTTGGTCCGATCTCTATCGAGAGAGACTGCATGCCCGCTACTGGGGGTATGTCGCAAACGCTCTGGGGATACAGACTGAGTCTCTTTGGGGTGAACGGCGGCGAGTTGGCGGTGCGGGGGCTGCCCTGTGTGACCCATTTGCTGCAAGTGCACTCAAACGGCGAGCAGGAACACACGTCGTCACGCTCTGAAATATCGTTAATATACGTTGTATAACAGGACAAAGGAGAACGCATATTTGCAAAATCTTGGTATTTAAATAGGTAACCGAAGATATGTAATGTTAAATAAACAAGAAAAAGAAAAAGAAACGAATTAGAGCTCCATTCGTACAACGTCTAAATAAAGCTCGGTTCGAAAAAGCGCTTCATCAGTATGACAGTACATTTTGTATATTGGTACTGAAAAGTATGGTTTAATTATCGGTTAATTAACAAAAATGGTAAAAGCGATTCATTAAATACGTTGGTCCCAGATTTATATACTATACCTACCACTGGTTACTGGATGATCAGCTAAAGCCGTGTTACTCACCCGGTGTCACGAGGTGACGTATAGAAGACGTCTCGTCGTCATGGAGATGGAATGCCTTAACCCCTCCACAGTTCTGAAACCATCAGTTGCTCCTGATTATAATATAATAATAACAACACAAAATAAATAAATAGTTTTAGTTGACACAAGATTATTATTTCCTAAGACACCGAATTTTTATTGTACACATTGTTTTAACAGTGATCAAGTATGAATTGCATAGATATCAGCACCTATGCTGCAATTGCAAATAAATATGCATAGTAAAAACAAGAGCGCGCAGTTAAGAGCATCAATGATAAGTATTACAAGTGCACTGTATAGGTTATATAAATAATGTATTAATTGTTTTAAATACTTTGATTTTTACAATACACCAAGAATCGATTCGCCCATTTGAGGAATTTTACTAAGTTTACACGTGATTTTTCTATTTTATCTACTATTCCTTGAAATAGTTTAATCTACACGACGACATAACTTCACCGGAAGTCTATACCTCGGCCATTTTCTGACTCCTCAACGTCCGCTGGTGTCTGCGCGCCTCGGCTGAGGCCTTCAGTTCCGGTTTGGGGTGGTCGTGAATGCCTTTAGACTGGAAGTAGATGGCGCCTCGGTGATGGCGCCAGAAGTGCGTCACCGGATATCCGCTGTGGCCCCTGCACGGGAGAAGGTCAAGGACCCCGGAGCAGTTGGCGTTAGGACACATCTTGCCTGCGTAATGAATTGTAAAATTAAATATGCTGTTTTCTTCAAGTTAAGTGTAAAACTTTATACATAATGATTAATTTCATAAGATAATGCTAAAAAGCTAGACACCATTATTTTAGCCTAAACATACACATGCTTTGACTAAAAGTAAAAGCATAAAATCATGAAGGCATATAAATAGTTTGATTCATTCAATTAACATTACGGACTCTTTGGCACGATTCGCTATCGCTTTCATATTATTACGCAGAATGGCCGATCGCTGAGAACAGCGCACCCATGAGCCCCGCTCTTCACTCACACAATAATCAAACTACTCAAGAGCCATCAGCGTACCGATCTGCTTCCGGCGCGCTTTGTCGCAGATAGCAGGCCGGAGATGGATCTTCTCGCCCTCCGCGCCTGCGCAGTCGTGGCTGCAGACGAGCACCCCGAGGCAGGACTTCTTGAGAATCATGGCATTGTGGTTGTTGGTGTTGCGCATGGCCCAGCCGCTCACGTGACGCCGCGCGTCCTCGCAGTCCTGGTTGTACACGTGACGGCAGTTCCCGTCCGGCCACTCGTAGAAATCATCCTGCTTCTCGAACTGGAAGAAATGAATGAATGAAAAATGGCACAATACTTTTTGTAACATAAATGTTTTCTGTTAGAATATGTAACACGCTAAATTCTTGTAACACAGATGATTTCTGCTAAATTTTAGGTTTTGTTTGGCATGGTTTCTGCTAGATCATACGCGGATTCAGAGAGGGCACCGGAAGTGGCGTACGCCCCCTCTAAAATTGTCCAACACGATAACTGCAACGTTTCAGGGGAGATCACTCTGGAAAGTTCAGTGTCTTCAACGGAATCAACCGCTTACCTCCATTGACTTCAGTTTGAAGAGTACATCTGTACTTCGCCACAATGAAAGGTAGACTTACCAGAGGTAGAATGTTGTCATTGACGTCCCAGTGTACTTCCGGGTCCAGCTCGCCCTTGCTGCTGCTCATGGAGGGGAGGTATGTGCTCTCATCCGTCAGTGTCATAATGTGCGGGGGTGTCTGAAACCCAACATTCACACTGAGTGCGTGGCTGCGGCAAGCTGTGTTCACAATGATAACGGTGCTACTGGCAACATACACTCTGATTACCTGGCTACTGAACCCAGTGTTCATATTTCAAGGCTACTGAACAGAAATGTTCACACTGATCACATGGCTACTGAAATAAATGTTCAGACTACATGGCTGCTGAATAAGAATGATCACACCGTGGCTGCTTAATAAGCTAATATTCACACGTATAATGAAGCTGCTGAACACGAATGTTAACACTGATAACATGGATACTGAACACGAATTTTACCCTGATTAAATGGTTACTGAACACCTATTTCACACTGGTTACATGGCTACTGAACACAAATGTTCAGTCTATATGGCTACTTAACACGAATTTGACACCTATAACATGGCTATTGAACACGAATTTTCACAATGATTACATGGGTACTGAACACGAATATGCCATACTGGCGTACATGGCTACTGAACACGAATGTTCAGTCAACATGGCTATTGAACACAAATGTTCACACTGCGCACATGGCTACTGAATACGAATTTCACACTGATTACATGGTTACTGAGCACGAAATTTCACACTGATTACATGGTTACTGAACGCGAAATTTCACACTGATTACATGAATACTGAACACAAATGTTCACAGTGATTACATGGCTACTGAACACAAATGTTTACACTGATTACATAGTTACTGAATACGGATGTTCACACTTTTTACATGGCTACTGAACACGAAGGTTCACACTGATTGCATGGATACTGAACACGGAGGGTCAGTCTGCATGGCTACTGAACGCAAAATTATACACTGACTACATGGCTACTGAAACAACTGTTCAGTCTACATGGTTATACTGACTACTAAAATGAATGCTGACAAGCAATACTTCCGTTCTGAAAATGAGTAATCAATTCTTCAGCAGTATTTACGGAAAATGGTATGCTGAATATATCGAGTAAATATAATAATCTTGGCTACATAAATTAGTGTGTTGCTACTTAAAATGTAATTATTGTTACTAAAATGTAAGAATGGTTACTTAAATTAATACCTTAATACCACTGGAATAAATGTGAACGTCCGTCCGTTATTATGTAATAAGTTTCGTTCAATATTTTCATACCAGTTTGTAAGCCTTTTGATCTCATGTTAATTACACATGTTCATCTGCAAACATTCGTTTCGTGATTATTTAATCTTTAGAATATAATAAACGATAATAAATTATTGACATAAACTATCAAAACAACATTAAAATTACGAGTTGAAATTGCACCATTATATGAATTGATAATAACATTGAATTGTAAACATTTAATATATCATGTAAGTAAAATAGACACACACAAAAATGCTACAATAATTATACAAATCTTGGCTACTATAATTGTACACATTTTTGTTTTTGACTTTCTTTTATGACCGTTTATCTGTTTGAATAAAGAAGCATGCATTTCAACTTTTGTTATTATTTGTAATTACACATCACAGACTGTTTTCAGACAAACAATATGTCAGATTTAATTCACGAAGCTGAGAAATTAGTCTAAAGACAATTCTAATTGAGTGTTTTATGAATCCGCTGTTTATGGTGTGATTAACCGACCCATTATGACTCCACCTCGCGTATTGACATGAACAATATTGGGTGTCCCCATAAAACCGCTACTGCGCAGTCGCGTGGCAAATGACCTTCCGGGTCATTAGGTCGACAAAATGGGTGCCGATAAGTAGCCCTGTGAACTGCATCTGTTTTCGTTTGACTATCCATTATACGTCTTAAAGTCTCCATTTGCTTTTGAAATTATCCATTTGCTTTTGAAATTTAATAAAAACGCAAAGTCTGTTCGATGGGTACCACCTAGAAAGCTTTGCGAATCCTCGCCGACATTGACTCCGCCTTCGCTTCTGTATAGCAATAAATCGCATTGCCACTCTCCAATGAGGAAGAAAATTGTATTGTCACAGGGCAATAGATTGTTATCTGTAGATTACAGGCTAGCAGTCAAATATGACATCCCATAGGGAGTAAATTGCCGTTTGTCAGAGTTACGTCATTAAGTGATTAACGTGTTATAATAGGAGAACAAATATGTCGATTTGAGAACGACCACGTATGTTTCATTGCTTAATATAAGTCATCAGGATAACGGAATAAGAGTTGTTAGCTCACCTGAGCACGAAGTGCTCGGTGAACTATTGGTATAGGGGACCTCTCCGGCGTCGTCCGTCATCCATCGTCCGTCGTCCGTATGCCGTCAACAATTTGGACCGTCTCAACAATAAAGACTACATTTTTTATTCAATCTCGACCTAACTTGCAAAGTTTGTGTATGACCATAAAATCTCGGATGGGATTGTTATTGGGTCAGATCACACCAGTAACACCAGATCGTGGGCCATATCGTGTTTCAAACACCAGAGTTATTGCCCTTTGTTTATTAAAAAAATATACAAAAATGGACATTATTCAAGATAGAGACTTCATTTTTCATTCAATCTTCACCAATCTTGCACAGTTTGTCTATTATCACGAGGTTACAGTTGAAGTGGAATATAAGCAAGATCGGACAAGAAACACCAGAGTTATTGCCCTTTGTTTGTGAAAAAAATATGCAACAATGGACATTATTCAGAATAGAGACTTCATTTTTCATCCAATCTTCACCAATCTTGCACAGTTTATCTATGACCATAAGATTAAAGGTGTAGTCGAATATAAGCAAGATCGGACCAGATACACCAGAGTTATTGCTCTTTGTTTGTGAACAAAATGTGCAAAATATGGACATTATTCAGGATAGAGACTTTATTTTTCATCCAATCTTCACCAATCGTGTACAGTTTGTCTATGAACGTAAGACTACAGGTAAAGTCGAATATAAGCGTGATCGGGTCAGAAAAACCAGAGTTATTTGCCCCTTGTGTTTGGAGAAAAACATCAACAAGTTATCAATGATTGGCGTGCACACACGATGTTTGATTCAATGTTGACCAAACTTTGACAGTTTGCGCATGACCATAAAAATTGATTGATAAAATTTGATTTCCAACAGTTGCAAGACTTGCATGCAGTTATTTTTACTTGCAACATTGTTTTCAGAGCCTGCATTAACATCATTTATCATCATTGGACAGAAAATTATCAAAGAAAAAGCAAAACTTTACCTGATAGCACAGCCATCGCAATTTTCGCATTGCAACTAGTTCTCCAAAACTGTTTGCGAAAAAGACATTAAGATCTACTGTTTCTGCATTTTCCAGAATTGTCAATGACTTACTGAACAAGGGTCAGATTAGACTATCGAGAAAAATGATTTGAGAACCATTAGCAAAAAAAAAACGCACATCCACTCCCAACTCGTACTTTAGTTAGGTCATTGCACTAACCGATGTTTTAAATCAAAATTGATCCTATCCCCCACAGGCGTATTGTTCAGATACCTTAATTTTCAAACCTGTCACAACAGTATGGTCTTCATCCGTACCAGTTCTCAGGTGAGCGCTTTGGACCATCATGGCCATCGTGTCTTAGTTTTTGCGTTCGTTTTGCGACTGGCATTTTTGATTCTAATGCAATGTGTCTGAAGCTGGTGTTAAAACTTGAGAATTAAATTCTCCAAAAATGCATATGCAATTTTGCGCAGTGCAAAACAAAGACATTAATTTCGCGTTTGCTTACACGATTAAAGCGTTCCATCGTAACGATTAACCAACGTATACCAGACGTTTCTACTTGATAAATTAATTATAATGGCTTTGATAAATGTGAAACGCTGTGTCTTTTTAGCGTGTAAATTCCTTACATCTCTAATTAAGACCTGCCATAAAATCACATTACGCGGTTGCTGTTTTTTTCAAATCCCACTTTGCCATATTAGACAATTTTGGATTCTCAAAGTTCTTGGATGGTAGTTGCACAGGAATTGCAGTTATGTAAAAAAAAATGGCATAATTTATTTACTTCATTTCGACGGCGTGTTTAGTATGTTATTGTCACGTTTGTAATGATTTTTACGTAGTTCTGGATTCACTGGAGTTGTTATAACCGTCTCTGTAATTTATTTGTCACATTCAAAGACAAGAGCCCGTATTTACAATACTGCTTATGGAATATTTAAGTAAATTTCTTAAATTCATAAAATTTCTTATAAGCCTGTGGCTGTTTTATGTATATGTCGTTTTACATTGAAATGTTTCAAACTTGTTAATATTGATAAAATGTTACATATTTGACCTTTTTGTAAATTTCACTGAATTTCACATTGACAATTTTATCTGAAATGTTCACTGAAGTAGAACGTAAGTTAAGATTTCCCCTTAGGAGCTTAGTGGATACCGGCCAAGTGCATCGTGTGTTTAAATTAGTCTTTGTAGACTTCCTAGTGGTCGAGCACTCTTAAAAAAACACAAAACAGTGTTTAACTGCATTACTTAAACATAGCAATACCGAATATCTTGGTTGCTTAAACCCAAAATAAAGTGCCATTAATTACGGTTGATTAATTTATGTGACTGAGAGGCTATACAGTCATGAAGTGTTTCCCAAAACAAACATTGACCGGAAGCAGATTCTATAACCAGGCACGTGACAAGGTTTTGACATGCGCACTACACATTTTCATTAAGAAGACACAAGAGAGCTGGAACAAGTATCGTGCGGTTGGACTGACCGAAATAAAGGCCGCAGTGACCGGTCGGTGACGAGGACAATGGTTTCGAACCAAGTGATCTGGACTGCTTGGTCCTTCTGAATGCCAGTCATGTTTGATTGGCATGGGCGGACGAAAGCGAACAAGTATGCGCAATTTATATTTCAAACTGAATCGACAATACATATTACCGGAATGGATGCTGGATTCGTCTTTTTATACATACGATATTATATATAACGAAAACATGGAATACATGAAGCTACGTATTGTGTTCCTTTTTAGTATACAGTTGTCCCTTTCGATCAAAATATCTATATGTTAACAAACCACAACAAACTATCTTATGTCAGTACAATACATACGGCTAGTTTAAAAAGCATATGCTGGATCTAATAATAGTATTTGTTATTAACATGGTTTTATCTGCGTGTGCCATAGAAAAGACATGTTATTTAGCAATAACTGAACATTTATCAGAAACCAGTATTTTGATGCAGTTAGTGTTCCTAAAACCGGTAACTTGAAATGATCATCGAGCGATTACCCAATTTGTAATAATAACACAATCCTGACAGGGCACTTTATTACGCAGTTATGGTCGACACTGTTATTAATCATATCTCTGTTGCTAATGATAAAATTGCTGCCTTTGTGAACGCGGAATTGGTGACCGTTTCAGCCCTCACGTCGCACTGATCTGCCAGTTTATCATTCGCGCAATTAAGCTCGTGTCGAAAGCGCGCGCATATCAAGTGTGCGAAACTGATACCGAGGAAATCGGTGTTCGGTGCATCGCGAGTTCGAAAGTCACGTGTTATTGACATGTAGATTTGGCGGGCTAGAGATCTCGTGACGGACACGCGAAATTTGATTGACACCCCGACACGTGTCTTTGTTGAAATTCGGTACTAATTTGAGTGCGGCCAAAAGGATTTCGTTCAAGCGGTTCATGGCTACTTTTTGATTTCTGTTGATGATGCATATTTCAACTGCAACTACACACCCCATACAACAAAAGTAAATCGAGTCTTTACTTCTCACTCTTTATTTGACTTCGATGTGGTACTTTGTATTGCAGTTGGTATTGTATTCATTGAAGGACCATAGTTATGCCCTAAGATATTTGCTTGAGGCCTAATGGGTGTCAGACATTGTTTTTCCTGTTAAGAAACGACATCATAACCCATTGCTTACCAGCCTCCACTGAATGTATTTTTTTTGACTGTCGTCGGCACCCAACAGGATTTAGGAGCACTATTCGAAATATATACAACTGGGACTGCTCTTTACTCTGCAGGCAAAGAGACGGTAAATCAAATAAAGAACGATAGGTCCTTCTTCTAAACGGCTAACTTCTCATCTTTGGTCATTTTTTGTAATTTCGGATTTGATTGTTACTGAGAATAGGCCAAATGCATGGGAAACTTTATGCGGCTTATTAAGGCGCACGTTGTTACCACGGAGGCACCAGTATTTCGTTTATTTTAAGAAACATGATTTAAACACTCCTTGTGATTCGCTCATAATTGTTTGCGTAAAATTGCTAACTCACAGACAAGCGCATGTGCACATTCAAACATACGAGTTAACGGTGACAAAACATTGCCACCTTGGAAGAGGCAATAATGATAATTGTAAACATGTACATATGAGTAGAATTCGCTGAAAATTGTATGTCATGAAACATGGTCACAAAAAGTGCACAGAAAAACTTATAAAATATTTTAATTCGCTATCATTCTCCATATCGTAGGAAAACCGGGCTTAATGCATGTGCGTAAAGTGTCGTCCCGGATTAGCCTGTGCAGACAGCACAGGCTAACCCAGGACGACACTTTCCGCCTACAGTGGATTTATGTTTAGTAGAGACTTCCTTGAAACAGAAAATACCATTAAAGCGGAAAGTGCCGTCCTGGATTAACCTGTGCGGACTGCACAGGTTAATCCGGGATGACACTTTACGCACATTCATTAGGCCCGGTTTTCCCACGACACGCCTCATATAGAATTTCCTTTAGTTTGCCATTTTACAAGGAATCACGCGTCGTTCCTATAGAGCGCATGTTTGCGGTGTGCAGCATAAATTCAATTACTATTGATTTCGGAGGAAATTAGAAAAATGTTGTCTCATTTAACTTCAGACCAGTTACCGCATGCGTTTGAATATGTGTTTTATTACGCGGTACCACTGTAGACGCTTTACAAATCAATAGCAGAAATTGGAACCTGACGTTTTATGGTCTTGGTTTGGGAAATCATCCTCCGTCAAATTCTGTTCAGATTTTTTTTTTTTATATTAAAATTATCCCTCAGACATATGAAGATTTTAAAAATCTGTATTTTAGACAATATAGCAGTTTACTATCTCTAATAAATTGTCTCTTTGTAGCTTTTAATGTTACTGGATCTAATATTTATTATAATGTTATATTTAGATCGTTTTAATATAATAAAAATAATTATACACTGTATTTAGTTTCGCTTGCAAAAAACGGATCACCATTCCATCCTTTTCCCATAGTATAAGTGGTATTTGAAAGTGTCTTGACGTGTATTTAAGTATATATATTTAACTTTTTCATTCAGCATGTTGTGCAAGTTGAGAATAGTACATATGCATCATATAATTATAGATAACACGATGTTTATACAAAAATTATACTCTTGTACTGCTGTTTGACAATAGTATTTTCACGGTTGTGTAAGTCTTAGTTTAAATATTATACATCGTGAAAATTTTTATTAGAACAAATAAACATAAATGCTTGGGAAAACGAACACTCAGAGAGAGTATCGAACTCACGACGTCGGAGTCAGAGGAACAATTGACAATTTTCAGCGCTCTAACCATCTGCGCTATTCTGGCTTGTGAGATGTCTATGTGCATACTATGGTTGTATAAGATACTTATGATTAAGAGGTCAAAATGTAAACTAGAAAAGGGCCAAACAAACACGAACGAAATTCATTTCTCAGAATGCGTAAACTCATTTTTCTAGTATTTGTATTTGTACACTAGTTTTACTTGTTATGGCATTATTAGTACATAAACTTAAGATATTCGTTACTAATATTGCTTTCTTTGGGCCCTTTTCGTAGACATAACCCCTTTAAGTAAGCAACGTTCATATGCTTTTTGTATGGAAACCTACGGTGTTCCGTTAGGCCACTCGTTGTTTCGCACTTTCGACCTTTTGTTGTTTCGCACATTTACAAATGCAAGAATGCGAGAACACGATACAAAGTAGCGAAATCACGATCCAAAATTGCGAGATTACTATGCGATATCGCGAAATTAATATCGCGATCTCGCATCGTAATCTCGCGCCCTCGCATCGTGTTTTCGCCTTTGTATATCCAAAGGTCGACATTGCGAAAACTCGATGCGAGGTTGCGAAATTAATATCGCGATCTCGCATCCGCCGAAATGACTTGTCTGCGCATAATATGCAACCGGAATTCGAGAGTACCATATGAATATCGTTGTTTCGCAATTTCTACCTATGCTCCAGCGAAAACGCGAAAACACGATGCGAGATCGCGATATTAAGTTCGCAACCTCGCATCGAAAACGCGAGATCGCGATATTAATTTCGCAGCCTTGTATCGAAAACGCGAGATCGCGATATTAATTTTGCAACCTCCCATCGAAAACGCGAAAACACGATGCGAGGGCGCGAGATTACGATGCGAGATCGCGATATTAATTTAGCGATCGCGGATCGTAATCTCGCAATTTCGCATCGTAATTTCACTACTCCGTATCGTGTTCTCGCGTTCTCGCGCTCGTAATCCATAGGTCGAAAGTGCCAAACAACGACTGCATCTAACGAAACACCGTAGAAACCCTAACATCATTTCCTCTGATGATAATTAGAGAGTATGTAAACAAGAACTCATATTTGTATATCACCCTGATAATTCCACATTGTTTCAAATAATGAATTACTTTAAACTGACCTTCAATATTCAAGAAATAATTTTTTTTATCATATTTTATATATGTATTACTTAAAATTGGTACCAATTCAACTGTTCTTTTTTTGTTGGCAATATATCATGATAGAATGTAGAGTAACTAAATACTTGTGGCAAGAAATTAACATAATTTACACACTGGTTCACATTTTTTGAGCCGCCTACCTTGTTTTTTTTTCAACATTGGAATAAACATAATTCAAGCGGAATGTTCAGTGATTAAATGTATGTTTATCTCTTTTAAATCGTCTGGTAACAATGTACGACCACTATTTATTATCATATGTGTTCAGTTTTTGGTAGAGTAATATACTTTTGTAAATGGACACAGCTTTGTATTTAAGATTTATTCACAGATTTTCGTATTTTTGACAAATGTAATTAATGGCTTATAAATGTATTATCTGCAAAAAACAAAAGCATTTGGACTAACAAAAACACATATACATGTATATAAAGAAAACATTAAAAAGTAAAAAGTGCCTGCGCCTGGGCGCCTACCTACGACTCTGAATTAAAATGATGACCTGCTAACCACTTGGCCAACCGGACGTATGTGTATGTGCGTATATTTTTACATTATATATATGTTAGTGATAGACACGTTTTCCAAAATACCGACGATAAACTTTACAAACGCTATGTATATAATTGAGGCGTGTCGTGGGAAAACCGGGCTTAACGCATGACGACACTTTCCGCTTTTATAGTATTTTCTGTTTCAATGAAGTTTCTTCTTTCTTCTAAACATAAATCCTCTGTAGTCGGAAAGTGCCGTCCCGGATTAGCCTGTGCGGACTGCACAGGCTGATCCGGGACGACACTTTACGCACATGCATTAAGCCCGGTTTTCCCATGACATGCCTCAATATATTTTCCTTTCAATCGATGATCATCCATAAACGACCTGTTATTTCTAATATAATGCTATAAATTGGGAGTGTTATTTCGCTTCTTTAAAATATATGTGGCGCTTCGTGAGAAAACCGGTCTTAATGCATGTGCGTAAAGTGTCGTCCCGGATTAGCCTGTGCATTCCGTACAGGCTAATCCGGGACGGCACTTTCCGCTTTTATAGTATTTTCTGTTTCAAGGAAGCTCTTCTACCCATAAATCCACTTTAGGCGGAACGTGCCGTCCTGGATTAGCCTGTGCGAACTGCACAGGCTGATCCGGGACGACACTGTACGCACATGCATTAAGACCGGTTTTCTCACGACGCGCCACATATATACTATTTGGAATATGTGACAGGAGTTTTGAAAAGTGTCAATTTGACAATTTTGTAAATAATTTCCTTTATGTTCTGCATGTGTTTTTATGTAAACCAGTTAAACAAGTTATCACAGTTGTTCACATTTTATAAATCTGTTAATTCTTTTTAAGTGGTATTATTATATTTGCGTTGGTGGAAAAAAATAATTTGTAATTAACTTGCACGCATAATTTAAAAAAACACGTATTAATGTTGCAAGATATGGGAAAGTACTTGTATAAGGCTATATAATTTCTAGGATAAAACTAATGGGATACAAACGAACGAACGAACTTGGACGCAAACATCCGCTTGAATCTTTTCGATCGAACGCTTTCGTTACTTCATTTCAATGTAGTGTACGTACATTGCTGGCTGTGTCGGTTTTTAAATGAAATTATAAATTAATAAATAGATAAATAAGTGTTGTTTTTTTTAATTTCCTTAAAATATCTTTTATTAACGGGTTTAACTAATATCATTGTCTTATTCTAACATGTGCCTTACATATGATATTTCATTTCCTCTGAATTGTATGCGTAAACACTAATATCAGAAATAAAATGGTATGAAAGTTATTTTTAAATAATAATAACTTATTTCATTTAAAGTTTAAAAGAGATGTCCTGGAGGACCCAAACCCAACGAAGGTTTGTGAAATATGCGATAAATTTTAATAATTGAATTAACACTGAGATTTTTTTTAAAGATATACACATGAAATTAATCATGTGTAAACTAATACGTGAATATCAAAGGTTTGCCATGTATTTTTGAAAGCATGCTGTCATGCGTTGAGTAATGTTTCACGACATACACGCATAAACAATTCTTTTCACACACAAAATTTAAAAAAATAAAGAATAGATGTTCACATTCAAAAACAGGTATTTGAGCTCTGTGTGACAGTACATATTAAATGCAGTTTAAACAATAGACTAGTATTTAAGCAAAAAATATATTGAATTGATATTAATATCTGTGTTGGTAAATGTGGCTGAACTTTAAATAACAGTTTCTTGGCGCATATTAAGTTTAAAGACGTTATTAAAACAAATTGAAGAAAAGTAATCTTTGATTGTTTATTATTATATATATATTTACAAGACTGCATACTTGTGGCTCTTTACAACATGTTTTTGGTTTCATTTAAAGACGGATACAATTCTATTCATTTACAAAATGATCGGCACAGTACAGCATACCCCTATATTATGTATTAAAAGGAAATTAATATCAACAGATACATGCAATGAAAACTATTTTTTATTCTTAATTCGTGTAATTGGTAACAAAGATATCGTGTTTTTGTTATAATTTGCATTTTCACAAACCGTTTTAAACAGTTATGTTACACCATATTTATTTAATATACTAATTGGATAAGAGGATATTATTAAATAATACATGGTTTAATATAAAGTATCATTATATATGTATACGTATAACAACCCGCATTAATTTCTCACAAGATTTTATTTTTGATTACACATCCTCATTCATTTTTTGAGGTATTTAACTTCCATTTAATATATCAACAAAATTTATTGTCTTATGTTTATTTTTTTCCAACATTACCAGATTACCATTATTAGGTCTAGCAAAAAAAATCATCGTTCAAAAACAATATAAATATTTTTTCTTTGTTTATACACAACAGATAAATTATATTGAAGGCTTACCCGATCTCTATATTAGTTCATACTAATCCGTTTTCGTTCGCTATATGGTAGAAAACTCTGTCACTAGAATTTCCAAATAAGTCGCAGAAGTCCCCCAGCAAGAACATTTATACGGGCGACGATTGGCTATTGGATACTGACTCCAGCCAATCAGATTGCTAGATTCCCGATGCTGCGACAGGGGATGATCTGAATGGAGACCACGTGACCAATGCTGAGGGAGACTTGAGTCGATTGATTTCTTTGCTAATTGAACATTAAATTTCTAAATCAGATAATGCCTCCAGCTTCGAAACTGATTTTAACCGACGCTTTATTCGTGAAATGTGTTTAAAATAAATCAAAGAACATTAATAGTATTGAGTTAAAGACACTGACTGCCGTTTAATATATAAGCTTGGCGCACAATGTTGCAACAAACAAACATGTTTTTATGCAAAAACCAAAAATCTGGTTTGCTTAAACACGTGTATTAGTTTTTTTTTTTTCCAAATATAATACATACAATATTTAAATCAAAATGTTAACAATAGTGATACTGATGTTTCCTTTTTTCCTTGTTTGAATGTTCAGCATGTCTAAATAAAACTGGTATTATTTTCTAAAATACAATAAAGAAACCCGATAATTAAAACACAATTTAACCAAACTAACAATGCCCTATTAATATTTTAATTTTTGTTCATTTAAAACTCAGTAACGCCGTTATCTAATACGCGTCTTAATGGTATTTTAATTAAATATCAAGCAACAACGCGTTATTGTAACTGACTTTAAAAAATTCGACCACGCCTTTCCCACCATGAGGTCGTCAGACTTTACTAGACCTTTATGCGAGTCACGTGACCTGTTACCTGTCTGACAAGAAAGTCTCGTGCGAATATCGTCGTTTGCGATAATCACGAAGAATTTTAATTTTCTGGTATGATGACAAATTACACAAATGATTTTCCGCTGACAATGACAACAACAACTGCAACATAAGCCTTCAAAGAGCTTCTAGCCTAAAATCAATACATAAAAGTGAAATGATATGCCTATGGAAATGACTAAAATCGACAAATCATGCTAAAGTGCTATCATTTATATTATTATATATATTCAGCAATATACCAACATGTACATGAGAACTATTTTTGTTATTATTATTATTATTATTATTATGTCGTATGTGCTTTGTTTGACTTTTGTCATTACGTGTCACTAACTCTATATTTACAAATTGTACATCATTTTATAATTTCTGATTTTCAGAACAGTTCATCTTCTACTGAATTAAGGAATAAATATTTATACAATAAGACACGTGTTATTACGCAAACTCTCGAGAACTGACTCGTATCACGTGTATTAGTTAAATGGAGAAACCAACGTTTCAAATACTTACATTTGAAATAAAAAGATGCATGAATAAATGAATGAATAGTTAAATGAATGAATGAATAAATAAATAAATACATACATATATACATACATACATACATATTTTCCACTTGAGTTCTTTCGTAATTGTAAGCAGGAAATGATTACTGACGTACTTTAATCCTTGAAATTGGAAAGTACCAATGTTAATTAGCCCAACACATCATCTAATTATAGGGCCCAAACTACGGAAAACAAACGCGTTGGAAAACTCTACAGAACAAAAGTCGTTCATCAAGTTAACACTGTCTATGCCCCTATCTTCTAACTCTCGCTTTTCAGTGTCCAGACGCGGACCTATTTTCCAACCATCTTCTTGAAACAATACATTATGTGGGTACTTAGTCTATCTGTATTCTCACCCGAACGTCAGGACCAGTTCATTCTCTGGATCGGAACATTTACCAACGTCGCTTTATCATTATAACATATGTTCTAATTTGTTCGCCCCGTTTAATTTCAATCATAACACTTCTTTGGCTATTTTTTCCGCAAAGCTACACTGCAAATTCAGCTACTACGATTTTCTGAAACAATGTACCCATATCTTCGAGAGCGCTTCAGAGCTGTTTATGCGGGTACGCCTTTCCACGGTTCTGAATCGGTTACAAAATCTCTCTGAGCTATTGCATACAATTTTATTCAATCGAACCATTATGCTAATTTGGAGTCAAGTAGCTCGACTGGTATTAAATCAGGATTCGCCCTCCCCTTGAACTAAAAGAGGTGGCGTTTTCCAATATAGGCAATTTTCCCAATCATAGTCTGACAAATAATCACGGTGACTCGGAACCGATTCTTGTAACATTGTCAAGATTTTCAAACCGTGTGTACCTTGGGGCTATTTGCTTCTTTTGTTAAATGACGGAGAAAATTCTAGTACATGATAGCATTGTGAAAAGATTCTGCAGAGATAATCAGCTATGAATAATAGAGCTATAAAACCGTTAGTGTGTATTGTTAATTGTTTTATGATAAAGCCCGGGGTCACAGACCCAGCTGGGTGCAGGACGAGGGCCAGATTGGCTACCAACAGGTACCATGGAAACCGGTGACCCGATATGGCCAAATCTGTCATCATGAATGTTGATGATTCCATTGATCTTGGTGGTGTAAAAGGCACGAAAGATTGTAAATCAGATACAAATTAAGCCGAATGAACGTTCTTCTTCAGTATCATGCCGTGTTTCTATGAATATCTTATTAGAATATCAGTTTCCGGGTTTCGTTTATACAAATTATTATCGTCAAATGCCCAATACGTTGCTGGCAATAAATGACTCTTTTTTTTAAGTATTTGCAACAATCCATTAGGATACAGAAAAAAAGAAGGTTTAATGGAGTATAACGCTTCATATTTAAGCTATTTCTAGCTGGAAATGAATAGAAGCGTCATTAACACAAAAATTAATTGTACTTCCATTTCAATAGAATCTTAACACATTAAAAATGAAATGCGAGTGTAACAAATAATCATTTATAAAAAAAACATGCTGAAAAAAACAATCTAATTACAATTCTTAATAGCTTGCCATTTGCATGTACTAATGGATCCATCGCAAGTAGTAGCATTTTGTTCAAAGTGGTTGTAAATGAAAATTATATAATAGAATTTTACATAAAAAATGTATAAAATGCGAATCTTACTCGTGGTTATGAGTCATGGTAAATTATCTTGGATATAAATATTATCTATAAATGTTATATATAAACTTCGGTTTTCCAAACTCATAAAATATATTCCGAAGTATATTAGTGCAACACGTAGAATACGGTAAAACGTAGTACAAACAATGGTATAATGTTAACAGCATGTGAATATGTATTTTAATTCTGTTTCATAAACGGTTGCAGCTGTTACTTTAAAAGTGACTTTTAAATATGACACGTTCTACAATTATATGATTTCCTATAAAAAATGTTTGCAATACTGTTGTCGCTGTTTTCAGTTTTCTTTTATATATCTCTCTTTCTAAATCTTTATTTGATTGTCATATGGTATGTTTGGATGAAATTCTTCATGATGATAACTTTCCATTTTTCTTGTATTCGGTCAAGCAAATGATCGCTGATATGCCGTTTAAAAGAGAACTTGTAGGTTTTACATGTGTATGATAAATACACTACAATAAGCCGTGTTTAAATGAACACGGCGAGTATCTTTGAACCATGCTGACGTTATCTGGAGACAGAATCGAATTGACCACTCGTGTTGGTAATCCATTTCGCCTGTCCAGCGATGTAATGGCATTCAAGTGGCTAATGGGTGATTTACAGTTTCGTTTCACTTTCTAAATCTTCCGTGTGTCACCTTTATTCAATTATCACCGGACCTTTGACTGCTATTTATGCGTGAATCGACAATGAGTGCCGACAATCCCTCTATTACTAGTTACTTGCCCGACATTGTGCAAGATTAGTTCACTTGGAGTCCCGGCTTGTTCTCGGCCCGTATAAAGATGCCAGCCTCAGGTGATGGAGATGATGGGGCGCCTGGAGCAGTCAATGGTCTCCATTCTCCCCATATTAATATGGCTGTAATAGTTGCTCTTTGACATCCGTCACGACGGCGTCTTGTCTCTATAAATCACAGCAAATCAACGCTTACATGTGCCGAAAAAATAACGGTTCGCCATTACGAAATCAGCTATTATCCACTCGTTTGGGAACGCTGCGTCCTCTTGTTAAATATTGTTTTTCTTGATTATGTTCATTCTTAAGTACTGATTTATGTGCCCTAAACTTTCATTAAATCATTTCGTAATCCTGTAAATGGATGGTGGTTATAATATACGACGTTCGCATCGAGCGTTTATGGATCCGCTAGCACAACCTTTATGTCGTGTCCTTTTTGTCCCAATAATTACGATGATGTAATTATTGAAATATATTCAGAGAGCGTAAATAGTATTTTCAGTATTAACCAAGTACTTTGTTCGTGCAGAGAATCTTTGACATGTTTACTTAATCGATGCAAGAATGTAAACATGATTGTTTTTCACACAATAAATTGTCAAAAATTATTATTATAAAACGTTATTTCAAACTAAAAACGTTTTTACAATAAACAAAACACGAACAACTTCAAAAATAAAATTAAGATTCAAGATTAATCAAATAATGTCAGCACCAATATCGCTGTATATGATATTGACATTCGACATGTTTATGGTACTTAATCAATTGGTTATGGACACCAGGGCAGAATCGTTATGTTTTGTTTACTGTAATTTAAATAAATATTTTTAGAAGAATTAAGTCACTTGAACCGAACATTTCTATAACTGAATCAATCACTAGTTTATTTCATTTGCAACAATCATTAATTCGATTGTTGATGATTGTGTGTTTTTTAAATACGTTTTATAGGGCCTAACAAAAAGTTACACGGTCAACATTTCCATAACTGAATCCATCATTGGTTCATTTCCTTTGCAATCATTAATTCGTGTGTGGCTGTTTAAAAATAACATTTTGTAACAAAAAGTAACAACGCCACAACATTTTACAAACGAATAATAAGAAAAAAAGGGATACTCTAAAAGTTTTTTAATCTGCACCTGCCTTTCAAAGATGTAAATCTCACTGTCATAATTCATTCAAACTGCCCAAACAAATGAGCAAAACTCATTTCGGTGCATATTCTTGCGACAAATTAACGGTTAAATCTCGACAAGTCATTTATTGTATGACAATAAAATGTCAATTAAATATTTCGTACATTCATGGGAAGTAAAACAATAAAAGACGAAGGCGGGGTGCATATTTTTCTCAGCATGCCACCTTCTGAATATCGTGGTCAGCTGCACACAGATTGTTACTTTTATTAGCTATAATTGACCACGTGACCGGTCATAATTAGTATTTTTCCCGGAAACAGGCGTTATGACCAACGGATGCATGAATACAATGGCTCATTCTCGGGACGGTTTTCGGTGATTTATAATGAAGAGATTCACAAAGTTGCGACAAGTGTACAAATCATTTTCGCTGCCGGGTTGTAAAAATATATTAAGCTCAGAAATTTCAAGCTTAAGTTTACTATATAATTGTGCTTATTTTTACAATCTCTGATGTAATTTTATTTTAAGACAAATTTACGTTAATTTATTGATATCAAAACAAATGTATTTTTATGGTTACGTGTTCATGCAATAATGATTAATTATTCAAGTATATGCATTTTATGTCGCCAATATTCCAATATAATGCAATGATACATTAGCATAATAGTTATACACATGTAGTTGTGTGCGTCACTGATATTAAATCTTGCAATAATTAGAACGGTCTAAATTTAAACTATTCTAAATTGTCTTTTATTTGTTTTTGACAGCTACCAATTTGGTAGCCACAATTGACTTGTCGAACAAAAAAGTGCAATAGTTTATAACTGATAGCACACAAAACCGCTATCAGTTATAAAAAATGATTAATTAAGTAAATGACCTTCTTTTTTTATAATGCAATTTTAAAGGGTGTCAGAAAAATCACGTAAAAAAGAGATGTATTAATGTATTGTCTCCATTTTGTAATCAACACAAAAGCTGTTTTAAACGTTTTACCGCAAGCATTTAGTGCTCTGAAAGCTTGGAAAGCCTATAGGACAATGTTAACCAAATTGGAATCACGGACAGAAGGCAGGTGCCTCGCCACACTAGCGTGCAGGGACTGATGACAAACGAGCGCATTAAAGCTACTGGACAAGCGCCCGTCGATGCGTTCAGTCATGCTCAAAATATAAATGACGGTCGGAGAATTTTATTAGATCCGCTGTATGATGGCAACTCTTAATGTAATTTTACATCACACCACAATTACAAAAAAAACACTCAAAAATATATCTTGCTTATAGAAATTTTAATACATGTACAAAGAAGTCTAAAGTATGCAATACAAAAGTATCTTATATTTTAATATTCACAAGCACTGCACACAATTCTTTAAAAAGAAAAACGGAATAAAAATATGTGCACATGAACACAATAATGAAGTATAGCACTTTATTACCACTGTTTACATGTACAAGTAGTTTATTACCGAACCAAACATGTGCATTACAACATAATAATACTTTGGTTTTACGGAAAAGCATCGTCCTGCAATTAGTTCAATTTTTTTTAAATTACCAAAATAATTCTCATTAATATTTCAAGCAGCTTAACAATTAAACGGAAATACAATTGAATATAAACTCACGCGATGTTTATGAAAAAAAGGTAGAACAAGAACTATTTTAAAGCCAAAGTAATTAGACCAATGCCGTCAAGACGCGGGCATATAAAAACTAGATTTTGGTGAAACTGGCACCATTCTGGGTGCAATGCATAGTTGAACATATCTTTAGAAATGTATACTTTTTTACGAAATATATCTATATACAACTTCTAACTATAAAGAAACTATGAATGTTGAAAATTCGCCAGTTTCTTTTCCATATCAGCCAGGTTTCTTTTCAGGTTCGCAGAAAGAAATGTGGGCACCAGGGGGTGTCACTTTCATCCAAGGTCACTGGTGGTCACTGCAGCTGTTGTGTTAACGGTACAGTCAGTGTGAAAGTCCGCCCTTGTGGCCCCGGTGGCAGATTCATTGTCCACTTAATAATCATTCACGGTCAAAATGCCAACGTAAACTTTCCTTTTTTGACTTCAAGTAGCGACGGACAATCGGCCATTGCAAAGATGATCGCCAGAATTGTGTTGTCTTTCTTCCTTCGTTGTTACTAAATATCCGGAATAACGATAATATTGGACATTCCATTGAATCGTTTGGACAAAAATTAAGTAAACATTCATCCTCTTTAAGTGGCTTTTGAAAACGCCGACATAATATTTGTTTTCTCGGTTTATTCCTACAAACTACACGCGACACCTGTCTTTTAAAGGGTCATTTCACTCAAAAGCGAGCGGCATTTTGTGGTGATTTGTTACAATGACAGTTGAACCGTATCCGATATCTGAAAATCTTAAATTTGTACTCGTTTTTAGAGATCGGTTTTTGTTTTTCTTATGGTAATGATTAATCAAATAGTAACGAGAACGCTGATTATTTTCGATATGCTACTGAGCTAATTTGCATTTGAAACAACGAAGGAAACAAATCTAAAATTAATATGAAAGCATTTAGAGACTGTCTGTGATGTGGTGAAAACGTAGATTGATTGATTAAGGTCCCCAACGGGAGACGAACTCACACGGCGACTTGGTACCGGCCACTCGGCTTGTTTGTTTTACCCCCAAACTCTGTGATTATAATCCTTTCCATTCGCTGGTTATCGATTAGCGAGTGTCCGATCTCCTTTTTCAATGACATATTTGTATTTTTTTTTATCACACATTTTTTAAATTGATGATTGATTTTGTTTCTGGTCACTTTAATGTATTTATCGAGGGAGTTAGAATGTTCTTTGTTTTATGCTGCTCTACATACAACAGTAAAAGAAATAACCTGGGCCCGTATTCACAAACCCATTCTTAAGAATAAAGAACAGACTAAGACTCAAGAACAACGAACAGACTTAGACTCAAGAAAATATACTTCTGCGTTTGCAAATATTCCTGGTCCCAATGTCGCGTATGTCATAACAAATCGTTCTAAATGAAGAATGCTGTAATTGGAGTCGATGGATACCAAGTGAGATTCAAATTTACAGCGCTCTTAGAACAAAACAGTTTATTTATTCAAAGTCTTAAGTGTAAGAATATGTTGGTAAATACGGGCCCTGGAAAACAAGTTGTAAAAGCCTCTTTTTCAATATATATACATATTTTAATTCAGGTTTAAATTATTGCTGATCTAAATATTAATGTTTACAATTGTATTTACCAAATTAGGCATGATATCTTATATTTCTATACATTAGTGGCGGTAGGCACGAATGTTACCCACATCATCCGAAAACTGGGCACAGAATTTCGTAATTTTTTTATATAGAAAATACACACACGCGATTTTGTTTCGGACGGTTTTGACTGCTAACGATCGTAATTATTAGCACTGGGTATCACCAGGGCGGATGAATAGGTGAATACTGTCTAGAACATGCGGCTTTAATTTAAACATTTAGGACTCTCAACATATAAATGATGATAAAGAATATGCTGCTGTTGAAACAGCAAGATTAACAACAATATTCATAAAAACAACGAACAACGACAACTACAATAATAATCTGGTGCATCTGGACAAATCAACTCTATTGTTTTATCAGGAAAATTAGGAAAGAATTAACAATGAAAAAAAAAGTTCCTCTGTCGCGGCTTTAACCTGCGACCGCCGGAACAAAAATATGTCACGCTAACTACTAGAACAGATAAACCTGTCTTAACAGTATTTAATTGATGGACGTGTGTTACAAAATATCAACGAAAAAAAAAGTTATGTTGTATTAGTGTTATTCAATCGCTTCGCCTTACAAACACTTCATTTTTTCTATTTCAAATGACCATGATTTATTCAGGACAGATTATTTAAAACATGTTTCTGTGTCAGAAGTGTTATTTCTCTTCTTTATATTGTTTTAGAATCAGTGACAACAATATGGAAATTGCCAGTTTGCCAATATGTATAAAATATCTCTTTACTTGTCACTTACACATGTGCCGTTGAAATATCGGATACTTCAATAATTTAAGAAATATAATCAATTAAAGGTATCAATTAGAAATGGAAACGGTTGACATTGAAACCTGCAAAACCCTTGTCGAGGCGGCGAGAGGTCAAGCTAGCGATAAGTACATCTAACGGTTCCATATTGCGCACAACAAATAGCAATTATAGAAACCAAAAAGGTGAAGCGGAGTCAAACAAATACATTACAGGTAATAGTGGTGTATTGCAAATGAGCAATCAAAGGGTGTGTTCAATTAATACCGCGGTAACATATGGTTCAGCACACAATATCAACAAGATATGGCTAATGTCTTCGGAAACGCTTTAATCAAATATCCTTTTTAACACTGAACATGTGATTTAGGAAAGGATTTTTATTAACAGAAAAAACGCTGAGTTAATTAAGTGCATTCTTTTTATTTTATTAATCCGTTAACAATGACCAGTCATATTTTATAGCTGTTTCGTTGGTTTAAATTGACAGTCTGTTGCAGTAGAAGCACCAACCTGAATGCATTTATGCATCATTTGCGATTATGTTAAGACCTCGCCACAAAACCCTTTTAGTGATTATGAGAGTTAATTGATTTGAAAATTCTTGAATACGGAAACGTGAAAAGGCTCAATTAAGACAAAAATACACAAGAAAGCGTGTGTGCGATTATTGTCAAACAAATGTTAAACCCGCAAGAAAAAAACAGCAGCGAAAAACTGATAGTTTAATAGCTAACGTACACGATAACACGATAGAAGGAAGGAATTAATGTTTTGAATATCTATGCGTTATGAACACGTTTGCGTTAAAGAAACAGTATGGACGCAAATACAACCACTTATGAACCATGCAATGAACTGCATGATGCTGTGTGCAAAGCACATATAATACAGTAGGGACTCTGACATGGGTATAAACGAAACAACCATTACTTGAACCTTGGCATATTCGTGTCGCCTGAAATGGGCGATATATAGGGTTTGCTTTAGCGGCGTCCCGTTTTCTTTTCTTTGTGTAGACAATAACTTGAAGTTTATGTGCAACCATTATGAAACTTTAGGGAAATGTTAGTAGGCATGCAAGGAAGGTTGAGTTCGGTTTTCGGTATAATTGCTCTTATCGTTCTTGAGTTATGCCCCGTTAGGCGCCACATCCGACTAGCGGAGGTCCAGCTTAATTCTATAACATTTGTGAGTTGCGCAAGATACAAAACGTCTCTTTAACTATGTTGACTGGTTTTATTAAGTGTTTTTTTTACATCAACACAAGACCCTACAATAGTATTATATAATAATATAACATACATTTATACCATTACAAATATTTATACGATGAAATTACGATTAAAACAGTTGAATAAACAAGTACATGAAATACGTAAACAATATAGTATTCAAAATGAGTTATTTTATTAAAATATACCTGTGACTCCTTACAACATCATGAATAGTATTTTTACAATTTCATTTAAATAAAATACAATAAACATAGTTTTACTTACAAGCATAGGCTGCTTACACTCCCAAATCTCTCTTGCCAATTCAGTGATGCATGCGTGTTCCAGTTACTGGAGGTTCTGGTTAGTTGCTGTAACAAAATGTTATTTTCAGAATTTGTGAAAACATGCATTTGTCCCATTTACAGCCAAAAGAAAGAATCAACGAAATTCGTAAAGAGATCTCGATAGACGTAAAATCCAATCGACAAATTCAATCGAATAAACCTTCGCAACTGACTTAAACAACATTGCAACATGGAAATGAATCAATAAAGAATCAAAACAATTAACTTAAAACCGTCTACTTACTTGATGACAATTATATTTTCAAGATTCAATTAGATTTAATAACGTTCTGAAGCTATTATGTTGCAAACAGCAGGGAAAAACGGAAGCGGAAGTGACATGATCAACTATAAAAGTCAATCTGACTACCAAAAACCACAATACTTATCGAAAAGCTGCCATATGCGAAAAGACTCAACGTTTACGGGGGTAACACACTCCCCATCCTCGAGAAAAGTCGTCCCTACTTAAACCTGAGACAATATCAAAACAACTCAACACACTTGAGCAGTAACAGAGACCAAAACTTTCTCTGAAGCAATACCCAAGGCAAACCCAGTAATAAAAACACACAAAGAACAATAATCCCCTGACAGAACCTTGACGATAACTTAAAGGTACCATGGATACACTCTAGTAGAATAAAATTGTAGTAAATATAAACATGTACATCTGCATCAAATGAAAATGAAATAAATTTATACATTATTTTTCACTAGATACCGATCTTGAAAGAATCAAATTATGTACAAATCAATGTATGTCCCTTTAATCAAAATACTGAAGTCTTATAATGTCCCTTTAATTAAAATAATAATTGACAGTGTCCCTTTACTACAACAACATACACACCAGCTGTATCCCTTTAAGTATACAAGTGTGGTGCCCTTTAACTTATCATTCAAAACAAAAGGATGCACATTTAATTGAAACAATGTAGTTTACCTTAGGAGAGAGTTTTTTTTATTTCTTGGATCTCAGATCCGCCGACCCGATTTTTTCTTATAAGCCCCCCCCCCCCCCCCCCCCCCCAAAAAAAAATAATTCTAGAATGTACCCGATATCGTAAAAATGACTTTGTGAAAGGGTTTCAACCTGTTAAACGGAATGCAAAAAAACAACGCTGAAGAAATGACCAAATTGTATGTAACATGCATTGCGACTGTATATCGCTGAATGATTCATATGATCTGCTCTCTTTTATTTTATACATCATGCAACTCTTTAAGTCAGAAGAAATTACTCAGTAAAAACAAATTAAGATCTGAGAATTTATAATTTTATATCAATATTATAATAAAAAAAAAATATTGGTGTACATTGATTTATTAATAAGATATGTTCAGTTAGTTTTCACTTTATTAAACATGCTGTCACTAGCGGATCAAGGTGATGCAATTCAGTGATGCATGTGTGTTCCAATAACTGGAGGTAACAATTCAAAATGTCGTAAACACACACTTATTTATAGTCTGTCATTATAGGTCTAATTTGTATGCAATGTATGATATTAAGATAACATCCTTTTAATTTTAGATTTAAAGTCTTAATTTAAAACATAAAGTCATATAAAACGGTGCAGATGTCATAGTACATTATTAAGTATGCGATGTAAAATTACATGTGAACACAAACATGAAATCATTAAATAAAATAAACATTGACGTATATTTGGAAATCTTTAATACAAAAGAACGAAAAAACAACAGAACATACAAACTGCACATAGTGTGAGCGAATTGTTCATGCATGTAAGTGATTAATACTAATAATTCAAGCAATAATTCTTTTTCTGCAAAAAAATGGCACAATCTTAGGAATAGCGATCACGATTATAATGCATGATTGTTACTGTTTACGATTTTTCTTATTATGCCCCCCCCCCCCCCCCCTTCGAAGAAGTGGGGGTATCTTGCTTTGCACCTGTCCGTCGGTCTGTCGGTCGGTCTGTCCGTAGACCATTTCGTTTACGCACGATATCTAGAGAACGCTTTTACCGATCATGAAAGTTGGTATGCTGGTTACTTGGGGGGAAAGGAAGACGCCTAGGTCAACAGGTCAAAGGTCAAGGTCACCGTTGCTAAAAATAGAAAAGAGGTTTCCGCTCAATAACTTGAGAACGCATCGAGATATTTTAATGAAACTTTATACATAGATACCTTATATCGAGACCTCGCTTGGAATTGCTTATGGGGTGGGTAGGGTCAAGGTCACCGTAACTGAAAATAGAAAAACGGTTTCCGCTCAATAACTTGAGAACGCATAGAGATATTTTAATGAAACTTCATATATAGATACCTTATATTGAGACCTCTCTTGGGATTTCATATGGGGTGGGTGGGGTCAAGGTCACCATTACTAAAAATATAAAAACGGTTTCCGCACAATAACTTGAGAACGCATCGAGATATTTTAATGAAACTTCATACATAGATACCATATATCGAGACCTCGCTTTGGATTGCATATTAAAAACATTTCTTAACAATTGCACATATTCACAACTTTGCTGCAAGTTGGGGGGGGGGGGGGGGGGCATACATGTTTTACAAACATCTCTTGTTAATGGTATGGTATGTATGGTTTATTTGTATGATCAACAATAAATGCTTTTGGCAAAAGAAAATCATCATGTAAATACATAAGCAAGGTGAGACGAAGATCGACACTATAGGTAAGTATTTTAATGCATAAAATTCAAATATATATAGCATGAAAATATAACCTGCAACAAATCTAAATAATTTAAAGCATTTGTCACTACTAAGAAGCAACAGAAAAGTCAACGATGTCTTTTAGTTGTAACATCGCAAATAATTTTTTTTAAATTAATTTACGAAAGCGTTTTATAGATCTTGAAGGCAATAAGTTGGCGAAATTATTCAAGTTATTAAATTACAGTTTTATGTCGTATTTAGACCTCAGATCTCTAGATTTAGGACAAATACATAGAAACTAAAATGCAGATTCCATCATTCCAGTATTACAAACTGTACTCTGACGATCATTGATATTTATATTGTGTAAGGCCAGAGTTTTTTTATTTCTTGGTTCTTGGATATTTTTTAAAAAGTGTCCGGTTGGAGGACGAAAAAACAACAACAACAAAAACAACAACAAAAAACACCAAAAAAAACAACAACAATAAAACAACAACACAGAAGTGAGTAAATTAATGACAAGAATGTCACAAATGGAAATGGGCACTGATGTTAAAATCTGTATGCATTATTATTTTTAAAACATCATATTACACAACATTACCTTGCTCACTGCATGATAAACATGAAATTAATACCAATAATAGTAAAATTAAAATGCAGTCTTTATCATATAAAAACTACTGTTAAAATATGCTTACACTTCAACACAGTACGTCAGATATCGCTGAGCAGTGGCCATATCATATGTATTACAGCCAGGGGCGGATCCAGGATTTATGGCTGGGGGGGGGGGGGCGTAAACATTTCATCGTGCAGTTATAACTCCTTTATGTTGATCCGTATCAAATATATATACTAATTGTTTGCACATCCTCCCCCTCCTCCTCCTCCTCCTCATCATAATCATCATCATTATCATAATCATCATCATCATCATCACCATCACCATCATCATCATCATCATCAACAAATGCACTTTGTTGTACAGAATACATTAATACTTCACCGCATTATGTTCGAAAGACATGTTAATTTATCTGTATGTCATGCACCTGTTTTGGAAATAAACTGCCCTTATTTGATGTGCCTGTCCACTAAATGTTATATATCAGGAACATCTTTAACATGTAAAATCCGTAGCTGACTACATTCAAACGCACGCATCAAGAATTATATGTATTATTCATTTACCGAAATGTAATGATCTCTTTTCGAAGCGAATGTCATTAAATAACTCGCACGTTCACAGTCATGCCCATTTTGTCTTCAAATGTGTTGTGCACAGTGAGTGTTTTTTTTCGTGGAAACGAAGTAACGGACTAACAGACGTACACGTTTTACTCGAAATATTGTGAAAGATACTCGTATTATTGCGTTGTGAACTAATAAGGCAAGTGATGCCGACTTTGTGTCAATGTCGCTGACATATGGTGCCAGGAAAAATATGAAATCGCCAGGAATTGGAGCCAAAGTTGTAGACACACCTCTACTTTATCACGTTATATCTTTCTTAAGAATTCAGAAAACAATACGAGATATGGTGTGATGGCTGAGAGAACATTGAACAAAATGTTTTTAGAATTTTATCGAGACAAAATTGTTTAAACTCGAAAGTAGTCATTGATTTGACTTGAATTTCGGCTTTAAATCATATTCATTCGAAAAGTATAAATGTCTTTTATGTGGTATCCCGTGCCAATTGTGTATTGCATCTGACAGCTTTATATTATATATGAATTTATAAAATTAAACAATATCGTCTAAAAATAAAGGTATATATACCCACTTTCTTTAGAGTATAGTTTTTACGGTATTTTGGCGTCAGTACTACAATTTTGTGTATATAAGAAATCTTGGGGAGCAGGCTATATGTCGGATGTGTTGTACTGCAATTAATGTGTATATTTGGCAAAAGTGAGCGAGCGAAAAAAAAAGCAGAATTTATCCAGTCTTGACCGTTTTATATATGCCCATATATGAATTGTCCGGAGGTTTTAGGGGGGGGGGCCGGATGCGCACCCCCCTTGATCCGCCATTGACAGCATGTTTAATAAAGTGAAAACTAACTGAATATATCTTATTAATGATTCACTATACACCAATAATTTTTTTGGAATATAATAGTGATATAAAATTATAAAAGTGTGATTAATACGATGATTCTAAGATCTTAATTTGTTTTTACTGAGTATTTTCTTCTGACTTTAAGAGTTGCATGATGTATAAAATAACAGAGAGCAGATCATGTGAATCATTTAGCGATATACAGTCACAATGCATGTTACATAAAATTTAGTCATTTCTTCAGCGTTGTTTTTTGCATTCCGTTTAAAAGGTTGAAACCCTTTTACAAAGTCATTTCGACGATATCGGATACATTCTACAAATTTTGTGTGTGGCTTTTTTGAAAAAATCGGGTAGGCGGATCCGAGATCCAAGAAATCATAAAAATCTCGCCTAATCTTCCTCTTTAAATTTCTAAATGATGTGAACACAGTCGAAATCTACACAACGCTCTTTTATTGTTTTCATTATCAATACAATTAAAACAGCTTTGAAACTAAATTCCTTAATCAGTGTAATAACTTGTGTATTATTTTAAGCTTACTCTGATACTGTATACACTCATATTAAGTTTGAATGTATACATCGCGGACTCTTTGTTTCAACATATACATATAATCAATATTATGATATTGGCACAGCCACAAATTACTGAAACCAAACATATTAAGTATAGTTCTAACATTCTTTGACCAAAACATTTACTATCACTATTGATACAAGCTTCATCATGAGTTTAATTATTTGGTATACTTATTGATCAAATTGTTCTGTGATTTCATGACCTTGCATCAATAGTTCATGTATCTTTCTTTGCATTTGAAAGAAAATGGGAAACGACCTAGTTCACCTAATACAGCAGCATTACTTTTGATGTTTGTTGACGAAACCCCATTGTGTATCTACAAAATTTACCTAATGAAGATCATATAAGCCCCAGACGTTGCAGCCATATGTGATTATAGGTGCTACCATTGAATCAAAAGTTAAACATATTAACCTTGATTAATAATGAAATTAGATAGAGTCTGTTCATTTAATGCCTCAACTGCACGTTTCGATGAACCGCCGTAGAAAAAAATTAACAGCTAAATATGTGAAAAATATGTGAAAAAGTCCAATGTCTCAATACTTTCACATTTGAACATTTCTATTTTTATACTTATAAAATAAAGACCTTCAGTTTCCCAACATTTTCCCAACATTTATTTTGAGACACCATTTTCTAGAGCATTCATTAATACAATTTACCGGTAGTTGGATTTGGAGACTACGAAGATCAGTTGAAAAAATTGCAATGTCGTCAGAAAGCATCAACATAAAACAGATAATACATCGATATCATTACTTGTTTTTTTTTCGAAACTCAAACATTCAATAATATCATTTATAAACAAAAAAGAATAGGTGACCGTGGTTGGCCTTGCTTGACTCTTAAATGTTTCATACGAATTCAGAATAAGACATTTTATTGGTACTCTTTACACATGCGTTCAAATTACTATTTATGGACTTCAACATATTAAGCATTGTACTAATGCCTGATTGTACTAATGACTAAGTTTAATCCGTAAGTCATCATGAATAACAGTATCAACGACTTTTTTATATTCGACAAAAGTACAGTGCATTTTTAAATTGTTGCTCTAAACACCTCTTGAATGATACTATGGAGACTATATAAGTAAATATGCAATCAGACGTACTACTTTTATGTATAAAACCAAATTATTGAAAGCATATGCATTTTCGCACCTACTATTAAAACGGTCCCGATGACTAAAAAATAATTAAATATTTACAATAGTAATCCCCTAGTCATTTGATGGATTAGATTTATCCCCCTTTTTGAACAATGGAATAATGAGCATTTAGTCCATGACTCAATATAAAAGCTATTGTCAAATAAATAATAAAATACTTTTTATTAATAAAAGGTACGGTGCAATAAATTATTTCCAATCAATAAAACTACTTCACGACATCCCCTTCCATTAATTACTTTCGTTCTTTTTCAGTTTGTAATAGTTTATATTGCTATATATGTGTGGTATATAATCATATGTTACACACAAACACGCACGCACGCACGCACGCACGCACGCACGCACACACACACACACACACACACACGCACACACACACACACACACACACAATATTATTTTCCTACTCATCGTTTTAATGTAATAAATAAAGTGCGATATTGTTTTGTACGCCGAATAAAACAAAATGCATGCCCAATAAAATTTCGCAAGGTACTTAAACTAAACTACTTAAACTACTTTCATAGCACAATGTCTGGCATCTTCGGTAAACAAGCAGAAAGTTAGAAGATTCATTTTCAAACGTAGTTCAAGGGAGATAAGTTGTGTGTCGTTTGAGTAAAGCAGGGGAAATAAGCTCAACATTTTAATGGCACGGGGTTTTGTTCTTTTGCTGTGTGTGTCGAATAGTTTTACTTAATTATTAAAAAAAAAACATTCATAAATAATGGAGCAGAGTATTTGAAAAAGTAACTTTTAGAACAGAAGTGTGGGCTATGTCAAAATGTGCGTCGCGTTTACTATATAAATTCGTTTCGACGTACCAAAACGAACAGCACACACTTCTTGAAACATCGTTTATTTAAAATCGCACGGCATGTGTCAAACGGCTATAAAGATAATTTAAATCATTGTCGTAAAATCAGCAATGAAAAAACATCGTGTGTCATTTTCTGTTACAATCTGATTTATTTTTCATTCTATTCAATTTGCTTTCTTCTTCAATACTGTCACCTCCCGTGGTATCAATAGGCACATTGCTTTGCCGTGCTACAAAATAGGAAAGCCGTTCGAATTTAAATTTCCAAATATGTGCTGATGAATAGCCGATTCGTTCATAAATTTAACTGCGTCTTTTTACAGATTGGTACTAAAATTCCCAAAGTCGACCTCCGATTATGGGAGAATTATGACTAGCAATACAATTATGGCGGATCCTATAGCATGGGCGGGTGCAATGTCTTTTTCCGCATCTTTAGCGGACAAACACCAAACAGTTTCGGGTCGCTCGGTGATGTGATATCCAATGTATTTTTATGGTACCCTAAAGGGCGTAAATTGTATTTCTTTGTAAACAGGCACCGTCTAAATTGCTCGAAAAAAGATGCGACACGTGTGTAAATCATTAATCTACCCGCTAAACCAGATGCGGGTATACTTTAGAGAATCAAAATAGTACAACTCCTTTCGATGAAAAATGTGAGTCTGCTAAGTGCCGAAAAGACGGAACACGATTGCTTTTGATTATAATATCATGTTGTTTTCTCCCAAACGTCTGTTTATTTTATCAAGATATAAAACACGCGCATTTCTTTATAATGTACTTAAGTGTTAAACTTATAATTAGTGTTCGTGTTAAAAAAGGAATACGAATTCATATTATTTTGTTATACAAAAATAAGTAGGTCAAATGCAAGCAAATTATTTATCGAAAACATTAATCCTTTAATATAATATAAATGGAAAATGATTTCATTATTTTTGTTCTCACAATTATATGTATTTAATATATTGCCTCAAGTCAAAACATTCCAAGATTACTTTTCTAGCATAATTGATTAAATAACTCATACATCAAATATACAAATATATGTACTCATTATTGATTAAAAAAATACTACGGTGTTTTCAACAGAATAATGAACTACAAATTGCATTCAAGCTTTTCCGTTGCCGTTAAATCAAAGGTAAACTGGAACATAACTACATGTGTTTCAGAATAGCTTTGATTTTCAGAATAGTAGCCGGTCCTAACCTTTTTTGTATCAATCTATATTGCTTTCAGATTGATTGTGTCGAAAGCCTGGGGTTTATTGAGATACCTTTAAGTCCATTTCCTGGGTATAACCAGTACTTGGTGTCCTCGAGAACAATCATCCGAACACTCCCATAGTAGAATCGAACTAATGAACTTACAATTGCACAGAGAACACCATATCCATTACACCAATGCGACTCACTGTAGCAATTAAGAGAAATCGGTAAGGAAATACAGCGTGCGCGTTCAATATATCGTTGCAAGTTTTGGTTTTGTTACCAGTAGCAGGTTGTGCAATCATAACCGACCGAATAGCACCTGCCACGCCCTTACCGGTTTCCTGTGGGCACAAGGGGCATAGGCGGGGCACAGCCACATTTCTATAACGTATACCATATTACGTTGAATGAATGTCATTTGATTGATGTAGTTTTAACGACGTTCGCAACAAAAAGAAAATAATTTGGTTACTTTCTCCTCTTGCTTCATTATTTCTTTATTGTATATAGGTTACAATATACTAATTTCAATCAATAAATGTAAAGTTTGTAAGTCATTAAGATCAAGTCAATGGTTAACAGTTCCTAAAGCATTATAATAATCAAAAACACACGTATTCAATGTATTGCCAAACAAACTGTTTCAAAAAAAAGATCCATTAAATATCGCCATTTTATTTTGGCAATAGATACGTTCTTTACAAACATGAAAAAGGCTAAACAGGTACCCTATTTAAAGTTCAGTATTTCCCAAACTTGTTCGGTGACCCATTCTTTTTATTAATGTTTTGGTGTAAGTATATATATGTATATAATTTAAGAAAATCTGTCGTTTGGAACAAAATGTATTGATGCATAATAAGGCGTAAAAAAATGTTTGTTTCAGGTAACATGCCCAAACAAATTAGGGTAGGTAGGTCGGGATTTTTGTTTTTGTTTGTTTTTGTTTTTTTGGTAAATGGTCAACTTGAAGATTCCAAAACTGAATAAATATTCAGTAATATCCGTAAACATTGTTTATACGTGGATACTATCAAAACAAAACACTTTATTTATCCAAAACACATTTAATAATTGAAAAAGGTAAATAAAACAAAAATCAATATGACAAACCAATAAAATGTTCTAGGGTCGGGGCATTTTTTTAGGGTAGGTCGGATTACCTGAAACAAACATATTTTGTTTACGCCTTAATGACGTTTCAGAAGGTATTATTAGTATCCATTTGATCTACTTAAATGTTCAGTCAAATTCATTATTTTAACAGTAAATGTAGGTAAAGCGTTTTATTACCAAAACACACTTGCCAAACAAGACATATGAAAACATATCAGTTGAAGAACCATAACCTTGTTTGAAAAAAAGCTCTCCTATATACTTAAAACATTTATAAAAAATTCAAACTGAAAAAAGGGGCTTCATCAGGTACCGTAGTCAAAACCCGATGTTTCCGGAAAAAGGTCGGTGAACCCTATTTATTATCACTGTTTTAGTTTCAGTATAAAATGACACATGTATATAGAATTTTTAAAACAAAATCTGTCGTTTGGAACAAAAGATATTTGTATATTTGATTATGTATTGATGTTTTCAAAGGCATATTAAATGCATAATAAACCTCATTAACCGTCCATTAAAAGTCATTTTTTAAATGGTAACTATAAATAAAGCGAATTTTATCATTAAACTGCACGTGTATTGCCAAACGAAACATTAAAAAAGATGCATTTAAAAATCTTGTCCTTGTTAGAATATGAACGCTTTATATAATTGAACATTGCAAGTCACACAAACTGAAAAGGGGCTTCGACAGGTATCGTATTTAAACCCCAATATTTCCAGAATAAGGCTGGTGACCTCTATTGTTAAAGACTGTTTTAGTTTTAGGATAAATTGACACATGTTTGTGCACATTTTTTAGAAAATCTGTTGTTAGGAAAAAAATGGAAAAAAGTGTTGCGAACGTCTTTAAATTAAAACCTTTTTTTCTGTAATTAATCTTCTGTCATAATTAATTGAAGCTTCTATATATGCTAGAAACACGTTTTCAAAATTGTTATATATTTATTTTTATATAGGTTTGATAGACATTGCAATGTATGAATGGCGCCCAAATATAACTTATTTTGAAAGCAGTATCTTCTACGTTTTTGTACTTATATTTACTTTACGGAGACGTAATGTAGGGTCCATCATCGGACATGCTCATGAAGCATTTTCTTGTTTGTATTTTACTTTGGTTGGCATTAAATTTACCGATTATATGGTTGAATTAATATGCTAGAACAATATATGATTGCATGTCTGAAAGTAAGTTAGTTGTTTATTAACGTCACATGGGTATAAATACAAATAATACAAGCTGCATACTAACTGGACGAAAACAAATATGCTAGGATAAGGTATGAATGCATTTAAGTATGTAGTAAATTAAGTGAGTTTATTAACGTCACATGGGTATAAATACAAATAATAGTCCGCACAGGCTGATCCGGGACGGCACTTACCGCCTACAGTGGATTTATGTAAAATATCATAAAAGCGGAAAGTGCCGTCCTGGATCGGCCTGTGTGTGCTGATCCGGGACGACACTTTACGCACTTGCATTAAGCCTAGTTTTCCCAAGACATGCCTAAATTAGATTAAAGCAGGACTCCGCCAAGACAGTTCATGTTCAGTCATGTGTAATGCAACTTATGACTTATGCACAATGCTTTGCACTGACAGTTCCAAGGCGGTGACCCCAGTTTGATTTTTTTGTGTTTGTGTTTGTTATGTGTGTTTCTGTTGTGCCGTGTTGTTTTGGCAATTGATTACTTGCCATAATACATGACCTCGTGCTGATAATAAGAGTTCTCTCCTGCTGTCGCAGCCGGAGTTTCACTTTGTTTATATGTATATACATTGTGGCAATTTGCGCTATCTACCGATTAAAAAAGAATTATTAAAAATAATCGGATCCAGATCACCAGTTTATGACCAATATTTATTTATTTGTTCATTGGTCAATTCTCAATCCTCTCTTCATAACATAAAGTTGCTAACTAACAGACAAACCAAACGCCGTCAAAAACTTAACCTCTTGGCGGTGAATAAAATTGAAGTATATTATTAGACGTTGCTTAAAATTGTTTCTCTTGGAAGGCAATACATACACTCGGGTGATAAGACAACACATTATGTTGTGGTTTCTCACTGTAATGTGGATTTTCCGTCCGAGAGTTGTGCTCATTATTTTATTTGTGGTTAAGACCATGCCAGTGCGGATGATAAATCATTGTTGATAACATTGGTATATAACATAATCATACATTTTTGTTTCTAAATGTTTTCGCTAGTTCGTTTTTTTTCTCGATCTTTAAAGTGTGTATATACGATCTAGCAACATAAATAGTCGTGTAAACATCGTTAAATATAAGTTTAATTAAACTCCAGAGACATCACCAGTATAGAAACCATTATTAACATCCGCTGGTCCTTTATTTAAGGCAAGTGACCAATGCCTATACAACACAGGACAATACGCACAACACAACACAAAACATAAAAATGATTAAAATTTGGGTCACCGCCTTGGAACGGTAAATGCAATCATTGGGGGTTGAAACCGGTTAGAAGGCATGCCGAACTTCACACTTAGCCCAGAATTAATCATAATACACACACTTGTATATAAAATTTAACCTCATAGCAATGCGATTCAAATTAAAAAGTAATACACGAGAATATTAATTCAATTGAAATACAATTTAGTTACTCAATGGGGCCATACCAATTTGATTCTATGTTTAGCGGCTGCTAGGTTTTCGGATGCCTGAACGAAAAAAAACACAATTTTGACAATCTGCAAAATCAAGATGGAGAGCATAAAAAATGGGAAAAAAGGAAAAAATGACTTTTAGGATTTTTACTAATATTTGTATAACATAGTGTGCACCTATTCAATTAACACAATTAAAATGCTGTATTACCGTAGGTTTCACAATATAAAAATGATACATTTGCTTTAGTTTGTACCATTTTTTTAAATCGACTTGTTTGTTTTTTCCTGCCTGGTTGGTAGGTTTCGAAAAATCATTGGGACGCTAAACATAGAATCAATTTTGTATGGCCTGGTTTAGCGTTCACCAGAGCAACAGAATTGCAACTTTCTTAGGCACGATGAAATGAATTCCTGCTTGGTCAAAGATGACATTCTGATAATAAAAGCTGAAATCTTTATATGTAAAGCCAACATCATTATACTTCAAGCTGCTTTAAACATTAGGGCGACATTTATGTTTGTACATAAATTTCTGTATTTTAAAGATGATAACATTAACAAGATGATATGTATTGCATATTAAATACAAACTAGTTAACTATTGATATGTACTTACCAGATGACTGAAAAAAACAAAGGGATAAACATTTTGAATTACATATAATTGTGTTATGTTGTTTAAAAGATGTCATACAATGGAATTAGATTATGAATATAAATATGAATTAATGGTCACATATGAAATACACATTGTGCGATACGATAACATTTTTTGCAATGTTCATGCATGAACAAGAAAGTGCAAGAATTACTGGTTATTACATTTGACACACTGTTAAATTAATTGAACAACTAAGGTTTGAATTTTTGTTGTGCGCTTTTTACATTTTCAACGATGTATTGTGTATGCTTTATATTTATTTTCTTATAAATATTACAGCATCGTGCTCACATTTTGAAACCAACTGAAATGTACATTTCTTTCCGTCGAAAGTCTTTAATTTGACCGCGTTTTATTATTAAATGCAATTTAAAACGCAATACAATTGTGTCGTGTCATTCAAATAAACTTAAATGCTTTTGAAATTAACACAAAGACATATTGTGGAAAAAGTCCTCGAGAAAAAAGTATAACATAAATTATACCCAATTGTTAAAATACTGACAACAGTTCTAGTGCTTCTGCACCACTGTATTCAATATTGTTTAAAAAGTTAATTGAAAAACTCAACAACATGTTTGAAGTAACGTTTTTTTATTATCAGCTATGGTGTCACGTTAAGCATTCCCTGCAAAAATAGCACAAAGCCTCAAAAGCATTTAAATTCATTTAAAAATGACTTTCATTGACATCATTGTTACTATGAAAAAATGCGAGTGCGGTTAGATTGGGGCCGAAATGGTAATTTAGAGAATTAATCATTTATCAAAAATACATTACCTTTGCATTATTTCGAAGATAAACGTGAAAGCGATTAGAGTATTAATGGAAGTACATGAGCTATTTGGAAGCTCTGTATGCTGCAGTGTGCATGCAGCCAACAGCAAGCGCATGAGCAATGCAAGATCAATACAGTGCAAGTAGGACTTGAAATGGCGCTACCTCTTTGCCGTCGATTTGCTGACTGTTTGCGTGAAAAATCAGTTTGCTATTTATCGGTTACTTACTTTTAAAATTGAGTTAAATTGCATTTAGCGCCTGAAGAAATGCCTTCTTAGAGCATAGTTTTAACAGCTGAAGGCTCGGTTAAAACCATAAAATGTTATAGCCATATAAAGGACACATGATCTGAAATGGCTGTCAATCTTTAAACGAGAAAAAGACTATATGCATACATGTTTGCAATTTACCTCAGTCAACGAATTGTGAACTCCTTAGCAGTTAACAGTTTTATGTCTGATGCAACTCCTCATATCATCTTCAAGAAGCGTGCAAAGGCAGACTTCGATGCTTTAACGGTAAATTAGATCTTTCATTATAAATCTCTTCCCCCTTGCTCACAAGCAATAAATCTTATTTTGAGTAGGCCCATCATACGTCTAGCATGTTCCACACCCTGCGGGAAGACACTTGCACTAATTTGTCGACGTATTTTTGCAAGCTCGACGAACGTCCCTTGATACATGCGCTGGAGACGCCGTGTTGACCTTCCTTATCGTAAACAAACTTAAACACCATGCAGCGCATCAGTGGGCCATATCACCATGCTGAAACATGAAAAATCCATTCACTCATTTGTCAAGAGCAGGTGTGTATGATTGGGTCACTTCTAAAACTTACAAAAATGCTTCAAGACCGCCAGCACTGGTGATTATGCAATCAAAAAATATCTCCAGATTTGCGTCAAGGCAATGCTACCCGCAGGCTCAATCATTGGGATCTTTCAGATCTCCGCCGTCGGGTCGGGAAAGGTTACTTCAATGTAAATGTTAGCATTGTTTCCCAACGGTTCTAGGCAGTGATAAATCATCAGAGACTTTGCTGGATGGAGATTATTTGCTTGTGTTAACAAGGAGCCTCCACGGATACCCTTTTGTAGGGGCAACCTCACCTGCGTGCTTTCTCGATTTCCCCTTGCATCTCCCTGCATCAAGCCAAGACAATAACAAATGCAACACCCTTGTTAAAAAGTCAATAGATTCCTTCTTTTATTCCTATTAATTGGCGATAGAATCAGTGCCTGCACGTGATTGAAATTGCCGCTCAAACGAACAAAGCATGAGACGTAACGTGCGTCAGTTTTTTGCACCAACCCTGTAACATTTTACCATAACAGTTCACAGCTGCCCGGATGCACTGCCTTTAAGAGTGGTTCCTTGGTTTAGTCTGAAGAAATTAAATGGGAAACAACTTGAAAGTTACAGAAATTATAAATTATGGTTAACGCAGAAAACGCTTGGAGCTTGTCATGAAGCGCTGCTGAGCTTGCCTTCTCCATCTTTGCAGCGCGCTTTAATACACATTGAACTATTCCAGCAAATTATGATTAATATGTTTACGGCCTGAATAGTAAAAATGCTTTGGAAACGTTTTCACTCCGTTCAGAGAAATTAAAGCGAAGAATCCGTTCTGTTTGGAAACTTCTTAAAGTTTTGTGCAACTTAAAAAGCGCGGGAAATGTTTGGCGTGCATTGCGATAATTCCTCTGTTGTGGCTGCACAAAAATCAATTGTATAATGGCTGCAATGTCTGCATCTAAATATAGCAAGGGGAGGCATAGTGAATTGCGCTGAATGTTTAGTACAACACACGGGGACACAAAACCGATGTAGTGGTAAAGGGTTATTATTCGTTAATGTTGTTAAATATGCATTTATCAGTTAGAATCATTTATTAAGTTCGAATACGCTGATCGTTTATTGAGAGATGTTTATAAAAGGGTGTTTTAACAGTAAAAACAATTTAACTGTAACGATCGAACATTTACCAACTGCAGATATATTTAATGATTAAAATTAATATTTTACTTTTGCAAAATAAATTGTATATATGGATTTATTCTAATTTGTTGGCAATTTATTATGCCTTTTTATCATAGCCATTGCCTTAAAACTAAAGCTTTCTAATTGAACAGCGCTCGACATCACGAATGATGAACGGTCTGATATTTGTAGTTATGAATATTAATGTCATTGTAGCTTTATTTTTAGCGATTTGTCAGCGTAAAGCGGCCCCAACACTTACCATTTTATGGTCATTTTTTATTCAGTAAAATTGACATTCATTTTGAACCACAAACTGTATAATTATTTTACACATTCGAGTGCAAAAGAGAAGTACTTAGGCGCATCAGTTTATAGCCCAATGTGAAGCCTTTTTTATCGCAGAAATTAAATATTGCACCATATTATTGATATATCGTTTACGACCATTTTGCCATATTATTGACAGATCCTCAAAAATATCTGCGATTTCTGTGTTTTCTCAATATATTGCATCAACCTTCAATACAGCCCACACACGTCTATATAATTGTCAATCGCGTGCGTTGGTGACATATTTGACCATTTTACTGAAAGTGTATGGGTCCTTACGAAACCACGGGAAAATACGTATTTGTTCATGGTGTTCTTTATAAGATGTGGATTTGTGAGCTAACTTTCCACGAGAAATGATACAATATATTTCACAAAAATATCACACACAATGAAATATGGATGATGGACGACACAAACCTTGTCTATCTTTTTCAAATCAAGACATGACCGCATATACAAACATTAAATCAGGTCAAAATCATATTACACATTTGAAGCCTTTCAAACCTTATGCGATGTACTTCCAACCGATTATCTAAAATTTCACACACTGATTAACAGTATACCAACAGCTTACAAAAAACAACTCAGCGAAACTGATTATTTCAAGTTTAGCAACATCACATTACTTGAAAAGGTGCAAAAACAAACAGTGTTAAATATTTATATAATCTTCAACAAACAAAATAAAACCAAAACAACCACAGGAATGGGAAAACATTATGACTTCCTATAACCAAAGTATTGACCGGAAAAATACCCGTATGTGTATTCAATACCGATACACCATAGATAATAATTTACGTAACTTTCAGTATAAGATTCTACATTGTATATTACCCGCTAATGAATACCTGTACAAATGTAAGCTAACAGCTTCTAATCTTTGTACATTTTATGCAAGTTATAAAGAAACTACTACACATGTTTTATTTGAATGTAATATTGTACAACCCATATGGCGGGATCTCACAGTTTATTTAAACAGTAAAAAGTTACATATTGATTTGAATGTAAAAGACATTGTGTAAGGAACTCAGAAAGGTGGAGCAATAACTCGGCAATAAACTATATACTTATTCTGATGAAGTCATATATATTTAGTTTAAAATCTAGAACCGAGATTCCAAATATCGAGACTTTTAAAATGCTTTCAGAATGTAAATAAATTTTGAAGAACAGCTTGCATTTGAAAACAATAAAATAGATCTGCACTATATAAATGGAAGAACTTTGTACATCAATGCGCGGCTTGGGTTCAAAAAATGTATAGCCACCATAGACGGAATCTACAAAATGACGCTGTAAGTACATTTTTATCGGGTGCACCAGGATAATTTGGGCCAGGAAGGTTTATACTCGTATGTGGCTACAAACAACTAACTTCAGCTAAACCCTGATTCTACAAAATAATTGTAAAATATGCGTGTGTTTCATAAAAATTTATTTCATATTGACGTAATCGACTCGTTAAACAATGAAGTATCAACACAGACAAGAAAGATCCCCTCACCCCCCATCCCCCCTCTTGTTTTTATTGCATTTTTGTCAGATTAAAATTTTTCATCTATGGATAACATGTAGAGGCACGTGCCTATAGTGCCTAAAGGAAGCTACGCCCCTATACATGGCCAGTGAATCTTGCCTATTGAGTCTTGTTTTTTGTTTTTTTTTGTTCCTTTTTTCCTTTCTTATTAAACTTATTGTCTGTTTATTTTCAAACATCTCATGTCTATTTAAGGGACCCCTGTAATCTCCTTTAAATATATCAACCATAAACAATCAAAAAAAACTATCCATTCCGTTATTCTTTAGTAAAGATATGATGGTACATATGTGTGAAAAGCCCATGATTTTAATTTTTACAATATATTTAAACAGTCACTGTAAATGACAGATGTAATATGAGCTAAAATAAAAAAGATAATAAACTATAAAAAGACATGTATGTATATTAAAATAGAAACAGACTATCACCATCAGAAAGACTAACAAAAAAAAATCCAACTGTACAACCGATTGTGTTATTATCAGTGGAGCGTAGCCTTATCCTTACTTGTTATTTTTCACTTTGGATTGAACGCTTGACAGCGCGCGCTAAAGTGACGTCATAACAAGCGTGTCGTCTGCGTGTAGTGGAAAAACAAAACAAACTGATGTAAATGTGTTAATTTGTTAACAGGTAAGGTATATTATTATTATAGATAATTGTCTGACTGACAGGAATTAATTTAAACAACGAACAGTATCTGGTCCAGAGTTTTTAGGACTAAATACCGAACAATTAAAGGTTTGCCTAGCATAACAAGTTAGGCCCAGTGCCACTATTGAGCTACTTTTTATATGGGCAATATTGGCGGGGCCTAACCGGGGAAAGACCAATTCTGTGGTGGAAATTGCTCCCTATATGTCTATAGAGTAGCGACAGGATTTTCGTCACTACTTTCATGCGCTGAAATGGCATTGTTAGCATTAATATTTCTTAACAAAATTTACATACCTGCAATGAGAATTTATAACACCAATTTAAACCTACACACTATGGCATTTTCAACACATCTCGCTGTCCTCCACTGTGTAAACTTTAATCGATATTCTACTACACTGAAACGATTGTGTCATTTCGATTGGTCATTCAATTCTATCATTCATCATCAGATTGGTTGAAGCATATTTGAAAGGTTAAACAAGGCAAGGTAAACATGGTGGACTGTACATGAATGTAGATTTATTCGCAAGTTTAAAGCGGAATTAAACGCATGTTCTAGGTAAATTTCGGCACATGTTAAGCAGTTTAGGTGTTGTTGAAGTAAAATACGTTGATTTATAACTTTATTGTCGCAAATAATGGAAATTAATGAAATTTAAACTTTTAGATTTCCACCACATAAATGGTCTTCCGGCGATGAGATATTCCAGCGAATTTAGCCCTATATAAAAAGTAACACTACATTCGCAGCACGTCTCATGAATTAGACTAAAGGTTTGCCTAGCCGTTGGCTTTGCATTTCACCATCGGCACTGAACAGTTGAAAGGGTTGAATTAGACTAAAGGTTTGCCTAGCCGTTGGCTTTGCATTTCACCATCGGCACTGAACAGTTGAAAGGGTTGCATAATTCGTTTGATGCTGGTCAGAGAGTAAGTCCACTTCACCTTGGAAATCATTATTTCTATGCTGAAATAGCATTTATTTACTGTATTTTAATGTTTTATGCAATTCCTCAAAACACATTAAAATTTTGAATGATTTGTATGAATTAAGTAGCCTCTTTTCCTGTATATTCGGCCACTTACGAGCTAAACTGCTTTTATACCCTAAATGAACACAGTTTCAACACCAGTGAGACTTTTACCTATAACTATACTGGTTGGCGAGTAGTATCCGTGAATTTTTAGTAGTTTTTCAATCGCGTAAGTAATACTTTTAAAGAAAAGCTTGTTGCAGTACAAAGTTGGGCTCCTTCTGTTTTCAAGGATGTAAATATCTTGTCATGACGTCATATGGTTTTTTCCATATAAGGAGCTTCAAAGGGGTTATGAATAAGCATTACTTGAAAGCAATAAAACTAGTAGTATCTGTGATTTTTCCTTTCATTTGAAAATGCGATTTTTGTGCTACAAACCTCAAGATTTTAATCACTCTATACTATTCTACATTATATTAACTACGTTATAATATTATTATATTCTATGCCAGATTAATGGTGATAATGCGACTACAAACATAAGTGGATTCCGGAAAATGGGCTTTTGATTACCCCTTTGGCACCCCGTAAAAATTTGCTGATTGTAAACAGGAGATAACCATGTTATTATTGAAGTAGACACTTCCCCTGCATTGAAATTTTGTCTAAATCGTCCCGAAACTAGCCGTATAATTAAGTAAACATTTTAAAATTGCAATTCTTTGTTAATATTTTCTTTGAGTAAACATTTTGCGATTGCAATTCTTGATTTTTTTAAGAAAATCCATTTCACGAAGAATGCGTGCTGAATAAATGGATGGTGGTGTTTAAATACTAAAATTGCAACTTGATGTGAATAACCTAGCGATCACCCTTGGTAAACCGAAAAAAGGGAAGTACAATATAAAAATAGGGGTGCAATTATAGATTAAAGACGTGCGCGTGAATGCTCCGTGAGGAGTTAAGTTGTTTTGAGATTTTTTGTAACAAAAATGTAAATATCTTTAAAAATATGAAGTTTTGGAGACTTCAACTTATTCTATGTTTGGAACAGTTGCTAGTCGATGTGTGTAAACTCAACATTCAATGATGGAGAGCTTTTACACCTTTTAATATTCAAATCACGGATACTGCTAGTTCACGGACACTATTCGCCAACCAGTAAGGTCTCTCCTACTAAATAAAGGCCAGATAATGTACAGATCAGCCATTCACTTAGTTACTGACCAAAAATTCTAGGAAGGTACCCTAGCAACCATGAATTCGTCAGATGTTTCCTATCATTTGGTACAGTCTTCATTTTGATAAGAAAATGCTAAAAGTTTGTTACAATTTTGATACAATTCATTAGAAGCATTCTTTATTAGACTAAGCCACACTAGCATACAGTTTGAAAATGAATGTCTACAAAATTCTTGGCTTATGCACAAAGTGTGTAGCAAATTTTGGGAATTTCTTTTTAAAATCTAAATTTTCTCAACAAAATCAAAAATTCGCAATTTTTTTAGAAAAATATTTATGTGATAGAATAGTCTCAATGCAGATAACTAACACAAATTTATTAATAAATAATAGTGAATTTCCATCATCTGGTGGTGGCTGAATCTATAGGAATGTCTGAATCTATAGGAAAGAAGGATACTTGGGGTGTCACATTATTAGAAATTCATATTGCAATATATTGTGATATTTTTTAATTTATCATGATATTTATTGCAATATATTGCGACATTTGTATTTATGTAGTTGATAGGCTTAAGACTAATAAATTCACTATGAACCAAGTTGATGACAGGCTCAAAATTAGCAACATATAAACAGCAGATAGAAAAGCAAAACAAATATTAGCAACACTCTCAAACCGCTTGTCACTATCACCTTTATCACTTTATTTATTATATAACATATATAGTGTTTTGTTTCATGTGCAGGTACTCCAGTGTATGTATATATGTTTTGTGCATAAAGCCATAAACTATGTATGCATTTAAAACTTGAAAAAGTCTGGTTTAAGGTATACTAAGCATAAACATTTTAAGAGAATACGTGTTTACCAAAGTTACAATAAATGGAAAATTATTGGTCGCCGGTTTAATGTATTATGGTCAGGCCTTTGACTCATCTCTACAAAACTATCAATTTTACAAATGGTACTTGCTTTCAATTGTTTATGACTGACAATAAGTGTGTTTTAATAAAGCTAAAGTTGTGGGATTTAGTTATTAACAGGAAAGAACACAAATCTGAAAAAAACATAAATGTTGCAATATATCAGTATGGACATTCACATTGCGATATTTTATTGCAGAATCAAATATTGTAATATACCAATATACCGGTATATTGCGAAACCCCTATTAAGTACACAATTTGACTCAGGCTACCCCACATAAACAAAACACTGAAAACGCAAGCCAGATTGCTTATCATGCGTCATTCTCAAATGCGTGTTCAAGCATTTCTACTTTGTGGATCGGTGTGAAATTTTGCATGCACATTAGAAATATGTTAATAATGATGTAGAATTGTTTTTTTGCGATATCAAAACTCTAAGTTGTCTTCTAGGTCACATTACACTAAATAAATAAGTCATGTTGGGCTGTACTCTATAAATAAATCAACAAGTTTAACTCGAAGACATGTTTTTAGGTTTAGACACTTGCTTTGATATTATTTTTTGGAAATGTTGGTAGGGTAAGCATTGGTATGCACTAATAAATCACTGATATGTGTTAAGATTGGAGACTACAGTATGACACTTGCGCTGAGGCGGGTCACATTCACCTAGAAAGTAGCCGGTAAAAAGATGGTGATAAAACAGTCAACTTTGTTTAGTGTCCAGTTCTTTCTTACATATTACATGACATACCCTTTTTATTGCTTAAATCAATTCAGGTTAAGAATGCTCTTTACGAAAAGGTATGTTATGAGGGTCCCAAAGTGCAAAATGATGCATTTATTTTTGGTTAAAGTTATCGCTTTATTTACATAAGGATTGAAATTACACTTAAAGCCCGCTTTACGACCACATCGATTTACGACCACCTTGCTAAAGTGGACACTTTTTTAAAAGACCGGATTGTTTTCCTATATCTTTCAATGGTCGCAAAGCCCGATTATACGGGCAGCCCGCTATTCCATATTACAACCACTAATCCCAGACCGAAAGTACCAAACAATGCTCAAAATAACCCCGTTAATGCGACCAGTGTCATTTGGTCGTTGACACTTAACATCATCAATTAACAACATATGCTGTTGAGATAACATAATGATTTGCGATATAAAAGGAGCATGTGAAAAACAATGTTACAAAAAAGATGTGTTGATAAAGGATTAGTACATGGACTGTGTATCAGATAACGTTTATTGACACTAGCAGACAGTTAGTGGGTAACACTGATGAATACTGAAGTTTAAATGGGCTTAGTTTATCAAATTTTAATTAATTTCTGAGTTAATGCAAAGTTCATATCCATTACTATATCTGCATTTAATAAAGCATTTATTGAACACAAATTGGAATTTTTGTTTTCATTCAATCATTATTCATTTATATTTGCATTAAAACTTTAAATTACACAGATGTTTTAATGTACTGTCTCGGTGATCTGCCCCACCTCGATAATACTACCACCCCGCTGTTAAGACCACTTTTATTAAGACCCCCGAGTGGTCGTATTAGCGGGTATTTACTGTAGTATATTTTAACCTTGTGTGTACCAATTGTCTGCCTTGCCGTTTTTGTAGCCGTCGTAAAACGGTAATGTAAGTGTGTAAGCACAATGTACCTGTCCTGAAAGCAAGTCATCACTCTTCTTTTAGGACCCTGTCGGATGTCAGCAACACATCCGGTTTGTCTATATTTCAACCACATCTGTCGAATGGTAGAAAGTCACCTGTTGAAAAGTCGTGCAACTTTATATAATGATGGACACTATTTAAAATAATATTTAAATGCGATATTGATTGATTTATTGCAAAACGTTCCTCTATGCTCATTCTCGCCATATCTTGTGATTTTTAATTAACTTCTCTCATATAAGATGTACTGCAATTCATTTTAACACTAACCACGCCGTGCCAAAAATGGGAAATCGAGCCATCTGTTGAGCTTGAATAGCTGGGGCAACAAAAACTGTGTTTTCATAGCAGGCATCAACAGTTTCTTGTGTAAAACAATAGACTGACAAATATTATGCATCTACACAGACCTGTTACCCCAAAATCAAGATTTGTAAAGTGGACGTTTAGAAAATCTGTTCAGTATATGTGCTTAAGTGTATCTGTCTGTGCTACCGATCTTGCCCTGACTCAGTTTTTTTTTTCCTTATATAATAGATGCCGAATAACGGCATCGTTCCGTAGCAAATTAGGCATACTTTTTCCCCATTTCTGGTAGAAAAATTCCCCTCTATATAAATCTTCCCCACTGACTGATTCAACTTTGTTATTAATTAAATCGTAAAATGGAATTAATGGAGCTCGGCAAATGTAAACAAGCCGTTCTGCGGTATTTATTTTACGACATCTGATATTTATTTTGCGACATTAAAGCGGAATATCTCTCTGCAAGTACGGAATATGACGATAAAAGCTAATAATGAAAGATTAGTATTCGTATATCTTCGTAACAGCAATCGTTTCACAAGTTTGCTAATGTTTTTAACAACATATGTGTATTTATAAACTCTTTTCATGTACTCATGGCCCCCGTTATATTGGTTTGTGAAAATTTTGTAAATGCCTATTGCTTACACATATCCAGTTGGTGGTAAGATCAGTTTTACTGATGCAGTTATATATGTAAAGTAATTAGCGATAATTCAGCCAGTCCATATCTGTCACCATAGTAAACCATACATTTTTATCACATCGCTGAAAATTAACTACGGACATAAAAGTCATTGTTTTGATGGAATTAAAGACATTAAAGTTGAAATGTTTATATATTAGTAATAAAATTGAAAATCATGAGCGTTTTGTTGATCATTTTCACTATTAAATTGCCGATTTTGGTGTGTACTGAACAGAATTTGCGTCTGCCATCTTTGTTTACACGAACGGATCATGTGATTTAAATCTAAATTACTCCTGCCTATTTTTAGCTACAATCATGTATTATACATCATTGGAAAGGTGAAAGAACACGCTTTCTATTGGTCTGAAAATAAATTATGTATATTAATGCATGGAAGAGCAGCAAGGCGCCAAATTAAGGCAATTTTCACTGGCCATTTGTCTGATGAAAACAATATGGTCACAGGAAAGCACAAGTATACCAGCAAAATATAAGCATCCATCCACCATTTAACATCAGTTTCTTACAATTACATCTTAGCGCATTTTTGCGCAATTCATTTAATTCAATGAACTGTCGATCAGGTACTTCGTGTTCTTCCGTCAGTTTCCGATAGCGACCCGTTATCAACCGAATCTGATTTCGTGTCACTCCGCTTAACGTTCGTCATACTGCAAAGAGTGATCTCCCCTGAATGTTATCAGTTTTCGCGAGGTATTGCAGTCTCGCAACTTTGACGTCTTTGTCAATCTTTGTTGTTTGATTGTATATTACAGGTACTGCAAACTATTTACCACATCAAAATAATTATTATTGCAATTAGTGCATGCAAGATGGCTGTTAATATAATTATGTCACATAAGATTTACGATGTTTAGGTTGCTGGAAGATAGTGAAACTGAAAGTGAAAGTGGACAACAATTTGACAATACAAATAATCTGTCTCGATTTATAGCAAAGCATTGATCCTCAATCACCACCGTGTACACAACTGAAATATAAAGCCTGTCGTGTTTATTTTCATTTATAATTGATCAATTTAATCCATACAATATCTTGAATGAGCTGCAAATAAGGTAGCTGGGTGGGAGAGGGGTGAGCCCTCCCTCCCTTGTCATTGCCTTTAAGTGGTCACTGCAGGTTTAATTGAATGACTTCATGTTGTATACTTACAAGGTTTAATATTTTCTTAATATTTAAAGCTTAGTTGTTGTTCTTTTTCTTTAAATCTTAAAACATCCTTACATTGAAAAACAATTCTTACATTGAAAACAATCTTGTAACAGCTTTTATTCTGCATGCTTGATTTTTTTAACTTAACTGCAATACTAGTAGCACTTCATAAAATGCTGGTAAGTATTGCATGATTTGCTTTTGCATATATTAATTTCAGGATTGCTGCAGTTTTTGAAGATATTGTGCTTTGGTTTTTAGTCTTCTGTTCATACAGTACAAACAAGACAGTGGAGACAGTGGCTTTTGAAAACAGAAATTAACAGTCTTTCTCATGTTAGGTTGTTTCCAAGATGGTCAGCCAAGAAGTCTTTAAAGTTGTGTTGTTGTGCTTTGCATTGCAGTTTTTATTTTTTTTTTATTTTGCCTAAGATGGCCTATTCAGTATTCAATTTGTTCATGTTTGATGTTACTGTTACTGTTCATATTTGTCGGAAAAGTGTTTCTTATAATATCAAGACCATGTTCCTTTAAAGTATTTTCTGATCAATACTTAAAAAAATTTCAGCATTTAAATTATGTTAATTGTTATATTCAAGGTATGGTTTGAATTCTTTTGAACAAGTGAACAATTAGTATTCCAAAAAGTTCCTAAAGCAAAAGCTGCATTGAAAGACCACCTTTCATCAAGACTGCATGTTGTTTAATACATGTATTTACATTTCTGTGGCCATTTTTTAATTACTTTGAAGAGTACATGATCTTTTTGGCAGATTTAAAAGGTAAAATATTTTACTTTGTGTTTTGGTCTCCAGAAAGAGTGGTCTTAAAACTGGAGATGATGTCGGATATATGCCTTTAAAGTTAATGAAAACACTGTTCCGAATACTGAAATAAATTTGCATGTTATATGTACTAAGCATGTTAAAGATATATATAATACATATAACTGAGCTTTATAAATATATATAACATCTTTTACTTGCAGTTTGTAAATGCCAAATGTTTTTTTATGCAGTACTAGAGACATTGTCTTACCCAGATTCAGTCCAGCATTTGGCTTTCATACTCATTCCATTTTAAATGATTTGTTGTCTTTTATAAGTCACCATGTATGTAAGACAGTGAAAATATGTGAAGTATTTACTTAACAAAGCATAAAGTGACATGAAAAGATTACTTTGAACCTGTTTAACTGCCAGAAATTATTGCCAGGTGTATTATTGACATAATTTACATATTTGACAGAAGGAAATGTGGGGGGTTACCTTCTTCTGATACACATAACTTTGTTACTTTTCAAGATACAGTAATTTCAATTGCAGTTTTGTTTTTCTGAAAGAATAACCTTTAAAATGGTATATAATTTTGTAGGTTTTGCTAAAATAAAAAAAATTGTCTGTTATCGCTAAAGTAAGTGTCTTATTGCACTAATTAATGATTAAATCTGCAAAATGTTTAATTACACATGGAAAACTGCATTTTTACATTGGTGTAATAAAACAGCTTATTCTATGTTGGAAGTCTTATTCTAACTTCTTTAAGCGAAAGGCCCTGCTTTCATGATGGTGTATTGTCAGTTTTGTATGGTGAAATTGACCATTGTTTTTTATCAATAATTATTTATTAATGTACAGCCTTGTTCAGTTTTGCTTCAATATATTAAGGTTTAAATGTGAAATTATCATTTATAATGTTATGTTTATTTTTCCCCCAAAATGAATTTAACGCGCTATTTTTTCCCCCAAAACCTGACATTCACCCGTTTTTTCCCGTTTTTCACAGGCAAGGGCCTCTTAACCACTATTTGAAAAAAATCTGCCTGACTGTAACTTCATCATTCATCTGGCAATTAAAAGAAAACTTGCCACAAATAATCACCATGTGGAGATGGCATGTCACATGCAAGACCTGTGTCCCTAGCTTAAAGGTCAAGGTCACACTTAGAGGTAAAAATAGGTCAAAGGTCAAATTTGGGCATAATACAGCTTGTCTAGACTGTAACTTAATCATTCATGAGGGAATTTTAAATTAACTTGCCACAAATGTTCACCCTGTGGAGACGACATGTTGTGCAAGACCTGTGTCCCTAGCTCACAGGTCAAGGTCACACTTAAGAGGTCAAATGTCAAATCTGGGAATAATACAGCTTGTCCGCACTGTTAATTCATCATTCATCAGGGAAATTTAAAATAACACAGATGTTCACCATTGGAGACTGCGTAAGACACGCAAGACCTGTGCCCCTAGCTCAAAGATCAAGGTCACACTTAGATGTCAGGAGATTTCCTTGTTAGAAAATGTGTTTTTGCAATAATAACAATATAAGATAAGTTGCTATCTTGACAACGGGCTCGACATGTTGCCAACAGGCATCTAGTTTAAGCTAGTACATCATGTGCATTATAACTGCACAAGCATTTACGTGATGTGAATTTCAATACTGGAAATTACAGTGGTGTTGAAAATGTATGAACAATGTTTAATGGGAGTGTGAAGTGTGTTTAATTATTGCTGTTAGCATTATTTAAATGAGTAGTTTTTATTTGTTTATTGATTTGTTTTCAGAATAATCAATGACTGAATTGTAATGCAGCCATGCAAAACATATCTGGTACAGGGGAAAACCAGAAGTCTAGTGATTGTTATTTTTAAACAACTTTATGTCATATTAAAAATCCAAAGTTTGCAGTTTGTAAACTCAGGCATTCTGAAAAGTGCCTGACCAAAGGTGACTGGTTATATTTTCTAGCCGGTCCTGTAAAACATCTTGTGTTGCACGTTCCTGTGATTCTGACACAAGCACAGGACCGCTTGTCCAGAGATCCCCAAACACTCATAATGTCTGAAACAGGGCTGAAATTTGTAGATCATTTGATCACCTGAAGTATTTCCTTTTATTTCATGCATAATTTGAACCCCATTGTTATATGTCTTCATACACTGTTGATAATTATTGAAAGACATATTGCCAAAACGAGTTTGGTTTTTAATTATTGCAGTTATTGCAGTTATGAGTTAGAATGAACAGCACGACAAACTTGATAACATGGATGAACAATACAGCAGAGTCAGCCAGTGCCTCTCATGGAATAAATTCTGCTTTGATGAAACATTGTTGCAAGGTAAGTATTAATTTTGATAGTTTAAGCTTAGAATAACAATAAAGAACAAGAATAGGCTAGCATTGATGCAAGGGTGAGAGAGTATTTCTGTTCAAATTTAATTTTATGTAGGATTGGGTTAAACAAATATGTGACTTGATGCAAATAAAAATCTTGTTGAAAAATTAAATGATTTGTTTGTATCATTTTATTCCAATATGATGCCAAAAGTTAAGTGATAATGATTTGCTTCCAAAGACAATAATGAATAAACTACAGTAAAAACTCGTTATTTCGAAATCGTCGGGACGGGAGAAAATTCTTCGATTACTCGAATTAAACATTTCTAGATTTTCTTGAGAAAAAAAAGTTGTTGCAAAAATCGCGTAGTTATGTAGTAGAGATGCGGTTACACTACACACTTTGATTGAACTTATAAAAAACGAATAAATACGATAACTTGATGTACGTGAGTTTATTTTATAAAATTTCTCAGCGATCATTTTCTTTGACACTACACCACTCTCCACTTCCATGATGGCACCATACTTTTCTTGGTAGGTTTTCGATGTATGGCGTCGTTTAACGCCCTTCCCTGCTGCCAATCCGGATATCCTCCCGGGTTGGTTACCGGGCCCTTCTCCAGATTGCTTGGCAATGGGATTTATGTTTTCTGTATTTATTACTGCTTGTGACATCGTGAATATTAGCGCAAGTAAATACGAACTGATGATCTGACAAATGCAAGTCTAACTTAAATACAGAAACCTAATAATTGCTCAAACGTTTCGACATCCGTGTTTGCAATTCAGTCTTGTTAAAGCAATAGCTTGCCACGCTTTAATTATACAAACACAACAGCTTGGTTTAATCGATTATTAATTGCGGAAAGGTGTGAAAATCAAGCAGATAACAAATGCTGTCACAGCTGATACGGTTAAGGTAAAGGTGTGAAAATTATCTCCATCTCTATTATTAACACTTCGAATTAACAATTGATAAATGCACTGAAAAACTGGTGTTGGGACCGGATTAATGGGTTCGAAATAGCGATAATTCGAAATAACGGAGTTCGAATTAAACATCAAAATTCTAATTAAAATAAGAAGGAAAAAATTGGGACCGAAAAAAAACTTCGAAATAACGAGGAATTCGGATTAACGGTGTTCGAAATAACAGGGATCTACTGTATTTCAGTTGTATGGTAATGATAACTATTTCTGTTTGGATTAACATTGTTCAAGATTTTCTTCATTTAATGTTCACATGAAGTATTTCTTGACTTAGGAGTTGGAGACATGCATGCTGAATATAAGTGGAAATCTGACACCAGTCGCGGAATTCATGAGTGCAGTACAGTATGTTGTGAAGAACAATGCTGAAAGTTTCACCTACCTGAAGGAGAATGGCCTTCTTGGACTCTTCAGCAGTGAGTGATTGCATTCGTAATTGATTAATCAAATACTTGTTAAGCTTTAAGTAAAATTATTGACTTTTATGAATAGAAAAAAGTAAAATTATAGACTTATTAATAGGAAAAAGGAGCTCTTGTAGATGCTCAGGTAAGCTCATTTATCAGAAGCTGTTATGTGATCATTGTGCCTCCTATCGAAGATGGGTGGGTATATTGGTTTGCTGCTGTCTCTCTGTCTGTCTGTCTGTCTGTCCAACAGTTTTCATCAGATCTTCACCAAACTTCATGAAATTGTTTGGTGGGCACACTGTCTAGGCCAAGTTTGATAATCAGCCAAATCGCTCCAGGTATTGTGGAGTTATGGCCCTTGATTTATCTAACATTGGCCTTTTTAACGGTTTCCATTATCAAATTCCAACAGTTTATAGCTGATCATTACCAAACTTGGTGAAACTCTTTGTGGGTTTATTATCTCTGTTAAGTTTGATAATCAACCAAATCGTCCCAGTAACTTAGGAGTTATGTCACTTGATTTTCTAAAATTAGCATTTTAGCTATTTTAACCTAGAGTGGGCATAACTGTATTACTAACAGCTCTTGTTCCTTATGTAGTTAGTTTTGGAGCAATGGGATACTGAAATGAGCCGACGATTCAAAACATATAGCCCTCCATACAATAACTTTTACTTTACTTGTGCTTTTCTAAAGGCAAGTTTGTTAGTATAGCTTGGACACATTAACCTGACACTGACCTTTACGCATGAATATATTATTAGTCTGTAATGATGAATATATTAGTTTCTGTACTGGAATCAAGTTAAAATCATGAAAGAGTAGCCCACGGAAACATACAGTTATGCACAATATTATCAATATTTCCCCCGGGGAGGGGGGGGGGAGCGGCTGGCATATACTGGACTTTAGACTGAAAGCAATTCCGCGGGCATATACTGGACTTTAGACTGAAAGCAATTCCCGACATGTGGGAATTTGACACGCCGAATGATTCCGGGTCGCGAGAAATAGACTGTTCGGATTTTAGATCCCGGTCATATTGAGGGGATTTAGACAAAAATGCTTGGCTCTAGGGTGGGGAATTAGATCCCCAAAAATACAATTAGTCAAATTCCCCTTGGATTGCCCGCCACTCCCCCACCTGGGGGAAAATATTGATAGGTACATTATGGTTTCATTAAACTTGTGAGACACGTGCACAAACAAAACATGAGTATAAATATACAAAGCAATTTGTGTGCGTAATTTATGCTAACTATAACTAGAACAAATGCGAAGGTTGTTTTGCATTTCTTCAGTGGTTTTTTCAACACTTGCTGCAAGATTAACTAGAGAAGGTCCCACTGACACCAATCATGGTTTGATTGAACTAGTTGTTGAGACAGTAAATGTAAGTAAAATATATTTAGACTAATGCATAATTTACAAAATGTATTTTTTAGCTCACCTGAGCATGAAGTGCTCGGTGAGTTATTGGTATAGGGGACCTCTCGTGCATCGTCCAACGGCCGTCGTCCGTGTGTTGTCAACAATTGGGTTTGTTCTCACGCTGGAGACTTCACTTTTTATCAAATCTTAACCAAACTTGCAGTTTGTGTATGACCATAAAATCTTGGACAGGATTGTTATTGGGTCAGATCACAGCAAAAACACTAGCTATTGCCCCTTTTTCATGCAAAAAAAGTGCAAAAATGGCTTTTTCCAAAGTATTGACTTTATTTTCCATCCAATCTTAACCAAACTTTTTTACAGTTAGTGTATGACCATCAGAGCTCAGCAGTCGCCAAAAATGGTCCAGATTGTGAGTCAAACACCAGAGTTAAACAGTTGTTATTTATGACCATTCCCAATCCACCCATATCACCCAACCTCACTTTGATCTTGCCCTTGACCTAATTTGCACTTAGAATAATTCAAATGGGCTGTTTCTTGGATCACTCTATTTTACCGTTTCATCTAGCACCATCACCGCTTGCTACAACACTTCGATACTTACACAGTTGTTGCTTAGGACTATCCCCAATCCACCCATATTACCCTACCTCACTTTGACCTTGACCTAATTTGGACTATTGGGCTATTCAGCACCAACTCGGGGCATGTGTGTTTATCAAACATAGAATCTTGTTCATCCAATCTTTACCAATCGTGCACAGTTTGCCTATGAACGTAAGACTGCAGGTGAAGCCGAATATAAGCATGATCAGGCCAGAAACACTGAGTTATTGCCCCTTGTGTTTGGAAAAAAAACATCAACCAGTTATCAATAATTGGCTTACACACACGATTTTTTATTCAATGTTGACCAAACTTACACAGTTTGCATATGACCATAAAAATTGATTGATAAAATTTGATTTCCAACAGTTGCAAACCTTGCATGCAGTTATTTGTACATGCAACATTGATGGCTTCAGAGCCTGCATTAACATCATTGATCATCATTGGACAGAAAATTATCAAAGAAAAATCAAAATTTTACCTTATAGCACAGCCATCGCAATTATCGCATTGCAACTAGTTCTCCAAAGCTGTCTGCGAAAAAAATCTGCATTTTCCAGAATTGTCACTGACTTAATGAAAAAGGGTCAGGTAAGAACATGGAGAAAAATGATTTGAGAACCATTAGCAAAAAAGCAACACATCTACTACCCAACTTGTACTTTAGTTAGCCCATTGCACTAACCGATGTTTTAAATCAAAATTTATCCTATCCCCCTTTGCGTATTGTTCATATACCTTAATTTTCAAACCTGTCACAACAGTATGGTCTTCACCTGTAACAGTTCTCAGGTTAGCGCTTTGGGCCATCATGGCCCTCTTGTTTATTATGAAGTTATTCATGACTTCACATCTAACTTAGCAATGTAGTTTGTATATCACTGTTATTGGTAATAAAATGTACACTTAGTCATTATTTGTAGTTCAAACACATTCATATTCTAAATGTCTCCAGTCATGACAGAGGCATGTCGACAGTAGGTCAACAAAACACAGCTAATTTACCAATAGTTATTATTGAAACATTGTTAAACAAGGCATGTTGTTTATAAAAGCATTTTATAAAAAAACACTATTTTATATCATAAATAGTTGTTTCTGTGCAAATGCAAGCGCAGGAACATTAGTATTAAAACAATAATACATTAAATGTACATAACCTGTTGGTGTGTTCACGCGTGGTATTAAAGCCTCTGTCACAATCCACTGCAGTCACTGCAGACCGCATATCAACCAAAAGGTTTTGAGATCGCAAGACTCACTCAGAGTTACACCTAATAATTGCTTGGTAGGTGTTAGCTACAACTTTGTGTAACTTTGCATATATACGCCAAGCAATTATGCGAATCAGAAATTCTGACTGCAACAATGTTTAAGCTGTACTGTTTGTCACCTTGAATACTAGAACAACCATTGAGTGCAGCTTAGTATGAACGCTAAGTGGAAAACTTACACTACATACTTCACAATTCATACTTCATACATGTATTTAAACTTCACAGAGACATTAAATATAATAAGTATTTAGTTCGTCCATAACATGGCAATTATTATGCATAACTTTGAGTATGTTAAATGTTCACTTGGATGCTTGATGCTGAGTGACGCCAAATGATTTTGCAGTGATATTTCGCGAAGTACATGATCACCCTAACTCTGTGAGTTGTGAAATAGGTTTATGTTGCTTGAGACATACTGTATGATGAATTTGTGTAGCTCTCAAATGCTTTTAAGCATTCTGTGTCAATTATAATATTTTGATTGCTAGGTTCTTGGAGATGTGAACTTGAGTGGTAAATATTAGTTGTAATGTTACTGAACTATTTTATGTTACACTTTGTAATGGTATATGTGGTTTGCTTAAAATTTCATTTAAGTAGAACTTGTTTTTGCTATATTAATATGCTGAAGGTCTTATTTACTATTAACATTAAAATAATTTTCCTACGTTTGTCCCGTTTGTAAATGTTTATAGCTTTAAAACAAGAATTACATCCCTATACCTGGGGAGGAGTGCTGTAATTAGTTAGCCCAGGTTACATTTAATCTGGCGGGCCAGCAATTGAAAAATTCAGCTTGTGAATTCTCTTTTTTACCAGCAAGCCTTTATGGAGTTAATAAACATTTGATTGAGAACCTACTATACCATCTAATTGCAATGATCAAAATGCAATTGCAGTAAATAATATGTCTTGCAATGTAAATTATCAAAATTTGCACTTCAATCTAAAAGTGACGGCCGATTTCTACTACACATTAAGCGCCACATCCGGGTTAAAGAACTTGGTGCTACAATTATTAATTCTGTATTGATTCTTAATCGTTGTTCAGAAGCGAACTACTATCTTTTTGAGTTTTTGTGCTTCTCCCGTACATTACAAATAATTTCTGTGTATGGGTGCCATGCTTTGAATGCTTCAACATTTGTTTGCATGAAAAGCACAGGACTAAAGCATGTTTTCTTTTTTGGTTCGTATGTTCAACTTTATAAAAGGAAATGATATCAATATTCATTTAAACCCAAAGTGACATCAAGTTGTAAATAATGTTGATGATATATCACAAGATTCCCTTGATATTATTCGCATTAGTTTAACAGTATCTGACTTGCATTCATTGCTTATTTATTTTTGAATTTATATGTTTTATATTTTACAAATTTGCAACAGTGCTCCCAAATGTGATTTCTTGTGCTTCAGCCAAGTCCACTGTATTGACAGAAGTCGGCCCTTTCATAGTAGATTTGCTGCTACACAAGTTGATTGGATTCCAAACAAGAATGGAGGTATACTCATTAAAATAATAGTTCAAATTTGGAAGAATAAAGACTATAATACAGTTGAGAATGCAAATGACTATTTAAAACTTCATTTGTGTGCATTTTGCTTTCCAGTGATAAATAATGAGATGAGATAAATGGTAATTGTTGTTGATAATGTTTCAGGTTCTCAAGTCTGTAAACACTCTTCTTGAGCAGTGCCCAACAGCTGCTAAGGAATCCTTCTTAAACAGCGATGACAATGTGCATAGAATGTAAGTTATATTAATGCAACTTTTTTCAAAACCTACCAGAGTGTTAACACATTTCATTGAACATGCCAGACTGGCATAATCTTTTGATGCTCCCCGAAAAATTTCAGGGGAGCACATAGTTCCCGCTTTTTCTGTCCGTCCTTCCGACCGTCCATCCGTATGTCCGTCCTTTCTTGTCCGGAGTATTTTTCAGTAACTACTGGCTGGAATTCAACGAAACTTTATGGGAAGCTTCATTACCAAGAGGAGGTGTGCATATTACCAGGACATTCCACTTCAATGATTTTTCTCAGAGTTATGGGACTTTGAAGATTTCTGAAATCAGTATATAGTGCACAGTCTTCACTTCCTTGTCCTGTATATTTCTTAGCAACTGCAAGCTGGAATTCAACAAAACTTAATGGGAAGCTTCATTACCATGAGGAGTTGTGCATACTACCAGGACATTCGGCTTCAATGATTTTTCTTAGAGTTATTTGACTTTCAAAGATTTCTGAAATTAGTATATAGTGCTCAGTTCTTCACTTTCAGGTCTGGACTATTTCTTAGCAACTACTGGCTGGAATTCAACAAAACTTCATGGGAAGCTTTATTTCCGCGAGGAGGTGTGAATACTACCAGGACGTTCCGCTTCAATGATTTTTCTCAGAGTTATGGGACTTTGAAGATTTCTGAAATCAGTATATAGTGCACAATTCTTCACTTTCTTGTCCGGAATATTTCTCAGCAACTACTTGCTGGAATTCAACAAAACTTCATGGGAAGCTTCATTACCAAGAGGAGGTGTGCATACTATCAGGACGTTCCGCTTCAATGATTATTCTCAGCGTTATGGGACTTTGAAGATTTCTGAAATTATAATATACTGCATAAATTCTTGTCCAGGCTATGTGTCAGCAACTACTGGCCAGATTTCAATAAACTTGTATGGGAAGCTTCATTGCCAAGAGGAGGTGTGCATATTAGCAGGATGTTCCACTTCAATGATTTTTCTTGGAGTTATGGGACTTTGAAAATGTCTGAAATATAGTATATTGTGTGCAATTCTTGTCCTGGCTATTTCTCAGCAACTACTGGCCAGATTCCCATGAAATTTCATGGGAAGCTTCATTGCCCAGAGGAGGTGTGCATATTAGAGAGATGTTCCACTTCAATGATTTTTCTTGGAGTTATGGGACTTTCTGAAATATAGTATTTCTATTGATTTTTAGTCATTTTAACATTTTTGCCCTTCACATTGCATTTATATTGCTTGACAAAGCGCATTGGGGAGCATCCATTAGTTGTTTAGTGTTGTAGTCATTTGAAAAAAGTATAGTACAATTATTTTGTTAAATTAACAAAAGGTTTGTATATTTGGGGGCTTTAATTTATTATTGCTTTAAAACCTTGTCTGTTTATTTTCTTAATAAGCAAAGAAAGTATATAAATGGTATTAAATTAATCTAAGTACATTGCGGTCATGAGCTTGAAACTGCTGTATCTGCAATAACATTCCTATGGCAGATACAATAGTTGCACGCTCAATCCTCGATTGCCATTTCTCTTGCTTGGTGTGGGCTAAAGTTCTGAATTCTAGATATATGTATGCAGTTCCAGAATTCTGACAGTGTTTTATGAATACAATAAATGATTATGAATTTTGCCTATTATAGGTACCAGATGGCAGACCTTGTTAAGAATATTGGAGGTGAGCCAGTGTATGTTAATATCTTAGACTATAAAAAAGGTACCATAGTGCGTACTGTTACTTATTTCTAATCATTAAATAAGTTATGGCTTGACAAATATGAAATTAAAAACTAAACAAACTGGCCAAAGCCAAAGCATTTTAATGGAGTGTGCATTAATGAACAATTTTATGTAATATGTATGTTATTGTAGTATTATAATACTGGTTTTAGACTATGAGTTTCAAGTTGGTATGGTGGAATGTCTGATGAGAATGTTCCCTCAAAAACACAGACTGACCTATGCTTCCAAGTTTATTCAAGACCAGGAGATGTTGGAAGGTTTTATGGGTATAAAGGACAAAGACTTTGAAACAGTAAGTTTTACTAGGGTCTTCACAATTACTAAAAAATATATAATAAAAATATATTCTGACAATAAGATAGCTGGAAATCTGCAATGCACATGTTCTGATGTTTTTGACATTGAAGTATTTGGGGGGAAAAAAGGACAAACACAGGTGTAACGAATTTTAAAATGTTCTGATGTATTTTATTTCCAGGACTGCAGATTATTTCTGAACAATGTTAACTCAGGATCAGAAGATCCATCTAAGGGGTAAGTTGTCTGAAAATGTATGTAGCTTTCTTTTTATAACCCCACAAACAAAGTTTAGGGGGGGTATATAGGAGTGAGCTTGTCAATCCGTTGACCTGTTGGTTTTCAGGGTTTCCGGATGATAACTCAAGAAAGGCTTTTTTGGTACACATATGAAGCATCATAAAATACAGGTCAATTTCTACTTTGGTTACAAACCACTAAATTTTGACAGAGTTATGGCCCCTTTTTGACTTAAATTCTCTAAAAACATGCTTACAATCTTTCATGAAAGGCTCAACATATTTAAATTATTTTTGGTACATAGGTGTAACACCATAAAATACAGGTCAGGTTCGACTTTGGTTACAAACCACTAAAGTAGACAGAATTATGGCTTCTATTGAAATCAAATTTTCCAAATACACTATTAAACATTGTTAAACTTTACAACATTCTCATTGTGCCCATTTGTTTCGAATGGATGCCATAGTTTTGTGACAAGACCATATTGTGGGGGTGTATCTGTCACACGTATGACAATTCTAGCTTGTATTTAAAGATGTTCGCAACAAAAAGAAAATAATTGGGTTAATTTCTCCTTTTGCTTCATTCTTTCTTTATTGTATATAGGTTACAATATACTAATTTCATAGCTTATGTCCATTCAAAATAAATATTTTTAATAGCAAAAGTTCATAAAGCATGTATAATAATAAAAAACACACTTATGCCATGTATTTCCAAACAAATTAGTTCAGAAATGATCCATTAAATATCTCCATTCTATTGATACGTTGTTTATGTATTCTAAAACAAAACAGGAAAAAAGGCCACACAGGTACAATATATGAAATTCAATATTTCCCAAACAAGTTCAGTGAGCCATTCTTTTTTGTTAATGTTTTGGTGAAAGTATACATTGATGCATGTATGCGCGAAATTTTATGAAAATCCTGTGGTTCGGAACAAAATATGCATTTGATAAAAATGAAGTTTCAGAAAGCATTATTAGTTCCCATTTGACACATTTAAATGTCCAGTCAATTTCATTATTTTAGCAGTAAATGTAGGTAAAGCGTTTTTATTATCAACATACACTTGTATATTGCCAAACAAAGCATGTACAAACATATCAGTTGAAAGAAACATAACCTTGTTTGAAACAAAAACTATCCTATATACTTAAAACATTGATAAAAATCCAAACTGAAAAAGGGGCTTTGACAGGTACCATATTCCAAACCCAATATTTCTGGAACAAGGCCGGTGACCCCTATTTTTTAAGACTGTTTTGGTTTCAGTATACAATGACGCATGTATGTGGGATCTTTTAACAAAATATGTCGTTTGGAACAAAAGATATTGGTATATTTGATGAATTATTTGTGTTTTCACAGGCATATTTAATGCATAATTAACCTCGTTAAGTGTCCATTACAAGTCATTTGTTAAATGATAACTGTAGATAAAGCTTGTTTTATCATTAAACAGCACTTGTATATTGTCAAACGAAATAAAAAAAAAAAAAGATGCATTTAAAAATCTCCATCTTTGTTTGAATATGAACGCTTTATATTATTCAACAATCTAAGTAACACAAACTGAAAAAAGGCTTCGACAGGTACCGTGTTCAAAATTCAATATTTCCAGAAAAAGGCCGGTGACCCCTATTTTTTAAGACTGTTCTAATAGTAGGATACATTGATGCATGTTTGTGCCAATTTTTTAAGAAAATCTGTCGTTGGAACGAAATTGAAGGAAATTGTTGCGAATGTCTTTAAAGTACACATACCTCTCTTATAACTAAATTAGATTAAAAATGACAATAATGGAGTATATATTGTTGGGTTTTCAAATTTTGTTTAAATGAAGATGATAAAATATGATCCAAAAGTTTCTATGACCACTGTAGACTGAAAATATAATTGTCCCATTTGCTTTATTGTTTAAAAGTGGTCCAAAACTACTGAATATGTATTTTAAATGTATTCATCTTTTGACTAGAAATTATATTAACACATCATTCAACTTATGTTTCAATGATTGCTCTATCTGCACAAGATGAAAATTGAAATATCTTTTCAAGATAGTACTTGTGATTGATGTAATGCCTATTATTAGATTTTCTCATTTTCAAGGGAGACAACTTCAGTTATTATTACTGTATTTTCCAGAGTGTTCTCCCTCCCTTGCATTGCTGCATTTGTTGGAAAGAGAGAGGTAACATGTTCAGAGGCTGAAATATTGAATTCATTAATTTAGACAGGAAAGTGTATGTGTCATAAAATGTGCTCATAAAAAAACATGCATACATTTTTTTAGCCAGCTCAAATATTCCAATAACATAGTTCTAAACACAATTTGAAACAAAATAATTAAATTCTCCAGTGGATACTGATTTCCATTTTAAAAAGAAACGTACAATGTAACTTTGAATGTAATGGGCACAATATTAAAAACAAAAGCATATTTGTTATAACGTGATCTTTTGCATGACATCAAGACCGCAATACAGCTTTCAGATGATGGTTACTGAAAGAATTGACATTTTATGTGATTTAATTTAAATTATGTTATATTTATTAGTTGAAGAAGCCATCGGACCCTGTTTACGAGGAATTTTGGGTTGATTTCAACATTGGAAGTGAGAGGATGACCCTGTTTTGTGAGCAGAGTTCTCTATGCAGTCAGGTGGGTGTGCATTTTTGCTTTCAAAAGGAAATGCAAACGTAATGTACAATATTGTTTATTTCAAAATGTTCTGTAATTAAATACAGTAGACATTGGTAGTTAAATGTGTTGTAAATATGGAGAATTATGCCCCTTTTATGTAGTGATAAAGGCCAATAAATCGGACAAAGCGGTTTAATAGTTTGAGCGCGCTGTCCTGAGACAGCTCTTGTTAGCCGTTTCTGCTCTCTGAGTCCAACAGTTTTCATCTAATCTTCACCCATCTTCATTAAATTGTTTGTAATAATAATATCTAGGTCAGGTTTGATAATCAGCCAAACGTCTCAGAAATTGTGGAGTAATTGCCCTTGAATTATCTGAAATTGGACTTTTTAGCAGTTTCGTCTCTCTGTATCCAAGAATTTTCATATGATCTTCACCAAAGTTCATGAAAAAGTTTGTTATAATAATATCTCGGCCAAGTTTAATAATCAGTCAAATCAACCCAGGAATTGTGGAGATATTGCCCGTGAATTATCTAAAATTGGCCTTTTTAGCAGTTTCTGCTCTCTAAGTCCAACAATGTTCATCCAATCTTACCAAACTTCATGAACATGTTTGTGGGCATAATATCTTGGCCAAGTTTAATAATCAGCCAAATTTCCCCTGGAATTGTGGATTGTGGCTCTTGATTTATCCAAAATTGGCCTTTTAAGCCATTTCCGTTCTCTAAGTCCAACAGTTCTTAGATCTTCACCAAACTTGATGAAAATCTTTGTAGGCGTATTATCTCAGTTAATTTTGCTAATCAACCTAATTGTCCCAGTTACTGTGGAGTTATGGCCCTTGATTATCTAAATTTAGCCTTTTTAGCTATTTTAACCTAGAGGGGGCATAACTGTTTTACAAACAGCTCTTGTTTATTATTATTAGTATCATTATTATTATTATTATTATTAAATTTGTATAGACATGATATTCTGTTCATAGTAATAGTTGAATGAATCTCCAGATAATTTGGTGATTACATGGTTGTAAATGCTGAATTTAGTTAAAATATACAACAGTTTGATTGTCAGAGATGTTATTTATCATTTGTAATTCCTTGTTTGTCAGAGTTCACAGTTTGATGAGGAGCTTTGGGAGACAGTAGCCATATACAGGGCCGATGTTCAGTCGATATCACAACTCAGTATGCTCAGTTTGTTGCTTTGTTTTGTTTTTGCATCTATAATACACACAGATATAAATTAGACTTAAACATAAATTTCCTCATTTTGTAGACCCAGTATACTATGCAATTATCACTGCAAATGTATATAAATTAGTCCTAGAACCAATAATTAACACTCTTTTGGTACTGTAATCATTTTCAGCTGCACAGTATAAAACACAATGCGTAGTTGTAAGGCATTATTGGTAAATAGACAGTTTCATAAACACATGATATGGCTGTCATGTAAAATGAACATTAATGTAATAATAAAGGGCATGTATCCGAAAAGCTTCATAGTAAAAGTAAACTTGTTAAAATCATCAAATTCCTTAAGTCAGTGGCGTTTTCATTTAAAGATTATATTGAATGAGATGGTTTCATTTTCGTACAAAATCAACAGAATCATCTTATTTTATCATGTTTATAATAAGTGTGTTTAGTTTCATAAAGAAATTTTTACTTGAAATATTCACTTAAGTTAAGATTTTCCTCAGGGGCTTTATGGATATCATATGGCCCCTGAACAGCACAGTTTCCAGTGCTAGGCCCTGCGCTTTATTTACTCCTATATGCTTCTTACAGGTGAAGATGGCATGGTTGTACTGGAAGTGTGCCTGCGTAGCCTGGTGTGCAATATCTATCCCAGTCAGCACCAGGATGTCACAGACAATACCATCAGGATACACTTCAATGCTGTGCTTGAGGACCATGTTTCACATGCCACAGAACACACTTTTAACTTCTCCAAGGTACTTTTTTTCACCTATGAATGTGAAGTTTAAGGGTTGTTCAAAGATCTCATATACATTTTAAAGCTTGTGAACAATTATCATATCAAACTGTCTGTTTAACTTTTATTTATAATAATACAAAATATCTTTTTAATTATACTTGTATTTATTACAGATTATTTTACATCATACACACAGCTTTTAGATCATTGTAGTTGTATTGATCTTGACCTTTTGCAGAAAACGTGCAAGGCTTCCACTGTTGAAGAACCCTTACAAATATCAGTAAAGAAGGTCCAGGAAGTGGTATTGAAATGAGCGCTGTAACATTTTACCTCAGGGTTTCCTGCAGGCCTGTATCGCTTGTCAGGCCTGACATGCCTTCAAAGCAGTTAGTGGTTTGCTGACATGCTTAAATAACGCCCACATGCCTTAATTTTCAAAGCGACAACCCTTAATATCTTTATCTAATTACAAAGATCTTTAATCGATGGGCCATAAACGAACGCCGTATTGATCAATAAGGTCACACTAACTTCCAATAGTGTGATTGACAAGTGACTTAACAGTGTACTCCCGCCCACAAAGATCTCATTAGCCAATCAAATACGTCAATCTTAAGGGTGGAGTTTATACCTTACTTACAACTAAAAAGGTGTTTAACAACAATTAATAGCGCTTGCTAGGAAATTTTAAAACTCTTCACTATTATATTTACCTTTTAATTTTATCCCAGTAATTCCCTAATCCGTTTCAAAAATTGACATACTAAACTATTAAAATGAATAATGTAATATAGAGCCTCATTTTAAAACACAATTGACGTTGGCAAACGTCATTTAGTTCACATAAATACTAAATATGCAATTAAGCACGTCACCAGTCAATGTCTGTTTTTCTTGTGCATGGGGACATATTTTTCGCGCTTTTTTGTAGAAAAACACGCTTTTTACATGGATATACATGATCGTGTTTAATGTCGATTAAGAACCGCGCATTTAAGTATTTAATAACAAAGGTTGACTTTCGGCTTTTAATATCCGCATCTAGTATAACTGATAACACTTGATTTTTCTTTCGAATTCGAAAACAATTCAATGCAAATATTTTTGAAACAACTAGCGGTCATGACAGAATTTCAAGGCGGATAAAGCTAGGCATTGCGAGGGGGTCGAGCATCGCCGCCATTTTCTGGCAGGTGGGGTCAAACATTGTGGCCGATTAGGTCGCCGTCGGAATTTAGAATATTGCGGTCGATTTTGGGCAGGTGGGGTCGAGCTTTGCGGCCAGTTTCAAGCAGGTGGGGTCAAGCATTGCGGCCAATTTTGGGTAGGTGGGGTGGAGCAATGCGGCCGTATTCGGGCAGGTGGGGTCGATCGTTGCAGCCGATTTCAGGGAGGTGGGGGTCTGACAGTTTTGCAAAGGTTGGGCAAACAGAGCGGCCGATTTCGGGGGGGTGGGGGGGGATTGAAACGATCTCCAATCTCAGGGTGGGTGGGTTTTTCTTAGCATGGGGGAGTGTCGGGGATGCAGACATGCCTTCAAGATATCCTGTGGGAAACCCTGTTTTACTTTAGAGATTTTGATACCTTGATAATTTGGTAATTAATTTCTTTTGTAAATGAATGGTTTTCAAGTGGACATTAATGGTTCCCACTATCGTTATTGAAGGTATTTCATTAAGTTTCACAATCACTTCACAAGCTTTAGTACATGTTCTCTTGTGTAAAATTATTTAAATAGGTTAACCATTAAACATGTAATATCCAAGAGCAATGATTGGATATAACACTGAATTTCATATGATTGACATTTGTGGAAACTTCTATTACAAGATGCAGCTGATGTATATGGCCCTTAAACAGAACGACATAAAATACTTCCAGCGGCTAGAAAAGCAGTCCAGACTGAACCAAGAGTGTCCCCAGTCTTGCCAGAGCAGTCAGGAGTCTGTGTCTGTGAAGAAGCTGAAAGTTTCTGTTCCCTCGGTGCCTATGGTGTCCCCCCTGATTGCCAGGCAGTCCAGACTGGAAACGAACATTCAGAAAATTAATGTCAATAATGGTACATATTTAATTACTATGCATACAGCTTTTTAACCAAATGTTTTGAAGATTTTCCTTGGATGACCCGGAAGCCGGCTATGGCAGGCGTGTGTAGTGGCAATGTCAACTTTGGATTTAAGCTCAATAAGTGTAGAACAATTTCAGCTATTGTAATGAAACTTCATACATAGATACCGTACATCGAGACCTTATTTGGGATTGTATATGGGATAGGTGAGGTCAAGTTCACCATTACTTCAAATAGAAAAACAGTTTCCAATCAATAACTTGAGAATTAATTGAGATATAACAATGAAACTATCTATAGATACCCCTTGGGATTGCATATGGAGTGGGTGGGGTCAAGGTATAGGTCACTGTTAAAAAAGAAAAATATATCATTGGATTGCATATAGGATGGGTTGGGTCCAGGTCAAGGTCACTGTTACTAAAAATAAAAAAAAACAGTTTCCACACAATTACTCAAGTAAATTGAGATATTGTAATAAAACTTCATATTTAGATACCATATATTGAGACTTTGCTTGGGATGGCATATGGGGTGGGTATTAAAAATAGAAAAATGGTTGCTGCTAAATGACTCAAAACCTTAATTATTTGCGTAGGATTGCACATGGGATTGGTGGGTCATGGTCAAGGTCACCGTTACTAAATACAGAAAAATAATTTCCAAATCAAGAACTTGGTAACAAGTTGAGTTGTTATAATGACATTTCATACATGGATACTTTATAGCTATATGTCGCTTGGGACTGCATAAGGGGTTAAATTCAAGGTTATTCATTCTAAAATATTAATAAGTAAATGACTCAAAAGTGGATTGAGTTATCAAGGTCAAGGTCTACATTACTGAATAATATAGAAAAACAGCTTCCCCTCAATAAGTTGAGTTTGTTATAGTACTGACTTATACACCCCGCACAGCAAAGTTTTAAGGGGGGTATACTGAAATCAGTTTGTCTGTCTGTCCGTCCGTCCGACTGTCCGTCTGGAGCATAACTTTCAAACCATTTTAAATGTCAACTTCAAACTTCTAACATGGATAGATGGTTGTTAGGCACAGTGCAGTGCACCAGATTTATAACTAGCTGCAGTATTTACAGAGTTATTCCCCTTCGTCAGTTTTCCTTGTCCGGCCATTTTCTCTAAAACTACTGAAGGGATTTACCTCAAACTTCATACATGGATAGATGGTTGTTAGGCAGAGTGCACTACTCAGGAATACTAATTGTAGCTGCATTATTTATGGAGTTATTCCCCTTTGTCAATTTTCCTTTTACGGCCAGTTTTTTATTTGTCTGGAACATAACTTTTAAACCCTTTAAGATATCAACTTCAAACTGTATACATGGATAGATGGTTGTTAGGCGGAGTGCAGTGCACAATATTTATAACTAGCTGCATTATTTACGTAGTTATTCCCCTTTGTCAGTTTACTTTGTCCGGCCATTTTCTAAAAAACTACGGAAGAGATTGACCTCGAACTTGATACATGAGATAGATGTTTGTTGGGTGGAGTGCAGAGCACAATAATCATATCGCTAGCTGCATTATTTATGGAGTTATTCTACTTGGTCAATTTTCTGTGCCCAGGCTACTAATACATTTTTACTCCTCAAAACTACATGTTGCTTGAATCAATATCCTTGTGACAAAGCGGCATGCGGGGGGTATTGGTGCCTTGTCAGTGGCAGAGCTAGGTTAACAAAAATTAACATTACACTAATTTAAAATTCTTCATTTGACTTTGAAAGATCAAAATGCATAACAATGTTTAATTACTAGCATTCAGCATTTTTCACATGATTAATGTGTGTTTGAATATTCGTACTTTGAAAAACAAATGCTTAAAATCATAGCATTAATTACCCTTTAAATTTACACACGTCCTTTTTAAGCAGAATGCATACCCGAGTCTCAGAATATTGATGAAGAAGTTGCTATTGCTGTATCTAAGAAGACTTGTGGACAGAAACAGGAACCAAAAGGTAATCATAATATATAAATGATCGATGTTATTGTTGGCGTTTGTTATGCAAAGTATACTGGTTTGCATATGTCTGTGGATCAGTTGGTTAATAGTTTGGGCATTTGGTTGTTAACATTCTTTTCCGCTCGCTAAGTCCAACAGGTTTCATCCAATCTTCACCAAACTTTATGAAAATGTTGATGGGCATAATATCTCAGACAAATTTTATAATCAGTCAGATTGCCTTAGACACTTTGGAGCCCTTGAATTATCTAAAATAGGTTTTTTAGTTGTGTGCTCTCTTAAAGTCCAACAGTTCTAATTCAATCTATACCAGACTTAAAGAAAAAGTTTGTGGCTTTAATATTTCGACCAAGTATGTAACCACCCAAATCACCCCAGACACTTAGGAGTTACAGTTCTTAAGTATTTCATTTTACTACATTAATTGCCTTACAATTTGTACACAGATAGGAGTTACAGTTCTTAAGTATTTCATTTTACTACATTAATGGCCTTACAATTTGTACACAGATTGCTCTGGACCTAGCAAGTGCATACCTGTTTTCCATACAGCTCTTGTTTATTCACTTTTTTTGTTTGTTATTGCATATAAGATTATAAGCTTGAATCTATGTCTCTGTAGTATTCTGGACTACATATAGCGCATGAGGAACTTTTTTTTTTTTCATTGATGCAAAACAATATAATGATATGTCTATTAAAAGATAGACATTAACTTGTTTTCTAGTTTTGAGTTGTAAAGTATTATGGATATTGTAGAATTCACCATCCCTAAAACACCAGTGAGAAAGAATACACACAGTAAAGCCAAAGTAAAGACACCAGTCGTTACAGTTACACCTCCAGCAAAGAAAACTAAACCAGCTATTTTAGATATCGAGGAAGGTGAGAACTGTGTGATTAGAAGATTTGTAATTCAGTTTAGGTTAAAGAGTACAATGTTCTCTTTAAACCATTTGAACCATTCCATTTGAACCATTCCACAGCATTTGATAATGCCGCAATGATAGCAAATTTATTTTAAATTAAGAAATAAGGCTGGTATTGGAAGGCAAATATTTTTGTATATATACATGTAGACATAGGCCTACTACTCTAAAGCAATTTTATATTTGTCAGAGTATTTTTTTGCGAATATTTGTAGACACATTGATAGCTGTCAAGATAAGTATTCCTGAGTGTCACACACAAGGCATCAAAGAGACTTTGCCACCGAAAATATTGGAAAAAACTATAACAAGGGCCAAAGCCAGGTAAGACATTTTAAGTAATTAATTGAAATAAAAGGTGCATGTAGTCAATCTTCAGTTTTGGTCTCTATGCTTCGTTTGTTTAGTTGCAGTTGAGGAAACCATTTGTCTTAGAAATCTGTCATACTGAGCTTGCTTAGTTATATGATGAAATTATGTGTTAATTTGATGCCATTGGAACATGCAAGTTGTCAAATTACTGGGTCCCTTGTTTAACAACATGACAAAAAGGACTGCAGAAGAGATATAAGACTTTAATGATAACTTACCATAATTTAAACCAAGAGAGCAGCTATGTCCACTTGTCTATTTCAGACAAAGCATTTGTAAACCGTATTTTTTGTATGCACTAGAATATTTTTGAAAACAAGTTTTATGTTCAATAGTGTGTCAATCATTATATGTATTTTCGTACTGGTTTTTTTTTGATAAATATAAGAAATTGTTAGTGTGTTTGATTTTGTAGTTATTTTGTGAAATGTGTAGTATCAAGTATATTTATAGCACTGCTGACAGAACTCTAGATAGTGGAATTGGTTTGGACGACTCCAAAACTTCTTGTGCAGAATTGTCCACTTTGAAAGAAGCTACAGATACAGATACAGTAAAACATAAACAGGTACTTTTTTCAAAGAATTAACAATTTTGGTACTTGTACATGAGTGTATTTAGTCATTCAAAATGAAGAATTTACAAAATTGTATATGGTTTATGAAGTACATTGTAGTCTGAATTTACATTGTTATATCCACAGAGAAATATTATTTGTTTTAACAATGAAACATTTTATTTTCTTTATGGACCACTATCAACTGACTGTTTGATTTGGAAAAAATGTAGCATATAACATTCATATGTGATTTAATTTTTAGCTCACCTGAGCACAACATGCTCATGGTGAGCTTTTAGGATCGCCTTTTGTCCGTCGTGCGTCGTGCGTCCGGTGTTAACATTTTCATTCAAAGAACATCTCCTAAACCGCTGGACAGATTTTCACCAAACTTCACAGGAATGATCCTCGGGTGACCTTCTTTCAAAATTGTTCAAATCGTCCCGGTCCGCTGCATATGTAGGTCACAAGAGCTATTAATAGATTGAAAAACTGAAACCTTTAAAAACCTTCCCTGAAACCACAAAGCTTGGAGCTTTGATATTTGATATCTGACATCCTCTAGTGGTCCTCTACAAAGATTGTTCAAACTGTGCCCCTGGGGTCAAAACTGGCCACGCCCCGGGGGTCACATGGTTTATATAGACTTGTATAGCAAAATGACTTTAAAAATCTACTGCTCTGAAACCGCAAGGCCCAGAGGTTTCATATTTGGTATGTAACATTGTATAGTGGTCCTCTACAAAGATTGTTCACATGATGCCCCTGGGGTCAAACTGGCCTCACCCCGGAGGTCACATGGTTTATATAGATTTGAATAGCAAAATCACTTTAAAAATCTTCTCCTTTAAAACCGCAAGGCCCAGAGGTTTCATATTTGGTATGTAACATTGTATAGTGGTCCTCTACAAAGATTGTTGAAATGATGCCCCTGGGGTTAAAACTGGCCACACCCCGGGGGTCACATGGTTTATATAGACTTGAATAGCAAAATGACTTTAAAAATCTTCTCCTCTGAAACCGCGAGGCCCAGAGGTTTCATATTTGGTATGTAACATTGTAGAGTGGTCCTCTACAAAGATTGTTCAAATGATGCCCCTGGGGTCAAAACTGGCCACACCCCGGGGGTCACATGGTTTATATAAACTTGAATAGCAAAATGACTTTTAAAATCTTCTCCTCTGAAACCGCAAGGCCCAGAGGTTTCATATTTGGTATGTAACTTTGTTTAGTGGTCCTCTACAAAGATGGTTCAAATGATGCCCCTGGGGTCAAAACTGGCCACACCCTGGGGCTCACATGGTTTATATAGACTTAAATAGCAAAATGACTTTAAAAATCTTTTTCTGTGTAACTGTAAGGCCTAGAGGTTTCATATTTGGAAAGTAACATTGTATAGTGGTCCTCTACAAAGATTGTTCGAATGATGCCCATGGGGTCAAAACTTGCTACAACCGGGGTCACATGGTTTATACAGAGTTGAATGGCAAAATGACTTTAAAAATCTTCTCCTCTGAAACCGCAAGGTCCAGAGGTTTCATATTTGGTATGTAACATTGTATAGTGGTCCTCTACAAAGATTGTTCAAATGATGCCCCTGGGGTAAAAACTGGCCACACCCCGTGGCTCACATGGTTTATATAGACTTAAATAGCAAAATGACTTTAAAAATCTTCCTGTCTGAAATTGAGAGGCCTAGAGGTTTCATATTGGTATGTAACATTGTATAGTGGTCCTCTACAAAGATTGTTGAAATGATGCCCCTGGAGTTAAAACTGGCCACACCCCGGGGGTCACATGGTTGATATAGACTTGAATAGCAAAATGACTTTAAAAATCTTCTCCTCTGAAACCGCGAGGCCCAGAGGTTTCATATTTGGTATGTAACATTGTATAGTGGTCCTCTACATAGATTGTTAAAATGATGCACCTGGGGTCAAAACTGGCCACACCCCAGGGGTCACATGTTTTATATAGACTTGAATAGCAAAATGACTTTAAAAATCTTCTGCTCAGAAACCGCAAGGCCCAGAGGTTTCATATTTGGTATGTAACTTTGTTTAGTGGTCCTCTACAAAGATTGTTCAAATGATGCCCCTGGGATCAAAACTGGCCACACCCTGGGGCTCACATGGTTTATATAGACTTTAATAGCAAAATGACTTTTAAAATCTTTTTCTGTGAAACTGCAAGGCCTAGAGGTTTCATATTTGGAATTGTATAGTGGTCCTCTACAAAGATTGTTCAAATGATGCCCCTGGGGTCAAAACTGGCCACACCCCGGAGGTCACATGGTGTATTTACACTTAAATAGCAAAATGACTTTAAAAATCTTCTCCTCTGAAAGTTCAAGGCCCAGAGGTTTCATATTTGGTATGTAACATTGAATAGTGGTCCTCTACAAAGATTGTTGAAATGATGCCCCTGGGGTCAAAACTGGCCACACCCCGTGGCTCACATGGTGTATATAGACTTAAATAGCAATATGACTTTAAAAATCTTCTTCTCTGAAACTGCAAGGCCTAGAGGTTTCATATTTAGTATGTAACATTGTATAGTGGTCCTCTACAAAGATTGTTCGAATGATGCCCCTGGGGTCAAAACTTGCCACAACCAGGGTCACATGATTTATACAGAGTTGAATGGCAAAATGACTTTAAAAATCTTCTGCTCTGAAACCGCAAGGCCCAGAGGTTTCTTATTTGGTATGTAACTTTGTATAGTGGTCCTCTACAAAGATTGTTCAAATGATGCCCATGGGGTCAAAACTAGCCACACCCCGTGGCTCACATGGTTTATATAGACTTAAATAGCAAAATGACTTTAAAAATCTTCTTGTCTGAAATTGAGTGGCCTTGAGTTTTGATATTTGATATGTAACATTGTATAGTGGTCCTCTACAAAGATTGTTGAAATGATGCCCCTGGAGTTAAAACTGGCCACACCCCGGGGGTCGCATGGTTGATATAGACTTGAATAGCAAAATGACTTGAACAATCTTCTCCTCTGAAACCGCAAGGCCCAGAGGTTTCATATTTGGTATGTAACATTGTATAGTGGTCCTCTACAAAGATTGTTAAAATGATGCCCCTGGGGTCAAAACTGGCCACACCCCGGGGGTCACATGGTTTATATAGACTTGAATAGCAAAATGACTTTAAAATTCTTCTCCTCTGAAACCGCAAGGCCCAGAGGTTTCTTATTTGGTATGTAACTTTGTTTAGTGGTCCTCTACAAAGATTGTTCAAATGATGCCCCAGGGGTCAAAACTGGCCACACCCTGGGGCTCACATGGTTTATATGGACTTCAATAGCAAAATTACTTTCAAAATCTTTTTCTGTGAAACTGCAAGGACTAGAGGTTTCATATTTGGAATGTAACATTGTATAGTGGTCCTCTACAAAGGTTGTTCAAATGATGCCCCTGGGGTCAAAACTAGCCACACCCCGGGGGTCACATGGTGTATATAGACTTAAATAGCAAAATGACTTTAAAAATCTTCTTCTCTGAAACTGCAAGGCCTAGAGGTTTCATATTTAGTATGTAACATTGTATAGTGGTCCTCTACAAAGATTGTTGAAATGATGCCCCTGGGGTCAAAACTTGCCACATTGGGTCACATGGTTTGTATAGACTTGAATGGCAAAATGACTTTAAAAATCGTCTTCTCTGAAACCGCAAGGCCCAGAGGTTTCATATTTGGTATGTAACATTGTATAGTAGTCCTCTACAAAGATTGTTCAAATGATGCCCCTGGGGTCAAAACTGGCCACACCCCGTGGCTCACATGGTTTATATAGACTTAAATAGCAAAATGACTTTAAAAATCTTCTTGTCTGAAATTGAGAGGCCTAGAGGTTTTATATTTGGTATGTAACATTGTATAGTGGTCCTCTACAAAGATTGTTGAAATGATGCTCCTGGGGTCAAAACTGGCCACACCCCGGGGGTCACATGGTTGATATAGACTTGAATAGCAAATGACTTTTAAAATCTCCTCTGAAACCGCAAGGCCCAGAGGTTTCATATTTGGTATGTAACAATGTATAGTGGTCCTCTACAAAGATTGTTCAAGTGATGCCCCTGGGGTCAAAACTGGCCAAACCCCCGGGGTCACATGGTTTATATAGACTTAAATAGCAAAATGACTTTAAAAATCTCCTCTGAAAATTCAAGGCCTAGATGTTTTATATTTGGTATGTAACATTGTGTAGTGGTCCTCTATAAAGATTGTTCAAATGATGCCCCTGGGGTCAAAGCTGGGCACACCCCGGGGCTCACATGGTTTATATAGACGTAAATGATAAAAATGATTTAAAAATTCTTCTCTAAAACCACAAGGCCTATAGGTTTCATATTTAGTTAAAACATTATATCGAGACCTTGATTGGGATTGCATATGGGATGGTTGGGGTCAAGGTCAAGGTCACTGTTACTAAAAAAAGAAAAAGGGTATTTGCTCAATAACTTTAGAACGCATTGAGATATTTTAATGAAACTTAATACATAGATATGTTATATTGACACCTCGCATGGGATTGCAAATGGGGTGGGAGGGGTCAAGGTCAAGGTCACTGTTACTAAAAAAAAAAAAACGGTTTCCGCTCAATATCTTGAGAACGCATTGAGATATTTTAATGAAACTTAATACATAAATACATTATTTTGAGACCTCGATTGGGATTGCATATGGGGTGGGTGGGGTCAAGGTCACCGTTATTTAATATAGAAAAATGGTTTCCGCTAAATATTTTGAGAACCCATTGAGCTATTTTAATGAAACTTAATACATAAGTACCTTATATCAAGACATCGCTTGGGATTGCATATGGGGTGGGTGGGGTCAAGGTCACTGTTACTGAAAATAGAAAAACGGTTTTCGCTCAATAACTTGAGGAAGCATTGCGATATTTTAATGAAACTTAATACACATATCTTATATTGAGACCTCACTTGGGTTTGCTTATGGGGTGGGTGGGGTCAAGGTCACTGTTATTAAAAGTAGAAAAACGGTTTACGCTCAATAACTTAAGAACGCATTGAGATATTTTAATGAAACTTCATGCGTAGATACCTTATATCGAGACGTTGCTTTACGTATGTGGTGGGTGGGGTCAAGGTCAAGGTCACTTTTACTTAAAATAGAAAAACCGTTTTCGCTCAATAACTTGAAACCTATTGAGATATTTTAATGAAACTTCATACATAGATATCAGGTGAGTGACCTAGGGCCATAGTGGCCCTCTTGTTTATGCAAATTTGTTGGAGTGTTGTATGAAATTCCTATGGGCTCAAGTGTTTTCTTTATTAATACAATGGATAAACATGGACATCTTAATTCATTAACACATTACTATTAAAAATATTATAACCAGGGCAAATCCCAGATTATCTATGTAAAAAAGCAGGTTGTCTCCTCTTTTTTGCAGATTTGTGACAACAGCCCTAATAAAAAGAACAACAAAAAAGGGAAATCAAAAAGTAAAGAAAAAGACGTGAAGAAATCAAATTTCAAACACAACAGAAAGAATAGTTCACAAGATGACGAAGAGATTTTGCAAACAACAATTAAGGAGTCTCAAGTCGCTGACAGTGATATAAATAGCACTACCAAACCAGAATATAAGCAAACAAATGCTGAAAATGAGAAAACCACCGACTTGAAACATGATGACAAGATAGGTGAAAACTTTGGTTTGCAAAGTTTTGGTTCTGTAGACTGCGACAGCATTCCTGATAGTTATGAGGCTCAATATCTAGAAGAAAACATCAGGAATGCAAAACCAAAATTAATATTGCCTTCCATTAAAAATGCAAATATTGAATCAAATGCATCAAGTTCTGAAACGAATGAGAAACAAAGGCAAACAAAAGAAACTAATAATGCATATACTGCTAAGAAATTAAGAAAGAAAAAGTCATTAGTTGATGAAGATAAATCACTGAAAGAGCTTTGTGAACTTGATGGTAAAGAACAATGCCGAAACTGTCAGCAAAAGAATCTGAAATCAAGTTCTCTAGAGAACACAAGAAAAATAAATACAAGTGATAAAAGTCTTGAAGAGCTTTATACTTTTAATGATCCAGATGTTGACGTAGCTGTTGTAACAAAAGGATCAAACAAACAGTCTTCAAAATCAAAACCAGCTAACAAACCCAAATCAAAAACATCGAAATTTCAGGTGAAACTAGCTGACGAGAATGCATTATATGGGTTTAAGAATGTAAGAAGTAGGTCTTTAAGATCTAGAAAACACACTCAGAGCTATGCGGAAAACCAAAACAGTGATGAGGACATAATATCCTCTAATAGTCTAGAGCAAATGCCATTAGGAATATTGCCAGAGAACAAGACAAAATATTATCCAGACACTGTTGCAAGCGGAATAAGTGATGATGAATGTCTTTTAAGGAGAAATGATTCACAAACTGATTCTCAGTGTGAAAAACAAGAGGAAATAAGGGATTGCGCAAAATCGGCTAACAATGTATTTGATGCCAAAGCTCAATCTCAAAATGACCTAGAAGTGGAGCAGCATATTTCACAAGAAGCTATGGATCCAAAGCCTAAAAAAGGCAAAGGAAAACAAAAGGCTAACAAGAAGAATTTACATAAAGAAGAGTTGAGTGAAATTAGTGAAAATGATGAGTCTGACATTGTAAATGAAGCAAGCTCCGAAATTCGTAACAAAAAAGCTGATTTTAAAAACAACGAAAGGAAGGACAAGGCTATGCCAATTGCCCATTTTGCACCAATAGTGAATTCTCCAGTCATATCAAGGTCAAATTCTTCTGAATCTTTAGTGATTGAAAGTGATGACAGTTACAATGCAAGGCGATATAAGCTAGATATGGAGCTATTTGGAAGGAAAGCTGCAAGCTACTCTTCAAGAAAAAGAAGTGGTAAAAAAAGTCACTCCAAAGGCAAAGATAAAAAAGGTGACAAACCACAGTTAGAGGATCAAGTTATGGATACAGATGTTGATATTACTTGTTTTAAACAAAATGAGAAGAAAAGGGGCAGCAAGAAAAATGAACAAACAAGTGTTAAGAATGAGAAACAAAATGTTAAAAATAAATCTTATTTATTAAGTCAGAGTTTTGAAGAAGTAAAGAATGGACAGTCAACAGTGAAGCAAGCCACTTTTCATGCAATAACTGAAGATAGTCAGGAAAGGAAAGTGTTTCAGGTATCATATGCAAAGTCAAATATAACTTGTAATAAAAGACTTGATGCTAAAAAATTTAATAACAAAGGAAAAGCTTATGATCCTTATGACTTCATTGAGCAGTGTGAACATACCTCAACACGCTCAGAGAGATTGACAAGGAAGGATGAATCAAAAATATTAAATAAAAAACTGAAGGAGAAGCAAACACAGAAGGAAGCAAAGCAAATAAAACAACAAGATAAAAATGGACAATCTGATAGAAATAATCAGAATGATTTTAATGACATAGAAAACAAACTTGCTCTAGACAAAGCCACCAACAAATGGTTCAGAAAGAAGAAAACAGACTGTAAAATTGGGAAACATATAAAAGTAACAAGTTTTATATAATATCTTTTAAAAACAAATTTGTTGATTACAGATATGTTGTTATTTGTTATGCTCTCCAAAAACATTTCATTGGAGCATTTGTCCATCATTCCGTCCGTCCTTCCATCCCACTTTCTTGTCCATGCTATTTCTAGGCAACTACTCGTCTGAAGTCAATGAAACTTTATGGGAAGCTTCATTACCAAGAGGAGGTGTGCATATAACCAGGATGTTTCGCTTCAATGATTTTTCTCAGAGTAAGGGACTTAAAAAGATTTCTGAAATTAGTATGTAGTGCACAATTCATGTCCGGGCTATTTCTCAGCAATTACTGGTCAGATGTAAATGAAACTTCATGGGAAGCTTCATTACCAAGAGGAAGTGTGCACATTGCCAGGATGTTCCGCTTCAATGATTTTTCTCTGAATTATGGAACTTTGAAGGTATCTGAAATTAGTTAATAGTGCACAATTCTTGTGTGGGGTGTTTATCCGCAACTATGGCCAGGTGTCAATAAAACTGTATGGGAAACTTAGCAGGACATTCTGCTCCAATGATTTTTCTTGGAGTTAAGGGACTTATAAGATTTCAGTTTTGTCATGTTTTTTTTTCTCTGAAACTGCTGTATGAAATTCAATGATACTTGATGGAAAGTTAAATAACTAGAATTAAATAACCATATTAAAGTAATGGTCCATCACTTTGATTTATTTTACAGTTGTGGACCTTCGATTTTTTTTTTAATTTTGCTTAATCTGCACGTTCATACATATGGTATTTTTGTGGCATGGTCACTTACATTTTTTATGTCAGATTCAGTCCTGCAGTTCTACTGATTTTAAGTCATTTTAATATCTCTGTCCTTTTTATTGCATTTATATTGCTTGACAAGCGCATTGGGGAGCATCCATCAGTTGTACTCATGGATTGTACTCCTTGTTTCAAAATGTGTTTTTTTTCATTTCAAGTTTGCTGATGTGTATTTTCAACCTTGTCTGGATAAATCGATACACATAAGTAGTATCATATTAAAGTGTTACAAGTTAATTTTATTTAACATCATCTATTAATTTATGTTAATTTTGCACACATTTGGAAAATGTGTTATTTGCTTCATTAAATTTGTAAACAAGTCCAATTAAAATCATTTAACAAATAAAACAAAATCTGGTTAACAAAAACATGAAAATGGTTTACACTTGATATTTTTAAATGTATACATTTAAAGTAAGCTTTGTGTGAAACACTTACATGGTATATATATATTATATTTGTAGAGCCTGCAAAATAGCCCTATCTGTAATGGGGTGGATGTCTCAGACATTGAAACATTGCGCCATGATCAGCATACAGAGGATGTGTACATTCAAGACAATTTCCAGAAAATTCTTCAGGTATGAAATCACTTAAATGAAATAGATAAAATACGGCCTTATGTTACACTTTATGGATTCTTTTTGTGGGGAATTTCAAATTGGCTCCACATTTTGAGGGATTTTGGAAATATATTAAATAGTGTAGTGCTCATAATTTCTTGAATACATATTTTTGCAAAAAAATATTAAGCCTCATGAGAAGAATTTAAATAGGCCATGCACAGATCTGTTTGAAATGAAACTTTGGAAAATGTTTTTTTCCAAAGTACCTGTGATGCATTTTATTCAGACACAACTGTAAGGCTACATAAAGATTTATGCCTTAAACCTAGGTCACACCATCACGATTTTGGCTATGATTACCCACGATTGATCGTGGATGTGTTAATCGTGATGAGTTGTGATGAGCACCGTGTCCCGATTGCATTTTCCAATGTATTCTGACGGTTCTTGTAGTACGAGACTACGAATATCAATGACTACGGTACTCATACACTAGCGTCAAGTATATGCTACTGTAACAGACAGCTGCAAACGATTGTTAACTTTTCTCTTTAATTGCGGCACCAATGAAGGCAAACCTAGTGAGTGCTTAATAACATCGCAATGGTTGCGTAGTCATGGTCCATTTGTGAGAAGTCACGTTAGTTGCTGCAAAAGATCCTAGTGGAATCACAACTGAACCATAGAGAAAGAGGCGAAATCCGTATCATATACGTAGCAAAATGTATCATAACATAGTACTGTTTTGTTAACTTGATATGTCATAAAAACAGTCATGATTATACATGAATGCCTATGCAATTGCTGTAGGAATATCCAGATTGAGATATGATTGCAATAGGATTGTCCTACGTTTAAAAAAATTGTGTTCAAAACTGTCATGGGGCTTACTGACCATAAGTATCACCCAAGTGTCTTCAAGATGACGTCACATATGTGTCCATGCTTTACCATGCTTATCCAAGATTTTTTTGTTAATTGTTGACGATCGAAGCCAACATGGTGACAGTGTGACCTAGGCGTTGCTATGCTTGACATTGAACTTTTTTTCAGAATCTGTCGTCCATTAAATGTACCTTTGACCATGAAAGTAGCAATGATGGTGATACAAAAATTAATGCCAGCATGGACATTAAGGTAAAAGTGGTTTGCAATTGTTTCCACATAGCACTAATAGTATTCTGTCACATTAATTAGTTAATAAGGTATAGTTGGAGATAGAACTTTAAACCTTTGAATTCTGTAATGAATAAGTAAAGGATTACACTGTCTTTTACATAAAAGAATATGCAATGAATAATCATATTGTGTGTTTTGTCAACATGTTGTTTTGTTGTTTGAGAAACTAATCACCTTGTTGCAAGCGATACACATAATCAGAATGTTAGTGAAAAGTTAACTTATTTATTGATATTTATTGACACCATACCTAACTTGTCTGCACAAAAGGTTCTTTGTTATTTACAATAGAACAAAAGTTTTTGAGCATGTGTGAATTTCAAACTTAACATCCATAGATTGATATATTAAAAGATTCAGTGTCTGGATGTTTCAGACCCGAGACATCTTCAATCCTGAGTTCAATGAACATTTTGGACCCAAGACATCTTTATTATTGTATCTTTATAAGTCATTACAAAGTTACTGTTTCGTGATTTGTACCTCATTTTGTAAATTTTTATATAATCTTACCATCTGTACCAACGATGCCATTGGTGGGGTTCAAAATGTCTCCACTTGTGATTCTACATGTCTGGGGTACGAGATGCCCTGGGAAATAAATGTCTTGGGTTTGAGATGTTGAAGAATAATATTATTCACATTATTTTTTAGAGCCCTTACTCGGTGGCTTCTTGCTCTAGCTCACCTGCCATTGGATCATCCAAGAGAAAGTATTACAACCCACTGAATGTGTCTGTTGTGAAAACACCACAATTGCCTGAAGATACTCCTAGTTAGTAGTCATAGGTCACAATATTAATGTATAACACATTTGAAAAGTAAATAACGACCATATGCAGCCATGGCATACAGATTATATACATGTGTAAATTAGTATTTATTACTTCAGTGTCAATGGTTTAAAATTAATCTTTGTTAGGTGTTATTTAAAACACAGCTGTAAATAATATTTAAAAAAAAACAGTAATAGAAAACAAAATATTAGTTATGTGTCTTATACAGATGTTGTAAAACAGTAATGTTATATTTTAGGTGTAATGTGTTTTGCATCCAAATGTAACTTGTATTTATCTTTTGATACATGACTTTACAGATATTCAGTTAGAGTCCCTTGTCAAAAAGGAATCTAAGCATGTAAGTTTTGTGACATTTTCATTCACATCAACTTACCATTGACTCTTTACACTTTAGTTACCTTTTTATGCTCCCCGAAAAATTTTGGGGGAGTATATAGTCGCTGCTTTGTCCGTCCGTCATTCCGTCAAACTTTCTTGTCCAGAGTATTTCTCAGCAACTACTGCCCCTAATTCAACAAACCCTCATGGGAAGCTTCATTACCAAGAGGAGGTGTGCATATTACCAGGACGTTTGGCTTCAATGATTTTTGTCAGAGTTATGGGACTTTGAATATTTCTGAAATTGGTATAAAGTGCACAATTCTTGATTTTCTTGTCCAGAGTATTTCTCAGCAACTACTGGCCAGAATTCAACAAAACTTCATGGGAAGCTTTATTACCAAGAGGAGGTGTGCATATTACCAGGATGTTCCGCTTCAGTGATTTTTCTCAGAGTTATGGGACTTCGAATATTTCTCAAATCACTATATAGTGCACAATTCTTGACTTTCTCGTCCGCGCTTTATCTCAGCAACTACTAGCCGGAATTCAACGAAATTTTATGGGAAGCTTCATTGCCAAGAGGAGGTGTGCAAACTACCAGGATGTTCCGCTTCAATGATTTTTCTTAGAGTTATGTGACTTTGAAGATTTCTGAAATCATTATATATATAGTGCACAATTCTTAACTTTCTTGTCCAGAGTATTTCTCAGCAACTACTTGCTGGAATTCAACAAAATTTTATGGGAAGCTTCATTACTAAGAGAAGGTGTGCATACTACCAGGACGTTCTGCTTCAATGATTTGTCTCAGAGTTATGGGATTTCTGAAATTAGTATATAGTGCACAATTCTTGTCTGGGCTATTTCTAGGCAACTACTGGCCAGATTTCAGTGAAATTTCATGGGAAGCTTCATTGCCAAGAGGAGGTGTGTATGTTAGCAGGATGTTTCACTTCAATGATTTTTCTTAGAGTTATGGGACTTTGAAAATGTCTGAAATAGAGTACACATTTCTATTGATATTTAGTCATTTTAATATCTTTGCCCTTCTTGTTGTATTAATATTGCTTGACAAAGCGCATTGGGAAGCATCCATCAGTTTTACTGATATCCTCGTATTCCTCTGATGTACCTTTGTGGTCCTATATGAAAACCATATCTACTAAGTACTTGTTCAACCGTCAGGCCATACCTTCGTCCATCACAATTCATATTTGAAGCAAAATTTGAAAATTGGGATGTCTATAATTAAAGCTTTACAATGTAAATGATATTAGAGAGAAAGTACATGAACCATATTCCGTCATTAATATTAGTATATAATATGATTTGAATGAAAATTCATAGATAATTTTACAGGGTGTTGTAAGGAACAGCAGAGTACAAGCCACATAATTCTGTATTCAGTAATTATGGAGTAACTTTCCTTCCTTCAATTGTCTTGCAAGCGATTCAAATTAAACCCCAATTTTTGGTAGATGGCATTAAAAAGACATTAAATTCTCATGAACTATAACTATGTCTACAGTATTTATGAAGTAATTGCTCTTTATACGCCCGTTTGAAAAACGGCCATATTATGGGAACGAGTGGGCGGGCGGCGGGAGATCTTTGTCCAGAGCATAACTTTGTCCAGCCTGGATGGATTTTCAAATAACTTGGCAGAAGTGATAAGAATGATGAGACGGAGTGTCGCACACAAGAACCAGGTCCCTAGGTCCAAGGTCAAGGTCAAAGGTCAAATATAGAAATTCATTCCTTAACACTTTGTCCGGAGCATAACTTTGTCCAGCCTTGGTTGATTTTCAAATAACTTGGCAGAAGTGATAAGCATGATGAGACGGAGTGTCGCGCGCAAGAACCAGGTCCCTAGGTCCAAGGTCAAGGTCACAACTCAAGGTCAAAGGTCAAATATAAGAAATAAATCCTTACCACATTGTCCGGAGCATATCTTTGTCAAGCATGGATGGATTTTCAAATAACCTGGCAGAATTGACAAGCATAGTGAGACGGAATGTCACGCGCAAGAACCAGGTCAAAGGTCAAGGTCACAATTCAAGGTCAAAGGTCAAATTTAAGAGATCAATCCTTAACACTTTGTCCGGAGCATATCTTTATCCAGCATGGATGGATTTTTAAATAACTCGGCAGAAGTGACAAGCATAGTAAGATGGAGTGTGGCGCACCAGAACCAGGTCCCTAGGTCCAAGGTCAAGGTCACAATTCAAGGTCAAAGGTCACATTTAAGAAATCAGTCCTAAACACATTGCCCAGAGCATATCTTTGTCCAGCATGGATGGATTTTCAAATAACCTGGCAGAAGTGACAATCGTGGTGAGACGGAGTGTCGTGAGCAAGAACCAGGCTACTAGGTCCAAGGTCAAGGTCACAATTCAAGGTCAAATTTAAGAAATCAATCGTAAACACTTTGTCTGGAGCATATCTGAATCCAGCATGGATGGATTTTCAAATAACTTGGCAGAAATGACAAGTATAGTGATGCAGAGTGTCTTGCGCAAGAACCAGGTACCTAGGTCCAAGGTCCAGGTCATGATTCAAGGTCAAAGGTCAAATATTGAAATCAATCCTTAACACTTAATCCAGAGCATATCTTTGTCCAGCATGGATGGATTTTCCAATAACTTGGCAGAAGTGAAAAGCACGGTGAGGTGTTGAGTCACGCGCAAGAACCAGGTCCCTAGGTCCTAGGTCAAGGTCATAATTCAAGGTCAAAGGCGTAGTGGCAGCGTCAACTTTTCGTTTCCGCTCTCTAACTCGAGAACAAATTGAGCTATTGTAATGAAACTTCATACATAGATACCTTATAGCAAGACCTTGCTTTGGATTGCTTTGAAGGGGTCAAGGTCACTGTTACTAAAAATAGACAAACAAGTTTCCGCTCAATAGCTTGAGAAGACATTGAGATATTCATGAAACTTTATATGTAGATAGCTTATATCTAGACCTCACTTGGGATTGCATATGGTGTGGGTGGGGTCAAGGTCACAATTTCAAAAAAATGTATTTTTGTGCTGACTAATGCATTTTGATTCGAAAAATTTGGTTTTTGAATAATTTCTACGTTTTGATACCCCCACAAAGGAAGTTTAGGGGGTGGGGTATATAGGAGTGAGCTTGTCGGTCTGTTGGTCTGTTGGTTTTTTGTTTCCGGATGATAACTCAAGAAAGGCTTGTCATATTCAAATAATTTTTGGCACACATGTGTAACATCATAGAATACAGGTCAAGTTCAATGTTGATTACAAACCTTTAAATTTTGACAGAGTTTATGGCCCCTTTTCAACTTAAAATTCCCTAAAAGCATGGTTTCCGGATGATAACTCAAGAAAGGCTTGACATATTCAAATAATGTTTGGTACACATGTGTAACATCATAGAATACAGGTCAAGTTCGATGTTGGTTACAAACCACTAAATTTTGACAGAGTTATGGCACCTTTTCGACTTCAAATTCCCTAAAAACATGGTTTTCAGACGATAACTCAAGAAAGGCTTGACATATTCAAATAATTGTTGGTACATATGTGTAACATCATAGAATACAGGTCAAGTTCGATGTTGGTTACAAACCACTAAATTTTGACAGAGTTATGGCATCTTTTTGATTTAAAATTCCCTAAAAACATGCTTTCCGGACGATAACTCAGCAATGGCTTGACATATTCAAATAATTCTTGGTATAAATATGTAGCATCATAAAATACAGGTTAGGTTCGACTTTGGTTAAAAACCACTAAATATCACAGAGTTCTGGCCCTTTATTGACTTAAATTCCCTAAAAACATGGTTTCCTGACTATAACTCAACAATGGCTTGACATATTTAAATTGTTATTGGTACACATGTGTAGCATCAAAAAATACGGGTCAAGTTCGACTTTGGTTACAAACCACTAAATATTGACACAGTTATGGCCCCTTTTTGACTTAAATTCCCGAAAAACATGGACAATAACTCATGAAAGGCTTCACATATTTAAATAATTTTTGGTACATAGGTGTAACATCATAAAATACAGATCAAGTTCAACTTTGGTTACAAACCACTAAATGTTGACAGAGTGATGGCTCCTATTGAAATTATATTTTTCCAAACACACTGTTGACCATTCACAAATTAAAGCATTTTCTCTCTGTCCATTTCTTTCAAATGGATGCCATAGTTTTGTGACAAGGCCATATTGTTGGGGTATATCCATCACTCATGTGACAATTCTAGTTTGTTTATTTTGGCAACTCACCACTTAGAGAGAGGCTTTGGAGATGAATTAGATGGACGAATACCATGACTCTACCTCATTAGTTTTTGAATTGTTTCTCTTTAGTCATTGAATCTTAACCCCACAAAAGCTTCTTTGAGGGGCGTATCTTTGTAACAATGGCACTCTTGTTAAATTTTCATTTTGGCACACAACTCCATTAAAATACAACTTTAGAGGATGTTCTCATGTTCTGGATAATCCATGATTCTTGAAATCCATTGACACAGAATGGTTTATTTACTCTCCTTGATTCATGTGACCTTGGTAGGTCACATGACTCAAGGAGAGTAAATACAATGTTCTGTGTCAATGGATTTCAAGAATCATCCACTTAAATAAAAAATGTTCCAAACAAACTTAATAATACTTTAACATAACCATCTTCAATATTTTTGCATTTATTGTCTATTGTTAAATTTCATTGTGCAGGTGATAAAAAAAAAAAAAAAATCCAATAAAGGGATAAAAATTTACTTAATATGAAAATAAAGGGTGTTGCTAGGATGCACCGAGTACAAGTAACGATGCTCTCTCCTCGGTTTATGGAGTTATTGATGTTGTTTTTTGGATGGAGCAAATGTACCGTTATTTTGAAGAGATTCAGTGGAAATTCATTGATTAATTTTGGTAGCACTGAGAGGAATTACAAAGGACGAGAACCATAACTTTTGCAATACAAAGTAACTTTTTCATGGTGCTTTGGGGACATTAATCACTTACAGTGACATCTCTTGTTTTATACATAATTTATTATTATTTTATAAATATCCATTGTTAAACAAGAATGCAACATAGGAAAATTAGCAGTTGCAGTAGCTGACGTAGTAACAGCAAACAATAAGACACATTGTGTATGAATTGATTGTCAACTTGAAAAGAGAGGGACATGAGCAGAGAGGGATTTTTTGTTTGTAAACCATTTATTTCAACATTTGTGTTTCCTTATATTCTGTTAGTTACAAACTGTTACTACTCATGTCTTCACCACAAGGCTCATTTAAAATGAATTCCCAGTTTTTCTACACTTTTATACGTTAACAGAAAAGACAATCAAGACACAGCAATGAAGTGGAACACAAGTACAGGTATATTTGTTTTATAGATTATATTATATAGAGAATTTCAAAGGTCCAAGTCAAATTTATTGGCCATTTCAGTCAATTGTAATTTCAATGTTTGATGTGGTGCTTGTACATTAAATTCCAGTTTAAAGAAAAAAGCCACATCACTTTCTTATTTTAGTGTTACTTGATATTTAAAGATGGCGTAGATCAACAATGTAATACATTTTCTGATGCTGTAATTAATACAGTTTGCATGAATCCATTGATAACCTTTTGTGAAACAAAGCATTTTTGTTTCTATCATGCGTGAAATCAACACTTATGTGCAGTTTGTTGTGATTTTATTATTGAACTACCATATTTCTATCATATATCTATCTTTCTTTGTGGGTCATTTGTCACAGAATGTTGCGTTTCTGTTATGTTTTACTAGTGAGGATGATGAAATGCCATCAACAGTTGAAAAGCTTCAGAAAAGTGGAAGGAAATCACGATCAGTAAGATGTTTTTGTTTTTATTCCCCAGAATGTAAGTCTTAGGAAACAAATAAAATGCCCACATCTGTCAATGATGTGAATCCTTGTGCAGAGCAGAACCTTAAATGTATAAGAGGGATTTGAAAGTACTGTAACTATAGTCTTTGTTATTCATGGATTTATTATTCTGTATTTAATTTACAGAGTACAAAAACAGAACTCTCTGCTCCATATACTCAAAGATCACAAAATATCTTGTAATGCAATAGCATTTTACCTCACCTGAGCACGAAGTGCTCATGGTGAGCTTATGTGATCGCCTGTTGTCCGTCGCCCGTGCTTCCGTCCGTCTGTCCTTGATCAACTTTTCATTCAAACAACATCTCCTCTTAAACTACTTGGCAGATTTTTACCAAAACTCATTTCGGTCCACTGCATATGTAGGTCACCAGAGCTAAAAATAGATTTAAAAAATGTAAACTTTAAATATCTTCTCTGAAACTGCAGGGCCCAGAGATTTCATATTTGGTATGTAACATCCTATAGTGGTCCTCTACAAAGATTGTTCAAATTATGCCCCTGGGGTCAAAACTAGCCCCGCCCCGGGGGGTGACATGATTTATATAGAATATACAGCAAAATGACTTTAAAAATCTTCTCCTCTGAAGCCGCAAGGCCCAGAGGTTTCATATTTGGTATGTAACATCCCTTAGTAGTCTTTTACAAAGTTTGTTCAAATTATGCCCCTGGTGTCAAAATGGGCCACGCCCAGGGGGTCACATGGTTTATATAGAATATATAGCAAAATGACTTTAAAAATCTTCTCTGAAACCACAAGGCCCAGGTGTTTCATATTTGGTATGTAACATCCTATAGTGGTCCTCTACAAAGATTGTTCAAATTATGCCCCTGGGGTCAAAACTGGCCACGCCCCTAGGGTCACATGGTTTATATATAAACTTAAATAGCAAGTGTCTTTAAAAATCTTCTCTTATATAGTGGTCCTCTACAAAATATTGGTCAGTTTATGCCCTGGGGTCAAAACTGGCCACGCCCTTGGGGTCACGTGATTTATATAGACTTAAATAGCAAAATGACTTTAAAAATCTTATTCTCTGAAACCGCAAGGCGTGGAGGTTTCATATTTGGTATGTAACATCGTATAATGGTCCTCTACAAATATTGTTCAAATTTTGCCACTGGAGTCAAAACTGATCACGCCCCTGGGGTCACATGGTTTATATAGACTTATACAGCAAAATGACTTTTAAAATCTTCTCTTAAACGGCAAGGCCCACAGCTTTCCTATATTTGGTACGTAACAATGCATTGTGGTCCTCTCCAAAGATTGTTCAAATTATGCCCCTGGGGTCAAATCTGGCCGCAACCCAAGGGTCACATGGTTTATATAGACTTAAATTGCAAAATGAATTTTAAAATCGTTACCTGAAATCGCAAGGCCCAGAGGTTTGTTCAAGATTGTTCAAATTATGTCCCTGGGATAAAAATAAGCCACGCCTCAGGGATGCAAATTCCAACTGGGTTACAGGGTCTCTGGTGAGCATCCTAGGGCCATCAGGGCCCTCTTGTTTTTGCAATGGAGTATTCTGTTTACTGTTTGCACTTTGGTTGTTCATTACACCAATCCTTTTCTTTATGATCTTGTTTCAGGTAGGCAAGAAGATATTCCTGGAGCTTTTTAACAATCATAAATTTGTTTGTACCAGTATTTTCAAACTATGTGACCATTTCTTTTCATTTTATTATGCCACCAGTGCACAATTACATTGAAGATGTTGACCCAATATTTTTAAGCGTTATTATACCACTGACCGATAACACAAATTAACCCTGCCTACTTTCTGTAATATCATGTCCCTGACTGATAACACGTTTTAGCTCCGCCCACATTAACGAATATCATGCTACTGTGTCACGTGCAAGGATCTTCTAGACCCGCCCACTTCTCGGAACTACTTTGTGTAGGCATGGAATGTCACTTACTGGTTAAAATGTAAACAAAGAATAGATCTATACAATGCCAACATTTCACATAAATAAAATTTACTGGAACAAAACATTTAACCATTATTCAATTAACAAGAATAAATTTATTATGTTAAATAAGCATTATGCAAAAACATGCAATGCACAACATACAAAACCTGTCAATAAAATCTTAGAAAGCTGATATTTTTAAAAGCTGAAAAAATTACAATCAGATATCACAAAAATTGAAATTCATGAAAGAATTGGATAAAATTTTGTGGCTTTTTTTATCTATACTGAAAATGTGGCTAAGGATATGAAACCAAATCACTCAGACCATTAATTGTATCAACAAGTGAAAAGGAACTGCAAAGTCCCTAATTATTAATCACTATCCATGGATACACCATTACATAAAATTCAGTGAAACCATTGCTGTAAGTTGCAGTGTACTGTAAATGTAAGTCTTACCAAAGAAGAAGCTACTAAAATAATTTATTTTGTGTCACTTTAATACAAATGCAATGTTTTAGAAAAATGCTATTAATAACAGTTATTTTAAATAGACAATTAAAATGTTTTAATTGTAAGAAAGCAAACAATACTAGAATCTAGCCAGGTAACAACAATTATTTTATTTGAAATGAAGGGTAAAAAAATATACATCAAATAAAAAAACAAAACAGAAAAAACATGCAGTTTAAAAAAATATGGTCAATTTAATAAAAATGAACTCTTACTTGTTGTTAGAAATTCAAATAAATACTTGCCATTATAATTTGATTCACAACAAATCAATTTATTTCTAAATGAAATGTGAAATGTAAATAAAAACATGGCTTTAAAAGTTATAAACAATAGGTTTAGTTAAATAAAATGCAGAAAAGTCAATGTGTTATAACTTAAAACATAAAATAGAGAAATTCATGAGGAAGAGAAAATTGGGAAATTATGCAAAACCATTTGAAGAATATGAAACTGAAAAAAAAATAGATCTAATAATGATGGTCAACAAGGAATTCTTCAATTTAAAGTCATAACAACTAGTTAAATGCAGTTTGGAACTTATAGACAGGATAATCTGCCTATTGATAGAGTAACACATATCCACTAGCTATACATAGTGTCTAGAAAATGTCACATCAAAAATTGTTACTCTCAGTCTGTTGCAACAACTTTCACTGGCTGTGAACCTGAAAATATTAAAGAAATTCTGACACCTTTTGAAAATACGGTAACTCACAATAACATGCAAAACAGCATATGTTAATAAATGACTAAATTAATTCAATACATATTTAAATATAGGCACCTACAGTATGGCTCTAAAATAAGGCAAAAGATTATAATAAATAATTTGACTTTTATTTGTGCATTCGAAGATGGTATTACCAGGGCACTTACCAATTGCTAGTTCTGCCAGGAAGGACGTGATACAGAAGCTTTGTGATACCCGTTGCTGTCCCACCAATATTATGAAGCATTCATACGAGCCCACATCGCAAACACGACAGGTTGCATCTCTGATTCATGCAGACTGCAGTTGCGTTCCCCACCCAGTTTGACATCACACTTGGGGGACAGTTTTTCAGAGCAATCGTCCACCTCTCAACTTTGAATGCATTATGCACTGATGGAAAAGTTGATTAACGACTCACTTGATAATAAATCCACTGGTTGTTTTACTTATAAATTTGTTTCGTTGTTGAATATTCACATTACACACGTACTGCAAACAGTTGAAAAGTAATCGTTATGTCGACTGCAGTCTTCTTCTTGTGTGTGTGTTAATAGATAAAATGACGTACATGTATTTATGTCATGTTGAATGTTCCAATAAGAGCAATTTCTCGCTTCAATTTTTTGTTCATTGGTTAAATGTGTTTTAAAATGTTAAATTGTTGATGATTTTATCAAGAACTATTTGTTATGCGTAACTATGCATCGACGCCAGTAGACGCCGTCAGGCTGTCTCATTTGCATATTGTTTGTACTGTAAATTTGCTAAATGTTTGCGATTTAATTTGTTTAATGTATTTTATTAATTATAAAAAACAATATTTGCAAAACGTGGCATAATAAATAGAATATATGGTAGTTGACTTTTGATATCATGTAATATCAAAAGTCACCAACCATATATTCTCGATATATTTCAGAGCACTGATTCTGTGAGCGTTTTAGAGGATAGCCTTAATGTTACCAGTAGAAGGTAAAGTTTGTTCTTTTAAATGATCTTAAAAGCTTTATCAAGCTGTATATAATTCATATTTAATGTTTTGCTGTATTTATTACTTTCATTATCTATTATTTTGCCAGACAAAATGGAAACAATAACATTAGTTTGTTCGCATCTCAACTATCTTATTAAATATTGACTGTTACTCCTGAATCAAATTCTCAATGTCCTTGTAAAAAATTGAGCTTTTTAAAATGTGTAGGCAACCAAATGTGTAATTGTAGCAACAGAGTGCAATTATTTTTTCTTCTGTTAAAGTGAGAAGAGCTGGATAGCAGAGAAGAAAAAGAAGCCACATGAAAAGAAAATGATGTTGCAGACCTACAATTGCAAGGTAAAACACAAACACAGTAAGACTGAAGATTCACAGGATGAACTGGAATTGGATGATGTGATGGTGAACCAGGTTTGTACCAAATAAATAAACATTAAAAATGTGTGAGAATATACTTTTAGAATATATTTTGTTGTTTATTTTTTTAGATCAAAGACAATTGTTGTTTTAATAAGGTATGCACACTTTTGGGGGCACTTAATTGTTTTGACATACTCCTCACAACCTCCACACAGATGTTCCGATCATAGCTTGTATTATATCCCTGGTGTCCCAAAGTGCCACATGACAATAGTCATATAGTCTACAATATACTACCTTGTTTTCTTCCACTTGTCCACCATTTTAATTTACACCATGTGATTTGACTATGGTTACATGGAAGTTGGTGCCAGCAGGGATTACATATGAGCTATGTTCGGAACCAGATAAATCTCTGTGTGGAAGTTGTTGTTCCAAAGAAAATACCACAATGTCACAATGTAATGTGAAATTGGTCATTAAACTAATCACTTTCAAAATTTAGTGAAGAGAGGTTCACATTTTGAATTCAAATCTTAAAAAACAACATAACATTGTTCATTACACTTCAATGTCTAGCAACTACAATACTACATTGGGTACATGGTATTTTTTGTATCTGTAATTATCCAGTATATATTCATGCTAACTTTGCCCAAAGCTGTGTACATGCTCTTTATTGTTTTGACAACTATGTGCTTAGTTAATATGCTTATAATATGTATTGAAGCATGGTTACAACATTTTAATTAAGAAGTATTGAAGCCAAAATAATGCAAAAATGCTAAAATAATTGCAGTAACAGTAAACACCAAATAAATAGTTTAAGTAAAGTAATTGAGGTCATTTCTTAAATCATTTGTTCAGCACTGATAATCATCAAAACAATGAGATGGTTGAAATGATTAATATATTATTATATGCTTTTCAGTGAAATATAGAATTTTATTGTTGAAAAAAAAATCTTATATTTTCACTGTTTGAGCAGGCAAAATATATGGCGCGTCATGAGAAAACCGGTCTTAAAGCATGTGCGTAAAGTGTCGTCCCGGATCAGCCTGTGCAGTCCGCACAGGCTAATCCAGGACTGCACTTTCCGCTTGTATGGTATTTTCTGTTTCAAGGAAGTCTCTTCTAAACATAAATCCACTGTAGGCGGAAAGTGCCGTCCCGGATTAGCCTTAGCCCGAAGGAGGCATATTAGTCGCACCGTCCGTCTGTGGGTGGGTGCCTGCGTGCGTGGTGGGTGGGTCCGTCCGTCCAGACTTCGTTTCCGCTCTGTAACTTTTTAATGCCTGGATGGATTTTAATATAACTTCAGATTATTATTCCCCATGACTAGACAATGTGTCGTGTACAACTCCCATGCTAGTCGGTCAAAGGTCAAGGTCACAATTCAAGGTCAAAGGTCATGAATTTTTGTTTCCGCTCCATAACTTCTAAACGCCTGGATGGATGTTAATATAACTTCAGATTATTATTCCACATGACCAGACGATGTGTGGCGTACAACTCCCATACTCGTCGGTCAAAGGTCAAGGTCACAATTCAAGGTCAAAGGTCATGAATTTTCGTTTCTGCTCCATAACTTCTAAATGCCTGGATGGATTTTAATATAACTTCAGATTATTATTCCCCATGACCAGACAATGTGTAGCGTACAACTCCCATGCTCATCGGTCAAAGGTCAAGGTCACAATTTAAGGTCAAAGGTCAATTATGTTTGTTTCCACTTCATAACTTCTAAACTTTGGGAGGGATTCAAATGTTACTTCAGATTATTATTCTCTATGACCAGACAATGTGTTGCATACTACTCTCATGCTCGGCTGTCAAAGGTCAAGGTCACAATTCAAGGTCAAAGGTCAAGGATTTCTGTTTCTCCAACATAACTTCTAAAGGTTTGGAAGGATTTTGATATTACTTCAGATTATTATTTCCCATGACCAGGCGATGTGTCATGTACAACTCCCATGGTTCTCAGTCAAAGGTCAAGGTCAAATGTCAAGGAATTTTCTTTCTGCTCTATAACTTCCAAAAGCCTTGAAGGATTTTAATATTACTTCAGATTATTTTTTCCTATGATGATGTGTCACATACCACTTGCATGCTCCTCGGTCAAGGTCTGTGGGTCCAAGGCTACACTTAAAAGGTCAAATATTAGAATGAACTTTTTGTAGGAAGCATCATTTTTGCAAACATGTAAGGAATGTAATAACTTGGTGGGAATGAAGGTCATTATGAGGCAGTGTGTCACAACAACAAACATCTGTGTTGCTGAAATCTCAAGATATTTGTTCAGGACATAATATTGTACTATGACATTGTTTTGCCTTCCTCTGACCAGCATATGCTTCAGGGGCATATGGGACATCCTGTGACAAGCCTTGTTCTTTCAATAGCATCGATCTACCAGTATTGGGTTACCTTTCTTAGCAAATGTATATACATGTACAGTATTTACATACAGAAAACACATGATAAAATTCAACAATGATATAATTTAGCGACAACAACACACAAATTATGGCACTTTTTTTCAACCATACTTATGATAAAAAATTGTGTATTCATTTATGATGTCAGAATACACACACATGTGACATTTAATCTTGTCTCGCGCAATTTTGTTTATTTTTTGTCCAAAGCATAAAATAATACGCCATTCGTGAAAATATTTTTTTCTATGACCACTCGTGAAACAAAATTTGATCATTCACCAAAATCAACAGTATGCCCTATATTAAAACAAACTTATTTCTTACTGGAATGTTGCTGTCAAATTGGTTATGTAATGTAAATTGAGAATATTTTAGGGACACATTTTGTTGGTGGATGTCAACAGATATTTTGTACTTTTTTCTTCCCAATATTTTAGGTAAAATATTGTATTCCTTCAGCGTTTTTTATAGGGCCAATTTGGGGCCGAAATTCGGGCCCATTCCCCTGCTAAAAAGTATATATTTTTCCCCATTATTTACCTTAAAATTCCCCTCAGAATGTAAGCTTTATTTAAAAAAAGAATTGACAAAATGGGACAGAAAATAACTAAGAAAGAGGTTTTTTCATTAACAATCCCAGCAATTTTTCATCAAACCAAGTTAAGGCATAATCAAAGTAATCATTTATAGCAAAACTATTTATTAATGTTTTATAACAAAGTAGGATATGAACATGTTATAATGCTTTTCTAAAAAAAAAAATTACCCCTTTTACTATAAAATTCCCCATCTTAAGGGCCCCGCCACCTTTCCCTGGAAAGGTGAAAAAACACTGTTCTCATCAAAGCCACTTATTTTAATTAATATGTTTTATTTTCATTTATTTTTTTGGTTCAGAGAAGCCCAGTTTGTATTCCACGCCTTCCTTTCAAACTGGGAATAGGAAATATCTTTGATGAGAAAGTATCTCTAAGTGCGCTACCGACGCCTGTGTGTACTCAGCGCAGCAGGAAATCTGGCAGCAAGTTTGACCTGGACTCACTACTCTCCATGCCATTGACTGGAACCCCATTTGACTTAAACAGTCTATGTAAGCTTTTTTTCTTTTATTTGTATAGCATCTTTTGTTCCATTACAATAGTAAGTAATTTTTTGATGGAACAATGAACATAATTATTATTCAATTCAAGTTTTGGACCCCCACAAACGAAGTTTAGGGGGGTATATAGGAGTGAGCTTGTCGGTCTGTCGGTCCGTCGGTCTGTTGGTTTTTGGTTTCCGGATGATAACTCAAGAAAGGCTTGACATATTCAAATAATTTTTGGTACACATGTGTAACATCATAGAATACAGGTCAAGTTTGATGTTGGTTACAAACCACTAAATTTTGACAGAGTTATGGCCCCTTTTCGACCTCAAATTCCCTAAAAACATGGTTTCCGGATGATAACTCAAGAAAGGCTTGGCATATTCAAATAATTTTTGGTACACATGTGTAACATCATAGAATACAGGTCAAGTTCGATGTTAGTTACAAACCACTACATTTTGACAGAGTTGTGACCCCTTTTTGACTTAAAATTCCCTAAAAACATGATTTCCGGACAATAACTCAAGAATGGCTTGACATATTCAAATAATTCTTGGTATACATGTGTAGCATCATAAAATATGGGTCAAGTTCAACTTTGGATACAAACCACTAAATTTTGACAGTTATGGCCCTTAATTTGATTTAAATTCCCTAAAAACATGGTTTCCTGACGATAACTCAACAATGGCTTGACATATTTAAATAATTATTGGTACACATGTGTAGCATCATAAAATACAGGTCAGGTTTGATTTTGGTTACAAACCACTAAATTTTGACACAGTTATGGCCCCTTTTTGACTTAAATTCCCGAAAAACATGGACAATAACTCATGAAAGGCTTCACATATTTAAATAATTTTTGGTACATAGGTGTAACATCATAAAATACAGATCAAGTTCAACTTTGGTTACAAACCACTAAATGTTAAAATTCAGATCAAGTTCAGCCTTGTTTACAAACCACTAAATGTTGACAGAGTTATGGCTCCTATTGAAATTAAATGTTTCCAAATACACTGTTGACCATTCACAAATTAAAGCATTCTCTCTCTGTCCATTTCTTTCGAATGGATGCCATAGTTTTGTGACAAGGCCATATTGTGGGGGTATATCCCTCACTCATGTGCAAATTCTAGTTGTGACTTAAGTTAGTTGTTTGGTAGAACTTTGTTTGTCAATATGAATACAGTTGTTTCCTTGTGTATATTTGATATAAAAATAAAATATGAAACTATGTATCAAGAAAGCATTGAAATGATGTGCAGAGTACAAAAACCATATCACTGAATCATTAATAAACTGAGAACAAATTTATGTCATTTGAGTGCCTGCTTACAAGTAGTGTCAGTCACAGTTTTAAGGTTAACATTTCTTGACTTAGGATGCATTCTTGTCAGTGACATGACCTTTTACTGGAAACTAAGATACTAAGTTTGTTACAAAATGTTTCTGCAGATTCTAAAAATGATGCTGAAGATACTCAAGAAGCAATAACCTCGTTGGATGTGGTATGTTGCCAGTTTTTTCACTGGTTATTATACCTGCACTTTGTGACAGAGTGGGGGTATATAGGATTCACGTGTGTTTGTCCGTCCTTCCATCTGTACGTCCGTCCATATGTTGTTTTTACTCCATACCTTCCAAATGTCTTGAAGAAATTTCATTTACATTTCAGATAATTATTCCCAATGACTGGAATGAAGACCAGAAATTAAGGTCACATTTCAAGCTCAAAGATCAAATATTATTCTGGAGCTTTATATTATCTGGCATGGAGAGATTTTCTAATAACTTATCAGAAATTATCATCAGAGATGGTATGTCGTGCTCAAGAACCAGGCCTGTAGCTTAAAGGTCAAGGTCGTTCTTAAAGGTCGAAAGTAAGATATAAGAATGTCTGTCCATATATAACTTCTATATGCCTGTGAGGACATTTAACTTCAGATTAGTATTCTCCATGACCAGATGATGTGTCACAATTCAAGGCCAGAGGTCATATATTTGTCTGGAGCATAATATTATCTACCATGGAGAGATTTTCAAATAACTGTTGCATGGCATGCCAAGCACCAAGCCTGTAGCTTAAAAGGTCAAGGCCACTTGAAGGTCAAAGGTCAAATTTAAGAATAAATATTTGTGTCCAGATTATATTTATACATGCAAAGAGGGATACTTATGTATGTCGTTTTTGTCACTAAAAAAATTGTTCCGCGTCAAGCACCACATCTGCAAACCTCATTTTCTGTGTCAAATCAGTATGTTGGATTATTAACATTCTTAGTGATAACTCTAAAAGATAATATCTCGGCTAAGTTTGATCATCAGTCAAATAGCCCCAGGAATTGTTGAGATATGGCCCACAAATGATCTAAAATTGGCTTTTTTAGCTCACTTCAGCACGAAATGATATAGGGGACCTCTCCTGCGTCATCTGCCATCGGTCGTCCGTGTGCCATCAACAGTTGGGTTCATTCTCACGCGGGTGACTTCACTTTTTAGCTCACCTGAGCACAACGTGCTCATGGTGAGCTGTTAGGATCGCCTTTTGTCCGTCGTCCGTCGTGTGTCATCATTTTCATTCAAAGAACATCTCCTAAACCACTGGGCAGATTTTCACCAAACTTCACAGGAATGATCCTTGGGTGACCCTCTTTCAAAATTGTTCAAATCGTTCCGGTCCGCTGCATATGTAGGTCACCAGAGCTAAAAATAGATTTAAAAACTGAAAACTTTAAAAATCTCCGAAACCGCAAGGCTTGGAGCTTTCATATTTGATATGTGACATCCTCAAGTGGTCCTCTACAAAGATTGTTCAAATGATGCCCCTGGGGTGAAAACTGGCCACGCCCCGGGGGTCACATGGTTTATATAGACTTGTATAGCAAAATGACTTTAAAAATCTTCTTCTCTGAAACCGCAAGGCCTAGAGGTTTCATATTTGGTATGTAACATTGTATAGTGGTCCTCTACAAAGATTGTTCAAATGATGCCCCTGGGGTGAAAACTGGCCACACCCCGGGGGTCAATGGTTTTTATAGACTTGAATAGCAAAATGACTTTTAAAATCTTTTCCTCTGAAACCACGAGGCCCAGAGGTTTCATATTTGGTATGTAACATTGTAAAGTGGTCCTCTACAAAGATTGTTCAAATGATGCCCCTGGGATCAAAACTGGCCACACCCCGGTGATCATATGTTTAATATAGACCTGAATAGCAAAATGACTTTAAAAATCTTCTCCTCTGAAACCGCAAAGCCTTGAGGTTTCATATTTGGTATGTAACATTGTTTAGTGGTCCTTTACAAAGATTTTTCAAATGATGCCCCTGGGGTCAAAACTGGCCACACCCTGGGACTCACATGGTTTATATAGACATAAATGGCTAAATGATTTAAACATCTTCTCAGAAACCACGAGGCCCAGAGGTTTCATATTTGGTTATAACATTATATCGAGACCTCGAATGGGATTGCATATGGTGTGGGTGGGGTCAAGGTCACTGTTACTAAAAATAGAAAAACCGTTTTCGCTCAATATCTTGAGAACGCATTGACATATTTTAATGAAACTGAATACATTAATATATTATATTGAGACCTCAATACATTAATATATTATATTGAGACCTTGATTGGGATTGCATATGGTGTGGGTGGGGTCAAGGTCACCATTATTAAAAATAGAAAAATGGTTTCCGCTAAATATCTTGAGAACGCATTGAGCTATTTTAATGAAACTTAATACATAAGTACCTTATACATAGACATTGCTTGGGATTGCATATGGGGTGGGTGGGGTCAAGGTCACCATTACTGAAAATAGAAAAATGGTTTCCGCTCAATAACTTGAGAACACATTGTGATATTTTAATGAATCTAATACACATATCTTATTTCGAGACCTCACTTGGGTTTGCCTATGGGGTGGGTGGGGTCAAGGTCACTGTTATTAAAAGTAGAAAAACGGTTTACGCTCAATAACTTAAGAACGCATTGAGATATTTTTATGAAACTTCATCAGTAGATACCTTATATTGAGACCTTGCTTTACGTATGTGGTGGGTGGGGTCAAGGTCAAGGTCACTGTTACTAAAAATAGAAAAACAGTTTTCGCTCAATAGCTTGAGAACGTATTGAGATATTTTAATGAAACTTCATATATAGATATCAGGTGAGTGACCTAGGGCCATCGTGGCCCTCTTGTTATCCAATCCTAACTAAATTGGCACAATTTGTTTATGACCATAAAACCTCAGACGGGATTGTTATTGGGCCAGATCACACCAGTAACACTAGAGTTATCGCCCCTTTTTCACGCAAAAAGTGCAAAAATGCCTTTTTTCAACATATAGACTTTATTTTTCATCCAATCTTAACCAAACTTTGACAGTTTGTGTATAACCATCATTCTCAGAAGACTCCAAAAATGGGCCAGATTTTGTTTTTCAACACGGGAGTTATTGCCCTTTGTTTATGAAAAATATACAAAAATGGACATTATTCAGGATAGAGACTTCATTTTTCATCCAATCTTCACCAGTCTTGCGCATTTTGTCTATGGCCATGAGATTACAATTGAAGTCGAATGTAAGCAGGATAGGACCAGAAATACCAGAGTTATTGCCCTTTATGAAAAACAATACGCAAAACTGGACATTATTCAGTATTCAGGATAGAGACTTCATTTTTCATCCCATATTCATCAATCTTGCACAGTTTGTCTATGACCATAAGATTACAGGTCAAGTTGAGTATAAACAAAATCGGGCCAGAAACACCAGAGTTATAGCCCTTTGTTTGTGAAAAAATATATATAAAAAATGGACATTATTCAGATTAGAGACTTCATATTTCATCCAGTCTTCACCAATCTTGCACAGTTTGTCTGTGACCATAAGATTAAGGTGAAGTCGAATAAGCAAAATCAGGCCAGAAACACCGGATTTATAGCCCTTGTTTGTGAAAAAATATTAATAAATGGACATTATTCGGGATAGAGACTTCATGTTTTTTCAATCTGCACAGTTTGTCTATGAACGTATGATTACAGGCGAAGTCAAATATAAGCGTGATCGGGCCAGAAACACCGGAGTTATCCCTTGTGTGTGGAAAAAAAACCTAAACAGGTTATCAATGATTGGCTTGCACACACGATTTTTTATTCAATGTTGGCCAAACTTACACAGTTTGTGTATGACCATAAGCATTGATAGATAAAATTTGATTTCCAACAATTGCAAACCTTACATGCAGTTATTTGTACATGCAACATTGATGGCTTCAGAGCCTGTATTAATATCATTTATCATCATTGTACAGAAAATTATCAAAGAAAAAGCAAAACTTTACCTTATAGCACAGCCATCGCAATTATCGCATTGCAACTAGTTCTCCAAACCTGTCTGGGAAAAGACATCAAAATCTACTGTTCCTGCATTTTCCAAAATTGTCTTTGACTTAATAAAAAAGGGTCAGGTAAGAATATCAAGAACAAGGGCTGTCTCAGGGCGCGCTCGACTATTCAACCACTTTGTCAGAGTTAGGGGCCTTTATCACTACGAAAAAGTGGCACAATTCTGCTAAAATGCTGGTCTCAGTTATGTGGCTTGGCCAGTGATCTTACATAATGACCCTGAAGACATGTGTGAAGTTTCAATTCAATATCAGTAGTAGTTACAGAGATATGTACTGGTTGCACGCAAACCTTAACCTGAATTTTCAAAGTACAAAATGGGGCACAATTCTGCTAAATTGCAGATCTGAGTAATGGGCCTTGGTCATTAACCTTATATTATGACCCTGAAGACATGTGTGAAGTTTCAGATGAATATCTGTAGTAGTTATATGGAGTTGTTGCACGCAAACTTTAACCTGAATTTCTAAGTACAAAAAGGGGCATAATTCTGCTAAATTGTAGGTCAGAGTTATGGGCCTTCATCAGTGACCTTACATAATGATCCAGAAGATGTGTGAAGTTTCAATTGAATATCTGTAGTAGTTACAGAGATATGTGCTTGTTGCAGCAAACCTTAACATGAATTTTCTCTTGCACGCAAACCTTAACCTGCCTTTTTTAAGTACAAAAAGGGGCATAATTCTGCTAAAATGCTGGTCACAGTTATGGGTCTTGGCCAGTGATCTTACATAATGACCCTGAAGATATGTGTGAAGTTTCAATTGAATATCTGTGGTAGTTATAGAGATATGGACTTGTTGTACTCAACCCTTAACCACAGCATCACGGCAACGCAGACGAACATGTGAGTAGTATAGCTCAAGCTATTCGGTGAATAGTCGAGCTAAAAAATTTTTGAGAACCATAAGCAAAAACACCGCACATCCACTGTCCAACTCGTACTTTAGTTAGCCCATTGCACTAACCCATGTTTTAAATTGAACCGATATCATGCTCTTTGCGGAAACGTGTATTGTTCAGATACCTTAATTTTCAAACCTGTCACAACATCTTCATCTGTGCCAGTTCGCAGGTGAGTGCTTTGGGCCATCATGGCCCTCTTGTTAGACATTTCTGCTCTCCAAGTTCAACAGTTTTTATCCAATCTTCACCAAACTTCAGGAAAATGTTTTGGCCATATTGTCTCGGCCTAGTTCAATGATTAGCCAAATTGCCCTTGATTTATCTTAAATTGGCCTTTTTAGCAGTATACATTATGTCCAACAGTTTTCATCCAATCCTCACCAAACTTGATGTTTTGAAGATTGAATTTAACTTAAAGGGGCCATAACTGTTTTACAAACAGCTCTTGTTTAATTTTACTCTATTTAGTTAAGCCTGTTCTATAGAATGCTGAGCTTAATACTTGTTGGTTAAAATAGCAGTCTTCGCAAAAGTCCCAGACCCATTACTGGTAATGAGGTTTGGTAATATGTTAATTATGCCCCCCATCGAAGATGGCAGGGTATATTGGTTTGCTAATGTTGGTCGGTCTGTTGGGTGTTCGGTCTGTCTGTCGGTAGACCACATTTGTTTCTGCTCTTGAAACTTTATGAAAATGTTTGTGGGCATATCTAGGTCAATTTCGATAATGAGCCAAATTGGCCCAGGTATTGTGGACTTATGGCCTTTGCATTATCTAAAAGTGGCCATTTGAGCCATTTCTGTTCTTATGGTAGAATGACCCTAATGGGACTTTTTTCAGACCTTGATTTTCTTCTTATCTTTGATAATTAAATCTATTATGAGACTAAACTGTGACATATAAACAAAATCTAACCACATTTTTTGACAAAAATGCGATTTTTCTTATAACACCTCATTTTTCTACTTCAACCTAAAATTCTGATGGGGTACACTTACAAAAATGACTGACATATTGTCAAAATGTATTTTATTTATTCCCGAATAGCTTTAATTTATACGTTAAAGGTGTATCTTATGAAAAAGTAAAACAAACATAAGTACTAAAGTTGACCAACAATACTTATTACATAAAATTTGGCTAAGCATATGGTAAAAAGCAACATATTTCATTACAGTAAAAATAACATTTGGACTGAAGCAACACTACCGGGGTATGTTATAAAAAAATATGAAAAATAAGACAAGTGAAAAAGCAAATATTTTCCTTCTATGTTAAAATATTGCTTTTCTCTTATTATTATAATCTATTAGCAGTATCGATAGTAAATGAATTATTTTTGCATTAATGTTAAAGAAATAGTGTTTTGTGTAAACATTTTAAATACAAATGTAACTAGCTGAGGTTCACATATCCTTGGTTACCAAATTCAGAAAAATAATAAACATTTTTTATAAGTGTGTGTGTCATAAAATTCAATGGACATTTTCATTACATTGGGTTAACAAGAGTTTTAAAAAACTTGCAAATCTGTGTGATAACTCCATCAAGACTCTTCTTGACGCTTGTGACTATTGGTAAAATGTCACTGTTTTTGGATAAAAAAGGTGTCTCTTAGACCATTCTCATCATTTTGCCGATACATATTGTTCAGATGTTTTTTTACAGCAGTAGATCTCGTCAAAATTCCTCAGTGGAACAGGCCCAATTTTACACAGTGAACAGTATTTTATCCAACAACACCAAACTCGATCACCCGACGTCCCGCTCTCCAATCTCGACTGACTAAGTTTTTTATGTGAATGAATGTTATTTCACAGCAAGGAGCACGTATCTCCTTTACGCAGATATGTTTTTATATACGAATAATTATGTTCAATGATACTAATAATCCTTGGACGATTATTTATACATATTTTAACTTAAGTGTAAGGAAATACACCAGAAATATCGCGAAAATGTCATGATTAAATGTAAACAGAAATTCCCAACAATGACGTCATTTGAAGGTATTCCCCATGTCAGAGTACCTTGTTTTTCAAGAAACTACATTTTTACTTTCATCGTTAAAGACAAATAAGCATTTATTTCACACATTTAATTGAAAATAACTCAACATTCGAAAAGTAATGTTTATTTCGTGAAAATAATTTATGTTTCAGATCAGATCGATTAGATTTACGGTTAGTGGGGAATGGGCCGAAGTTAACCGATATTTCGCAAGTATTTCCGAAGTCCTTAGGATCTTTCTACCTTAAAGTCCAAACATTTTCATCCGATCTTCACCAAACTTCATCAAAATTTTTGTAATAATATCTAGGTAAAGTTCCATAATCAGCTAAATCGCCATAGGATATGTGGAGTTATTGCCCTGAAATTATTTGAAATTGGCTTCTTTAGCACTTTTCGCTTTCCAAGTCCAACAATATTCATCCAGTCTTCACCAAACTTCATTAACATGTTTATATATTGGCCAAGTTTAATAATCAGCCAAATCGCCGCAGGAATTGTGGAGTTATTGCCATTGAATTATCTTAAATTGGCCTTTTTAGTCATTTCAGTCCAACAGTTCATAGCCAATCTTCACCAAACTTGGTGAAAATCTTTGGGGGCGTATTATCTCGGTTAAGTTTAATAGTCAACCAAGTCATCCCAGTAACTGGAGATATGGTCCCTGATTATCTAAAATTAGCCTTTTTATAAGCCTGTTTGAAAAATGGGACATCTTATGGGAGCGCCCCTGGCGGGTGGGTGGGCGGTCGGCAGAGCATAACTTTGTCCAGCATAGATGGATTTTCAAATAACTTGGCAGAAGTGACAAGCATGGTGAGACGCAGTGTCACGCGCAAGAACCAGGTCCCTTGGTACAAGGTCAAGGTCACAATTCATGGTCAAAGGTCAAATTTAAGAAATTGATCCTTAACACTTTGTCCGGAGCATATCTTTGTCTAGCATTGATGGATTTTTAAGTAACTCAGCAGAAGTGACAAGCACAGTGAGTCGCAGTGTCACGCGTAAGAACCAGGTCCCTAGGTCCAAAGTCAAGGTCAGAATTCAATGTCAAAAGTCAAATTTAAAAAATCATAAACACTTTTCCCGTAGCATATCTTTGTCCAGCATGGATGGATTTTCAAATAACTTGGCTGAAGTGACAAGCATGGTGAGACTGAGTGTTATGTGCAAAAACCATGTCCCTAGAACCAACTTCAAGGTCACAATTTAATGTCAAAGGTCAAATTTAGGTAATAAATGCTAAACACTTTGTCCAGATCATATCTTTGTCCAGCATGGATTGATTTTCAAATAACCTGGCAGAAGTGACAACCATGGTGAGACGGAGTGTCATGCGCAAGACCCAGGTCCCTAGGCCCAAGGTCAAGGTCACAATTCAAGGTCAAAGGTCAAATTACGAAATCAGTCATCAACTCTTTGTCTGGAGCTTTGTCCATCATGGATAGATTTTCAAATAACTTGGCAGAAGTGACAAGCATGGTGAGGCGGAGTGTCAGGCGCAAGAACCAGGTCCATATGTCCAAGGTCAAAGTCACAATTCAAGGTCAAGGGTTAAATTTAAGAAATCAATCCTTAACACTTTGTCCGAAACATATCTTTTTCGTTTTGATTATAGATTAAAAAATATATATGGAATAGTTTTGATACCTCAACTCACCACACAGAGAGAGGCTTTGGAGATGACTTAGATGCACAAATACCATGACTACCTTATTAGTTTTTTAACTGTTTGTCTTAAGTCGTTGAATCTTTACCCCACAAAAGCTTCTTTGATGGGTGTATCTTTGTGGCAGCTCTTGTTAATATTGGCCTGAACTCAATATTATTACTGACCCAAACTGGCCAATCAAAGATGGCAGGGTATATTGGTTTGCTAATGTTGGTCAGTCAGTCGGTAGACCACTTTCGTTTCCACTCCCAAAGTCCAACAGTTTTCATCCCATCTTAACCAAACTTCATGAACATTGTGGTCATAATATCTTGGCCAAGTTCAATTTCAGCCAAATTGCCACAGGAATTGTGGAGTTATGGCCCTTAAATTATCTTAAATTGGCCTTTTTAGCTGTTTCCGCTCGATAAGTCCAACAGTTTTCATCCAATCTTCACCAAACTTAATGAAAATGTTTGTAATATTAATATCTATTTCAAGTTTGATAATCAGCCAAATCGTCTGGAAATTGTGGAGTTATTGCCTTTGAATTATCTGAAATTGGCCTTTTTAGCAGTTTCCGCTCTCTAAGTCGAATAGTTTTTATCCAATCTTCACCAAACTTCATGAAAATATTTGTTGTAATAATATCTTGGCCAGTTATGGCCCTTGAATTATCTAAAATTCTCATTTTTAGCCGTTCCTGTTCTCTAAGTCTGACAATTTTCATCTGATCTTCACCAAACTTGACATTTTAAAGATTGCTTTTAATGTAGACGGGGCATAACCTTTTTACAAACAGCTCTTGTTTAACTTGGCAGGAAAACTTTGGGGATGAATGTGGACCTCTGAAAGACAATCAAGGTGTGTGCACCAAAACCCTGGCAGAAGATGGATTTGTTTCAGGTTGTCTTATGCTTCTGTACAAGCAACCATGTTGTTTTTGTTGCTGTTACTGTAGACGTACTTCTATTAGTGCGGCCAAATTTTAATGTTCCGACGATATTATTCAAAATGCGGAATATTAGCGTTTACATAAATTAGCGCTCTCGTTTTATCGCTTAAATATAATATTAACGCTCTGGTGGATCTGACATTTTACAGAAAAAATAAAAAATCATAGTAAATCTTCGTAAGCTGTTCTATTGATAAACAGGTATCGAAAATCCGATAATAGCTAAATTATACGATATAGACGGTTTGCAATACATTGTTACTTATTCTCAAGTGCAAAAAACATTAATCTGAACACTTGTTAAGAATGCTTAATGTAATGATAATTTGCATAAATCTTAAACTGGTACTTTGCTCGTCATGCTGCGAAGGTGGCTTGATAGTTCGGATGATTATGGAAGTAGTGCTGATTGTAGTAATGATTACTGTAGTTCAATGGAAAGACTATACGTAATAGTATTTAAACTTACTGTGTTCATTGGTTACATAAATGTGTGATGGGTTAAATTAGCATTTCAGTTTTACAGAGTTATTAGTGTAATATACACCTACATATATAATTGCATCAGTAAAATTGATTTTGCTACAAATCTGTATACTTGTATGCATTTACATAATTTTCACAAAAACATAGAACTGTGTCCATGCATGCATGAACACATTTTTTTTAAATATAATAAAAACGATCAAAGACACAATTTAAGTCAACCTTTGGTGGCATGTAACCTTTAGAAAAAGTAAAAGTGAAAGTCCTTTCAGTTCTACAAAATTGCCTCATTCTAATAATAACGTGCATACGCGTAATGATGACGTAGATTTAGTTTACACAGGTACAGGATTTAAACGCACAAGTGGTGTAGGAGAATTCAAGATAAATAAACTCGTAGATCTGCATTAAAATGTAAAACTATCAAAAATGTGCTGTGAAAGAATGTTCAGAAAGGGATTACTTATACATAAGTGTTTTCTATATTGGTAAAACACGGATTTATCATCGAATTTGGATGAAAAGTTTACATTTCTTTCGGGAGCATCTGACTTGATTCGATCTACTGCTCTCTCTATGAAATCGAGATCAACTTTAAGACTGACCAAAGAAGATTCCAATCTTGGGCGGACGTTGTTCATGGACACAAAACTACCAAGCAAGAATCGAAAAGTGACCGTAATGTGTACAAAAAAACAAACGATCAAATTTCAGTCATCAGTACAAAATGGCGTGGGGGGAAAAGATAAAGAACGCTGTACACTTCATTAATTCTGAAAAAAACTTTAGTGTGATTACTGGCTATAAATACTTAGGTACATATAAAAAAACACAATATTTGATGGTAAAATGCATTTATTTTGCAATTAGAGAACCGTCAAAGACAGATATACAACATAAACAAAGGGAGACTATGCGTGCTTAGCAACATTAACAAGTTAAAGTATTGACCTAATGTGTCGAATCAATAAAAAAAGCAAAGGATAAATTAATATTTAGGATGATAAAATACAGTGTGGACCAAGATGACTAGCTCCAATGCCTTGTGGATTAAACTTGTACCTTCAGACATTGTCTGTTGGTCGTCTTGGTCAAATGCAACTGTGAAAAACACAAGCATCAAAGGTAAGGTACTTCAAAAATTTATATTATTTAAACAGAGTTGTCTCTCTTGAATTCGGTGGGCGTCGTTAACTCGGCTCTGTCGTAACGTCAATTGACATAATATAACAAACATACTCTAACACCACCAAATACACACTTTTATTTGATAAAATTACTATTTCATGTCCATTCTATGTTTGATGTCTTATTCTAACTTCACGCAATAGAGTGTTAATAATAATTTGTTCCTATTAACTAATATAAACTTAAATTAATTTGCTATATGTATGGTGTTTTCTATATGCTGTATTTAAATATGGTAATTTATCAAGTTTTTATCTTTCTTATTTACCCTATTTAACTGCCTGTAATACATTCTTTTAAACAACCATCTATACATAAGCTTTCACACCTTAAACACCTTCCACAAACTAACCGTAAAACCACCTAATACTCCCAAGTAGTCCCGAGGTGATAATATTGCTTACAAGTAGACAAGTACACGAAACAGGATCTAAGCATCTTTTTTTCGGTGAGCTATTGGTATAGGGGACCTCTCCTGCGCCGTCCGTCCGTCGTCCGTGTGCTGTCAACAATTGGGTTCATTCTCACGCTGGAGACTTCACTTTTCACAGTTTGTGTTTGACCATAAAATCTTGTTATTGGGTCAGATCACACCAGTAACACTAGAGTTATTGCCCCTTTTTCATGCAAAAAAAGTGCATAAATGCCTTTTCCCAACATATACACTTTATTTTCCATCCAATCTTAACCAAACTCACAGTTTGTTTATGACCATCAGATCTCAGCAGACGCTAAAAATGGGCCAGATCGTGTTTCAAACACCAGAGTTATTGCACTTTGTGTTTTTTTTTGTATAAAAATGGACATAATTCAGGATAGAGACTTCATTTTTTATCCAATATTCACAAATCTTCACCAAGTTTGTATATAACCATGAGATTGCAGTTGAAGTAGAATATAAGCAAGATCGGACCAGAAACACCGGAGTAATTGCCCTTTGTGAAAAAAATATGCAAAAATGGACATTTATCAGGATAGAGACTTCATTTTTCATCCAATCTTCACCAATCTTGCACAGTTTGTCTATGACCATAAAATTAAAGGTGAAGTCGAATATAAGCATTATTTGGCGAGAAACCCCAGATTTATTGCCCTTTGTTTGTGAAAAAAAAATGCAGAAATGGACATTTTTCAGGATAGATACTTCATTTTTCATCCAAACTTCACCAGTTGTGCACAGTTTGTCTATGAACGTAAGACTACAGGTGAAGTTGAATATCAGCATGATCGGGCCAGAAACACAGGAGTTATTGCCCCTTGTGTTTGGAAAACTACATCAACAAGTTGTCAATGATTTGCTGCACACATGATTTTTAGCTCACCTGAGCACAACGTGCTCATGGTGAGATTTTGTGGTCACCTTTTGTGCGTCGTCCGCCGTTTGTCGTCAACATTTACCTTGTGAACACTCTAGAGGCCACATTTATTGGCCAATCTTCATGAAACTTGGTCAGAACATTTGTCCCACTGATATCTCAGACATTTCTGAAACTGGGTCATGTGGGGTCAAAAACTAGGTCACTAGGTGAATTTAAAGAAAAAGCTTGTGAACACTCTAGAAGTCACATTTTTTGCCCAATCAACATGAAGCTTGCTCAGAACATTTGTTCTAATGATATCTCGGCCGAGTTTGAAAATGGTTCCGGTTAGTTAAAAAACATGGCCGCCAGGGGGTGGGGCAGTTTTTCTTATATGGCTATAGAAAAAGCTTGTGAACACTCTAGAAGTCACATTTTTGGCCCAATCAACATAAAACTTACTCTGAACCTTTGTTTTTATGATATCTCAGCTGAGTTCGGAAATGGTTCCGCTCCATTGAAAAACATGGCCACCAGGGGGTGGGGTAGTTTTCCTTATATGGCTATAGAAAAAGCTTGTGAACACTCTAGAAGTCACATTTTTTGCCTAATCAACATGACACTTGCTCAGAACTTTTGGTCTTATGATATCTCTGCCCAGTTCGAAAATGGTTCCAGTCCGTTGAAAAACATGGCCACCAGGGGTGGGGGTGGGGGTAGTTTACCTTATATGGCTACAGGAAAAGCTTGTGAACACTCTAGAAGTCACATTTTATGCCCAATCAACATGAAACGTGCTCAGAACCTTTGTTTTCAGCTCACCTGAGCTTTTATGATCGCTTTTTGTCTGTCGTGTGTCATCAACATTTATCTTGGTCAGAACATTTGTCCCAATGGTATCTCGGCCGAGTTAGAAATTGGGTCATGTAAGGTCAAAAACTAGGTCACTAGGTCAAATTGAAGAAAAAGCTTGTAAACACTCTAGTAGTCACATTTTTTGCCCATTCAACATGAAACTTGCTCAGAACATTTCCTCTAATGATACCTCGGCCCAGTTCGAAAATGGTTCCTGTCCGTTGAAAAACATGGCCGCCAGGGGATTGGGCAGTTTTTCTTATATGGCTATAGAAAAAGCTTGTGAACACTCTAGAAGTGACATTTTTGGCCCAATCAACATGAAACTTGCTCAGAACCTATGTTCTTATGATATCTCAGATGAGTTCAAAAATGGTTCCGGTCTGTTAAAAAACATGGCCGCCAGAGGGTGGGGGGTGGGGCAGTTTTCCTTATATGGCTATAGGAAAAGCTTGTGAACACTCTAGAAGTCACATTTTTTGCCCAATCAACATGAAACTTGCTCAGAACCTTACCTTTGTTCTTATGATATCTCAGCCGAGTTCGAAAATGGTTCCGGTCCATTGAAAAAACATTGCTGGGGTGGGGGTTGGGTGGGTGGGGCAGATTTCTTTATATGGCTATAGGAAAAGCTTGTAAACACTAGAAGTCACATCTTTTGCCCAATCTTCATCAAACTCGGTCAGAACATTTGTCTCAATGATATGGGTCATGTGGGGTCAAAAACTAGGTCACTAGGTCAAATTGAAGAAAAAGCTTGTTAACACTCTAGAAGTCACTTTTTTTTACCAATCTTCATGAAACTTTGTCAGAACATTTGTCCCAATGGTATCTTGGCCGAGTTGGAATCTGGGTCATGTGGGGTCAAAAACTAGGTCACTAGATCAAATTGAAGAAAAAGGTTGTTAACACTAGAAGTCACATTTTTTGCCCAATCTTCATGAAACTTGGTCAGAACATTTGTCCCAATTATATCTCGGCAGAGTTTAAATCTGGGTCATGTGGGTCAAAAACTAGGTCACTAGGTCAAATTGAAGAAAAAGCTTGTTAATACTCTAGAAGTTACATATCTTCCCCAATCCTCATGAAACTTGGTCAGAACATTTGTCTTAATGATATCTCGGTTGAGTTCAAAATTGGGTCATGTGGGGTCAAAAAATAGGTCACTAGGTCAAATTGAAGTAAAAGCTTGTTAACACTCTAGAAGTCACATTTTTTGCCCAATCCTCATGAAACTTGGTGAAAACATTTGTCTTAATGATATCTCGGCCGAGTTTAAAACTGGGTAATGTGGGGACAACAACTAGGTTACTAGGTCCAATTGAAGAAAAATCTTGTGAACACTCTAGAAGTCACATTTTTTGCCCACTTAACGTGAAACTTGGTCAGACCATTTGTTCTGATGATATCTCTGCCGAGTTGGAAAAATGGTTCTGCTCTGTTAAAAAACATGGCCGCCAGAGGGCGGGGCAGTTTTCCTTATGTGGCTATAGGAAATGCTTGTTTACACTCTAGAAGTTACATTTCAGCATGAAACTTGCTCAGAACCTTTATTCTTATGATATCGGGGCTGAGTTCTGCAATGGTTCCGTTCCCTTGAAAAACATGGCCGCCAGGGGGCGGGGCTGTTTTCCTTATATGGCTATTGAAACAGCTTGTGAACATTCTAGTAACATTTTTTGCCAAATCAACATGAAAGTTGCTCAAAACCTTTGTTCTTATGATATCTTGGCTGAGTTTGATAATTGTTCCACTCTGCTGAAAAACGTGGCTATCATGGGGAGGGGCAGTTTTCCTTATATGGGTATAATGAAAACTTGAAAAGGCTTGTGAACACTCTAAAGGCCACATTTATTGCCCAATCTTCATGACACTTGCCCAGATCCTTTGTTCCAATGATATCTCGGCGGAGTTTGAAAATGGCTCATGTGTGGTCAAAAACTAGGTCACTAGTTCAAATAGAAAAAAAAAGTGAAAACTCTAGAAAACTTCTTGAAAATTGTTCAGAACATTTGTTTCAATAATATCTTGGGACAAGTTCAAAACTGGGTCATGTGTGGTAAAAAAACTAGGTCACCATGACAAAACTTTCAAACATTCTTGAAGCCACATTTATAGGCCACTCATCACACAACTGCTTAGAACAGTTTAGTTCCTTAGCCTCTCAGGTGAGCAACCTAGGGCCTTTTGGCCCTCTTGTTTATTCAATGTTGACCAAACTAACACAGTTTGCGTATGACCATAAAAATTGATTGATAAAATTTTATTTCCAACAGTTGCAAACCTTGCATGCAGTTTGTCGTACATGCAACATTGATGGCTTCAGAGCCTGCATTGACATCATTTAGCATCATTGTACAGAAAATTATCTAAGAAAAAGCAAAACTTGACCTTATAGCACAGCCGTCGCAATTATTGCATTGCAACTAGTTCTCCAAAACTGTCTGCGAAAAAGACATCAAAATATACTGTTTCTGCATTTTCCAGAATTGTCACTGAGTTAATGAAAAAGGGTCAGGAAAGAATATTGAGAAAAATGATTTGAGAACCATTAGGAAAAACACCGCACATCCACTACCCAATTCGTACTCTAGATAGCCCATTGCACTAACTGATGTTTTAAATCAAATTGATCATATTCCCCTTTGAGTATTGTTCAGATACCTTAATTTTCAAACCTGTCACAACAGTATGGTCTTCTTTTGTTCTCAGGTGAGCGCTTTGGGCCATAATGGCCCTCTTGTTTATATTTAAGGCAAGTGTAGGCTCTACGTTAATGGCCATTTATTATTCATTTTTATGCTGCCCTTTAAATTTTGGGGGAGCATAAAGTCTCCACTCTGTCCCTCCGTCCATCCTTCCGTCCTACTTTCAATTCAGAATTCAACTAAAATGTATGGGTAGCTTTATTGCCAAGAGGAGATGTGCATACTACCAGGAAGCCCTCTTGTTTATTTATTGTTTACAAACAATTACATTAGTTTAAAACAAATCATACATCTACTATATATATATAGTAAATTGCAATTATGAGAAGCAAACATGATGTTTGACAAAACATATAATAATTATTATGATAGCAAAGTTCCACCTAAACAACAAACTGGCACGGAAATCAGTTCCCAAATTAGCGTCTCAAAGTGTTTTTTTTGCTGTTATTGTTATTTATATTAACATTTGAAATATTATTAAACACAGTTTACATTTTTTCAAATAAATACAATTACAATAAGAAACATCAAAAATGATGTCTGACAATGTATATAGCACATAATAAGTTTAACACAGTTCTGTCTAATCAGCAAATGACATGAATTCCAGTACATATATTTGCATGTGCCTGATTTAGCACACTCGTCATAGGGCTAAAAGCACTATTAAAAGTACAGCGCTAAAATATGTACGCCTACAGTATGCTGAGGCTTATTTAGTTCAGTTTGATGTTGTTTGTTTTCATGTAGCTAACATAGTTTGTATTGAAACAATGTAAACAATGCTATTTTAAGTTTTCAGAAAGTAATCTACTCACCTTAAATATAATTTGCACTGGTACAAGTTTTTTTTTTTTTAATAAAACAATGTACTTAAGTTAACTTTTAAGCCTTATTTAGAACACTTTAATCATGTTTGTTTTTTTCAGGTCCATCATCAGAAGTTAGACCTACGAGATCCTCATTAAAACGAAAATATCCAGTATCCTTGAAAGATGTTACATTGGCATTTAAAACTTAAAATATTGGTAGCTACTTCAGAGTGTATTGTCATGTAGTATAAGCGTCCAAAATTCATATATTATTTTAATCCTTAAATCTGAAGTTGATTTAAATATTAATTTCTAAATGTGTATGTGATATTGTATAGAGTATTATCCACAAAAGTAAGCAATTTTAATGTCATGTATTGGTTATATACTTTTAAATATGGTCTCTACTCAGATTATATATTTAATAATACAATGGTTAAATCAATCTTTGTTATCATTTGTGTGGTTATATCTCTTGGGTCACCACAAATAAAAAACTGGGTCACTAGGTCAAATTTAAGTGGAATTTCATAGGCCACCCTGATATTTGTCAAACAAACAGCTGATTGATTTCCATATGGAATCTTGCTCAAGTTGAATATGGGTGATATGAATTGTTAAACTAAGTCACTAGGTCAGATACTGTAAAATAATTCATATATTCTTTATTTAATATTTCATCTGATTGGGTTGAAACTCAGAGAGAATCATATGATTGCCATAATAGTTCAAGGTCATGCTGGGTTATTTGTGTTGAACAATTATGTCATTATGTCTGATAGTATGGAAGAAACATGTTAGCACTTAAGGATCCTCAAATTATCTGGAAATTTGGTGAAATTATTGGCCAGTATGAAATCTAGGCAAGTTTGAATATGGGTCTTGTGATGGGAAAAACTACTCCTGAAACTGGTGACTGTCATTGGGCCTCCATAACATGTTAGATTTTCTTAACTAGTACAAAGCATGTTACATCAAGTGATGAAGATGATTCATCAGCTAGTTCTTCTGAAAAAGAGGTTGAAGAAAATTCAATTCTCATGCCGAAGAAGTTGTTTAAATTTGATCTGGCAGGTACTACGTATGGGTTGTTTATTTTTCTTGCATACATGTGTATTTTTAGCTCACCTGAGCATGAAGTGCGAAGTGCTCAAGTGAGCTATTGGTATAGAGGACCTCTCCGGCGTCATCCGTATGCCTTCAACAATTTGGACCGTTATTGCGATAAAGACTACAAATTTAGCTCACCTGAGCACAATGTGCTCATGGTGAACTTTTGTGATCACCTTTTGTCTGTCGTGCGTCAACATTTCATATAATCGACATTCCTCCTAAACCGCTTTGCAGATTTTCATGAAACTTCACAGGAATGATCCTTGGGTGACCCTCTTTCAAAGTTGTTCAAATGGTTTTGGTCCGCTGCATATGTAGGTCAACAGAGCTATAAATAGATTTAAACACTGAAAACTTTAAAAATCTTCTTCTCTGAAACCACAAGGCTTGGAGCTGTCATATTTGATATCTGACATCCTCAAGTGGTCCTCTACAAAGATTGTTCAAATTATGCCCCTGGGGTAAAAACTGGCCACTCCCTGGGGGTCACATGGTTTATATAGACTTGTATAGTAAAATGACTAAAAATCTTCTCTGAAACCGCAAGGCCCAGAGGTTTCATATTTGGTATGTAACATTGTGTAGTGGTCCTCTACAAAGATTGTTCAAATGATGCCCCTGGGGTTAAAACTGGCCACACCCCGGGGTCACATGGTTTATATAGACTTGATTGGCAAAATGACTTTAAAAATCTTCTCTGAAACCGCTAGGCCCAGAGGTTTCATATTTGGTATGTAAAATTGTATAGTGGTGCTCTACAAAGATTGTTGAAATGATGCCCCTGGGGTGAAAACTGGCCACACCCCGGGGGTCACATGGTTTATATAGATTTGAATAGCAAAATGACTTTAAAAATCTTCTGCTCTGAAACTGTAAGGCCCAAAGGTCTCATATTTGGTATGTAACATTGTATAGTGGTCCTCTACAAAGATTATTCAAATGATACCCCCGGGGTCAAAACTGGCCACACCCCGTGGCTAACATGGTTTATATAGACTTGAATACCAAAATTACTTCTAAAATCTTCTCTGAAACCGCAAGGCCCAGAGGTTTTATATTTGGTATGTAACATTGTTTAGTGGTCCTCTACGAAGATTGTTCAAGTGATGCCCCTGGGGTCAAAACTGGCCACACCCCAGGGGTCACATGGTTTATATAGACTTAAATAGCAAAATGACTTAAAAAAGTTTCTCCTCTGAAAGTTCAAGGCCTAGAGGTTTTATGTTTGGTATGTAACATTGTGTAGTGGTCCTCTATAAAGATCGTTCAAATGATGCCCTGGGGTCAAAGCTGGGCACACCCCGGGGCTCACATGGTTTATATAGACGTAAATGGCAAAATGATTAAAAAATTATTCTCGGAAACCACAAGGCCCAGAGGTTTCATATTTGGTTAAAACATTATATCGAGCCCTCAATTGGGATTGCATATGGGGTGGGTGGAGTCAAGGTAACTTTACTGAAAATAGAAAAACAGTGTCCGCTCAATAACTTGATAAGGAAAGCAATGCGATATTTTAATGAAACTTATTACACATATCTTATATCGGGACCTTACTTGGGTTTTCTTATGGGGTGGGTGGGGTCAAGGTCACTGTTATTAAAAGTAAAAAAACGGTTTAAGCTCAATAACTTATATACGCATTGAGATATTTTAATGAAACTTCATTCGTCGATACCTTATATCGAGACCTTGCTTAACGTGTGTGGTGGGTGGGGTCAAGGTCATTGTTACTAAAATAGAAAAACAGTTTTCGCTCAGTAACTTGAAAACCTATTGAGATATTTTAATGAAACTTCATACATAGATATCAGGTGAGCGACCTAGGGCCATAGTGGCCCTCTTGTTTATTCAGTCTTTACCTAACTTGCACAGTTTGTGTATGACCATACAATCTGGGATTGTTATTGGGTCAGATCACACCAGTTACACCAGAGTTATTGCCCCTTTTCATGCAAAAATAGTGCAAAAATGCCCTTTAACAAACTATATACTTTATTTTCCATCCAATCTTAACCAAACTTTCACAGTTTATGTATGACCTTCAGATCTCGGCAGACGCCAAAAATGGGCCAGATCGTTTGTCAAACACCAGAGTTATTGCCCTTTGTTTATTTAAAAAAATATACAAAAATGGACATTATTCAGGATAGAGACTTCATTTTTCATCCAATCTTCACCAATCTTGCACAGTTTGTCTGTGACCATAAGATTAAAGGTGAAGTCCAATATAAGCAAGAGAAGACCAGAAACACCAGAGTTATTGCCCTTTGTTTGTGAAAAAAATATGCAAAAATGGACATTATTCAAGATAGAGACTTCATTTTTCATCCAATCTTCACCAATCATGTACAGTTTGTCTATGAACGTAAAACTGCAGGTGAAGTCGAATATCGGCATGATCGGGCCAGAAACACCAGAGTTATTGCCCATTGTGTTTGGAAAAAAACATCAACAAGGTATCAATGATTGGCTTGCACACACGATTTTTGATTCAATGTTGACCAAACTTTTACAGTTTGCACATGACCATAAAAATTGATTGATAAAATTTGATTTCCAACAGTTGCAAGACTTGCATGCAGTTATTTGTACATGCAACATTGTTTTCTTCAGAGCCTGCATAAACATCATTTAGCAACATTGGACAGAAAATTATCAAAGTAAAAGCAAAACTTTACCTTATAGCACAGCCATTACAATTATCACATTGCAACCAGTTCCCCAAAACTGTCTGCGAAAAAGACATCAAAATCTACTGTTTCTGCATTTCCCAGATTGTCACTGACTTAATGAAAAAGGTCAAGTAAGAATATTGAGAAAATGATTTGAGAACCATTTGCAAAAACACTGCACATCCACTACCCAACTCGTACTTCAGTTAGCCCATTGTACTAATGTTTTAAATCAAATTGATCCTATCCCCCTTTGCGTATTGTTCAGATACCTTAATTTTCAAACCTGTCACAACAGTATGGTCTTCATCTGTACCAGTTCTCAGGTGAGCGCTTTGGGCCATTATGGCCCTCTTGTTTATATTTAAAGCAAGTGTAGGCTCTACGTTAATGGCCATTTATTATTCATTTTTATGCTCCCCTTTAAATTTTTGGGGAGCATAAAGTCTCCGCTCTGTCCCTCCGTCCATCCTTCCGTCCTACTTTCAATTCAGAATTCAACTAAAATGTATGGGTAGCTTTATTACCAAGAGGAGATGTGCATACTACCAGGAAGTTCCGCTTCAATGATTTTTCTCAGTGTTATGGGACTTAGAAGAAATCTGACATTAGTTCATAGTGCATTCTTGTCTGGGCTGTTTATCAGTAACTACTGGCCATATGTCAATACAACTTTAATATGGGAAGCTTCATTGCAATGAAGAGTTATGCATATTACCAGGATGTTCTGCTTCAAAGATTTTTCTCAGAGTTGTGGGATTTTGAATATTTCAATTGGGTTATGTCTGTTTCTCTGGAACTGCTGTATGAACTTCAATGATACTTGATGGAAAGTGTAATAAAGGCCCTGTCACACTGTGGCAAATTTAAGCTCCGAACTCGCCTGGTGTCGTGTATATCTTGTACACATGTCGTTCTTTGTTGTAGTGATGTCTACTTAGGTCTGCTTATGTCGCCAGAACTCACCAAGTAGCAGCAAAAATTTTAAACCATTTAAAATTTTCTCCGCTTCTCTGCGATTTTTTATTCTCGTACATGTGTCGAAAACGTGTCAAAGGAATCTTGCGCACTCTCAAACACATTCGGTAGACATGTCTTCCTTTCTCGTAGCGTTTTGCCGTATATTATCGTTCTACAACATAACACGAGTTTGCTGCCAGTTTGCGAGACTTGCCTACGATATATGCTAGTCCGTATCTCGTTAAATGTCCTCATAAACTCGTGCTCATGTCCTCAGAGCTCGAAGCTCAAATTTGCCACAGTGTGATAGGGCCTTAACTAGGATCAAATAACCATGTTACAGTAATGATCCATCACTGTGATTTGTTTTATAGTTGTGGACCTTATATATATTTTTTATGTTCATATGGTAATTTTGTGGCATGTTCACATACAGTTTTGGTGTCAAATTTGGTCCTGCAGTTCTAGTGATTTTTAGTCATTTTAATATCATTATGCCGTTCTCATTGCATTTATATTGCTTGACAAAGCGCTTATCCATCAGTTACTGATATCCTTGTATTCATCTGTAACATAAGTCTGGGTTGGGTTTTAGATGTCTAACTACCACTAACACATGCATACTTCCTAGTTTATTTTCAATAACAGAAATAAATTTGACCCTAGTATAATTTGTAAACGAAAAATACTAAAATTTGCATGAATGGCCACTAAAATTTTATTAATGTGATCTTATTTTGAAATAATTTAAGTATTGTATTGTATTTATAAAACTTGTAATATTGAAAAATGGTATATACCGTCGACTTCTGATGGCTCAAACTCGCTTGTCTCAAATTTCTCGTTGGCTCAAACTTTCTTCACGGGACCGATTTTTCATTGCTACATATTCATATAGATTTCTGTCGTTGGGCTCAAATTGCGGGGATCGGTCATTCTAATGGCTGGAAGTGTTTGTCACGGTCCCAGTCATGGTTTTCACAACTTAATTTGTTTGTTTGGCTCAAACTCGCTTCGAGTCGCATCAAGGCGCTAATCGATTAGAAGTGCTTGAAAACTGTCAATCGATTTCAAAGATGTTGCAAACTTTTCATCAAGACAATTGCTCAGTGGTTTGAGTAAAATATGACATTGATATTTTGTATAAAAGCAAGAATCAGCATTCTCACATTTTGGTGTAGAAAAAATTGCAAAATTGGGAATACACCAGTTGCTGAGCAATCTAGAGTAGGCCCTGGTATCTAACCCGGGTGGATTTCTAGATCAGAAACACTGAAGGGGTCAGCCGTAGGAAGTAAGGGAACAAAACAAAAATTAACTGTTAAAAGTTACACTGGAAAATATGAAGCCATTCTGGCTTATTGCGTCCTATTGCTATTGAACATGAATATTTAGAATTTGTTTAATCGATGTTTGTATAAACTTCTGTTAAAAAATAATGTTAATAAAATCTGTAAATAAATATTTGGTGTTTGAGGATTCATATGTATTTAATAGTACGGGGTTTAGGCTATCTGAATAGTCTTGATTTGGAGATTTGAATCTGAAGCAGACGGTTTCCGCCTGTGGTAGTAAAAAAACTCAAACTCCTCGCAGTGGCTACTTCCCCATTGGTACTCTTCTCAGTTACCACTGCCACCACGAGTTAAAAACTTACAGATTTGGAAGTTTTCAGTGGAGACGATTATGAGGGGATTAAAGATATATTTTTAACAAAATTTTAATGTTATCATTATTATTTTATAACAGTGACACAGACATGTTGCATTATTTGTCCAGGTATATATATTACGAGTTAAAATGAAAAACAAAAATTAAATAAATAAAAAAGTAAACATACGTTGTCCACTTTTTTCTTAAGTGCTTTTCCACGATTTTATTTCTCACCAAGTGTTTGCCTATGGTTACGTGGAACTTCATGCTGGCAGGGATTTAAAATTGAGCTATGCTCAAAATCAGTTAAATCTCTGTGCGGAGGTTGAAACAAACTCGGACTTCGTTTGGCTCGAAGTTTCGATGGCTTGAAGTTTTCTCGCCAGTCCCTGCAACTTAGAGCCATCGGGATTGAACTGTATTGTCTAATTAAAAAACTTGGGGTTAGGTATTATGTTCGTTATGGATAAACTCTTGAAATTTGTTTGTTTATCCACAGAAGCACCAGCGTCTGCACCCAGTATCTTTAGTGATGTCACTGAATTACCAGATGAGGATTTTCGTACTCAGTTAGGTTTATCAGCATTTTGTGCTGCATTTGGGGCAGACATCCAAAAGCACCTTCAAGTAGGTATTCGTTGAATTTTAAATTCGCTTTATATTATTATAATATTCTTAATTAGAGAGAAAAGTCTTTAAACACAAATTGACAATAATACTATGTAGATCATAATCCATAATATATAACATCCCAGTAATCAGTTTAGTAATGAGTTTTTGGTGCATAAATGACAGATCCAAACTCATCACAGTGGTCTGCCCTGTTGCGCTGCTTTGTCCACTGCCACCTCAAGTTGCTCATCCAAATTGTGATGAAGCTTTATAACAATTTAATAATCTTCTTTTTTTATATATTTGTTTTCTAATTGTTAAATGTAAGTGTTTGTAACAGGAAAATTGTGTTTTTTACTACAAACTTAAACAAATATATATCACTTGTGCATTCAGACAAGACAAAGTGAAGTTAGCAAGCAGTTTGGAGAAATATTCTGCTTATTTCCAGTCAATGTTCATGTTTAAACCTAAAACACTGATCTTTTTCTTTCTTTTTGATGCCCCCACCAAATGGGATGCATTAAGCATTGCACTTGTCCATACGTCTGTACGTACGTCCCGAAATTTTATGGACTCAACTACTCTTTAACTGCTTGGCGAATTTTGCTCAAAATTCAAAACTGAAGAACCTTAACCTGTAGGTGATCATAAAGGAAGGTCTTTAGGCTGCAACCAATTCTGGCAGAATTATGGCCCTTTGTCATTTTTTCCACTATAGATTATATAGTCCCCAAATTTTGTGGACTCAACTCCTCTTTAACTACTTGACGGATTTCGTTCAAACTTTCACAGCTGAAGAAGCTTACTATATAGGTGATTGCTAAGGAAGAAATTCTGGCTGTGACCAATTTTACCTGAATTAGGGCCCTTTGTCAGTTTTTCTACTATAGAACATAATATGAACATAAATTTGTGGAGGCAAAATTAGTGTTGGCAAAACACCCTTTGTCTGTGTCCAGGTATGTGTGGTGGGGCCATCCGTGTCTGTGACAAATCTAGTTTTATATATTTATTGTCTTAAAATAATGACTGTTTAAACTAATTATCATAACATATTCTTCACTTATGGATAATATAAAGTGATATCTATTTATAAAGCTATTCTTCATTTATGGATGATATAAACTGTTATCTATTTATAAAGCCACAATTGTCATGTGATATTTGTTATTGCATTTATTAATCCCCAAAGAGAGCGAATCATTGTGAGGAGTTTGTGACAGATCTTGAAATTCAATTGAATTGTTACATTGTGACATAAGGATGTAAATAAAATATACATCTGCTTTTTTTATGCCCCCGAAGGAGGGCATATAGTAGTCTCACCGCCCGTGCGTGGGTCTGTCCATCCAGACTTCGTTTCCGTTCTTTAACTTTTTAATGCCTGGATGGATTTTAATATAACTTCAGATTATTATTCCCCATGACTAGACGATGTGTCGCATGAAACTCCCATGCACGTCAGTCAAGGCCAAGGCCACAATTCAAGGTCAAAGGTCATTTGTTTTTGTTTCTGCTCCATAACTTCTAAACGCCAGGATGGATTTTAATATAACTTCAGATTATTATTCCACATGACGAGACGATGTGTCACATGCAACACCATACTCATCGGTCAAAGGTCAAGGTCACAATTCAAGGTCAAAGGTCATGAATTTTTGTTTCCGCTCCATAACTTCTAAATGGATGGATTTTAATATAACTTCAGATGATTATTCCCCATGACCAGACGATGTGTCGGGTACAACTCCCATGCTCGACTGTCAAAGGTCAAGGTCACAATATAAGGTCAAAGGTCATTATTATTCCCCATGACCAGACAATGTGTTGCGTACAACTCCCATGATGGTCGGTTAAAGGTCAAGGTCACAATTCAAGGTCAAAGGTCAATTATTTTCGTTTCCACTTCATAACTTCTAAACGTCTGGAGGGATTTAAATGTTACTTCAGATTATTATTCTCTATGACCAGACAATGTGTCGCATACAACTCCCATGCTCGACTGTCAAAGGACAAGGTCACAATTCAAGGTCAAAGGTCAAGGATTTCTGTTTCTTCACCATAACTTCTAAACGTTTGGAAGGATTTTAATATTATTTCAGATTATTATTTCCCATGACCAGGTGATGTGTCGTGTACAACTTTCATTATCCTCAGTCAATGGTCAAGGTTACAATTCAAGGAATTTTCTTTCTGCTCTATAACTTCAAAAGCCTTGAAGGATTTTAATATTACTTCAGATTATTTTTTCCCATGAACAGATGATGTGTCACATACCACTTACATGCTCCAAGGTCTGTGGGTCCAAGGTTACACTTAAAAGGTCAAATATTAGAATGAACTTTTTGTAGGAGCATCATTTTTGCCAACATGTAAGGAATGTAATAACTTGGTGGGAATGAAGATCATAATGAGGCAGTGTGTCACAACAACAAACAGCTGTGTTGCTGAAATCTCAAGATATTTGTCCAGGGCATAATATTGTACTCTGACATTGTTTTGCCTTCCTCTGACAAGCATATGCTTCGGGGGCATATGTCACATCTTGTGGCCAGCGTTGTTTTCACTGAAAGCAATATTTTAATTCTACATTATGTTAAGGGACTTTAACTGATTATCTAATATTGTTAACTTATCTTTGCCTACTGTGTTTAATGCACTTCTGTGGTGACAAAAAATGGACAGACATTTTTAGACAAAGCTTGTGTGCAAAGTAATTGTGGAATTTAGTACATCTTTTATGTTTCCTAAATTTTTAAGTCAAATTGCGTTATCTGATTTTAAATAGAAACCTTTGGTTTGGTGTTGGTATGTTATGTTACTTTTGTGATAAAATTATTCAGAATATGCAGAACATGTTTTTCAGTGTGATTATTGTTTTCATCATGTACTCTTTACAGTTAAAGAAAAAGAGATTGGAAAATTTTACCAAACAAACCCTTAAAGAGTCACAGAAACATTTTAACCAAACATGGGTGGAGCAAAACCAGAATCAGTATGTATAAACATGGGTTACACATTTTTAGCAAATTGGTCATTCCATCAAACTGAAATGCCACTTAATGTGATAAAATTATGTAATAATATTAATTGTACACTCCTGTCACATAAAATAATGTTTCTCGATTATTTTTCCAAGAGTTTTAAGTTAAATATTATGAAACCGGTTTCATATTTAAAAATGGTCGAAACCAATTTAGCTATACAATTTACTATTATTACCGGACATCAGTTATTGTACACATTATTGCAATTCCGTAATTAACTGGTAAAATAAACATGATCATATGATTTCTAGAGTCAATGTATTTGATGAGTTCCAAGGAAAGATGTTAATAGAATTGATGGCTCTCGAAAAAGATATTCAGAAGTTAGCTGAAGCTGAAAAGAAAGCTGAGGTAAGAGAACCAATTATTTAAAATTATTTATACATGTTTATTTTGCTCACCTCGGTGAGCTATTGATATAGGGGCACTGTCCTGCATCTTCTGTCATCCGTAATGCGTCAACATTTGGGACAACAGACGCAATAGAGACCTCTTTTCATTCAATCTTGACCAAACTTGCAGAGAATGTGTTTGACATTAAAATCTGGAACTAGTTCGATAGTGGGCCAGATCAGAACAGGTACACCAGAGTTATTGCCCTTTTTACATGAGAAAAAAAACTGCAAAATGGATTTTGCACAAAATACAGGTTTTATTTTTCATCCGATCTTGACCAAACTTGCACAGTGTGTGGTTGAGCATAAGATTTCACAGTAATCCAAAAATGGTCTCAATTGGGGTACAAACATAAGAGTTATTGCCCCTTGTTTGTGATAAAAAAATGCAAAAAAAAGGACAATGGACACTGTGGAAGTTTGAAACTTCATTTTTTGTCTAATTTTGACCAAACTTTCAGTTTCTGTATGACCATTAGGTCTCAGTTGAAGTCAAATGTGGGTCAGAACGGCCTAAAAAGACCCATGGTTGTGAAAAATCAAATAATTTGTTAATAATTGGTTTTCAGTCTCCATAGAAAGTTTACTTTTTATTCAATAAACTTGCTTAGTTCATGTATGACCTTAAGATCTCAGTTGGGTGAAATGATGGGCCAGAAAGAACCAGGAACACTATAGTTATTTCCCCTTTTTAATGCAAAAAAGCAAAAAAATGGACTTTGTGCAATATAGAAACTTCATTTTTCATGTAATCTTGATCACACTTGTGTTTGACCATAAGATCTCATAATAAACCAAATAATTGTCCAGATTGGGGTACAAACAACATGGTTATTGGCCTTTGTGAAGAAAAAAACAAAAAATGAACTATGTTCAGGATAGAGGCTTCATTTTTGACAAGGGATGGTAACAAAGAGTATTTAAGTAACCAGTTAATTGGTTTTGGTGTTTGAACTATTAACCGGTAAGCTTAACATCATTTATAACACCTAAACATGCAGTTAAAATGCAAATACATCCAGTATGATGATCTGTTTGATTGACAAGTCCTAATCGATGATAAAAGTAAAGCTGACATGTGTCTTTATTGCTGTCACTTGTGACTGTTTCAATTATTGTTCTATAAAAATAAGGAACAAAACATCGTATATGGAAATCAGCTGCATGTTTTAACCTCATGTGATTGTAGAGTTTGGATGGACTCTTCTGTAATGTAAGTGTGCTTGGGCATGGTATATATATCACCCATTACTTCAGCCTTGTTTCCTAAAGTTTCGGCCATAATTGCCAGGTGAATAACTGAAGTAGGCCAGACAGGCATCTGTATAGCGCCTATCAATCGCCAGGTTAACTACAGATGGCAGAACAGGCATCTGTATCGCCCCAGACGATTGCCTGCTAGTCAACAACAGTAAGGGTCTGTGTGGGTCAGTTTGTAGGCAATGTCATTCAGATGTCAGAGCTGGTCGTTGTCTGTGTCACTGCCTGTACTCAGGTGAGTGCTTTGGGCCATCGTGGCCCTCGTGTTTTAAGAAAAGTGACATTTTGCATGTATTCTTATGCACTAAAATGTACTTCTTGGCAATATTGCAATTGCCACATCCATCTGTGTGTTAGTCTGTATGTTTGTCACCTTACTTTAAACGCCTTTTGGCAAGAATGTTCCTGGGGTGGACCTTGACCGGTACCTAAATCCTTTAATTCAATGGAATATATGAAAAACTAGTTGCCATGGCAACCAAAAGCTTACACATGTAAACAGCTCTTTTGGGAAACCACTGGCTGTATATCAACATAATTTCACCGAAATGTTCTTTTGTTGGCCATCTACCAAAGTCCTTCAAAGTCATTTGTCTCGTTAAAGAACACGGGCTCCAGGGGGCGTAGAAGTTTTGCTTATACCTTGTATTGCTATATTGAAATTTTTTAAACTTTTCTTGTCTATAACCACTTCTAGGATTTCAAAATAATTTGATGGAAGTGGTCCTTTGGTAAAGATCTAACAAATTCCTTCAAATCACTAGAGGATGGTTTTTGAAATAATTTCACAAAAATGTTCCTTGTGATACCCTTCAAACCATTTTGATTTGCAGTTTTACTTATTTTGCTTTTTTGAACATCTTGCCCTGAATCACTGGTTGGATTACCAAGTTATTTAAAAGAAATGTTCCATTTGTGTATCTGTACCAAATGCTTACAAGTCATTTTAAGCTGTTAAAATGGCTGTAAGGTGGCAATGCAGCTTTCCTTATATGGCTTTATTGAAAACTTTTTTAATCTTTTCAGAGACTACTGATTGGATTTTGAAATAATTTCAGTTGATATGTTAATTTGATGACTACCAACATTCTTTAAAATATTTTGATTAGTTAAAACATGCCTGTCAATGCTCCGTAGTTTTTTTCATTGTCAACATTTTACTTCAAAAATCTCTGAACATGCTATTTAATTAAATTTTGTACAAGCCTTTACCGTTTGTTAAACTAAGGTTAGCAACCCAGGGCCATATTGGTCATCTCGTTCAATTTTCTTGCTCTAAGTGTAAATTAATTTTATGTGTATAATTGTTTGTTCACATTTAAAGATAATAGTTGTCCAGTGATGACAGATTTTTAACTGAATGTTTGCAAATAGTATGCTTATATACCGAACTACATAACTTTTACAGGATTTCTTTAAGTATCAACTTGACATAATCCATGCCAACAAGGAATCTCAACACAAAAGGTAACCTTAGTAACACATACTTCAAATGTGTTGCATTATTGCTTAGTTAGTCACACAAAGGTGCATTACACATTTTGAGTTGCAAGAATATGCCATATTTATAATCGTACCGAGTATGGTTCTGTAGATGAATAGCTTTTAAGAATTGCGAGACTGACCAGTCGTGAAGATTGTTGCAACTGCACTTATATTGTTTTTGTGTATCATGAACATAATTGCCTTTATGCTTTCCTGAATTAGTGCACTGGACTATATCAAATAAGCATGGTATGTAGTGATTAAAATGTTTATTTGTTAAAGGTTATAATTTATGTGTTTGTCTTGCACAATATGTCTACTAATTTATCTATTGTTTAGAATTCAGAATATGAAGAAGCTACAAGGACACTTTAAGGAAAGAACAAGAGCGGTGACCAAGTACAACTTCAATGTTCACGTAAGTATTTAATTAAATAATTTGTGATTTCAATTCTCTATTTATTGTCTTGTAATCCATCCATTTTACTTTAATAATCCGAAGATATTAAATATCATAAAGGTAATTAAACTATTTCATAAAAGTGACATTGTTTAGTTATTTAAACTTTTTCATTGACCTTGAAAAGTGTCTTGATAAAAACATGTCACTTCCTTTAAAGAAAACTTTGAAAGAGAAGTTGAAAGAAGATATTGCTGGCTTACAGAAGAAGCTGGTCGCTGAAACGGTAAATGTATTATTTTGTTCTGTCCATAAGTTGAATCTTCTACAGAAAGATGCTATAGTAATTAAAAATATTTTTTTAAATATTGTCAGCTCCTTTACCAAAAGTTTATGTGATGATAAAATTGTTACTCATGTTTTATTTATGTTACTATTTTATGAAACAAATACACATCAACTACATTCCTTGTTTTAAGTACCCTCATTCTTCTTCAGCAAAAAGAAGAAATGATGAACATTAGACGAGGTCTTCAGAATTTGTTCTAAAGTGAGAATTACGTCTTACAGTTGCTAGTGGCTTTTTGACCATACGAATAATAAATAATTGCAATTATTGTTTTACTGAAAATAACAGTTGCAAAACGATTCATATATGAGCATTATTTGTTTTATTTAGCCGTGATACAACTTTGTGATAAATTATCTTTATGTAGTCATTTGTATCATTGTGTGTGCTGCTAATCATTATAAGAAATGTTTAATACTGTGAACTATTATATTAAATGTTGTTTGTTGTACACTGTTAATAAAAATTGCTGTTTTACTGGGACTTGCTTATAATATTTCATGCATCAACATTGCGACAATCCATCAATGCAGTGCACGTTTAGGTACGTATTTTAAGTGCAAAACCATCGTGAGAATATACATATTCGAAATGCACCTAGTCGTGTTAAGTGCAGGACAGTTAGGTTATTAGATACAAAAAAACCAACAAATGAGTTTATCGCAGCGAAAAAGTACAACTAACATGAACATGTGATGTGTTTGTCTGCTTCATAACTATATTCTTTTGACAATGATTATGTTCCCATCGAAGATGGCGGGGTATATTGGTTTGCTAATGTCGGTCAGTCTGTCTGTCGGTAGACCACTTCGTTTCCGCTCTTCAATTCCAACTGTTTTCATCAGATCTTCACCAAACTTAATAAAAAAAATTATGGGCATAATATTTTGACTAAGATCGATGATCAGCCAAATCGCCCCAGGAATTGTGGAGTTATGTCCCTTGAATGTTCTAAAGGTTATGCATGCGCAAATACATTCATTCTTTGTTACATATAAAATATTCAAAGTTTGATCTCACTTTTCACAGTGGCCAAGCTACTTTCCAATATATCACCATACATTGTTGGAAAGATGAGGACATAACCTTTTGAAAAAACTGCATGTCAAAAAATTCTATGCATTGTAACTCAAAATATTTACCTTAGAAAAAACACACCGGTTTTGACGGGCATGGAGGCTGCCATTTTGCGCATGAATACATGGGCCAAAAGTTATGAAGCTGGGAACCACTAGACAAAAGTAGTGCACAAAAACAGCCTTTTTTCTTATTGCTTACATATATATCTTTAAAATGATACCAAAACATATCATTTAAACTGTATTTTACAAATTATATGCATCCTGCACTCAACCATATGTGCTTATTATCTAACTGTATCGCTGAGGATGTGACTTGTTTTGGGGTAATTAGACCTAAAATTGGCCTTTGTAGCCATTACCGCCAACAGTTTTCATCCGATGGTCACCAAACTTCATGAAAATGTTTGTATTAATAATATCTCGGCCAAGTTGTAAAACCAGTCAAATTACCGACGTAATTGTGGAGTAATAGCCCTTGAATTATCTGAAATTGGCCTTTTTAGCGGTTTTTGCTCGCTTAGTCCAACGCTGTTCATCCAATCTTTACCAAACTGCATGAACATGTTTGTGAGCATAATATCTTGGCCAAGTTTGATAATCAGCCAATTCGCCCCAGGAATGTAAAACACGCAATGATAATTTTTACTGCTGCAGAAATAGCATAAATATAGGTCAGTAATAAGTCAATCTATAAAGAGGTCAACTAAGTGTAATGATGCTAAGCTATAAAAAAAAAAAAAGGCATGTCATGCCATAGAGTTGACTTTACTGATAAACAACTGTCTTTCATGGAAATATAAACGTTTATGTATTTAAACATTTTACTACAATTACACAACAGTTTCACATTTATTTTTATTTAAAGACTAAACAGGTACTGCCCTGGTATCTAATATTTTCATTAATTAAGGAATATAACGAATAAACGTGTACACGCAGAGTGGTTTTTGTTTGCCTTGATTTCTTGCATAAAAATTGCGGTACTTTCGCTTATGGTTCTCAAATCATTGTTCTCGACTGTCTTATCTGGCCCTTTTTCCTTAGTCAATGACAGTTCTAGAAACAGTATATTGTGATGCCTTCCATTGGCGGCTCTTGGCTAAAAAGATGTTCTGCATCAGTTCATAAAAACAATGGGATGACTCTGAAACGGTCGAGTTTGGCGCTCACTTGGGTCTAGTGGCGATAATACATGAAATTTCCGGATCTGAAGTCATCAATGTTGCATACACAGTTAAATGCGTAGCAATTAAAAAGATTGTTGAATGGCCCATTTCATGCAGAATCCACCAAATCATGCAAATGAGTCATTTTAATTCTTTATCAGTAATAAGAACTGACTAAAATGAAAAAACAAATAATAGCCAGTTTGTCATTAAGGTCACCAATTTTCTATGATCTATAAGGTTACAGCCCATGCATGCTTGCCAGCTTGTGCTTGGGTCGCAGAATGAATGTGCATTATCGTCTACTAGCAGATAATTGGCGATCAGGTACCCGGGGAGGGGGGCTTCAATTCTTTCCGTCCATGTTTTGCTGGTCCAATCTGTCACATAGTCGATTTTCTCTGAGAGCTTACAGCCGCACATAAAAAGTGCAAGGTTGGTCAAGTTGCGATGTCCTACGGTGTCCTTTTTGTATTAATTGCACCCTTATGGGCCAATAACTCCTTCCCCCCCCCCCCCCTCCCCATTACAAAGGGCATTAACAATGGTGTTTCTGGTCCGATCATGCCTTTATTCGACATCTTGCCACAACTCTAGTGTTCATGGTCCGAACTGGGATTTGTTGTCATACATACACAAACTGTGTAATTTAGTCCATTGTATAGTTTAATGTATTTGTGGGTTTTATATAAGAGAGACGCGTTATACTAGTGGCTCTGTTTATAACTGCTGACAGTGACCAGTGTCGAGCATGCAGCAATATCTATTAGTCGGGGCTTATCTTGCACTGATAGCGTTTAACAGTGTGAGTGGCATATTGTAAATACACAACAAGAAATGAAGTATATGGCGTGCGCAATCAATTGTTGACGGCATACACATGGCGACTGTGTTCTCAGGTGAGCTAAAGATGTAATGAAAATTCATATAACGCTGGTTGAGCGATAAAATGTGAATCTGATGGAAAACATATCACTCGCAACCCTGTATATGGACACAGTATGTGAAATCTCACTTTACCATGATGTATTTTCAGAAACTAAATCGGAAGTCGATTAAGGACCATTCAGTTAAAACGTGTCTGGTATTGGGACACGCCTACTTTGTAAGTCCCCTACTGGGTTTTGTAATTTTTAGCTCACCTGAGCACAGCTCTATAAGCCACATTTATTGGCCAATCTCCATGAAACTTGGTTGGAACGTTTGTCCCAATTATATCTCGGCCGAGTTCGAATCTGGGTCATGTGGGTTCAAAAACTAGGTCAGATTGAAGAAAAAGCTTGTTAACACTCTAGAAGTTACATTTTTTGCCCAATTTTCATGAAACGTGGTCAGAACATTTGTCTTAATGATATCCCGACCGAGTTCGAATCTGGGTCATGTAGGGTCAAAAACTAGGTCAGATTGAAGAAAAAGCTTGTTAACACTAAAAGTTACATTTTTTTGCCCAATCTTCATGAAACTTGGTCAGAACATTTGTCTTAATGATATCTCGTTCGATTCTGGGTCATGTGGGGTCACAAACTAGGTCACTAGATTAAATTGAAAAAAGCTTGTTAACACTCTAGATGTCACATTTTTTGCTTAATCTTCATGAAACTTGGTCAAAACATTTGTCTTAATGATATCTCGAACCTGGGTCATGTAGGGTCAAAAACTAGGTTACTGGATCAAATTGAAAAAAAAAAGCTTGCTAACACTCTAGAAGTCATATTTTTAGCTCACCTGAGCACAATGTGCTCATGGTGAGCTTTTGTGATCGCCTTTTGTCCGTCGTGCGTCGTCAACATTTACCTTGTTAACACTCTAAAGGCCACATTTATAGGCCAATCTTCATGAAACTTAGTCATGAAATTTGTCCCAATTATATCTCGGCCAAGTTAGAATCTGGGTCATGTGGGGTGAAAAACTAGGTCACTAGATCAAATAAAAAAAAGCCTTTTAACACTCTAGAAGTCACATTGTTTGCCACATCTTAATGAATCTTGGTCAGAACATTTGTCTTAATGCTATCTGGGCCGAATTCGAATCTGGGTCATGTAGGGTCAAAAATTAGGTTACTAGATCAAATTGAAGAAAAAGCTTGTAAACACTCTAGAAGTCAAATTTTAGCTCACCTGAGCACAATGTGCTCATGGTGAGCTTTTGTGATCGCCTTTTGTCCGTCGTGCGTCGTCAACATTTACCTTGTTAAACCTTTAGAGGCCACATTTATTGGCCAATCTTCATGAAACTTGGTCAGAACATTTGTCTTAATGATATTTCGTTCGAATCTGTGTCATGTGGGGTGAAAAACTCGGTCACTATGTTAAATTGAAAAAAAGCTTGTTAACACTCTAGATGTCACATTTTTTGCCTAATCTTCACGAAACTTGGTCAGAACATTTTTCCAAATTATATCTCTGTCGAGTTCGAATCTGGGTCATGTGGGTTTATAATCTAGGTCACTAGGTCAAATTAAAGAAAAAGCTTGTTAACACTCTAGAAGCCACACGTTTTGCACAATCTTAATGAAACTTGGTCTGAACATTTGTCTTAATGTTATCTCGGCCGAGTTCGAATCTGGGTTATGTGGGGTCAAAAACTCGGTCAATAGGTCAAATTGAAGAAAAAGCTTGTTAACACTATAGAAGTCACATGTTTATGTCCGATCTTCATGAAACTTGGTCAGTACATTTGTCTTAATGATATCTCGGCCGAGTTTAAATCTGGATCATGTGGGTTCATAAACTAGGTCACTAGGTCAAATTAAAGAAAAAGCTTGTTAACACTCTAGAAGCCACACTTTTTGCCCAATCTTAATGAAACTTGGTCAGGACATTTGTCTTAATGATATCTCGGCCAAGAACAGGACCCAATGTGACCCGGTGCCGTCCAATGGAGTCAAATGTTTAGGCCGACTTTGATCTAGCTGTAGTCGATGAAAAAATGTCGCTGAGATTTAAACTCCGTTTTAAACCCGGCACTGGGCCGATGCCTAAAATGACCCGGGAGTCAGCAGAAGGCCGAAAGAGGCTCAGCCAGGAAAAGTAAAAAATTCGTCAGAACTATTCGTAAACTCATCGCGGTGACTGGGTATATTTTGTAAGTGATGTGGGCTAAAATCGTTTCCGGGACATTGTGTTTAGTTTCATCAAAAGTTGATGATACTGAAATTTCGTGAAGTTTCATGAACAATATTAAGCCTTCTCATACAGAGGTATGTGATCATGTAAGTCACGTTCCGCTGTATATATGCGGTACACAGCTCACGCCGAATACAGCTTACTCGTGAGCTGTATACGTTGACTATAAAACAATATACAGTTTACACCGAATACAGCTCACCGAAAGCTGTATACGTCGAGACGATGCATATCGCCGTAAATAGATCATGTCTAAAAGATGTCGTCGTCGTCAGCAACAGCGTCATTATCATCATCATAATCAGCAGCAGAAGTCGTCATGAACACCATGTTGCGAATGCATGTTTGTAGTTGCTGTTGTTTTTGCTGCTGAGGTCTGTCTGTCTACCTGTCCGGCCATTCCGTCCGCCCGTTCTTCTGTTCATTCGTCCTTCAATCGCAGCAATTTTTATTAGAAAAAATACAAGGGTCAAAAATTGGCAATAACTCTTGTGTAACTGACTGATCTGACCAATTCTTACATTTATATGGGAATTTATGGCAATCTACAATTTTAGCAACTTGGAGTAAATCAGTAGAGAAACTCATATTGTAAGGATCTTACGGGATTCTTGTATATAAAGTGGCAATAACAGTGCTGTGTTTAGTCTTTCTTTCCAATTATTGAATTTTGTCCGGGATCTGGGCCCGTATTTTCATACCAACCCATTCTTAGACTTAATAATTAAGAATAGACTTAGACTCAAGAAAAATACATCAGCGTTTGCAAATATACAGGGTACGAATTTTCACTATATCAATAACAAATTGTTATAAATAAAAAAAATGATGTCATTAGAGATGGTGAATGCCAAGATATTTAACATTAAAGTGCTCTTAGAATAGTAAAGTTTCAAGAAGATTCTTTTTTTTAGTCTCAAGTCTAAGAATAGGTTGGTGAATATGGGCCCTGAGTTTGCTCATAAACTACGCTATGTGCTTCCTGCCAACCCCATAGTAAAACTATTGACCATTTGTAATTTCATTTTTAATGTTTTGTATGGTCAAGAAAGTTTTAATAAAAATGATATATAAAATTCAAACACATTTTTCAAGTTTTACTGCATATCTGAAAATTATAATTTCAATAAAAAATAGGCCTTAATAAAAAACAACAAGTATGAAATGGAAACAATTTGGTCAGTTGGATAGGTGATCACTAATTACATATGAATGTTAATGAAAGCAATTACAAGATCACAAACAGATAATACAAAACATATTCACAAATGCTGTCCATCACCAGTATATTATACAAACATACAGATAGCAGACTAAACGAGTTAGTCTGTTTTAATAAATTTAATATGTTTAATTAATTTTAAAACAAAGTTAATGTTGTTTTCAGCATGGTTATCATATTCATTATAAACAAACTGCGGCACGATGTTCCACATAGAAAACAATATATGTCGGTTACTATGTGGCAACCAAGGCATGTTACAATTATTTTGTTCATAATTCATCACACATCCTTTCCCAATTAACGGCGCGTCTGTTCCGATGCCTGCAGCTGTTTCTTCAGCTCGCCCCTCTGAGCAGTAAGCTTTGCAACTTCCATCTCGAGTGTGTCGATTTTTTCATCAACATCAGAGGTTCCATCGGACGAATCATAATATTCATCTTCCACTGCAACAAAACAAAACATTACACCGCTTGAATAAAACGTTATTTAAACAAACAGTATAGCGAAACTATTCACGGAGGTATGCTTTTCTATTCATTTACATACATGTATATACTAAACATCATAATGAAATCTTCAGTCTTGTTAAAATTCATATTGTGGAGTCCTTTAATTGTGTTTCTAATTTACAATGTTACTGATTTACTTACGTTTTTCCGCGTCTTCAAGTGTCGTTACAAGATACTGACAGACGGGCTTGAACTGTTTTTTAGCCGCACCAGCGACAAACACTGTCAAAGCGTATTCACCATCGTTTGGAGGTTTAATTACGTTGATAACCAATTTGTTGGTCACATGCTTCTCATGACACTGAACTAAACCTGTGTATACAATATCAATGTATTGCTATTCCAACTTTCGTCTGACCAACACACATATCTTTAATTGGGAAAAATTGAATACATTGTATAAGTAACATAGTTATATAGCTTTCTATTGTTGGTGTCTTGTGTGTACTCGACTAAAAGATTGTGCAGGAAAAACAACAGAAAAGCACATAAATAAATACAATGTATACATTATTTAATTACATAGTTATTTTAGCTGTTTTATATTTTTGTTTGTGCGTACTTGACTAAATGTCTATGCAGATACTAAAACAAAAATGGCAGAAACATACCTTTTAGTTCACTTGAAGAATTCCCACAAGATAATTGTGCTTGGTACTCGTTCTTTGCTCCAATATCAATCCCGAACTCCAGTTGCAGATGTGTTTTTTCTTTAATGAGCAGCTTGGGCTCAAACTTATTCGTTGTAATTAGACCTGCGGCTTTCGCCCGAGGCCCAAACCCCCACCCAATGTTTTCTTTGTCGACTGGAAACTCTTTGAAATCCTTCATCCTTTCTCTGCACACGATTCGCGTTTTGAGCAGAGTTTTTTTTCCGCTGATTGGTCTTTCCACCCTCAACGGTTAAGTTATATGCCGCCATTTCAACAGGACATCTCAGTTCAAAAATAAAATGGCCCTTCTTTCTTGAACTGAACACTAGTTGATCAGTCTTGATACCTGCAAAGGACTTAGTTATTTTATCATTCGTCTTTCCCTGTAAATCAAGAACGTTTGCCAAGTCAGACATGTCTACAACACATTCATAGTCTTTCGCTAGTTTTCTAGGTACTTTGAATGAAACTTTGCAGCAACCACCAACGGTCTCAACAATGCACTGGTCTTCACTGGTTAGGCGCATATTCAATTCGTGAAACTTTCGAGTGAGGAAAGGCAGTTTCATAAAAGCTCGTTCGTTGTTGATCCTTTTAGACTTGGGCAACATTTGATCCTCTGGGTCGTCGGGTAGGCAGTATTGCACAAACAGCTCAGGAGCAGTTAAAAACCAGAATCCTTTGAACAAGCCGGATTTCACTTTTTCCTGTTTACGGTCTTTAATATGCAGAATGTAGCGGGGATGTACAGGCCACCACTGACCATTTAAATGGACTTTGTTCCACCGAGATTGCATAAGATCTTTGACGACCGTTATATCTCCTGGTTTGTAGTCACCAGTTTTGCCAATCCCTACTACCACTTTGCATTCAATGTTTGCTTCTCTGCAAAACACAAATCCGGTATTTGTGATAAACGTACGATAATAATTAAACAAATTAAATTAATAAAACATGCAAAAACATTATTGAACGTTTAACACAATGGTAAAATTAATGTTAAGTTGTTAAAATATACATGTATAATTCACGCAACAAACATTCCAATCTAGTATAAAGTAATTCCATTTGGCAGGCTGCAGATTGTGTGTGCTGCTTTTATGATACGAAATAAATTAGTAAACTCATTTTTTTTTATCATTAATTAGACACAAGAAAAAAATAAAACGTCTGCATAATACAAGATACAAGAAACGTGCGTTCAACTGCAGGTGGATTTCTCCGTTTGCATATTTGTATAACCTCGCATGCAAAGGTTAAACAAAAAGTAGCAATTAACATCTTAACACAATAAATGCAACCTTTAACGATATAAATAATGTACACAACCATGGGACTCGTGTACTTGATAATTTCATTTAACACAGAAACCTACTTGCACATTCTAGCAAATCCATCAGCAAAAGCAAGCTTGTGAGAGAACATCTGGTAAGCCAGGTGCAAGGGAGAATCTTTCGTGTATTTGTCCTCAACGTTGTAGTTACATTTCAGCCAGTACATCAAAGCCCTATAGTTGAAAGAAAAGTAGTTTGCCATTGTCAAAACACTAAAACAATGTATATGGTTAGAAAAGGATCTAGGATCACATCAAGTTGACTTAGTTTTATTTTAGCTAAGCTATTTCGATAATTAATAAAGAGGAAGAATATGATGAAGAATAGAAGCCCACTGCATTTCATCCTGAGCCGTTTTCTGATTCAGTACAAATTAACGACGGAATGGTTTTTACGTTTGGTCGAGAAGAAGTTGATTCAGATGAACAGTTTTTCAAAACGTTGTCGTGTATGTTACTTGATTTACCTGGTCATGAAAATGTCCCTGTCGGCACTTTTCACAATCGGCTGTTCAAGATACGCCAATAAAGACTGAAAACTCTCAGCATCTTTGGCCGTTGCCTGGGTAAAGAACAGCATTAGCATCAGCCTGCATTCATGTGGATACATCACATTCATGTAATATTTACACAGTGTATTTTGAGAATAATTGAGTATTGTGTATGAAAGAGTCATCTACAAGTAAGGACATAAAATTGTTAATTGGGCAGTCAGGCTTTAATGCGACAGACTATGACCGATTTATACCAACGTATACATGTATACTCCTATCGGTTTCTTAAGCTAACCTCAACAATCAATTCTGTCTGTAGTTGTTTTTATATTCAACTATTTATATGACCATGCAATGCTATAATTATTTTGCCTCAAATGTTTCCAATATTTATGCTGAAAAACTAATAAATATTAACTGAAGTATAATGCAATTACAAAATCGACATGTTTTGACGATCGCACAATTGCATGTTTCGTACTTTGAAACGAGTCAATTAATAATCAAATCGTCAGCCTGTTGACAGAATATCAATGGACTTTATACGAAGGTACGTGACAAGGAAAGAAACGTTTGTTTAACTATTGTGTCGGCAATCCTTAATGTTCCGTCTTATAGATATCTCCTGCTAACTTTAGGTTGTGCTTTCGCATTGGAAATCAGTTTGAAACCTGATCTAGATTTGAGGGCGTGGTACACAGAAGACATTATTATCATGTTTCTTTTAATCAAGTCAATCTACTTCTACTACTTGGTTTTATTTATACAAAACAGATTTAAATCATGAATAGACCAATACAATAGAAAACGAAAGTATATCAATATGCAACAAAAATAATGATCTATAATGCAACTATTGTTTTAAAAAAGAACTTTACAATTCTGGGCAAAATCAATGTTTGAAGTTCAACATCGGACAAAAACTCCGTTTTATAATATCATTAATAAAACAGACTAAAACAGTTAATTACATATACTACAACGTGGCTGTTAATTATGCAATACAAAATCATTAATAAAACCAATACAACTTCCAGATTCCAATGTACCATGACAACAGAAACAAGAGTTATAAGCTTCGTTGTTTCAGTTTGCACATAAAAAAAGTCTGACTAAACTAGTAACACAACTAAACTTAATCAATAGTTGAGTACATACTTTGCTAGCATGAGTGTCGATCCAATTCCAATCTCGTTTAATTGCATGCATGTTTAAAGTTGTTCGTTTCTACTTCAGTTTAAAAGCAACAAACCCAAAAATGAATAGACACCAAAACAAAACACGACTCAGCTCAAAGAATTTGTGTGAATCCGCTAGCCGCTCACACTGATTCCCAATACGTATAATGGGTCGTTTTGAATTTCAGTAAACGGATCGATTCAAACAGGAAGTATAAAGATAACGTTAAGGCAGTAAATAATTCACAACATGAATAATTAAATCGTACAAACCGGAGCAGATCATAAATACAGCGGCTTGCTTTAAGAAACAAACATAGACATATTGGTCGCATTTGAAAGAACAAAATTAAAAATATCGGTCGCATTTGAAAGAAAAACGTGTTGCTTTTAATAAAAGTCCCGATGTATCTTAGAGGTTTAGACGGAATTAAATAATTGAATCTTGTACGTAATTCGTGGGCTTTCGTATATCTTTGAGATTGGGTCATACAGAAATAGTAGATTATATTCGAATGTCATAATGTATGCATACTTTAATGTTTTTAAAACTATAAATGGGTCCTCCTAAGTCTGCTGAAGTGTCTTTTTTTCAGTAAAGTATATAATTATAAATTTACCAATAAATGTAGCAAGAGCTAGGCATCTATTTTGTACTGTTCGAGAACGGGGTGGCAATTATATTTATTGTTTATTAGTTTCAGAGTTATTCTGGGTTTACAGAACAATCAGCGGTTTACGGGACATGCGGTATACCAGAGCGGAGATTACAGGAAAACAATCATTGTGCACATTACGACTGAGTTTCTAATTGTTATGATGATTCTGAGATCCGTTCTTAGCATGCACCGATGATTATTCAATGGCTGTTCAGCATTGGGGCCACTCCATAGTGTGTGGGTAGTAATAGAGGGGAGAAACAATGGAGAGTAAGTTGGTTCCTTGTTCCTAGTTCCTGTTTCCTGATTCGAATAAGGAAACAGGAACTGGTTCCTTATTCCTTATTCAAGCTAAACATATTTGATATAAGCTTTTTATGCCCCCCCCCCCCCCACCCCCTTCGAAGAAGGCGGCATATGGCAGTCGTACTGTCCGTCTGTGCGTCTGTCCGTCTGTCCGAAGCATTCTTGTCTTTGCTATAACTTTGTCATTTATTGATGGATTTTGAAATAACTTGGCACAAATGTCAACCATCATAAGACGACGTGTCGCGTGTAACACCCGTCTCCCTACCTCAAAGGTCAAGGTCACACTTAGAGGTCAAATGTCAAAGTGGAGTTTTGAGACAAAAATTCTTGTCTTTCCTATAACTTGGCCATTTATTGATGGATTTTGAAATAACTTGGCACAAATGGTAACCATCATAAGACGACGTGTCGCGTGTAACACCCATCTCCCTACCTCAAATCTCAAGGTCACACTTAGAGGTCAAAGGTCAAAGTGGAGTTTTCAGACAAAAGTGGAATGAGGGGGCATCTGTGCCCTATGGACACATGTCTTGTTAAGATAAATAATACATACAATGCTTAAGTAAATCAAAACAAAACCAAACGTTTTTTAATTCATGAATTAATTCACGAATAAGGAACTAGTTCCTTATTCCTTATTTAAACCGAATAAGCAACTGTTGCTTTGTAACTAAATGACCTAATAGTACCCTATTAATATGAAAGATACATCTAATTGACAAGTTGAATTTTAAAGTAACTCGAATACATTTACTTTATGTATTACGATAAATGTTCATGTTTCTTCTACGCGCTTGAATAGGATTTCTTGTTCAAACCGAACTGGCATATTCTACTTTGAATATTAACTTCACATCAACCAAACTTAAAACCTATAAAATTATGTTTCATGTAATTAAAAAATGACATAAAAATGCATTCTAGCACATTTCTACTTATTTGTTTTTATTTATACTCCAGTTCCTTTTTCGCGGCTTAATAAGGAAAAAGGAACCAGTTCCTTATTCCTTATTCAAGCCGAATAAGGAACTGACATTTTCTTACATAAAAATAAATTAAACTGAACCAAATATATAATGAAAACCATTGTATTTGTATGTTGGATATTACAAATATTTATTGCATTACATTTGTACTTAGTTTTTTTTAATGATAACCCAGTTCCTTTTTCGAGGCTGAATAAGGAAAAAGGAACCAGTTCCTGTTTCCTTATTCAAGCCGAATAAGGAACTGGCATTTTCTTACTTAAAAAATAAATTAAAATGAACCAAAGAGTACTACATATTAATGAAAATCATTGTATATGTAGGTTGGATATAAAAAATATTAATTGCATTACATTTCTACTTAGTTTTATTTAATGGTAACCCAGTTCCTTTTTCGCGGCTGAATAAGGAAACAGGAACCAGTTCCTGTTTCCTTATTCAAGTTGAATAAGGAACTGGCATTTTCTTACATAAAAAGAAATTAAAATGAACCAAAGTGTACATCATATAAATGAAAATCATTGTATATGTAGGTTGGATACTAAAAATATTTATTACATTACATTTTTAATTAGTTTTATTTAATGATAAGCCAGTTCCTTTTTCGCGCTGAATAAGGAAACAGGAACCAGTTCCTGTTTCCTTATTCAAGCCGAATAAGGAACTGGCATTTTCTTACTTAAAAAATAAATTAAAATGAACCAAAGAGTACTACATATCAATGAAAATCATTGTATATGTAGGTTGGATATAAAAAATATTAATTGCATTACATTTCTACTTAGTTTTATTTAATGGTAACCCAGTTCCTTTTTCGCGGCTGAATAAGGAAACAGGAACCAGTTCCTGTTTCCTTATTCAAGTTGAATAAGGAACTGGCATTTTCTTACATAAAAAGAAATTAAAATGAACCAAAGTGTACATCATATAAATGAAAATCATTGTATATGTAGGTTGGATACTAAAAATATTTATTACATTACATTTTTTATTAGTTTTATTTAATGATAACCCAGTTCCTTTTTCGCGGCTGAATAAGGAAACAGGAACCAGTTCATGTTTCCTTATTCAAGCCGAATAAGGAACTGGCATTTTCTTACATAAAAATAAATTAAAATCAACCAAAGTGTACATCATATAAATGAAAATCATTGTATATGTAGGTTGGATACTAAAAATATTTATTACATTACATTTTTAATTAGTTTTATTTAATGATAAGCCAGTTCCTTTTTCGCGCTGAATAAGGAAACAGGAACCAGTTCCTGTTTCCTTATTCAAGCCGAATAAGGAACTGGCATTTTCTTACTTAAAAAATAAATTAAAATGAACCAAAGAGTACTACATATCAATGAAAATCATTGTATATGTAGGTTGGATATTAAAAATATTAATTGCATTACATTTCTACTTAGTTTTATTTAATGGTAACCCAGTTCCTTTTTCGCGGCTGAATAAGGAAACAGGAACCAGTTCCTGTTTCCTTATTCAAGTTGAATAAGGAACTGGCATTTTCTTACATAAAAAGAAATTAAAATGAACCAAAGTGTACATCATATAAATGAAAATCATTGTATATGTAGGTTCGATACTAAAAATATTTATTACATTACATTTTTTATTAGTTTTATTTAATGATAACCCAGTTCCTTTTTCGCGGCTGAATAAGGAAACAGGAACCAGTTCATGTTTCCTTATTCAAGCCGAATAAGGAACTGGCATTTTCTTACATAAAAATAAATTAAAATCAACCAAAGTGTACATCATATAAATGAAAATCATTGTATATGTAGGTTGGATACTAAAAATATTTATTACATTACATTTTTAATTAGTTTTATTTAATGATAAGCCAGTTCCTTTTTCGCGGCTGAATAAGGAAACAGGAACCAGTTCCTGTTTCCTTATTCAAGCCGAATAAGGAACTGGCATTTTCTTACTTAAAAAATAAATCAAAATGAACCAAAGAGTACTATATATCAATGAAAATCATTGTATATGTAGGTTGGATATTAAAAATATTAATTCCATTACATTTCTACTTAGTTTTATTTAATGGTAACCCAGTTCCTTTTTCGCGGCTGAATAAGGAAACAGGAACCAGTTCCTGTTTCCTTATTCAAGTTGAATAAGGAACTGGCATTTTCTTACATAAAAAGAAATTAAAATGAACCAAAGTGTACATCATATAAATGAAAATCATTGTATATGTAGGTTGGATACTAAAAATATTTATTACATTACATTTTTTATTAGTTTTATTTAATAATAACCCAGTTCCTTTTTCGCGGCTGAATAAGGAAACAGGAACCAGTTCCTGTTTCCTTATTCAAGCCGAATAAGGAACTGGCATTTTCTTACATAAAAATAAATTAAAATGAACCAAAGTGAACCACATATAAATGAAAATCATTGTATATGTAGGTTGGATACTAAAAATATTTAATACATTACATTTTTTATTAGTTTTATTTAATGATAAGCCAGTTCCTTTTTCGCAGCTGAACAAGGAAACAGGAACCAGTTCCTGTTTCCTTATTCAAGCCGAATAAGGAACTGGCATTTTTTTACTTAAAAAATAAATTAAAATGAACCAAAGAGTACTACATATCAATGAAAATCATTGTATATGTAGGTTGGATATTAAAAATATTAATTGCATTACATTTCTACTTAGTTTTATTTAATGGTAACCCAGTTCCTTTTTCGCGGCTGAATAAGGAAACAGGAACCAGTTCCTGTTTCCTTATTCAAGTTGAATAAGGAACTGGCATTTTCTTACATAAAAAGAAATTAAAATGAACCAAAGTGTACATCATATAAATGAAAATCATTGTATATGTAGGTTGGATACTAAAAATATTTGTTACATTACATTTTTTATTAGTTTTATTTAATGATAACCCAGTTCCTTTTTCGCGGCTGAATAAGGAAACAGGAACCAGTTCCTGTTTCCTTATTCAAGCCGAATAAGGAACTGGCATTTTCTTACATGAAAATAAATTAAAATGAACCAACGTGTACCACATATAAATGAAAATCATTGTATATGTAGGTTGGATACTAAAAATATTTAATACATTACATTTTTTATTAGTTTTATTTAATGATAACCCAGTTCCTTTTTCGCGGCTGAATAAGGAAACAGGAACCAGTTCCTGTTTCCTTATTCAAGCCGAATAAGGAACTGGCATTTTCTTACTTAAAAAATAAATTAAAATGAACCAAAGAGTACCACATATCAATGAAAATCATTGTATATGTAGGATGGATATTAAAAATATTAATTGCATTACATTTCTACTTAGTTTTATTTAATGGTAACCCAGTTCCTTTTTCGCGGCTGAATAAGGAAACAGGAACCAGTTCCTGTTTCCTTATTCAAGTTGAATAAGGAACTGGCATTTTCTTACATAAAAATAAATTAAAATGAACCAAAGTGTACATCATATAAATGAAAATCATTGTATATGTAGGTTGGATACTAAAAATATTTATTACATTACATTTTTAATTAGTTTTATTTAATGATAAGCCAGTTCCTTTTTCGCGCTGAATAAGGAAACAGGAACCAGTTCCTGTTTCCTTATTCAAGCCGAATAAGGAACTGGCATTTTCTTACTTAAAAAATAAATTAAAATGAACCAAAGAGTACTACATATCAATGAAAATCATTGTATATGTAGGTTGGATATAAAAAATATTAATTGCATTACATTTCTACTTAGTTTTATTTAATGGTAACCCAGTTCCTTTTTCGCGGCTGAATAAGGAAACAGGAACCAGTTCCTGTTTCCTTATTCAAGTTGAATAAGGAACTGGCATTTTCTTACATAAAAAGAAATTAAAATGAACCAAAGTGTACATCATATAAATGAAAATCATTGTATATGTAGGTTGGATACTAAAAATATTTATTACATTACATTTTTTATTAGTTTTATTTAATGATAACCCAGTTCCTTTTTCGCGGCTGAATAAGGAAACAGGAACCAGTTCATGTTTCCTTATTCAAGCCGAATAAGGAACTGGCATTTTCTTACATAAAAATAAATTAAAATCAACCAAAGTGTACATCATATAAATGAAAATCATTGTATATGTAGGTTGGATACTAAAAATATTTATTACATTACATTTTTAATTAGTTTTATTTAATGATAAGCCAGTTCCTTTTTCGCGCTGAATAAGGAAACAGGAACCAGTTCCTGTTTCCTTATTCAAGCCGAATAAGGAACTGGCATTTTCTTACTTAAAAAATAAATTAAAATGAACCAAAGAGTACTACATATCAATGAAAATCATTGTATATGTAGGTTGGATATTAAAAATATTAATTGCATTACATTTCTACTTAGTTTTATTTAATGGTAACCCAGTTCCTTTTTCGCGGCTGAATAAGGAAACAGGAACCAGTTCCTGTTTCCTTATTCAAGTTGAATAAGGAACTGGCATTTTCTTACATAAAAAGAAATTAAAATGAACCAAAGTGTACATCATATAAATGAAAATCATTGTATATGTAGGTTGGATACTAAAAATATTTATTACATTACATTTTTTATTAGTTTTATTTAATGATAACCCAGTTCCTTTTTCGCGGCTGAATAAGGAAACAGGAACCAGTTCCTGTTTCCTTATTCAAGCCGAATAAGGAACTGGCATTTTCTTACATAAAAATAAATTAAAATGAACCAAAGTGAACCACATATAAATGAAAATCATTGTATATGTAGGTTGGATACTAAAAATATTTAATACATTACATTTTTTATTAGTTTTATTTAATGATAAGCCAGTTCCTTTTTCGCAGCTGAATAAGGAAACAGGAACCAGTTCCTGTTTCCTTATTCAAGCCGAATAAGGAACTGGCATTTTTTTACTTAAAAAATAAATTAAAATGAACCAAAGAGTACTACATATCAATGAAAATCATTGTATATGTAGGTTGGATATTAAAAATATTAATTGCATTACATTTCTACTTAGTTTTATTTAATGGTAACCCAGTTCCTTTTTCGCGGCTGAATAAGGAAACAGGAACCAGTTCCTGTTTCCGTATTCAAGTTGAATAAGGAACTGGCATTTTCTTACATAAAAAGAAATTAAAATGAACCAAAGTGTACATCATATAAATGAAAATCATTGTATATGTAGGTTGGATACTAAAAATATTTGTTACATTACATTTTTTATTAGTTTTATTTAATGATAACCCAGTTCCTTTTTCGCGGCTGAATAAGGAAACAGGAACCAGTTCCTGTTTCCTTATTCAAGCCGAATAAGGAACTGGCATTTTCTTACATAAAAAATATATTAAAAGGTCGCCGGATGTACCGTTAGCCTGCACGAGCGAGAAAACGCGTTTTCGGACTTATGAAATCTATGAAGAAAACACGCAATTGCAGCGCGTATGCGTATAGGTTTTTGAATTGAAAAAAATAATAAAATGTTGGGGCATCTCGATGAAACTTTCCAGTCTACTAGAGGCACATCGGCCGCTGCTTCCGGTGCTGTATCGCCGTTATGGTGACATGTTGAAATCGCATTGCATCCTAAATCATATCCCTTCGTAACTGTTTACGTATAAGAACAGAATGAGATATCTAAGACATGTCTAGTATTCAGCTATCGGATAATCTTGAGCAAAAGTTAGGGTCAGATAACAATTTAATACTATATCAGAGATCAAAACATAAAAAAACTAACACTGAACATAGCCAATAATAACGAATATAAAGCTGCGCTATGCTAGAAGTCCATGATCCGAATTTAATCGTCCGAAATTAAGGCCTCCGAATCAGGAACTGGCCACAGTTCCTTATTCGGAAGCCTTTATTTCGGACCAACACTTTCGGATATTAAATTTTTAGAGGTTGTGTGTGTTATTAAGCTTATCTATGCAATATGGCTGTGTTCTGTCACATTTCTACTATATATTTTATTTAACAAGAAACACTGACAACAAGTATTATGATGACGATAATAATATTAATTATAATAATTGTGTCATTTAGCTGCAAACATTCAAAAATAACATTCGGTCTTACTACAGCTACGCATCTAATAACAAATTACGATCTGAAATCTCCACGTATGTTATACTTAGGCATGATACGCTCAATCGTTATACAAAATGTTACTCCAGTCTAATTATCAGGTTGTTAAAAAAAACTTCAATGCATTATTGTATCCGTTCGTACTAACTTTGTCGTGCACCTTTTTTTTGGGGGGGGGGGGGGGGGTGGAGGGAGGGGGATATCAACTAATACACGCACCCGAAATTGCGTCACAGTTTGGAATATTCAATACCAACTTACATACATATATGCACCCAAACTAGAACATACATACGGACGTATAATTCACTAACTGCAACATGCTATGAACCACCGTTCCTAAGATCACATTATCGTACCGTATAGTACATTGCCGTTAATTGGTAATACTTTTTATACAATGAGAAAAATATTATTGTCGTGTTTCACATTCAGTTCATTGGGAACATTTGAACACTTTTCATGTGTGAATAATCGTATTTAGTTTATGCTTCACTTAGGTTTATTGGGAAAGAGCAGTAATTTAAACGTGGGCACAGTTATTATCATACAGTACATTGTTGTGAATCTAGATTAACAGTGCGCTAGTTGGTAATATAAGCAAATCAATACATGCTAAGAAAATAAGTTTCGTTTTCAACATAGCTGTCAAGGCTCCAGACCTTGTCAGAGTGAGACTGGTGTGTTCCACGGGCGGTTGTCACTTTGGGTCAGGGGGAATGGGGGGCGAAGCCTCCCTAAAGATTTAATAAATACACAGTTATTTATACCATGAAATTTGAAGCCATTATAAAATAACACATTTATTCAAGCAACAATAATTAAAACGCGAAAGAGGTCAACTTATTTGCATTTTCGCAGATCGCCTTGTTGCATAGTAAAGCTATTTTAATGAAAACTTTGGAAACAAAGTGAGTGCGTACATGTGTGATTATTATTTGCTTAATAACACTGTCTTATAATACACACACTGTTCGATTTAAAGACGAAGAAGGTTTGACTTTGAAGTCCCAATGGTTTAGCATTTCAGAATAGACTGCATTTGGTAGATGTTCATGGACCGGATCGGGTCGTTTCATTACAAAAATTGTTTGGCTGTTTTTCCAAACTAGAAGCTAAAATGGTAAGGGATTTCGTCAGACAATACTGTAGCGTCAAACATCAGCGAACTATAAAGAATAATTTTGTAAATGACGACGCCGCCTTATCGGGATATGATGCCGTTTATGATTTCGGTGTTATACTTAGCAGCCCCCGATAGCTTTTTGGTCGGGTTTTTAGGCGTACTTTCATCCATTTTGCTGACAGAAAGAAATGATGTGACGGTTTAACAAAATATCAATGACATCGTCTATTTGTTTATTTTCCTACCAAACTATTCCGTTTGGATGGGTCAAGATCAATGCCATTTTTACATTAAATAGAAACAAATATTTTTTTGTTAAACTTGCGAACAAATCGATTTTTTTGTGATACGCTATTTACCGTATCGCGAGATATTATATGAAGTTGTTAAAAGCGGGTCAATGTCACAGTTTGGAAAACTAAGAAAAATCATTAATTGCCTCTCTGATACTAGAAAGCTTACATTAGTTGTCTTTGATTGGCCTTCTTAATAAAAAAAATATGTGTTGTAGAAAGAATCCCAGTAACTCTTACAAGAAATGGAAGCTTCCAGTGCACTGAAATGCGACGTTTCTTGTGTAGCTTTATTGTTGAAATTTTCTAATTAGATTTTGACAAATCGTGCTGTGTATTATTGTTTACCCTAAAGTAATAAAATAAAGTTTATGTGATTGCAGTATAGTGATTATTTCTTTTAAGTGTATAATATCACAAAACCATTATAAAGTATACAATCTGTATTAAACCGTATGCATTTGACATTTTACCGATGTTACTTCATTTCTTAACATTGTATGCTTTTGGGGAAAATTATTGCTGAACCGCATAAGGTAATAGTATTCATCAAATATTTCAAATCTTACAACACTATGTCGGGTTTAATATTTAATAATGAAACACATTAACGGTCAAGTTTTAACGTATGCCTAATTTAATGTGTGTATATATTTTATTATCGTCGCATATCGATTACAAAATTACCCTTATTTTCTATATATCTGTGTTGTTATTATTTCTTGCGCCTGTCAATATACGTATACCTGAATGAGCTAGCTTTTGAAAAAACAAACTCATGTACTGGTACAAAAGCTGACTGATTTATAATCAAACCTTTGGCCGAACAACCAAGAGGTGTGGCAATTCTCTATAGACACACGTTTCTTATTTTCAAAAATGAAATGAAATAAGATGAACCATTAAAGAAGAAAATATGTTAAATGTTGTCATGTATTTAAATTACTTATTCTAACTTATATTTTAATAGTTTAAGACATTAATATTGCATTTCCTTTATACGTTGTGGAATAAGTCTACAGTTGCGTATTCCTTTTTTTTCAAATGGAATAAGGAACGGCTTTTTGAAACCTATTAAATGGTTGTTCGCGTACCAAATGTAAACCATTACTATGGCAAACATTTTACATGTATATCGAAAATAATTATAATATATTTCTACTAAGTATTACTCATTATTGTTTTGGTTACTTTTTCGCGGCAGCGTAATAAATAAGGAATCACATGCATATTCCATATTCAAACCGAACGGGTACATGCTAACTTTAACAATAAACATGCATGTTCCGAATGGTAACCTATGTGTATTGGAATTATTTTATTTGCTTTCACTTTGTATTTAAATGATAAATTCTTAACAATTTCTACTTAGTATTATTCTCTTTTTTCACTTTAATTTTCGCGTCTGCATAATAAACAAATCTTATTTATTTATTTCTCAACATGAATAAGGAACTGACATTTCTAAAAAGAAAATGTCCATGACTGTAACCATTTCCACTCTTTATTTATAGCTGCCCTAGGTATCGACCATCCGAATGTGTATTTCTGGAATTATAGAACCTGAATAAAGAACTGGTATCTAATAAGCAAGTAGTATATGGAGTTTAGTTCTGGTTATAAATGCATAGAAGAGACAAGACAAATGCTAGTATCTTTCAAGTTGGTTAATAAATTATTACCCAGTAAATGCCAATTACAGTTAGAAAATAAAACGAAACATATTTTCCTAGCTTCTATTGATATAGAAAAATCAGTATAATTTTTTTGGAATAAATTATCTGATATCATAATAACTTGTATAATGGTTTTCATAGTTATGTGGTACAGTTTAGTACATGAGTAGTTTATCACTTAAGTTTGAAAATGCCAGTTCCTTATTCGGTTTGAATAAGGAAAATGTAACTGGTTCCTTTTTCCTTATTCAGCCATAAAAAAGGAACTGGAATATTAATAAATGAAAATAAGCAGAAATGTTTTAGAACACATATTTCGATATAAAGACACATGAAAATTGATTTTTATTGTCCTGTGGTACATTTCGGTACATGTGAATTTATTCTTATAGTTTGAAAATGCCAGTTCCTTATTCGCTTTGTATAAGGAAGCAGGAACTAGTTCCTAGTTCCTTATTCAGCCGCGAAAACGGAAATGGATAAATAATATATAAAATTATGTAGAAATGTGTCGGAACAAACATTTTGATGTAAAAAATACATGAAAATGGCTTTTAGTTTTGTGTTATTGTTTGTTACATGCGAAATTATTTCTATAGTTTGACAAGAATATCAGTGAAACTTATAGATGCTCCCCGATGATGCGCTTTGTCAATGTATGGGTTAATTGAAAGCAGCATGAAACAAAAAATTGAGCCAATAACTCACTGAAAGATCAATATACCGGAACAACGTATTTTTTAAGCAAGTAGTAGCCTATAGTTCTAGTTAAAAGCGTAGAAGAGACAATGCAAATGTTCTTATGTTTCAGTCGGTTTATAAATTTAATAATTATCCAGTAAATGCCCATTACAGTTAGAATTGAAAACGAAACTTATTTTCTTAGCATGTATTGATTTGCCTATATTACCAACTACCACACTGTCAATCTACATTCACCACAAAGTACAGTATGATTGAAACTGTGACCAATTTTAAATCACTGTTATATCTCAGTGAAGCATAAACTACATAAGATTATTCACACATGAAAACCTGTTCAAATGTTCCCAATTAGGTGAATATGTAACACGATAATCATATTGTTCTCATTGTATATAAAGTATATCCAATTACCGGCATATACGTTACGATAATATGATAATAGCTATGGAGTTTAATGGCATGTGGCAGTTAGTGAATTATACGTTCGTATGTATGTTCTACTTTGGGTGTACATATGCATATAATTTGGGATTTAATAATCCAAACTGTGACGCATTTTAGTACGTACGTTCGGGTGCGTGTATTAGTTGATCTCTCCCGCCCCCCCCCCCCTCCCTCCCCCAAAGGTGCATGACGAAGTTAGTAAGAACGGACACAATAATGCATTGAAGATCTTTTTAAATCTGATAATTAGACTGGACTAACGTTTTCACTAACGATCATGCATAAGTATATCATACGTGGAGATTTAAGATCTTGAGTTTTTATTAGAGGTGTAGCTAAAGTAAGACCGAATGTTATTCTTTCGGTTGTATCTTCCGAAACAATCTACGCATTTACGCATGCAATGTTTGCAGCTAAATGACACAATTATTATAATTAATATTATTATCGTCATCATAATACTTGTTTTCAGTGTTTCTTGTTAAATAAAATATATAGTAGAAATGTGACAGAACACAGCCATATTGCATAGATAAGCTTAATAACACACACAACCTCTAAAAATTTAATATCCGAAAGTGTTGGTCCGAAATAAAGGCTTCCGAATAAGGAACTGTGGCCAGTTCCTGATTCGGAGGCCTTAATTTCGGACGATTAAATTCGGATCATGGACTTCTAGCATAGCGCAGCTTTATATTCGTTATTATTGGCTATGTTCAGTGTTAGTTTTTTTATGTTTTGATCTCTGATATGGTATTAAATTGTTATCTGACCCTAACTTTTGCTCAAGATTATCCGATAGCTGAATACTAGACATGTCTTAGATATCTCATTCTGTTCTTATACGTAAACAGTTACGAAGGGATATGATTTAGGATGCAATGCGATTTCAACATGTCACCATAACGGCGATACAGCACCGGAAGCAGCGGCCGATGTGCCTCTAGTAGACTGGAAAGTTTCATCGAGATGCCCCAACATTTTATTTTTTTTTTCAATTCAAAAACCTATGCGCATACGCGCTGCAATTGCGTGTTTTCTTCATAGATTTCCTAAGTCCGAAAACGCGTTTTCTCGCTCGTGCAGGCTAACGGTACATCCGGCGACCTTTTAATATATTTTTTATGTAAGAAAATGCCAGTTCTTTATTCGGCTTGAATAAGGAAACAGGAACAGTTCCTTATTCAGCCGCGAAAAAGGAACTGGGTTATCATTAAATAAAACTAATAAAAAATGTAATGTAATAAATATTTTTAGTATCCAACCTACATATACAATGATTTTCATTTATATGATGTACACTTTGGTTCATTTTAATTTATTTTTATGTAAGAAAATGCCAGTTCCTTATTCAACTTGAATAAGGAAACAGGAACTGGTTCCTGTTTCCTTATTCAGCCGCGAAAAAGGAACTGGGTTACCATTAAATAAAACTAAGTAGAAATGTAATGCAATTAATATTTTTAATATCCAACCTACATATACAATGATTTTCATTGATATGTAGTACTCTTTGGTTCATTTTAATTTATTTTTTAAGTAAGAAAATGCCAGTTCCTTATTCGGCTTGAATAAGGAAACAGGAACTGGTTCCTGTTTCCTTATTCAGCCGCGAAAAAGGAACTGGGTTATCATTAAATAAAACTAATAAAAAATGTAATGTATTAAATATTTTTAGTATCCAACCTACATATACAATGATTTTCATTTATATGTGGTACACTTTGGTTCATTTTAATTTATTTTTATGTAAGAAAATGCCAGTTCCTTATTCGGCTTGAATAAGGAAACAGGAACTGGTTCCTGTTTCCTTATTCAGCCGCGAAAAAGGAACTGGCTTATCATTAAATAAAACTAATAAAAAATGTAATGTAATAAATATGTTTAGTATCCAACCTACATATACAATGATTTTCATTTATATGATGTTCACTTTGGTTCATTTTAATTTATTTTTATGTAAGAAAATGCCAGTTCCTTATTCAACTTGAATAAGGAAACAGGAACTGGTTCCTGTTTCCTTATTCAGCCGCGAAAAAGGAACTGGGTTACCATTAAATAAAACTAAGTAGAAATGTAATGCAATTAATATTTTTAATATCCAACCTACATATACAATGATTTTCATTGATATGTTGTACTCTTTGGTTCATTTTAATTTATTTTTTAAGTAAGAAAATGCCAGTTCCTTATTCGGCTTGAATAAAGAAACAGGAACTGGTTCCTGTTTCCTTATTCAGCCGCGAAAAAGGAACTGGCTTATCATTAAATGAAACTAATTAAAAATGTAATGTAATAAATATTTTTAGTATCCAACCTACATATACAATGATTTTCATTTATATGATGTACACTTTGGTTCATTTTAATTTATTTTTATGTAAGAAAATGCCAGTTCCTTATTCAACTTGAATAAGGAAACCGGAACTGGTTCCTGTTTCCTTATTCAGCCGCGAAAAAGGAACTGGGTTACCATTAAATAAAACTAAGTAGAAATGTAATGCAATTAATATTTTTTATATCCAACCTACATATACAATGATTTTCATTGATATGTAGTACTCTTTGGTTCATTTTAATTTATTTTTTAAGTAAGAAAATGCCAGTTCCTTATTCGGCTTGAATAAGGAAACAGGAACTGGTTCCATTTTCCTTATTCAGCCTCGAAAAAGGAACTGGGTTATCATTAAAAAAAACTAAGTAGAAATGTAATGCAATAAATATTTGTAATATCCAACATACAAATACAATGGTTTTCATTATATATTTGGTTCAGTTTAATTTATTTTTATGTAAGAAAATGTCAGTTCCTTATTCGGCTTGAATAAGGAATAAGGAACTGGTTCCTTTTTCCTTATTAAGCCGCGAAAAAGGAACTGGAGTATAAATAAAAACAAATAAGTAGAAATGTGCTAGAATGCATTTTTATGTCATTTTTTAATTACATGAAACATAATTTTATAGGTTTTAAGTTTGGTTGATGTGAAGTTAATATTCAAAGTAGAATATGCCAGTTCGGTTTGAACAAGAAATCCTATTCAAGCGCGTAGAAGAAACATGAACATTTATCGTAATACATAAAGTAAATGTATTCGAGTTACTTTAAAATTCAACTTGTCAATTAGATGTATCTTTCATATCAATAGGGTACTATTAGGTCATTTAGTTACAAAGCAACAGTTGCTTATTCGGTTTAAATAAGGAATAAGGAACTAGTTCCTTATTCGTGAATTAATTCATGAATTAAATAACGTTTGGTTTTGTTTTGATTTACTTAAGCATTGTATGTATTATTTATCTTAACAAGACATGTGTCCATAGGGCACAGATGCCCCCTCATTCCACTTTTGTCTGAAAACTCCACTTTGACCTTTGACCTCAAAGTGTGACCTTGAGATTTGAGGTAGGGAGATGGGTGTTACACGCGACACGTCGTCTTATGATGGTTACCATTTGTGCCAAGTTATTTCAAAATCCATCAATAAATGGCCAAGTTATAGGAAAGACAAGAATTTTTGTCTCAAAACTCCACTTTGACCTTTGACCTCTAAGTGTGACCTTGACCTTTGAGGTAGGGAGACGGGTGTTACACGCGACACGTCGTCTTATGATGGTTGACATTTGTGCCAAGTTATTTCAAAATCCATCAATAAATGACAAAGTTATAGCAAAGACAAGAATGCTTCGGACAGACGGACAGACGCACAGACGGACAGTACGATTGCTATATGCCGCCTTCTTCGAAGGGGGGGGGGGGCATAAAAAGCTTATATCAAATATGTTTAGCTTGAATAAGGAATAAGGAACCAGTTCCTGTTTCCTTATTCGAATCAGGAAACAGGAACTAGGAACAAGGAACCAACTTACTCTCCATGGAGAAACACTGTATAAAACATATAAGAGCAGATTTTTAGCAAACTGGAATAATTCATTTGTGGTAACAATTAATTCATGTAAATCAACTGCGTTCGATTTCATTAAATCATTATAACGGTTAAAAATAATGTCCAAGACGCATATATAGGTAGTGGATTTTTTATAACTAAAACTGCAGTTCAACAACTGAAAGGTCAAATACTATTCACTTAGTTGCGTTGTAAGCAATCTTATTAAACTCCTAATATTTGCTCCATTAGCTGTTATTATTGGCCAGTCACTGGATATTATAATATCGTCAAACAGAACATGATGATGATCCGGCGCGAATATATTGCATAATTATAGTAAGCACGTGTTAAGTGACATACATGTGCTCACGTATTACCGTTTGTTTCCGGTAATGGCGGGTGTTGACGTGTTTTTGTAGCTCGTAGGAAAATAATGAATATGTGATTCTTCACAAAACTTTCTGGTCTAAAATTTATATTGGTGTAATTCATAGTGCACGTGTCATGTGATTGTGCTACAAAGTTTGAAGTGGACTATGTAAGAAAGGATATATTTGGACATCTATTTTTCCAAGGTATTTCATAGATACGTGCTTGTTTGTTGTCTGCAATCACGGTGAACTAGTTTCTACTCGTTACCCGTTACCAATTAGTTTCCAGTGTTGACCACTATTACCTGTAACCTATTAACTTAATCCGTTTACCGTTAGTGAATATACGTTGCGCTTCGTTGCGCCGGTGTTCTATACTGTTCTATACTGTTGAAAATAAAAGAGCGTCAACATGAATAACCACTCCACACCTGTACAGGGGAAAAGGCCTGATAAGCGTGACCTATCCACCTCAAGTATTGAGCCCGAAGTAGGGAACAAGAAGAACAAATTATCTGACTCTGATATCATGCAGAGCAGTGCAGTCATAACCCAGGTTCATCTGAGTGAGGCGGATTTGGAAACCATAACGAACCGGATGCACGATATGTTCAAAGTTGACCTTGAAGCCATGGTCAGTTCAATTGTGCAGGCCTTCATCCCACAGGTCATCACCGGAATTAACTCCTCACTTAATGAAAAAATTGAGTCCTTGGTACAGGAAAACAAACGCCTTCAAGATCAGGTAGCCGAGTTAGAGTTACAAGCAGATCGAGCGGATCAATACAGTCGCCGAAACTGCCTGCGTGTCACTGGGATCTCGGAAGCCGGTCAAGAGGACACTGACAAGATTGTAGTTGAGATGGCGAACGACCTTGGCGCAAATCTTTCTATAGAAGAGATCGATCGCTCCCGTCGATTAGGTCCCCGGTCACAATCCGGTTCAAAGCCTAGGGACATCATTATCAAGTTTGTGTCATACAGAGCCCGGCAAAAACTGTATAATGTGAGATCTCGAGCTAAAAACTCTGAGAAATACAGAAGGAATTTCATCAACGAGGCCCTAACGAAGCATCGCAGTGAGATGTTTTTTGACGCGCGCAAACTCGTTATGGATAAACTTGCAGAAAGTGCATGGACCCACGACGGAACTATTTTGGTGCGAGACCTTAAACGCGCGATCCATCGAGTTGAAACACCTGAACAGATAACCAAGCTCCGCTCCATCGCCAATAGATCGTACGGATCGGTCACTAGTGGCAATAGATCATGAATGAACATCCCCCATTTCTTTGTCGAACAGTATATGTACGTCACTTTTGTGATTTGACCAAAATCAGTGAAACGTGGTACACATATTTGATATTATAACATATTTACCAAACTTACCCCGTAACATAAATAATTGCCACCTAACAATGCTCAAGCGTTACCATGATCGAAAATTTATGCTCCGAGTTAAATGTGTCTATGAACGGATTACATTGGATTTTGTTATGCCTCGCTTCCTTTGTGAATATAAATATAATTTTATTTTAATATTCTTTCAAAATGCTTACAAAACATTTACCGTTATCTCCATCTGCTAGTCGGAAACCTTAAATACATGCACTTTGATTCACTTTGTATATATTTGTAACTTAAATTCATTTGTGCATTTTAAGGTACACTTTGAATAGAACGTACAGTCTGTCTAGGTATTAACACAATATATAATATTCTGCTGGTTATAGTTTTACTTACATGCAATATAAATACTATGTAACACGTAAAATCTATCGAGAATATCCAATGTTCATGTCGCATTGCATAAATATAAATATCCCAATGCGGACCCTCAATTTCGTTTCTGCAGGGCTGCTTGATTTGGGATATCACTAATACACGACACAACACATAATTTCGTACGACTATAGTCCGCTAAACACTTATTTGGTTCCACAACGGGCCCTACATTTCTCTTTCGTAGGGCTTGTACAAATGGAAATACCTAATATCGTACAAATGTCTTTATAAGTATTGAAATCAAATAGCAAACAATATCAAATCTATACTGATATCACATTAAAAGTAACTTTTTATTGAGTTAACAAATTCATTTCATCAAACAAAGCCAATCAGACCAGTTGTGTTCTAATTGTAATGTTCTCTTGTTTTGTAGCTGTATAACTGTTTGGCTGGTTAATTATTATTATTATTATTACACTGTTATCATGCATATTGAAAGAACTAATTATATATAAAATGTATAACTATATATAACTAGCTGTATAACTGTTTGGTTGGTTAATTATTATTATTATTATTATACTGTTATCATGCATATTGAAAGAACTAATTATATACAAAATGTATAACTATATATAACTATGTATAGCTACATAAGTATGTATGTTTCTGTGTTTGTAGCTGTATAACTGTTTGACTGGTTAATTCCTACTACACTGTTATAATGCATGATGAAAACAAATCGAACATTTTCTGATTGAGTAAGACTGTCTTGTACTTCTATATAATACTAGTAGTTTAAACTTATTGTTAATTGTAAGAATTAATTATATATAAATATGAAATTTTAAATATATCTATGTATAGCTATACAACTATGTATGTACATGTGTGTTTATGTGTGGGTGTATGTGTGTGTCTATGTGTGTACGTGTGTATGTGTGTATCCGTGTATGTGTGTACGTGTGTATGGTATGTGTGTATATGTATGTATATGGTAGTGCATGTATACTGTACATGTGTACCTCTGTAACTTTATGCTTTCACCGTATGTTGTATGTGTAAATTACCCTTATAACACAATTATGTATGTCTATAACGATTAGGGTACCTTAAGCCGTCCAATTTGTTCTTATGGCACTTAATTCTTTAAAATGACCAGCTCATTTACACATTGACCACTTACCTTCTGATTTACGTCTTTATAACCTTTTTCATTTGCTTTATTTTCTTGTTTTACTGTTTTCAGGATGAAGGACTTGTTGAAGAGTCTTGGACTATTGTAACTCTTGCTAAAGTGCACTCACCTTTCTTAACGTATTATGATGGTTACACATAACATCTTACCAAGATACAAACCAATCGGATTGTTTTTTGCATCTTTAAATGCAATAGTCTTAATTTCGTTGTACAAAAACGAAATTGCTCTGGAATCGTTTCTTCACAACATCAAAGGTCAATCCCAACTTTTCCGGCATATTCAACGGCCGTATACACGCGCTATAGTTAGTAAACGCTACTATTCCAATTTAATATTCGTACGGAAAACAATTTTTGTCTTCTTAACAGTCGCGATACTTACATGGCTTAACATAATCATGTTGCTTTCTGGGGATATTGAACTAAAACCAGGCCCAGTATCGATTAGTTCCTTAGCTTCCTCTGTCACGGAGATCAATACACTTACTGACTTATTGGCAATGCCTAATAACTTTTCGTTTATTCAGTATAATGTGCAGAGTATCCGGAACAAATTGGATATTCTTACTGCAGAACTCTCGAATTTTGATGTACTATCCTTTACTGAGACTTGGCTTAGTAACTCTATTGAAACTGACGAACTCCTTATCCCCTCATATCACTGCCCCGAACGCAAAGATCGAATACATGACAGCCACGGTGGGGTTATGCTATACGTAAAAGATTGTATCCACTATGAACGCAGACCTGACCTTGAACCTATTTCATTAGAATGCATTTGGATTGAACTCCACTTGCAGAGTAAAAAGCGTGTCTTATTTGGGTTATTTTATAGACCACCAAACGCAGATGTGTCTTACACTAACTTAATTGATGACTCTTTTGGCTTAGCAATTGAAACCGGTATATCAGATATTATAATAACCGGGGACTTTAACATGAATATCAATATACATACATTAGCAAGAAAACTTGATTCTTGGTGCCAAGAGTACAGTCTTGTTCAAGTTATTGACGAACCAACGCATTTTACAGAAAGTTCTTCATCAATTCTTGACTTGTTGCTACTAAGTAACCCAAACAGCTTGGCATTATCAGGTGTTGGTGATCCTTTTCTTGATCAACAACATCGCTACCATAGTCCTATTTATGGTTTATTAAAATATAATAAGCCAAGAGCGAAAACATACGAGCGTCATATATGGAAATACGAGGACGGTAACTACAATGTGTTACGTGAAATCTTCTCTACATTTAACTGGGAAACAAATCAAACCGCGTGACGCTCCTTGGTTCAATACACATATACGTCGTATGATAAGAAAACGCAAACGAGCTTACCAACATGCGAAACGCAAAAACAGTACCTATTATTGGTCCAAGTTTCGTGCACTCAGAAACCAGACCATATCATTAATTAGACAAGCAAAAGATCAGTACTATGTAAACCTACGCGATAAACTCAAACAAAATAACCACACGTCTAACGACTGGTGGAGAACTCTCAAGTCATTTATCAACAAAGCTAATAATTACTTAAATTCTGCACTCATTAATCCCACCGACAATTCAGCTGTAACTGATTGCTTTGAAAAGGCGAACATTCTTAACAATTTCTTTCAAAGTCAGTCAAAAATTGACATTGATAATGATAACATTCCGGATCTCACTTATGTACCAATTGCTAACTTGCTAGAGTCTCTTATTATTACATCTACTGATGTTCATGATGTTCTAGAATCACTTTCTGTTGATAAAGCATCAGGACCTGACGGTATAAGTAACCGTATTTTAAAAGAATGTCGAGTCGAATTGTCCACACCCTTATGTGAACTCTTTAATTTCTCACTCAACAAATGTATAATGCCAAGCTGTTGGAAAGATGCTAATGTCAGTGCAGTTTTAAAAAAAGGTGACCCTAAATTAGCGATTAACTATCGTCCAATATCATTGCTTAATACAATGGAAAAAGTGTTTGAAAAAATAATTTTTAAACATGTGTACAATCACCTTATTAGCAACAAAATACTGACCTCATCTCAGTCTGGGTTTTTGCCAGGTGACTCTACCACAAACCAACTCACTTATATATGCGATACGTTTTGCAAAGCCCTTGACAATGGATTAGAGGTAAAAGCTGTATTTTTTGACATAAGTAAAGCCTTCGATAAGGTCTGGCACCTGGGTCTATTACATAAACTCAATGCTATTGGCATCCGTGGAAAGTTACACTCTTGGTTTGTAAATTATCTTAATGGAAGACGTCAACGTGTAGTACTTCCAGGCGCAGTTTCTAACTGGGCTACACTAGAGGCCGGTGTCCCTCAGGGCTCTATATTAGGGCCCCTATTATTTCTAATCTTCATAAATGATATTGTAAACGACATTCAAAGTAACATTCGTCTGTTTGCTGACGACACATCCCTATACATTATCATAGATGACACAAATACTCGTAATGCTATATTACAAAACGATATCAACAGAATATCTGATTGGGCCTTAAAATGGCATGTCTTATTTAATCCTTCTAAATCTGAAACAATTACATTCTCCAGAACCGAATACATATAGCTTTAAAATGTTGTCTAAGCCAATACCGGATGTCTGCTCCCACAAACATCTAGGAGTTTTTCTTTCGAATGATTGTAAATGGCACATCCATATTAAATATATAACTGATAAAGCATGGAGTCGAATTAATATTATGCGCAAACTGAGATTTAAACTTGACCGCAAATCGCTTGAAATAATTTATACGTCATTCATTCGACCGCTATTAGAATATTCAGATGTAATATGGGATAATTGCACTGAAGCAGAAAAACGTGAACTTGACAAAATTCAAATCGAAGCAGCGCGAATTGCTTGTGGGTCATCAAAACTAGTATCTATAACCGAATTGCAAAAAGAAATTAACTGGGAACCGCTACAAGATCGACGCGACAAACACCAACTAATACTTTTTTACAAAATGCAAAACTCTCTTACCCCTCAGTATTTGACCGACCTGGTACCTCAATATGTCGGAGCTGCTACTAGGTACAATCTCCGTAATGCGAATGACTTGCGCACATCCGAATCTAGATCAACCCTTTACTATAATTCATTCCTACCTGCAGTTATTCGAAAATGGAATATATTACCAGAAGATGTAACAAATAGTGAATCGTTGAATATTTTTAAATCCAAGCTTAACAGAGGCATGGTAAAAACACCATCGCACTTTTATATAGGACAACGTTATCTTCAAATACTCCACACGCGGTTAAGGACCAAATCGAGTGCGCTTAACGAACATCTTTACGCAAAAAACATCATCGAGTCTCCACTATGCTCGTGTGGAGATATTGAATCTAACTACCACTTCTTTTTCGTATGTCCTTATTATAACGCAATACGTACTACATTAATGAACAGTATCTCCGGAATAACTAGCGTTGTTGGGCTCAATATTTTGCTTTTCGGCAATACATATCTTGACGAAATTGAAAACTCTGAAATTTTTCTAGATGTCCAACAATTTATAAAAGAACCCGGCGATTTTCTTAACAATCCGGTTATGAGTAGTTGTTGTTACTTGATGTTCAAGTCCTTGCACCAACAATCCTTCGTCCTTATTTTTATTTTTACTCTTTTTTTTTTTTCGAAAACATTTGCATATTTACCATTCACATTTCCTATATCTGGCATAAAGCATGTACTATTGTTCTTAACACACTGCCAATTATGTGTAAATATTACCATGAGGAGAGAAACTCTATAAGAATTATTTCTTCCGTTTCAATCCTCTTCTAATACTCATTGTATTGTGTATTTTGATATATTATGTATTTGCTAAAAGAAATAAATATGTTTAAATCAAATTCATTAATAACCATATTTTACGCCCAATGTTTTACTTTTAAACCAGTCTTAACACACCGGTTTCTTTTACAAACAAGAAACGTCTTTAAAAAAAGACAATCGGCGTAGAAATTAATATTGAGATGTCATTTTGTGCCCTAAATATAATACAAGACTTCAAGGACCCCATATTTTTCGTTCCCTACTAAGGAGACTTCTCGGACCCCAGATTTTTTACGGTCCCTACTAATGAGACTTCTCGGACACTATATTTTTCGGGCACTATAAGAAAACATATCGGCCCCCAACATTAATTTGAGATGAACTCAATAATTATTAATATCTGTACCGTGAATAAACCGATCAAATACCGCCCCATGTTTTCACCAGTGATACATGAATAAGCTAAATACTAGTAAATTACGTAAACATAATTGATACATGAATTTGTCAGGCAAATTTAACAAATTAACATTGTCAGAAAATAATAGCGGGAATGAATGAGCAGTAAGTTTATGAATTCCCCATTTATTGCAATTCTCGGGTTAAGGATTCTCCAGACGCTAATTGATGCATGTGTATTAACACAGCTTTACCGCGCGCTATTTTTAGAATGATTCTCCTGCTGGAGTTGTTCCCGCTAGAATTAATTCACTGGGACGACAGTCAGTTACAGCGTACAATAATATTTTTACACAATGATAAAATAATAGGAAATATAAACTCAATCAGTTTTGCTAATATTCGTTTTGCTTATTGATCAGAAAAATACCAGAAATTTACCACTTTATATTTTGTGCTTGCGAACTCAACAGGCAAGATTGCACGTTGTGACCGACTGTCGTCCCCGTGAATTGTAGCATTGTTATTGCTATTTATAGAGCGCGCCGATTATGTAGGCTAAACAATATAGTTATTTCATTATGTGAATGAATATAATATTATGATCATGACATACAATGAGTAAAATTGTTCATAATTATGTTCATTTCTAGAGTGTAGGTCGAAGATATGTTTATAACTTTAATTTAACAGCTTATGTAAACAATAATGTAAATTGTTAATCCCCAAAAGTATGCAACAGTTATTGGTATGTAAGGAATGTAATAACTTGGTGGGAATGAAGATCATAATGAGGCAGTGTGTCACAACAACAAACAGCTGTGTTGCTGAAATCTCAAGATATTTGTCCAGGGCATAATATTGTACTCTAACATTGTTTTGACTTCCTCTGACAAGCATATGCTTCGGGGGCATATGTCACATCCTGTGACAAGCGTTGTTTTCACTGAAAGCAATATTTTAATTCTACATTATGTTAAAGGACTTTAACTGATTATCTAATATTGTTAACTTATCTTTGCCTACTGTGTTTAATGCACTTCTGTGGTGACAAAAAATGGACAGACATTTTTAGACAAAGTTGGTGTGCAAAGTAATTGTGGAATTTAGTACATCTTTTATGTTTCCCAAATAAGTAAAATTGCGTTATCTGATTTTAAATAGAAACCTTTGGTTTGGTGTTGGTATGTTATGTTACTTTTGTGATAAAATTATTCAGAATATGCAGAAAATGTTTTTCAGCGTGATTATTGTTTCCATCATGTACTTTTTACAGTTAAAGAAAAAGAGATTGGAAAATTTTACCAAACAAACCCTTAAAGAGTCACAGAAACATTTTAACCAAACATGGGTGGAGCAAAACCAGAATCAGTATGTATAAACATGGGTTACACATTTTTAGCACATTGGTCATTCTATCAAACTGAAATGCCACTTAATGTGATAAAATTATGTAATAATATTAACTGTACACTCCTGTCACATAAAATAATGTTTTTCGATTATTTTTCCAAGAGTTTTAAGTTAAATATTATGAAACCGGTTTGATATTTAAAAATTGTTGAAACCAATTTAGCTATACAATTTACTATCATTACCGGACATCAGTTATTGTACACATTATTGCAATTCCGTAATTAACTGATAAAATAAACATGATCGTACGATTTCTAGAGTCAATGTATTTGATGAGTTCCAAGGAAAGATGTTAATAGAATTGATGGCTCTCGAAAAAGATATTCAGAAGTTAGCTGAAGCTGAAAAGAAAGCTGAGGTAAGAGAACCAATTATTTAAAATTATTTATACATGTTTATGTTGCTCACCTCGGTGAGTTATTGATATAGGGGGACTGTCCTGCATCTTCTGTCGTCCGTAATGCGTCAACATTTGGGACAACAGACGCAATAGAGACCTCTTTTCATTCAATCTTGACCAAACTTGCAGAGAATGTGTTTGACATTAAAATCTGGAACTAGTTCGATAGTGGGCCAGATCAGACCAGGTACACCAGAGTTATTGCCCTTTTTACATGAGAAAAAAAACTGCAAAATGGATTTTGCACAAAATACAGGTTTTATTTTTCATCCGATCTTGACCAGTGTGTGGTTGAGCATAAGATTTCATAGTAATCCAAAAATGGTCTCGATTGGGGTACAAACATAAGAGTTATTGCCCCATGTTTGTGAGAAAAAATGCAAAAAAAAAGGACAATGGACAATGTGGAAGTTTGAAACTTCATTTTTTGTATAATTTTGACCAAACTTTCAGTTTGTGTATGACCATTAGGTCTCAGTTGAAGTCAAATGTGGGTCAGAACGGCCTAAAAAGACCCATGGTTGTGAAAAATCAAATAATTTGTTCACATTTTTCAGTCTCCATAGAAAGTTTACTTTTTATTCAATAAACTTGCTTAGTTCATGTATGACCTTAAGATCTCAGCTGGGTGAAATGATGGGCCAGAAAGAACCTGGAACACTAGAGTTATTTCCCCTTTTTAATGCAAAAAAGGAAAAAAAAAAGGACTTTGTGCAATATAGAAACTTCATTTTTCATGTAATCTTGATTACACTTGTGTTTGACCATAAGATCTCATAATAAACCAAATAATTGTCCGGATTGGGGTACAAACAACATAATTATTGGCCTTTGTGAAAAAAAAGCAAAAAATGAACTATGTTCAGGATAGAGGCTTCATTTTTGACAAGGGATGGTTACAAAGAGTATTTAAGTAACCGGTTAATTGGTTTTGGTATTTGATCTATTAACCGGTAAGCTTAACATCATTTATAACACCTAAACATGCAATTAAAATGCAAATACATCCAGTAGGATGATCTGTTTGCTTGACAAGTCCTAATCGATGATAAAAGTAAAGCTGACATGTGTCTTTATTGCTGTCCCTTGTGACTGTTTCAATTATTGTTCTATAAAAATAAGGAACAAAACATCGTATATGGAAATCAGCTGCATGTTTGAACCTCATGTGATTGTAGAGATTGGATGGACTCTTCTGTAATGTAAGTGTGCTTGGGCATGGTATATATATCACCCATTACTTCAGCCTTGTTCCCTAAAGTTTCGGCCATAATTGCCAGGTGAATAACTGAAGTAAGCCAGACAGGCATCTGTATAGCGCCTGTCAATTGCCAGGTTAACTACAGATGGCAGAACAGGCATCTATATCGCCTCAGACGATTGCCTGCTAGGTCAACAACAGTAAGGGTCTGTGTGGGTCATTTTGTAGGCAATGTCATTCAGATGTCAGAGCTGGTCGTTGTCTCTGTCACTGCCTGTACTCAGGTGAGTGCTTTGGGCCATCATGGCCCTCTTGTTTTAAGAAAAGTGACATTTTGCATGTATTCTTATGCACTAAAATGTACTTCTGGGCAATATTGCAATTGCCACATCCATCTGTGTGTTAGTCTGTATGTTTGTCACCTTACTTTAAACGCCTTTTGGCAATTTGGCAAGAATGTTCCTGGGGTGGACCTTCACCGGTACCTAAATCCTTTAATTCAATGGAATATATGAAAAACTAGTTCCATGGCCAAAGTCATTTGTCTCGTTAAAGAACACGGGCTCCAGGGGGCGTAGAAGTTTTCCTTATACCTTGTATTGCTATATTGAAATTTTTTTAACTTTTCTTGTCTATAACCACTTCTAGGATTTCAAAATAATTTGATGGAAATGGTCCTTTGGTAAAGATCTAACAAATTCCTTCAAATCACTAGAGGATGGTTTTTGAAATAACTTCACAAAAATGTTCCTTGTGATACCCTTCAAACCATTTTGATTTGCAGTTTTACTTATTTTGCTTTTTTGAACATCTTGCCCTGAATCACTGGTTGGATTACAAAGTTATTTAAAAGAAATGCTCCATTTGTGTATCTGTACCAAATGCTTACAAGTCATTTTAAGCTGTTAAAATGGCTGTAAGGTGGCAATGCAGCTTTCCTTATATGGCTTTATTGAAAACTTTTAAAATCTTTTCAGAGACTACTGATTGGATTTTGAAATAATTTCAGTTGATATGTTAATTTGATGACTACCAACATTCTTTAAAATATTTTGATTAGTTAAAACATGCCTGTCAATGCTCCGTAGTTTTTTTCATTGTCAACATTTTACTTCAAACATCTCTGAAAATGCTATTTAATTAAATTTTGTACAAGCCTTTACGGTTTGTTAAACTAAGGTTAGCAACCCAGGGCCATATTGGTCATCTCGTTCAATTTTCTTGCTCTAAGTGTAAATTAATTTTATGTGTATAATTGTTTGTTCACATTTAAAGATAATAGTTGTCCAGTGATGACAGATTTTTAACTGAATGTTTGCAAATAGTATGCGTATATACCGAACTACATAACTTTTACAGGATTTCTTTAAGTATCAACTTGACATAATCCATGCCAACAAGGAATCTCAACACAAAAGGTAACCTTAGTAACACATACTTCAAATGTGTTGCATTATTGCTTAGTTAGTCACACAAAGGTGCATTACACATTTTGAGTTGCAAGAATATGCCATATTTATAATCGTACCGAGTATGGTTCTGTAGATGAATAGCTTTTAAGAATTGCGAGACTGCCCAGTCCTGAAGATTGTTGCAACTGCACTTGTATTGTTTTTGTGTATCATGAACATAATTGCCTTTATGCTTTCCTGAATTAGTGCCCTGGACTATATCAAATAAGCATGGTATGTAGTGATTAAAATGTTTATTTGTTAAAGGTTATAATTTATGTGTTTGTCTTGCACAATATGTCTACTAATTTATCTATTGTTTAGAATTCAGAATATGAAGAAGCTACAAGGACACTTTAAGGAAAGAACAAGAGCGGTGACCAAGTACAACTTCAATGTTCACGTAAGTATTTAATTAAATAATTTGTGATTTCAATTCTCTATTTATTGTCTTGTAATCCATCCATTTTACTTTAATAATCCGAAGATATTAAATATCATAAAGGTAATTAAACTATTTCATAAAAGTGACATTGTTTAGTTATTTAAACTTTTTCATTGACCTTGAAACGTGTCTTGATACAAACATGTCACTTCCTTTAAAGAAAACTTTGAAAGAGAAGTTGAAAGAAGATATTGCTGGCTTACAGAAGAAGCTGGTCGCTGAAACGGTAAATGTATTATTTTGTTCTGTCCATAAGTTGAATCTTCTACAAAAAGATGCTATAGTAATTAAAAATATTTTTTTAAATATTGTCAGCTCCTTTACCAAAAGTTTATGTGATGATAAAATTGTTACTCATGTTTTATTTATGTTACTATTTTATGAAACAAATACACATCAACTACATTCCTTGTTTTAAGTACCCTCATTCTTCTTCAGCAAAAAGAAGAAATGATGAACATTAGACGAGGTCTTCAGAATTTGTTCTAAACTGAGAATTACGTCTTACAGTTGCTAGTGGCTTTTTGACCATACGAATAATAAATAATTGCAATTATTGTTTTACTGAAAATAACAGTTGCAAAACGATTCATATATGAGCATTATTTGTTTTATTTAGCCGTGATACAACTTTGTGATAAATTATCTTTATGTAGTCATTTGTATCATTGTGTGTGCTGCTAATCATTATAAGAAATGTTTAATACTGTGAACTATTATATTAAATGTTGTTTGTTGTACACTGTTAATAAAAATTGCTGTTTTACTGGGACTCGCTTATAATATTTCATGCATCAACATTGCGACAATCCATCAATGCAGTGCACGTTTAGGTACGTATTTTAAGTGCACAACCATCGTGAGAATATACATATTCGAAATGCACCTAGTCGTGTTAAGTGCAGGACAGTTAGGTTATTAGATAAAAAAAAAACCAACAAATGAGTTTATCGCAGCGAAAAAGTACAACTAACATGAACATGTGATGTTCCCGTCGAAGATGGCGGGGTATATTGGTTTGCTAATGTCGGTCAGTCTGTCTGTCGGTAGACCACTTTCGTTTCCGCTCTTCAATTCCAACTGTTTTCATCAGATCTTCACCAAACTTAATAAAAAAAATTATGGGCATAATATTTTGACTAAGATCGATGATCAGCCAAATCGCCCCAGGAATTGTGGAGTTATGTCCCTGGAATGTTCTAAAGGTTATGCATGCGCAAATACATTCATTCTTTGTTACATACAACATATTCAAAGTTTGATCTCACTTTTCACAGTGGCCAAGCTACTTTCCAATATATCACCATACATTGTTGGAAAGATGAGGACATAACCTTTTGAAAAAACAGCATGTCAAAAAATTCTATGCGTTGTAACTCAAAATATTTACCTTAGAAAAAACACACCGGTTTTGACGGGCATGGAGGCCGCCATTTTGCGCATGAATACATGGGCCAAAAGTTATGAAGCTGGGAACCACTAGACAAAAGTAGTGCACAAAAACAGCCTTTTTTCTTATTGCTTACATATATACCTTTAAAATGATACCAAAACATATCATTTAAACTGTATTTTACAAATTATATGCATCCTGCACTCAACCATATGTGCTTATTATCTAACTGAAACGCTGAGGATGTGACTTCCGTTTTGGGGTAATTAGACCTAAAATTGGCCTTTGTAGCCATTTCCGCCAACAGTTTTCAAACCATGGTCACCAAACTTCATGAAAATGTTTGTATTAATAATATCTCGGCCAAGTTGTAAAACCAGTCAAATTACCGACGTAATTGTGGAGTAATAGCCCTTGATTTATCTGAAATTGGCCTTTTTAGCGGTTTTTGCTCGCTTAGTCCAACACTGTTCATCCAATCTTTACCAAACTTCATGAACCTGTTTGTGAGCATAATATCTTGGCCAAGTTTGATAATCAGCCAAACCGCCCCAGGAATGTAAAACACGCAATGATAATTTTTACTGCTGCAGAAATAGCATAAATATAGGTCAGTAATAAGTCAATCTATAAAGAGGTCAACTAAGTGTAATGATGCTAAGCTAAAAAAAAAAGGCATGTCATGCCATAGAGTTGACTTTACTGATAAACAACTGACTTTCATGGAAATATAAACGTTTATGTATTTAAACATTTTACTACAATTACACAACAGTTTCACATTTATTTTTATTTAAAGACTAAACAGGTACTGCCCTGGTATCTAATATTTTCATTAATTAAGGAATATAAAGAATAAACGTGTACACGCAGAGTGGTTTTTGTTTGCCTTGATTTCTTGCATAAAAATTGCGGTACTTTCGCTTATGGTTCTCAAATCATTGTTCTCGACTGTCTTATCTGGCCCTTTTTCCTTAGTCAATGACAGTTCTGGAAACAGTATATTGTGATGCCTTCCATTGGCGGCTCTTGGCTAAAAAGCTGTTCTGAATCAGTTCATAAAGACAATGGGATGACTCTGAAACGGTCGAGTTTGGCGCTCACTTTGGTCCAGTGGCGATAATACATGAAATTTCCGGATCTGAAGTCATCAATGTTGCATACACAGTTAAATGCGTAGCAATTAAAAAGATTGTTGAATGGCCCATGTCATGCAGAATCCACCAAATCATGCAAATGAGTCATTTTAATTCTTTATCAGTAATAAGAACTGACTTTAAAATGAAAAAACTAATAATAGCCAGTTTGTCATTAACGTCACCAATTTTCTATGATCTATAAGGTTACAGACCATGCATGCTTGCCAGCTTGTGCTTGGGTCGCAGAATGAATGTGCATTATCGTCTACTAGCAGATAATTGGCGATCAGGTACCCGGGGAGGGGGGCTTCAATTCTTTCCGTCCATGTTTTTCTGGTCCAATCTGTCACATAGTCGATTTTCTCTGAGAGCTTACAGCCGCACATAAAAAGTGCAAGGTTGGTCAAGTTGCGATGTCCTACAGTGCCCTTTTTGTATTAAGTGCACCCTTATGGGCCAATAACTCCTCCCCTCCCCATTACAAAGGGCATTAACAATGGTGTTTCTGGTCCGATCATGCCTTTATTCGACTTCTTGCCACAACTCTAGTGTTCATGGTCCGAACTGGGATTTGTTGTCATACATACACAAACTGTGTAATTTAGTCCATTGTATAGTTTAATGTATTTGTGGGTTTTATATAAGAGAGACGCGTTATACTAGTGGCTCTGTTTATAACTGCTAACTGACAGTGACCAGTGTCGAGCATGCAGCAATATCTATTAGTCGGGGCTTATCTTGCACTGATAGCGTTTAACAGTGTGAGTGGCATATTGTAAATACACAACAAGAAATGAAGTATATGGCGTGCGCAAGCAATTGTTGACGGCATACACATGACGACTGTGTTTTCAGGTGAGCTAAAGATGTAATGAAAATTCATATAACGCTGGGTGAGCGATAAAATGTGAATCTGATGGAAAACATATCACTCGCAACCCTGTATATGGACGCAGTATGTGAAATCTCACTTTACCATGATGTATTTTCAGAAACTAAATCGGAAGTCGATTAAGGACCATTCAGTTAAAACGTGTCTGGTATTGGGACACGCCTACTTTGTAAGTCCCCTACTGGGTTTTGTAATTTTTAGCGCACCTGAGCACAACTCTATAAGCCACATTTATTGGCCAATCTCCATGAAACTTGGTTGGAACGTTTGTCCCAATTATATCTCGGCCGAGTTCGAATCTGGGTCATGTGGGGTCAAAAACTAGGTCAGATTGAAGAAAAAGCTTGTTAACACTCTAGAAGTTACATGTTTTGCCCAATTTTCATGAAACGTGGTCAGAACATTTGTCTTAATGATATCCCGACCGAGTTCTGGGTCATGTGGGGTCAAAAACTAGGTCACTAGGTTAAATTGAAAAAAGCTTGTTAACACTAGATGTCACATTTTTTGCGTAATCTTCATGAAACTTGGTCAGAACATTTGTCTTAATGATATCTCGGCTGAGTTCGAATCTGGGTCATGTAGGGTCAAAAACTAGGTTACTGGATCAAATTGAAAAAAAAAGCTGGCTAACACTCTAGAAGTCATATTTTTAGCTCACCTGAGCACAATGTGCTCATGGTGAGCTTTTGTGATTGCCTTTTGTCGGTCGTGCGTCGTCAACATTTACCTTGTTAACACTCTAAAGGCCACATTTATTGGCCAATCTTCATGAAACTTAGTCATAAAATTTGTCCCAATTATATCTCGGCCAAGTTAGAATCTGGGTCATGTGGGGTGAAAAACTAGGTCACTAGGTCAAATAAAAAAAAGACTTTTAACACTCTAAAAGTCACATTGTTTGCCACATCTTAATGAATCTTGGTCAGAACATTTGTCTTAATGCTATCTCGGCCGAATTCGAATCTGGGTCATGTAGGGTCAAAAATTAGGTTACTAGATCAAATTGAAGAAAAAGCTTGTAAACACTCAAGAAGTCACATTTTAGCTCACCTGAGCACAATGTGCTCATGGTGAGGTTTTGTGATCGCCTTTTGTCCGTCGTGCGTCGTCAACATTTACCTTGTTAAACCTTTAGAGGCCACATTTATTGGCCAATCTTCATGAAACTTGGTCAGAACATTTGTCTTAATGATATCCCGGCCGAGTTCGAATCTGGGTGATGTAGGGTCAAAAAACTAGGTCACTAGGTCAGATTGAAGAACAAGCTTGTTAACACTCTAGAAGTTAATTTTTTGCCCAATCTTCATGAAACTTGGTCAGAACATTTGTCTTAATGATATCCCGGCCGAGTTCGAATCTGTGTCATGTAGGGTCAAAAACTAGGCCACTAGGTCAGATTGAAGAAAAAGCTTGTTAACACTAGAAGTTACATTGTTTGCCCAATCTTCATGAAACTTGGTCAGAACATTTGTCTTAATGATATATCGTTCGAATCTGTGTCATGTGGAGTGAAAAACTAGGTCACTATGTTAAATTGAAAAAAAGCTTGTTAACACTCTAGATGTCACATTTTTGGCCTAATCTTCATGAAACTTGGTCAGGACATTTTTCCAAATTATATCTCTGTCGAGTTCGAATCTGGGTCATGTGGGTTTATAATCTAGGTCACTAGGTCAAATTAAAGAAAAAGCTTGTTAACACTCTAGAAGCCACACGTTTTGCCCAATCTTAATGAAACTTGGTCTGAACATTTGTCTTAATGTTATCTCGGACGAGTTCGAATCTGGGTTATGTGGGGTCAAAAACTAGGTCAATAGCTCAAATTGAAGAAAAAGCTTGTTAACACTATAGAAGTCACATGTTTATGTCCGATCTTCATGAAACTTGGTCAGTACATTTGTCTTAATGATATCTCGGCCGAGTTTGAATCTGGGTCATGTGGGTTCATAAACTAGGTCACTATGTCAAATTAAAGAAAAAGCTTGTTAACACTCTAGAAGCCACACTTTTTGCCCAATCTTAATGAAACTTGGTCAGGACATTTGTCTTAATGATATCTCGGCCAAGAACAGGACCCAATGTGACCCGGTGCCGTCCAATGGAGTCATATGTTTAGGCCGACTTTGGTCTAGCTGTAGTCGATGAAAAAATGTCGCTGAGATTTAAACTCCGTTTTAAACCCGGCACTGGGCCGATGCCTAAAATGACCCGGCAGTCAGCAGGAGGCCGAAAGAGGCACAGCCAGGAAAAGTAAAAAATTCGTCAGAACTATTCGTAAACTCATCGCGGAGACTGGGTATATTTTGTAAGTGAAGTGGGCTAAAATCGTTTCCGGGACATTGTGTTTAGTTTCATCAAAAGTTGATGATACTGAAATTTCGTGAAGTTTCATGAACAATATTAAGCCTTCTCATACAGAGGTATGTAATCATGTAAGTCACGTTCCGCTGTATATATGCGGTACACAGCTCACGCCGTATACAGCTTACTCGTGAGCTGTATACGTTGACTATAAAACAATATACAGTTTACACCGAATACAGCTCACCGAAAGCTGTATACGTCGAGATGATGCATATCGCCGTATATAGATCATGTCTAAAAGATGTCGTCCTCGTCAGCAACAGCGTCATTATCATCATCATAATCAGCAGCAGAAGTCGTCATGAACACCATGTTGCGAGTGCATGTTTGTAGTTGCTGTTGTTTTTGCTGCTGAGGTCTGTCTGTCTACCTGTCCGGCCATTCCGTCCGCTATTCCGACCGTCCGTCCGCCCGTTCTTCTGTTCATTCGTCCTTCAATCGCAGCAATTTTTATTAGAAAAAATACAAGGGTAAAAAACTGGCAATAACTCTTGTGTAACTGACTGATCTGACCAATTCTTACATTTATATGGGAATTTATGGCAATCTACAATTTTAGCAACTTGGAGTAAATCAGTAGAGAAACTCATATTGTAAGGATCTTACGGGATTCTTGTATATAAAGTGTTCAGTCTTTCTTTCCAATTATTGAATTTTGTCCGGGATCTGGGCCCGTATTTTCATACCAACCCATTCTTAGACTTAATAATTAAGAATAGACTTAGACTCAAGAAAAATACATCAGCGTTTGCAAATATACAGGGTACGAATTTTCACTATATCAATAACAAATTGTTATAAATAAAAAAATGATGTCATTAGAGATGGTGAATGCCAAGATATTTAACATTAAAGTGCTCTTAGAATAGTAAAATTTCAAGAAGATTCTTTTTTTTAGTCTCAAGTCTAAAAATAGGTTGGTGAATATGGGCCCTGAGTTTGCTCATAAACTACGCTATGTGCTTCCTGCCAACCCCATAGTAAAACTATTGACCGTTTGTAATTTCATTTTTAATGTTTGTATGGTCAAGAAATAAAAATAATTTTTATATCAGTTTTAATAAAAATGATATATAAAATTCAAACACATTTTTCAAGTTTTACTGCATATCTGAAAATTATAATTTCAATAAAAATAGGCCTTAATAAAAAAAAAAACAAGTATGAAATGGAAACAATTTGGTCAGTTGGATAGGTGATCACTAATTACATATGAATGTTAATGAAAGCAATTACAAGATCACAAACAGATAATACAAAAAATATTCACAAATGCTGTCCATCACCAGTATATTATACAAACATACAGATAGCATACTAAACGAGTTAGTCTGTTTTGATAAATTTAATATGTTTAATTAATTTTAAAACAAAGTTAATGTTGTTTTCAGCATGGTTATCATATTCATTATAAACAAACTGCGGCACGATGTTCCACATAGAAAACAATATATGTCGGTTACTATGTGGCAACCAGGGACACCAAGGCATGTTACAATTATTTAGTTCATAATTCATCACACATCCTTTCCCAATTAACGGCGCGTCTGTTCCGATGCCTGCAGCTGTTTCTTCAGCTCGCCCCTCTGAGCAGTAAGCTTTGCAACTTCCATCTCGAGTGTGTCGATTTTTTCATCAACATCAGAGGTTCCATCGGACGAATCATAATATTCATCTTCCACTGCAACAAAACAAAACATTACACCGCTTGAATAAAACGTTATTTAAACAAACAATATAGCGAAACTATTCACGGAGGTATGCTTTTCTATTCATTTACATACATGTATATACTAAACATCATAATGAAATCTTCAGTCTTGTTAAAATTCATATTGTGGAGTACTTTAATTGTGTTTCTAATTTACAATGTTACTGATTTACTTACGTTTATCCGCGTCTTCAAGTGTCGTTACAAGATACTGACAGACGGGCTTGAGCTGTGTTTTAGCCGCACCAGCGACAAACACTGTCAAAGCGTATTCACCATCGTTTGGAGGTTTCATTACGTTGATAACCAATTTGTTGGTCACATGCTCCTCATGACACTGAACTAAACCTGTGTATACAATATCAACGTATTGCTATTCCAACTTTCGTCTGACTAACACACATATCTTTAATTGGGAAAAATTGAATACATTGTATAAGTAACATAGTTATATAGCTTTCTATTGTTGGTGTCTTGTGTGTACTCGACTAAAAGATTGTGCAGGAAAAACAACAGAAAAGCACATAAATAAATACAATGTATACATTATTTAATTACATAGTTATTTTAGCTGTTTTATATTTTTGTTTGTGCGTACTTGACTAAATGTCTATGCAGATACTAAAACAAAAAATGGCAGAAACATACCTTTTAGTTCACTTGAAGAATTCCCACAAGATAATTGTGCTTGGTACTCGTTCTTTGCTCCAATATCAATCCCGAACTCCAGTTGCAGATGTGTTTTTTCTTTAATGAGCAGCTTGGGCTCAAACTTATTCGTTGTAATTAGACCTGCGGCTTTCGCCCGAGGCCCAAACCCCCACCCAATGTTTTCTTTGTCGACTGGAAACTCTTTGAAATCCTTCATCCTTTCTCTGCACACGATTCGCGTTTTGAGCAGAGTTTTTTTCCGCTGATTGGTCTTTCCACCCTCAACGGTTAAGTTATATGCCGCCATTTCAACAGGACATCTCAGTTCAAAAATAAAATGGCCCTTCTTTCTTGAACTGAACACTAGTTGATCAGTTTTGATACCTGCAAAGGACTTAGTTATTTTATCATTCGTCTTTCCATGTAAATCAAGAACGTTTGCCAAGTCAGACATATCTACAACACATTCATAGTCTTTCGCTAGTTTTCTAGGTACTTTGAATGAAACTTTGCAGCAACCACCAACGGTCTCAACAATGCACTGGTCTTCACTGGTTAGGCGCATATTCAATTCGTGAAACTTTCGAGTGAGGAAAGGCAGTTTCATAAAAGCTCGTTCGTTGTTGATCCTTTTAGACTTGGGCAACATTTGATCCTCTGGGTCGTCGGGTAGGCAGTATTGCACAAACAGCTCAGGAGCAGTTAAAAACCAGAATCCTTTGAACAAGCCGGATTTCACTTTTTCCTGTTTACGGTCTTTAATATGCAGAATGTAGCGGGGATGTACAGGCCACCACTGACCATTTAAATGGACTTTGTTCCACCGAGATTGCATAAGATCTTTGACGACCGTTATATCTCCTGGTTTGTAGTCACCAGTTTTGCCAATCCCTATTACCACTTTGCATTCAATGTTTGCTTCTCTGCAAAACACAAATCCGGTATTTGTGATAAACGTACCATAATAATTAAACAAATTAAATTAATAAAACATGCAAAAACATTATTGAACGTTTAACACAATGGTAAAATTAATGTTAAGTTGTTAAAATATACATGTATAATTCACGCAACAAACATTCCAATCTAGTATAAAGTAATTCCATTTGGCAGGCTGCAGATTGTGTGTGCTGCTTTTATGATACGAAATAAATTAGTAAACTCATTTTATTTTGATAATTAATTAGACACAAGAAAAAAATAAAACGTCTGCATAATAGGATACAAGAAACGTGCGTTCAACTGCAGGTGGATTTCTCCGTTTGCATATTTGTATAACCTCGCATGCAAAGGTTAAACAAAACGTAGCAATTAACATCTTAACACAATAAATGCAACCTTTAACGATATAAATAATGTACACAACCATGGGACTCGTGTACTTGATAATTTCATTTAACACAGAAACCTACTTGCACATTCTAGCAAATCCATCAGCAAAAGCAAGCTTGTGAGAGAACATCTGGTAAGCCAGGTGCAAGGGAGAATCTTTCGGGTATTTGTCCTCAACGTTGTAGTTACATTTCAGCCAGTACAACAAAGCCCTATAGTTGAAAGAAAAGTAGTTTGCCATTGCCAAAACACTAAAACAATGTATATGGTTAGAAAAGGATCTAGGATCACATCAAGTTGACTTAGTTTTATTTTAGCTAAGCTATTTCGATAATTAATAAAGAGGAAGAATATGATGAAGAATAGAAGCCCACTGCATTTCATCCTGAACCGTTTTCTGATTCAGTACAAATTAACGACGGAATGGTTTTTACGTTTGGTCGAGAAGAAGTTGATTCAGATGAACAGTTTTTCAAAACGTTGTCGTGTATGTTACTTGATTTACCTGGTCATGAAAATGTCCCTGTCTGCACTTTTCACAATCGGCTGTTCAAGATACGCCAATAAAGACTGAAAACTCTCAGCATCTTTGGCCGTTGCCTGGGTAAAGAACAGCATTAGCATCAGCCTGCATTCATGTGGATACATCACATTCATGTAATATTTACACAGTGTATTTTGAGAATAATTGAGTATTGTGTATGAAAGAGTCATCTACAAGTAAGGACATAAAATTGTTAATTGGGCAGTCAGGCTTTAATGCGACAGACTATGACCGATTTATACCAACGTATACATTTATACTCCTATCGGTTTCTTAAGCTAACCTCAACAATCAATTCTGTCTGTAGTTGTTTTTATATTCAATTATTTATATGACCATGCAATGCTATAATTATTTTGCCTCAAATGTTTCCAATATTTATGCTGAAAAACTAATAAATATTAACTGAAGTATAATGCAATTACAAAATCGACATGTTTTGACGATCGCACAATTGCAAGTTTCGTACTTTGAAACCGAGTCAATTAATAATCAAATCGTCAGCCTGTTGACAGAATATCAATGGACTTTATACGAAGGTACGTGACAAGGAAAGAAACGTTTGTTTAACTATTGTGTCGGCAATCCTTAATGTTCCATCTTATAGATATTTCCTGCTAACTTTAGGTTGTGCTTTCGCATTGGAAATCAGTTTGAAACCTGATCTAGATTTGAGGGCGTCGTACACAGAAGACATTATTATCATGTTTCTTTTAATCAAGTCAATCTACTTCTACTACTTGGTTTTATTTATACAAACAGATTTAAATCATGAATAGACCAATACAATAGAAAACGAAAGTATATCAATATGCAACAAAAATAATGATCTATAATGCAACTATTGTTTTAAAAAAGAACTTTACAAATCTGGGCAAAATCAATGTTTGAAGTTCAACATCGGACAAAAACTCCGTTTTATAATGTCATTAATAAAACAGACTAAAACAGTTAAATTACATATACTACAACGTGGCTGTTAATTATGCAATACAAAATCATTAATAAAACCAATACAACTTCCAGATTCCAATGTACCATGAGAAACAAGAGTTATAAGCTTCGTTGTTGCAGTTTGCGCATAAAAAAGTCTGACTAAACTAGTAACACAACTAAACTTAATCAATAGTCGAGTACCTACTTTGCTAGCATGAGTGTCGATCCAATTCCAATCTCGTTTAATTGCATGCATATTTAAAGTTGTTCGTTTCTACTTCAGTTTGAAAGCAACAAACCCAAAAATGAATCGACACCAAAACAATCAACAAAACACGACTCAGCACAAAGAATTTGTGTGAATCCGCTAGCCGCTCACACTGATTCCCAATACGTAAAATGGGTCGTTTTGAATTTCAGTAAACGGATCGATTCAAACAGGAAGTATACAGATAACGTTAAGGCAGTAAATAATTCACAACATAAATAATTAAATCGTACAAACCGGAACAGATCATAAATACAGCGGCTTGCTTTAAGAAACAAACATAGACATATTGGTCGCATTTGAAAGAACAAAATTAAAAATATCGGTCGCATTTGAAAGAACAACGTGTTGCTTTTAATAAAAGTCCCGATGTATCTTAAAGAGGTTTAGACGCAATTAAATAATTGAATCTTGTACGTAATTCGTGTGCTTTCGTATATCTTTGAGATTGGGTCATACAGAAATAGTAGATTATATTCGAATGTCATAATGTATGCATACTTTAATGTTTTTAAAACTATAAATGGGTCTCCTAAGTCTGCTGAAGTTTCTTTTTTTCAGTAAAGTATATAATTATAAATTTACCCATAAATGTAGCAAGAGCTAGGCATCTATCTTGTACTGTTCGAGAACGGGGTGGCAATTATATTTATTGTTTATTAGTTTCAGAGTTATTCTGGGTTTACAGAACAACAGCGGTTTACGGGACATGTGGTATACCAGAGCGGAGATTACAAGAAAACAATCAGTGTGCACATTACGACTGAGTTTCTAATTGTTATGATGATTCTGAGATCCGTTCACCGATGATTATTCAATGGCTGTTCAGCATTGGGGCCACTCCATAGTGTGTGGGTAGTAATAGAGGGGCGAAACACTGTATAAAACATATAAGAGCAGATTTTTAGCAAACTGGAATAATACATTTGTTGTAACAATTAATTCATGTAAATCAACTGCGTTCGAGTTCATTAAATCATTATCACGGTTAAAAATAATGTCCAAGACGCATATATAGGTAGTAGATTTTTTATAACTAACTGAAAGGTCAAATACTATTCACTTAGTTGCGTTGTAAGCAATCTTATTAAAATCCTAATATTTGCTCCATTAGCTGTTGTTATTGGCCAGTCACTGGATATTATAATATCGTCAAACAGAACATGATGATGATCCGGCGCGAATATATTGCATAATTATAGCAAGCACGTGTTAAGTGACATACATGTGACATACATGTGCTCACGTATTACCGTTAAACGGTTTGTGAAATTCATTAATAACCATGTTTTACGCCCAATGTTTTACTTTTAAACCAGTCTTAACACACCGGTTTCTTTTACAAACAAGAAACGTCTTTAAAAAAAGACAATCGGCGTAGAAATTAATATTGAGATGTCATTTTGTGCCCTACATATAATACAAGAGGACCAAGCTGAGACTTTTTCGTTCCCTACTAAGGAGACTTCTCGGACCCCAGATTTTTTACGGTCCCTACTAATGAGACTTCTCGGACACTATATTTTTCGGGCACTATAAGAAAACGTATCGGCCCACAACATTAATTTGAGATGAACTCAATAATTATTAATATCTGTACCGTGAATAAACCGATCAAATACCGCCCCATGTTTTCACCAGTGATACGTGAATAAGCTAAATACTAGTAAATTACGTAAACATAATTGATACATGAATTGGTCAGGCAAATTTAACAAATTAACATTGTCAGAAAATAATAGCGGGAATGAATGAGCAGTAAGTTTATGAATTCCCCATTTATTGCAATTCTCGGGTTAAGGATTCTCCAGACGCTAATTGATGCGTGTGTATTAACACAGCTTTACCGCGCGCTATTTTTAGAATGATTCTCCTGCTGGAGTTGTTCTCGCTAGAATTAATTCACGGGGACGACAGTCGGTTATAGCGTACAATAATATTTTTATAAAATAATAGTAAATATAAGCTCAATCAAATTTGCTAATATTTGTTTTGCTTATTGATCAGAAAAATACCAGAAATTTACCACTTTATATTTTGTGCTTGCGAACTCAACAGGCAACATTATACGTTGTGACCGACTGTCGTCCCCGTGAATTGTAGCATTGTTATTGCTATTTATAGAGCGCGCCTATTATGTAGGCTAAACAATACAGTTATTTTATTATGTGAATGAATATAACATTATGATCATGACATACAATGAGTAAAATTGTTCATAATTATGTTCATTTCTAGAGTGTATGTCGAAGATATGTTTATAACTTTAATTTAACCGCTTATGTAAACAATAATTTAAATTGTTAATCCCCAAAAGTATGCAACAGTTATTGGTATACGTTAAACCATTGTTTAAAGTTTGCATTCCCTAAAATTAGAAAATTTGCCCAATTATCTTGGCATTCAATTTTCCCGCTGCATAATTATCGCACGATATCTAGGTCAAAAGTGACCTTAGACAGCTACGCCCAACAATGCGAAACTTGTGCATGTGTATATTATGGTTATCTAGACAAAACCCGCCCTGGACAATTTGTGGATTTGTGTGTTCCGCTGAGCAAAGTTTCACCCCGTGACTGATCACGTGATTTGTGAGACAAATCATGTGATTTCATTTTTGGAACATGGCGAATGCAGTGAGGATGTTCGTTGCGGCGTTGTTTATTTTTGGTAATAATATATTATTTTCTTTTGCTGTTTGCGTAATGTTTGTGAATGCTTAATAATTTAGTCACTTCCGATGTTTAAATGGATAAAATTTAAATACTAAATAAGGTAAACTTGCGGTCAGGCAATTATTATCCATACATATAAACAAGCTAAATATTTGACCAGCATAGTTAAGCTATTAGGCCTTAAGGGTTACATTACCACACACACCATATCAGGGTAATTTATTACAAGCAGTTTGGTTTTTCCAGGGACCTATAAAAACAATAGGTCCCAGGTTATTCATTGATTTCCTGAGTTTGAGCAGTTATAGCCCAGTGCAACCCAAAATCAATGTGCCTTTAATTTCGATGATGTGTTGTTTTTATTGTAAACTGTAATATGTAAAATTTTGATGATGTGTTGTTTTTATTGTAAACTGTAATATGTGAAACTACGTTAGATTTTCAGATATAAATCACCAAGAAATCAACAAAATGTTCAATGTTGACATTATTTTTAACCTGAAATTAGAATCAACAAAACACTAACACGACATTCTGTTGTAAACTGATTTGTCTTCAGGAGCAGTGAGCGCCCTCCCCCAGGAGATGGTCCAGATCCAGGTGATGGATCAGCCTCCCACCTGGGGGGACGTGTACAGTGTTCAAGGAACTCTGCAGCTGCCGTACGCAGAAATACAGGAGCCCTTCGCCGGCTTCTATGATTCCAAGAACAAACGCAGCAGGATTGATTACTATGGAGGTATTGACACTGAGTGAATACAAACCAATGCTCACTGTGCCATTCATTTAATTAACCTGGGGCTGGCCTCTTCATATATATTATCATTATGAACATTAGGCTCAAAGAAAATCCTGTTTTGCTGTACATTTTTCATAATAAAATCTTATAAAATGCCCAAAACGAGAAGGATTTCAACATAGTGCAAACTATTTTGATAGACAAACATTTTAGCTGGTACAAACAAATGAGAATGTCCCCTTTAAATTATTTTAATAGGAAAAAAAAAACTTGGCTGTCAGTGGTCTGTTGTTTTTCTCTATAATTGTCAAAAGTTTAGTTAAAAAATTCCTTAACAAGCTATTAAATTTATACAAGCAATTATAATTCATTTAACAGAAGTAAGCAACCCAGGGTACTCATGTTTACTTTCGTTTTGTAAGTTTTATTGGACAAATCCGAAAAACGTGAATGTTTCCCAGGCATGGTTCAGACAATGCAGCGTGCAGACATGGGCCCTTATGGCTCCAGCTACAAGGTCGCTCCAATGACCAACTACCAGCAGCGCAATGTCATGAGCTGCTTCCAGGTCAACGGAACCAGCGGGGCCACTGTCGATATACAGAACATGCTGCCTGACCTGACGGGCTTCCAGGTAACTGATTTTCATGTTGGACACTGGTTTCAAGTCCTGACGTCATTCAACACTAGACAACTGGCTTCGTTGTCACTACAATTGCTGGTAGCTAACAAACAGTAGAAAAGGGCTACTATTATGTCTAAAATAATTTGGATACCAAGATTTGTATTTTTACAATTGCTGGAAAACATATTTCAAAATGGCATGTATGTTTGGATAAAATATAAAGAGCTCTCCAAATATTGTTTTTACATTTTACTTGAAGAAAGGCCAAACCCTTGTAGGTCAACTTATTTCATAAAGATGTTAGCAGTATTGTTAGATGTACAAATTACATGCATTTTATATATCATTTATTGACATTATTATTTATTAATAACAGTTAAATGTTCTTTTACCCCAAACAGTTTTAAAAGTTTATATGGTGTATGGCATTTTCTCCAAAGATGTACAAATGTAATACCAATATGTTCTTTATTTAACTTCAGTTCCTTTTTAGAAAAAAATATCTCATTTTAAAGACACATTTGTCTGGTTATTTGTGTAACACTCAGACAAAATCTGTGTAAATAGTTGCTATTAATGTTGATACTTAGTTAAGTTAGTTTTGTAAATGACTCCCATTGATGATAAAACCCATGGCCTCCGAAACTAATTTTGTTGAAAAACATTAGCTTGACAGACAGCATGTTTTCAACAGGATATCTATTATTGGTTTATTTTGGCAAATATTTTGGATGGATTCTAATGGTCTTAAAATTCTTTAAAACTTGCACACTAACTTCAAACAATCCCACATTTTATTGTAGTGTAGACTTAACAAAACCGCACATAAAATAAAACGTTTGAGTCATTAGGGTATAAATAGCAATTTTTAACATTTTTTTTTTCAGGACATGTCAAAACAATGCTAACATTAGTATTTCGTTGAGATAGTCTGTAAGAACTCATTTGTCTGCATGGATTTTATGTCAGTTTTCTCTAGTTTTGCACAAGTTTCTATTTCCAAACAAGTCTGTAACAGGCTTAACTTTTACATTTCATGATTTGTTTTCTTGTTTAAATTCTTAATGTGTATTGGGGACACATCTAGTGGTTTCGGAAGTGCAGTTGCTTGAAAAGATTTCATCGAAAAATGTCAGAAATCTACAAAAATTGAATACTCCTCTTTGAAATGTTGACACTCTAATTATGGCAATTTAACTGGAAGGCTGTGCATTACATTAGCGACAACCCTTTCTTAAAACAGGAGGTCTGGACTTTTTCCTAACCACTGTGGACAATAACTAATGCTGGGGTTGTCATTCATATTCACTGGTAATCAACTATATGCCTCCAAAAATGATAAAATAGATTATAACTAATGCTGTAGTTGTGATCAGTATTCATTTCCAATCATTTCTTTATTCAGAAACAAAGCCAACAAGACATCGTGGACGGTCACACCTGTGACGTGTGGGTCATGGTAGACCAGCAGGGTCACAAGAAGAACACGTACACAATGTGGGTCGACCCTGACGACAACAGCCCCGTGCGATACGAGATGATGGGCTTCGACTCGCTCCTCGGCTCCCACTATGACAAATATGTGCTCGACTACTTCCAGTACAACAATGCACCAATTCCAGCATCCATCTTCAATCCCCCACAGAGTAAGATCAGTTTGTAGCATCAATGCAACCATTTCTCCTTTAGAAACATCATGCATGAAACAAGTAAGAGGACTACTTCCTTGGCATCACACGCATTTCCATACCACAGTAATTATAGGCTACATGCCATCTTAATTCTAAGATATTTCATCTGTGGACATACACCTCAGCCATTGAATGCATGTTCTTGGCATCTGTTTATTTAATTGATGTGTAAAGAAGTTAGTGTGCTTAGTTTCTTTTGCAACTATTGTTGATTGTGTTTCATTTTCACATATTCTGTGGAAAATATTTCAAAGTGACATGTATTTTTACAAAGTCCTAACATTTGGAACTAAATGTTATTAGTGTTTATACCTATATCATACTTTTTTTTCCCCTTGGTTTAAGACATGACCTGCGGCGGATTTCCCGGACCGGGCAGTGGGGAGCACCGTGTCCTTAGCAACCCCATCACGGAGTATGTAAATCACCACGATGACCACATCACGGAGATGTTTGACACGTTCAAGAGCAAGCACGGCAAGCAGTACGGACACGAGAAGGAACACGCGCAGAGGCTGCACAACTTCAGACAGAATGTGAGGTGAGCACAAGGTCACGGTCAGAGCTACGGCTAAAATGAAGAAGGATGTAGTTAGGGTGTGTTTTATAGCTCCTCTATCTTTGCATGCATTCCAACAAAAATCAGAAAAATGTTTGTCCAGAATCTATTAATCTGTAATTGACAGCCATGCTCACACAAAGTATAAAATAAACGTAACATTGATTGTGTCCTACTTTGGCATGGATTTAACTCCTCAAACCAATTGAGGATTTGTAGAATTTGAGATTTGAATGACAACATTTGAACTACTTTTTGAGGCGTGTCGTGGGAAAACCGGGCTTAATGCATGTGCTTAAAGTGTCGTCCCGGATAAGCCTGTGCAGTCCCCACAGGCTAATCCAGGACGGCTTTTTCCGCCTACAGTGGATTTATGTTTAGAAGAGACTTCCTTGAAACAGAAAATACCATAAAAGCGGACTGCACAGGTTAAGAATATAGACATTCACTACATGTACATATTTTTTACGACCATGATGCATCATTTCCAGGTTTGTTCACTCTAAGAACAGGCAGGGCCTGTCCTACAGACTTGCTGTCAATCATCTCACAGACCTGTCAAGGGCGGAGCTTAAGATTCGCAATGGCTACAGACACACACCCGGGGATCATGGTGCCCAGGTGTTCGATAAGTCCACTGTTGACCGTGCATCCATCCCTGACACCATTGACTGGAGGATTTTGGGTATTCATTTTGAAGTAGTTTTTAGCTAAACTATTCACCGAATAGTTCGAGCTATACTACTGTACTCACCCGTTCGTCGGCATAGGCGTAATGCTTTGGTTAAGGTTTGCGTGCAACAAGTCCATATCTCTGTGACTACTACAGATATTCAATTGAAACTTCACACATGTGTTCGGGGTCATTATGTGAGGTCAATGACCAAGACCCATAACTCTGACCTGCAATTAGCATAATTATGCCCCTTTTTGTACTTAGAAAATCAAGTTAAAGTTTGCATGCAACAACTCCATATATCTTTAACTACTGGAGATATTCCATTGCAACTTCAAACATGCCTTCATGGTCATTATATAAGGTCACTGACCAAGGCCCATAACTCTGACCTACAATTTAGCAGAATTTTGCCCCTTATTGTTCTTAAAAATTCAGGTTAAAGTTTGCGTACTCAGAATGGATTGAGCTATTGTTATGAAAGTTCATACATAGATACCTTAAAGCGAGGCCTCACTTGGGATTGCATATGAGGTGGGTGGGGTCAAGGTCACTGTTACTAAAAACAGAAAAACAGTTTCGGCTAAGGCGAGAGTTTTTTTATTTCTTGGTTCTCGGAAAAAATTAGAATGTACCCGATATCGTAAAAATGACCTTGTGAAAGAGTTTCAACCTGTGAAACGGAATGCAAAAAAAACCACTAAAGAAATGTCTAAATTTTATGTAACATACATTGTGACTGTATATCGCTGTATGATTCATATGATCTGCTCTCTGTTACTTTATACATCATGCAACACTTAAAGTCAGAAGAAAATACTCAGTAAAAACAAATTAAGATCTAAGAATCATTGTATTCAATACACATTTATAATTGTAAATCAATATTATAATTAACAAATTTCATTGGTGTACATTGATTTATAAATAAAATATATTCATTTAGTTTTCACTTTATTAAACATGATACATATAATATGGCCACTGCCCAGCGACATATGACCTACTGTGTTTAACTGTTAGCATATTTTAACAATAGTTTTATCTGACAAAGATTGCCTTTTAATGTTACTATTATTGGTATTAATGTCATGTTTATCATGCAGTGATTAAGTTAATGTTGTGTTTCATGATTTTTTTAAGTAATAATGCATAAAGATTTTAATATCACTGCCCATTTTCATTTGTGAAATACTAGTCATTAATTTACTCAATTCTGTATTGTTGTTTTTTAAATATTTTTTTCCCTCTTCCAAAAATGTCCGAGAACCAAGAAATAAAAAAACTCTGGCCTAAATAACTTGAGAACGCATTGAGATATTTTAATGAAACTTAATACAAAGATACCTTATATTGAGACCTCGCTTTGGATTGCATATGGGTTGGGCGGGGTCAAGGTCACTGTTACTAAAAATAGATAAACGGTTTCCGCTCAATAACTTGAGAACGCATTGAGATATTTTAATGAAAATTTATACTTAAATACCTTATATCGAGACCTCGCTTGGGATTGCATAAGGTGTGGGTGTCGTCAAGGTCACTGTTACTTCAAATAGAAAAATGGTTTCCGCTCAATAACTTGAACGCAATGAGATATTTTAATGATACTTCATAATTTTAATGATACTTCATACAGTGAGATATTTTAATGAAACTTAATACATAGATACCTTATGTCGAGACCTCGCTTTGGATGGCATATGGGGTGGATGGGGTCAAGGTCAATGTTACTAAAAATAGAAAAACGGTTTCCGCTCAATATTTTTATTGGTTGTAGTGATAAAGGCCCATAGCTCTGACAAAGCGGTTGAATAGTCAAGCGCGCTGATCTGAGACAGCTCTTGTTTTCTTTCTTTAGCCCGGACCTGTAAAAAACATTTCCAATTACAAAACTGGTATCTTCCCGCAACGGAATTTCAAGAAAACGCAACTGATAGCATTGTGATTTAATTACCTTGTAAGGTGCTTAAAATTCTAGTAATCACATCATTAGTCCCTCTGTTGTTTCACTTCTGGTGTGAAGCATAACTCAAAACGTTTTAAATGGATTCAAATTAAATAATGATAATTGTCAGTTTAACATAATTGTAACTTTTCATATATTAAATTTTCTTGTGCAGATAACAGGAAGTATAAGAAGTGTTTTCTTAAATGTTTAGAATTGTTCCTGTTTGCTTATTTTCCATGTGCAAGCTTATTCTCCCCTGCAGAGCATTACTATGATTGTTTTGTATAGAATTAAAAGGAAATAACATGGTTTTTAACAGCTTAGATAAAACTTTAAGTTTCAGAAATTAACTGTATCTCACACTCTTGCCTATAAAAAGGTATACAGTCATAGCAACATTCCAATCCATGGGCCTTTCGGGGTAAAATAGGGAGATATCTGAGAGTTTTACGTTGGAGTTTCAGTGGCCAACTAACTTTTAAATTGTGCTTTCGTACACTTAATAAATAAGTTTCAGAAAATTATGTGAGCTTGAAACTCCTTTTAACTTCATAGCATCATTTCATTTATTGCACAGTCCAGGGGCAGTAACTCCAGTCAAGGACCAGGTTGTGTGTGTGTGTGTGGATCATGTTTATCTTACTGGGTCTTTTTATTAATGATAGATTTTGGTGAAATACTTCTTCCTGTATTGGGGTAGGGTATTTTCCCCTAATGGGCTTCTGAAACCAAAGTCCCAACTTCATAACATCATTGCTGTTATTGCACAATCCAGGGGCCGTAACTCCTGTGAAGGACCAGGGTGTGTGTGGATCGTGCTGGAGTTTTGGCACGGTGGGGACCATCGAGGGGGCGTACTTCATAAAGACGGGGGAGAGGATCCGCTTCTCTCAACAGCAGCTCATCGACTGCTCCTGGGGCGAGGGAAACAACGGCTGCGATGGCGGGGAGGACTTCAGGTAACCATGCCAACTGTTAAACTAGGTCGGCGCTTAGTAATATAAAATAGTAGCCAAATTTTTAGATTTTGCAAAAATACCTGTCAGTTTGAAATATTTACACCCTGAAATGTAAATATGTACCCCATTTTTAACTGCTGTTTAAACTTTTAGTAGCGATTGGCTATTTTGACTAACATAGCGGTAGAACTCAGTATTTGATTTAGGGCATTACATTAACTGTTAGCCTCAGTACATAACATTAATTTTGGTATCTAGTGGATAATAATTTAATTATTTGATTTGAAGCGTAACATTAGGATTATTGTCAGTAGAAAATATGAATGAACATGGTCTAAGCTTGTTTCATTATTTTACAAGTAGTGGATGTGAAACCTTACTATTCATATGATAGTTAATAATTTATTATTGGGGTGGGGGAGTATAAACTGCCTACTAGTATATTTCAAGATTTTATATGGTCGTGTCTTTCAACAAACGAACAATGTATGAATTTTATTCTGTTTCTAATGTGCAACACTAAATATGCTCCACTTTTCTTGATTCTTTGTTAAAACAGATTTCTACGGGCCTATGACTGCTTACTGTTAAGTGTTGTTCCACAAATTTGTATTTTGCATTTTATGATAAAAAGCATATGCATTTGAAGATAAAATACGAGTGTTAAACCTTGTTGTTTACACAAAATATTTTCTGTGTGGATCATGTTGTCAGTCGCAATCTGACCACATGAAGTGTCTACTATCTGTAAAGTGTCTTGCAGGTCTTACAACTACATCATGAAGTCTGGGGGACTGACATCCGAGGAGCAGTACGGCCAGTACCTGGCCCAGGTTAGAATGGGTGTTCATGTGTTCAGTGATTCAAAATGGATTTCATCAGGCATAAGAATCTTACTCTTTTTAGCGAATAGCCTCTTCTGTTTTTTTCACTGAAAATTTTCGTCGCAAATACCATGAAGTTGTTGAACTTTGTCAGATCTGTGTAAATCGGACAAGATGGGAGATGGGTTTTAGGATTTTATCAGATGTTATTTTAAATTTCCATTCTTCTGCCTGTGTAATAAAAATATGTTGTCTGGTATATGCGTGCATTATTTACTGGGTAGATGTACAGGTGTATACTATTTAAAAGAAAATGTTTGAATACTAGTAAGTAACCTAAATTTAAAGTAATAAATAAAAAATGTGAAGGAGTGAAATTCTTAACTCCGAACAGCTAACATTAGTCTGTTCATGTGGATTTGCTGGCTTTTTCAGGATGCTTATTGTCATGATAATGCGACCACACCAATTGTCAAAATCCAGAATTTCACCAACGTCCCTTCCATGGACCAAGAAGCCCTCAAAATGTCCATTGCTATACACGGCCCGGTTTCCGTAGGGATTGACGCGGCCCACAAGTCCCTGTCATTCTATGCCGACGGAGTTTATTACGAGCCTGCATGTGGTACGTAAGACTCATGCATGCTTCGATTGATAAGATTGCTTATTTCCTATGATTACAGGACGGTTACTGTCACGATGACAAGGTGTCAGCAATGGTTCAGCTCTCTGGGTACATGAATGTCACGGCTTACGATGAGGAGGCCTTGGCATTCGCTGTCGCCACTAAGGGACCTGTTTCTGTGGCGATCGACGCTTCCCATTTGTCTTTGTCTTTCTATGCTGACGGTGTTTATTATGAGCCCGACTGTGGTAAGGGAAACAAGAACCCAGTTTCCGTAGTAGCCAGTAGTTTTCCAAGCCTCGTTTTGCTGTGACCTCTCTTCAGGCAATCTCAAATCCTTCCCTCCACACCTCTCATTATCCACTCCGTTGCTCTAGGTGTTGGTTTTTCCTGCTACCACCACACATAGTGTAGATGTTCAATTTCAGAGAATAAAATATGTAAAATATTGATGAATTAGACTCATTTATTATAAATAATAAGCATTTTGTGAATGTAGCCTGTTTACATTTTAAGATATATGAGGCGTGTCATGCGAAAACCGGGCTTAATGCATGTGCGTAAAGCGTCGTCCCAGATCAGCCTGTGTAGTCCGCTTTTATAGTATTTTCTGTTTCAAGCAAGTCTCTCCTAAACATAAATCCACTGTAGGCGGAAAGTGGTGTCCTGGATTAGCATGTGCAGACTGCACAGGCTAATCCGGGACGACACTTTATGCGCATGCATTAAGCCCGGTTTTCCCACAACAGCACACATATGTAAGTAAGACTTTATGATCATCAACCTATATACAATAGATGTAATGTTCAAATTGATTTAGTAGGTAGTGAAAACCTTTGTTCAACACTATGTTCAAGTTGCAGCTTTTTAGCACTCGTGAGTGTGGCATCTGTATGTGATATCTTACCAGAAGCGTATAGAAGAAGAATTATTGTATTTTAGTTTGACACAAATTGCTTTTATCTTTAAATTTAGATATTATTTTTAAATTTAAAGCATTTCTGTAACCACTTGCAGACATGTTGTAATGCTAGCAATACTTAGGTTTTAAAATCATCATGGTCAGTATAGGTTCACTTCATTTTATGTCAACAATAGGGTCAGTCTCTCTACCAGGTAATTCAGTGTCGGGTAACTATGTGGATAAGATATAAGAATTAGACTGTATTAAAGAAGGCTTAATAATAAAGTCAGTCTACATGTTTTGTCTTCATAAAATAAAACTTTAATATTGATTATAATGAGATCTGATATAGATCAAATAAAACTGTTTTAAGGCGCGTCGGAAAACCGGACAATGCATGTGCGTAAAGTGTTGTCCCGGATTAGCCTGTGCAGTCCGCATTTATGTTTAGAAGAGACTTCCTTGAAACACAAAATACCATAAAAACGGAAAGTGCCGTCCCCGATTTAGCCTGTGCGGACTGTGCAGGCTAATCTGGGACGACGCTTTACGCACATGCATTAAGATCTCTTTTCTCACGACGCCCCTCTTTTATATCTGTACCATTTCTGTTTAGATTTTTTAGAAAATTAGATGTAAACTTCTCTCTTCCAAAGTATGCTGCTGTCATTTTTTACCATGCTTAAGTTTGAGTTGTATTTTGGACTGATTCAAGGAATACTTGGTATCATCACTTCTTTTGACTAAAATAAGCACTTGAGGTTAAAACGTATGTTATACTAGTTTGACGAACACTTTGAGTAATGTTTGTTTTGAACGATGTAAGCACTTGATGTGGATGTGTACTATGGACTGGATGGATGAATGATTAAATGTAAGTCAAAAATCTTAAGACTGCTATGGGCCAGATTTGGTTGCTAGAAAATGATCATTGAAATTTGCATTGTAGAAGATCTGTTTCATTACTGTCAGTCATAGACGTTTATAACTTGAATCATAAGTGTACAGGTATTGAATCATATTTTCATAACACATTGTTATTTGTTATCATATTCCTAGGAAGCAGCTCTTCTATTGAAATAAGCAGGGATCACTACATGTACTAGGTGTGATTATTTCTTCTCTCAGATGATTGCCTCTCTTTCAAAGGCAAATTTGTGTCTCCAATTAGTGTTCCAATTTGCTGGATCCGTTTTGAAATTATTAGTTTCGGTGCATCCTGTGCCGGGTAGGGGGCGGGGGCATAATTCCCTACTTCTCAAGAGTTTCTGAAATCACACAGGATAGTTCAGTAACATATAAATGAGAATAGACATTGCACTGTTCTGTTTATTTGCCACTCATTTCTCTTTGGAACAAGAGAGATCACTAACAGATACTAAGTAACTTAAATAGCTAGAGCTGTTTAACCATCCGTTTCCTAGGCAACAGCCGTGGTATTGAAATGATCACTAACATATAAGCTTAGCTACACATTGATGTACTTTGTTATTATGTTATTTTCTACCAGACAGACGGACAGGCACGTTATTTTGACTTGCACATTGTACATAGCAAACAGCACATATGGTTAGCAATGAAATATGTGTACGTGTATTTATCTTACCTCGTACAGAATACTCGCTTTTCATTGGTTTTGCGGGGTTATGTGCTGACCATATATTGTTCCATATTATGTCAGTAGCAGTCAATATCCAATCAGTAAAATCATTCTTTCATAATTATAAAATGATTAATAAAAGGTTGGTATATTAAAGAATGGTACTGGGTAAGATAAATTTGTTACATGGCTTCCTACTGACCCCATGCAGTGTGATACAGGGTCAGTAAATTTATTTGGGCCCAAGCTACACTCTCTTATGGGGTCAGTAAGAAGCGATGAAACTATTAGTACCAGTCCACAAAATAACAGAGTAACAAAATATATTGATAAACATGTACATAACAATTATACATATATATCAAGTATACATATATATTATCATTTTCCAGGAAGCGGTCCAAATTTTGACATAATTGAGATCACTAACAGATATGTCATGACTTCAATAGACATTGCTCTGTTCTGTGTTTAGTGTTGCTATTTGCGATCCATTTCTCTTTAAAACAAGAGAAATCACTCTAGATACTAGTGTTTCTTAAATAGATAGAGCTGTTTAATGTAATAATTTGCCGCTGTTTAATGTAGTCATTTGCCGCTGTTTAATGTAGTCATTTGCCACTGTTTAATGTAGTCATTTGTCGTCGCATTCCCAGGCAGTAGCCCTGATGCCCTGGACCACGCGGTGTTGGCAGTCGGGTACGGGGTGCTGAACGGCCAGAAGTACTGGCTCATCAAGAACTCCTGGTCCACGTACTGGGGCAATGATGGCTATGTGCTCATGTCTCAGAAGGACAACAATTGCGGCGTCGCCACGGCACCAACCTTCGTCACTCTCGTGTAACTGGCAACAGCGTAGCAGGGAATGTGTATTACAGCAGTTTCCCTATAGCTACAGTATATCAACAGTGTTTCAAGGAATATATATGTTACAACATTAAGTGCCATTTTTGTTTTGATTGTAGGAACTTCCTTGAACAAACTTGATATGATTTTTGTGATTTTAAAAACCGACTGTTACAAAAACTTGCATTGGTGTATTTGAATTGTTTCACTGTCAATTTTGGCTTTTCCAGATAAAACAAAGTATCCGCATGTTAAACTGTTGCATCTTGAAAATCAAAATTTGTTAACAGGATTTGGAAATTTAACAAACATTTTATACATCTATACATCCATGTAACATTGGTTTACTGTACTTTTTTGTGTGTGCAATCAGCAATTGTAGTGCTATTTTGTATAAGGTTGCTTAATAATAACAAACATTGTGTTGCTATAGAAACATTTTGTTCCAGTGACATTGTATGGTATTGTGGCACTATAAAATTTACTATTTCAAATAGGTTTGTACTTGTTAAATATACCATACTTAAAGTTACTTGTTGAGTTATTTTTGTTCATTAATACTCATAACTTTCTTGGTTCTGTATATATTTCACTAGACATCTGTGATAATGCGTTATCTTTCACGCCAGTGCCTTACTGGAGACAGCACTATACGATTACTGTACTAGATATGCTGATGTTCATAATGTGATATGTTGAAAGATTGAATGTGTATTTTCTTATCTGTGCAAATCAAAATGTGACGTTTTTTATGTTGCTTTTTTCCTACAAATTCTTTTATAAAATATATGTTATTAATCTGTACTTTGTAGAATGAATGTAACCTTTCAGTTGTCAATATTGCTGTTAAACTAGTTTCAGATGTCGAGTATTAAATGTTTATAATGTTTTAAGGTCTTCGCAACATATCAGAAACATGTCAGTGTTTAACATTCCACGATTTTTGTATTTGAAATGCTATAGTTTGTATGCTGCAATATAAGGAATGTGTAGGAAAACTCACAGAATTCTGTCTCTGCAAAACTGTACAAAAATTAAAATAGCACACATGAATAATTTGTAATGTTGTTGTTGTTTCTTAACGATGTCCTCAGCTGTTGATATTTGTTGTCCAGCTGTTGTCACTTTTTAACAAGTGGTTATAGTCATAGAACCATAGTTACTAAAATTAATTGCTGAATACGGGTCCAGAAATGTCGATCCTATCAGTGGCGTAGCCAGGCCATTTTCGTGTTGTAGACCCGATCATAACGTCAAGATACGAAGTTAATAGGTTGTCAAAGACAATGCTTTAAAGACGATGTCTACAGTTTTTTCCCTTTCGTGAAAATTTTTCATTTTGACATATTTTGCAGATTGTTCAATGCCTAATACATTGAAACCATACAAAATGGGGGTCACTGCATTAGATTTTTTTGGAAAATGCATGTAAATGACCTACCTGTGAATGCATTTTTAGGAAATTCTGATGCTGTTTTTGTTTTAGCAAAAAAATAGTATTGACCATTGATTGGTAAAAAATAACGACATCCTATTGGTTGAAACGGGTAATGGTAAGAAAGCAATCCATTACATAGTGAAAAAATAATATTATATTTGCCAACAAATGCTTTTTCATCCTTTTTTAATGAAAAAATTCTACATTTTGTAATCATATAAAAGTTTGGTTTTGACTATAGAAAAACATCGGTTCCGTGAAAATTCCTGAATTTTCGATATGTATTACATAATTATATTCTTAACAAATTGCAAAAAAGAAAACAGATGGTCACCGTGTTTGTTTTCGAGCAAAAATATGTAGTTTACATGTCCGTATTGGACATTTTTCTGTAAAAAACAGGATAGAATGACAGTCATAATTTATAACAATACACTTATAATAGTAAAAAGATATATATTATATATAATTATTTTAGTAACAGCAGTTGATTATGACTAAGTACAAAACGTTATTACAGCCAAAACACTTTCACAATAATCGCAAGCATGTGCACAGCTATATGCGAGTCCAATGTTCAGTGTGAACCTACTTTCGTTTTCATTTTATTATCAAACTTTCGCAAATAAAATCGAGTCACAAGACAGTTATGGGACTCGGAAGATTTCTGAAATGAGTAGATAGTGCACAATCTTGTCCAGACTATTTCTCAGTAAATTATGGCCAGAATTGAATGGAACTTAATGGGAAGCTTCATTACCAAGGGGAGGTGTGCACTGAACCAGGATGTCCCGCTTCAAAGATTTTTTCTAATAGTTATGGGACTTTGAAGATTTATTAAATAAGCATTTAGTGCACATTTCTTGTCCAGTCTATTTCTATGCCAGAATTCAATGAAACTTATAGGTAGTTTCATTATCAAAATGAGGTGTGTGCAGGGCAGGGCGTTCTCTATCAGATGCTCTATGAAGTAATGGGACTTTGATTCCCATAACTTGGCAAAGCGCATTGGGGAGCATCCATCAGTTCACTGATATCCTTGTTTGTATTGTACGAATATGAGCGAGCGAAGCGAGCGAAAAAAAAAAGCATATTGATACAGTTTTTACCGTTTTGCGGTCCCAAGAAAGCTAAAATACTCACATACTTACTTTCATAATCCGCTTAAGTCCATATCTTTTTGTGTCAAAAGGCACATTTCGTAAAGGAAAATGTTTATATTTAGATTGTCTTTTAATCGATCTCTTCATGAGGAATTAAATCGGTCTACCCTTAACCCCCGTAGCATTCGATTTTTATTGCATTTTTAGGACATTTATTTTTTCACTTTTAATAAAAAGTTGTAGGCCTACAAGGCCTACATGTAGCTACGCCACTGGGTCCTATTTTTTGCAAATACCGTACCATTACATGAGCTATATTCGATTAGCTTTGTTCTTCATGCATAAAAATTAAAACACAGTTTTAAAATACCTATATATATATATTTATTTATTGAACAAAGTCTATAAATATCTAAATACATCAAAATTATTTTGTAAAGCTAAAATAAACAAAGGTCTAACGTTAAAAAGCAACTGTGACGCAAAAGAAATTACAAAAATATTTCCCTTGACATTTTACATTATGTAGAAAAGTATGCGTGAAATGAGCAATTTGTTGTTCGTCGGAAATTTATAAACTATTCATTTTTTAAAAGTTGTTACATGAACTGTGAACAATTTAGTTCTTCTTAGCCATAGGTTAAACTTCTAGTTACAAGTATCATTACGTTTCTTTGCAACTGAAAATGAGCTCAATTCTTTTATTGGCAATTTTAAAGGGGTTTGTTCACAGATTTGTGAACTATTATATTTCTTTATCGGGTGCGTTATTTCGTTGCTTAAAGTCCCTTAAAATCCTCTATAACAGTAGCTACTACTACAGCTAACTATACATGCCGAACTATAATGGCTATATGGGGTGTTTCCAGCTTTCAATCATTACGTTATTCAAATAATGGCAGCTTTAGCTAATCGTGGTAAACTATATAATATGATTGTAGTTATAGTTATGCTTTTTCACAGTGTTATATAAATCAACTGACTTGAAAGCAGCAGAACAAACTCAATATGTAAATAATTAAGAATGACATACTGACACATATTTAGCTATGTACAGTTCATATATGCTATATAAGTATTAGAACAGTATGTTACCGGTATCGAACTATGAAAAAAAGCACACGTCTCTCACTAACAACAAGCAGGTTGAAATCGACGCCTAAATATGTACTATGTACGTTATTTACATGTAAGCACGACACAAAGGTCCAATATGTGGATAAGATGTTAAAATATTTTACAAAAACCTACAACACATTTCAGCATCAAATAACAAAGCTAACGTGGCTATCTAAAGCCTAAACCCTACGCTACTATGTATGACTTTTTTTTATTCGTGAAATTACTTTTAACAATACTGAATTTCTAGACTCTGATAAGAGAATATCTACACAATGAAATATCCCCTTGCTATCTGTAGGTTGAAAACTAAAACATTTCCATTTGTCAAACGATATCTTTAATAACCAATGTTCCCAGGTGTAGTTATCGCAGCCATTTTCTGGTCACTTATCAAACAATTTCCAAGACCGCAACGACGTCGCTAATGTGGTACTGATGATATGCGGCGCTTTTAAAAATAACTCCTTACATCTTCAACTTGTGCCGATATCCGTCAAAACGTAAACATAACATCAACGTGACCCAACGTCAGCTGTTAAGTGGACGTTTGATTAGCGTACGTGTACGCTTTATGTTGCGTGTTAATGGAAGCTGGACGTCGGGTGTGAGTTTAAGTGAGTGTGAGTTGACGTCAGCTGCTAGTGGAAACTCTCGACGCCATGTCTGCAGCTGCGTACGCACCCGCAACTCTTCCTCGGCGTCTGATTGGTCACCATGGTGGAGAGGCCCCGCCCCATGGGGCAGTAGCTGGACGTATGGGCGTGGTCGCCCGTGGCCCTACACACGGGGCATATGTAGCGTCGAAGAATCGGGCACGCGACCCGCCCGCTGCCGTCTGCAACAGAAAAGTAAGGTTATTCACAATCTGAGCTTGTCTGTTTTATGTACTCGCGGTATTCACCACTACGTGCCAGCTAAAATGCTGATATTCTTTAAGGCAATCCACTCACAGCAAACGGTTCTTAAGTGAGCGTTTGGAATTGATTTTAATGTGATTGGACTTTAAGAGTACCGGAAATGCGTATGCAGCTTTAAGTCTGAAATACCTGCGTCTATACAAAGCACCAGTAGACAGATCAGGGTTACCTTTCAAGTTGTGCGAGGTGTACACGGAGCGACGCTCCCCGTTACGTCGACAGAACTGGCACAGGGCCAAACCGGAAGTGGATGCCCAGGGTCGACTGGTTACCGGAAGGAGAGCATCAGATCTCGCATGGATCTCCATCAGGGAGCAGAGGTTCTCAAACTGGGTGGTCGTGACTGGAAAGATAATGTCTCACTGTTTAAACGATTGATTGACACATTTCTTTTGCAATGTTAATGATATCATCAATGGCTTCTTGTTCGTATATTTATTATTGGTAGTAGTAGTAGCAGCAGGTAAATGATTAGTAGCAGTAATATGAGTAGTCACTATGTGCAGAGTTGTAATTGGAGTAAAAATAATTCTTACGTTCATTATCGAATTCCCAAGAAGTTTCAACTGCATTAAGCGTAGCGCCGGTCCTACGATTGTCTAGTGCATGTAAGTCCGCTGCTGGTGGGCTCGTCATGGGGAATGAGCTAACAGGCACCAAAATGGTCCCGGAAGTGACTATTGGTCTAGGTGCCTCCCAGTTTGCGCGTTCCCGTGCAGCTGTGGCTATTGGTGGGGATGTTTCCCAATTTCCGGTTTCACATCCGGTAGCAACACCACGCGATGCTTGGGCAGCAGTATGTGTTGGCGCGGCGTTCGCTGTACCCATGAACTGTATACGGTCGCAAATGGAAGATATCTCGTCTCGGCCACGTGCTCTTCCGTGCGCTTCTTCCGATCTATGCGCATAAGTCAACTTTGGAACGAACACTGGCGCGTTAATAACGCTTACTGGCAGAGATTTGGTAGACATTTTCGACGCACTTGCCGTCAACAACGTTAATTGTGTCGTGTCCCTGTGTTGTATGGTGCAGCTTTTGGCTTGTTCAAGCGTTTTTAACTCTGACGCAATATTGGAAATCCCAGCTGTGTGATTGCCGACATTTTGACGCAACTCCACTGACGTTGTAGACGCGACAGAACAGTACTCATGTTCATCTAAAAACAGTTTGTTCGATGTATTCCATATAGAAAATGCCATTTTCACGTTTAAATATTCGTATAACAATATTCCGTTTAAAACAAGCGTTTGCAATTTTATTTTCAATTTACAGTCAAGCTCGATTGGAACAAACCAAATGACAAATTAAAAGTACACATAAATGAACTTCGGCAAACCAATTAATCTTCCTATCAAAATTAACGCATACTAATCAGAACGTTTATTTTTTGGCAAGCCTGTCAGATCGCTTGTTCCAAACAAAACATGGGATTGTCAACTTGCATGTTTTATTTATCCCTGTCAAATTTATAAACTAGTTCGTGAAAATAATGCTCTTACTACGTACACGAATGCTGGAGTCTGGACGGCGACATATAAACTTGCATTTTTTTAAACTTTACTTATTGATTGAGTATCTAATTATCAAAATATACCTACCCATGAAAAATGAACCTAGCCAGTGCCACAGAATGGGTTACAAGGTCAAGAAGTCATGGAGGCTTCTGCGCAGCGGCCCATTGGTCACGTGACTTTGTCAACCGCGATCTGTATGCTTGCTTACCATTACACTGATAGTTTTACGCATTCATCGCTGAACGAGAGTTTTCCAGATATACTGCTTTCTGTCCCCATGATTACCAGTTAACTGCTGCTTACACTGGACAAGTCTGCAACTCGACATAGGACGTTTCAGTAGAAACGTTAGGTCGCGGCCAAGATACATTAATAATAAATTGAGGCTTTTAATGGGAAAACCGGGCCTAATGCATGTGCGTCAAGTGTCAGCCCGGAGCAGCCTGTGCAGTCCGCACAGGCTAAACCAGGACGGCACTTTCCGCCTGCATTGGATTTATGATTAGAAGAGACGTCGTTGAATCAGAAAATATCATAAAAGTGGAAAGTGTCGTCCCGGACATGCACATGCATTAAGCCCGGGTTTGTCACGACATGCCTCAGTGTGTTGTTTAAAGTCTGGAAAGTTACAGTAAGGATATACAGTTTATATAAACTCAACGAACGTCATTTAATTAATATTCTGTACTGCAAAAGCTAAACTTGGCAAATGTATGCATTGCAATTCTTTCAATTCTTTCAAATGGCAATCAACATACATGTACTTTAATAATATGTTTTAATATGAGTATTCACAGTAGGAATTTTTAGTTGACCAGACATAGTCACGCAGGATACTTTGACTGGTAATACGTCATAACTATGAACGACTACATGTTGTATTCAACTTTAAATTGTGAAATAGAATTATAATTATGTAGTCTTCAAATTATCCCGGAGGCCTATTAAAGGTTAAATAACATACTAAACTATAACACCGGAAAAATGTTGTTGATTTCAGTAAGATCGCTGGTCATATTATGCCTTTCTAGTTTCAAATAAATCATTTAAATTAAAACTATAGTAGTATTCGTATTAAAATGTGTGTTATAAAAACGTTCAGTACCGAAGCCATTGTTGTGAGGCGAAAGACAACTCTCGGGCAACTACTGTTAAAGTTATTGTCAAAGCTGCTTCCCTTGCTACATTGAAACCGCCTTTATTGGTGGTGGTGGTAGTTGTTGTACCAGAAATCCAACCGAAGTAGCAGCAGCAACAGCAGTAAAAGCAGCAGTAGCAGTAGTAGTGGTAGTAGTAGTAGTAGTAGTAGTAGTAGTAGTAGTAGTAGTAGTAGTAGTAGTAGTACTAGTGGAAGTAGTAGTAGTAGTAGTAGTAATAGTAGTAGTAGTAGTAGTAGTAGTAGAAGTAGTTTTGTTTGTTTGTTTGTTTGGATTTTTCGCCGTTTTTAACAGTATTTCAATCATATTACGGCGGTCAGTTAACCTACTCACACTTTTCCAGGGCAAGAGTAGAAGTAGTAGTAGTAGTAGTAGTAGTAGTAGTAGTAGTAGTAGTAGTAATAGGAGTAGTAGTAGTAGTAGTAGTAGTAGTAGTAGAAGTAGTTGAAGTAGTAGTAGTAGTAGTAGTAATAGGAGTAGTAGTAGTAGTAGGAGTAGTAGTAGTAGTAGTAATAGGAGTAGTAGTAGTAGTAGTAGTAGTAGTAGTAGAAGTAGTTGAAGTAGTAGTAGTAGTAGTAGAAGTAGTTGAAGTAGTAGTAGTAGTAGTAGTAGTAGTAGTAGTAGTAGTAGTAGTAGTAGGAGTAGTAGTAGTAGTAGAAGTAGTTGAAGTAGTAGTAGTAGTAGTAGAAGTAGTTGAAGTAGTAGTAGTAGTAGTTGTTGTTGTTGTTGTTGTTGTTGTTGTTAATTTCTCTTTTGTTGGTTAGATGTTTTCAAAGAGTTTATTTACATAGTAGTTTGCCCAGTTCTTGATTGTAGAACTACGAGTTACTAATGATGTTTTTTATTTGTTGAAATATGATTTTCTGTTGACAATTTTGTTGGGTATTTTCCTTGTCGTTATTTAACGCGGTTTGTTCGATTAAAACGCCATTTGAGAAGCAAGGCAGTTGTTCGGTGCGCCTGGCACCTGTCAGATGCACGCTAGACCAGTCCGCCTTGTGTACATGCAGTAGTTGATAAAAGTTACAAGTTACAGATTCACTGAATAAGAAAATAGCCACACATTGTTAACCACTGGCTCGTAACCAAACGTAAAATCGCTAGCACAATCACCACAACTGTGCACTATAGTTTACCATGAAATGCACGTGTTTCTGGTCTCAATCGGAAACAACGCTACATGCAAAACTCGTTGAAAAAGGTGAACAAGTTATAATTTGCATAATAACGTACAGTGTTTCATCGGAAACTCATACTGTAAGTCGCACCCGCGTTTGTCTATTGACGCTGGTCTGTGTCAACTTGACCCCCAGATACAACAAACCCCGCGCTTCAGTCAATTCCTGATTTTTGATATCCTCGCGCACCTGTTTGCCGCACCCGCCTGTTGTGTACTCATTTATATAATAACAACAGCATCATTATAATATGCACCCAGCATCCAGAGAGGTGATTTAAGTTATTCAGGGTCACTGGGTGCTTACCGCCTTATTTTACCACACGGTACATGTAAATTTATACCCGGGCAATTAATTTGAGTAGTTTTTCTTGATTTATGGCATAAGACTTTGATCATAGTATTTCGTGCAGAAAGTAAACATTCAAGTGTTTAACTAGGTATAGCTGTACTTGAAAGATGAAAATAAACTATGTTATATCTCATGGAAATCATTCGATATCGCAATAAATAATAATGAATTACATTTCTAGTAGTTTTCTGGTGCAAAGAGATAAGACGAAACTCCCTGGTGCAAATGTTTCGAATTCCTGGTGTTCAGATTTACCCGGACGGTTGGGTATCATTGACGTTGATACATGAAATAATAATCCAGGTTTCATCTGTATAGCTGTCTGTCATCTGTGTATCGATTTTGACAACAGTACATTAGTGTAAAATTATTATTTTCAACTTCACCGTATTTAATAAAACTGGTCATTGTTTTTATTTTCAATCGTGTTTTTTCAGAAGAAGGTTGTCCACTCTGCTGAAAAGAGATTCTTATATATAAGCAAAAGAGATTCATCAATTATGGAGATGTCACAGGGTGAGAAAATTGTGCAGCCAGTCCGGGAGTCGAACCCGGGACCCCTCGCTATCAGGGCGAGTGCTCTCCCGACTGAGCTAACCGGGCCGCCACACAACCTCTCCCCTTTAAGTGACCAAGTTCATGCCGTGACATACACCCTCGCTCAAATTCGTCCTCGAATTCAGGGATTCATGGTGTTATATAATTACCACGGGCCCTCGGAGAGTTAACCCGGGTAACGTCACGGTCCCACGTTGGGCGCCAAGTGTCACAGGGTGAGAAAATTGTGCAGCCAGTCCGGGACTCGAACCCGGCACCCCTCGCTATCAGGGCGAGTGCTCTCCCGACTGAGCTAACCGGGCCGCCACACAACCTCTCCCCTTTAAGTGACCAAGTTCATGCCGTGACAGAGAGATCCAGAGCGAAATAGCAGGGAGCTGCCCCCTGCTCCTTTTTGTAAACCCCTCCCACCCTACTGACCCTATGGGCAGGTCAGCTCAGAAATATTGATTATCTGTTTATAGTTTACGTTTTTCATATATTCATTCAAGAATAAATAGACCTAAACCTGTAAACTTTAGAAGCATTAAATCGATAAAACCCTGGGTTAACCAACGTTTAAAAACTATTCCAGCTTTCTGCTCTGTTCTTTTTCTGTAGCACCCAGTACCTTTTATTATTCTTGACCTTTCCCTACATCAGTATACCTGCCAATTCTTTGGAAACCATGTGCAATATTAATGCTCCAGTCACAAATAAGGAACTGCCGCCGGACGGCGTCTGTTTTACCCCAAATCGGGCAAAATTGGACTGTGCCCGCCAGGCAGCAGTTACAATCGGACGGTGGCAGCTAAAAAGTTTGCTTATCCAGTCAAAGTTTAAGGAATACTTAAAAATCTTTCGGGGTCAGGGAGGTCGAAAACACGTCGGCCGGGAAAGTTTGAACGCCGAACGGCGTTGACTTGGATCGGGCGGTAGCCGAACGAATGTTCTACTTTAAGGTAGAAAGCCCCTAATGGGACTTTTTTCAGACCTTGACTTTCTTATTATCATTGATCATTAAATTCATTATGAGACTAAACTGTGAAATATAAACAAAATCTAACCACACGTTTTGGCAAAAATGCGATTTTTGTTATAACCCCTCATTTTTCTACTTCAACCTAAAATTTTGATGGGGTACACTTACAAAAATGACTGAAATATTGTCAAAATGTATTTTATTTATTCCTGAATAGCTTCAATTTATACCTTAAAGATGCATCTTATGAAAAAGTATTACAAACATAAGTAATTAAGTTGACCAACATTACTTATGACATTAAATTTGGCTAAGCATATGGTAAAAAACAACAGATTTTATTACAGTAAAAATACGCCAAACACCAATTTGTGTACCATTTTTTACTTTTATTTCATAGTATGTCAAAATCAGTAATACCAAAATATAATATAACCTTATCTGAGAGGAAAAAGGAATAAATTGACATAGGTTCACCACAATAATCTTAAGGTATAACATTCGGAGTGAAGCAACCCTATGTTATAAAAAAAAAGAAAATTATGAAAAATAAGACAAGTAAAAAAGCAAATATTTTCCTTCTATGTTAAAATATGTTTTTTCTCTTCTAATTATAATCTAATAGCAGTATCGATATTAAATGAATTATTTTTGCATTCATGTTAAAAAAATAGTGTTTTGTGTAAACATTTTAAATACAAATGTAACTAGCTGAGGTTCACATATCCTTGGTTACCGAATTCAGAAAAATAATAAACATTTTTATAAGTGTGTGTTTCAAAAAATTCAATTGACAATTTCATAACATTGGGTTAACAAGAGTTTCAAAAACTGGCAAAGCTTTGTGATAACTTCATCAAGACTCTTCTTTGAGCTTGTGACTATTGGTAAAATGTCATTGATTTTGGATAAAAAGGTGTCTCTTAGACCATTCTCATCATTTCGCCGATACAAAATTTTCAGATGTTATTTACAGCGGTAGATCTCGTTAAAATTCCTCAGTGGAACAGTTCCAAGTTTAAACAATGAAAAGTATTTTAAATTTAAACAGAACACCAAACTCGATCACCCGACGTCCCGCTCTCCACCCATCTCGACTGACTATTTTTCCAAGTTTTTGGTGTGAATGAATGTTATATTATATACGAATAATTATGTTCAATAATACTAATAATCCTTGGACGTTTATTTGTAACTATTTTAACTTTAGTGTAATGAAATACACCAGACATATCGCGAAAATGTCATGATTAAATGTAAACAGAACTTCCCAACAATGACGTCATTTGAAGGTATTCCCCATGCCAGAGTACCTTGTTTTTCTTCAAACTACATTTTCACTTTCATCATTATACACAAATAAGCATTTTGTTCACACATTTAATTGAAAATAACTCAACATTCGAAAAGTATTGAAAATAACTCAACATTCGAAAAGTAATGTTTTTATTTGGCGAAAATAATTTCAGTTTCGGATCAGATCGATTAGATTTACGGTTAGTGGCGAATGGGCCGAAGTTAACCGATATTTCGCGAGTATTTCCGATGTCATTAGGACCTTTCTACCTTAAAACATCTTTCCGATTTCGACGGCGACCGTGCGGGCACCTTTTGGCGCCTGAAGGCGCCCTGAAAGGCACCGACCGATGTACCGTTATCGTCAGGCTATCGGGTCGTGCCTGTAGAGTCACCGGGCGGCCCACGTTTTGTCGGGCGGTGGCCGGTCGACTTTCATTGACTCGATACCTCTTACAATAAAATTTAATTGTATGACATACAAGTATGCGCGGCGACCGTCCCATTCACATATCCATCGCACGGGCGCCATCCGGTAATCGGTCGGTCGCCGCCTGGTGCACAAATTGCTTGTTCTCTCTTGTCAGTCAGCGAAAACCGTCCGGCGTTCGCTTTAATAGTTTGTGACCACGCGAGGAAAAATAATCGCACAGCGCCTGTCAGATTCCAAAAATCGCCGATGCAAATACCAGTCGTTAAAATCGGACGTCGCCCATTCTATTTGTGATCTAGTCATAACACAGTGACATTAAATAACAGTTAAATACATTTTATGTATAATGAAAATTTACTGAGCCACTACATATTTAAAGTTCTTGATTGCATAACTAGTTTATGATCGTGGACAAAAATGAGTATTTATTGTGGACTTAAAAGGCCAGGTTTACACCTTTTACACAATACGAATTTTACATACGTAATACATTCAGTGACGACTAACAATAAAACAGCATTTGTTTCTCGAGATACAGCTATTTCACATGAAATATATTTACTTAATTACCAGTAATAAAAACATGGCATTATATAAGTGCAATGTAAATTGTAAATATTGCTTTGACCTCTAATTGTGGCCTTGACCTTTAACCTACGGACCTGTTTCATAGAGTGACACACTTTCTTGTTGAGGCAAGCATTTATAAAAAAATGATCTTAAAATCCATCCATTTATGGCCAAGTTAAAGTCCAGACAAGCAAAAAAAAATGTCGACCTTTAACCTTTAAGTGTGACTTTGACAATTCTTATAAACCTGGTTCATGTGCCTCAATGAGGTTTGTGCCAAGTAGCTTTAAAATCCGTGGCAAGTTAAAGCACTGACATGCAAAGCGCCAATTTTGACCTTTGCCCCGTAGATATGACCTTGACCTATGACATAGGGATTTGATTCATGAGCGCTACACACCATCTCATTGCAGCAAACAGCAAACATTTGTGCCAAGTAATTTTAAAATTCCTCCTTGCTTGGCCAAGTTATATTCCAGACAAGCGAAAAAGCCAATCTATAATCAAAGGGCAATTACTCTCTGAAAAAACAACAGACCGGAACGACCTGATAATATGCGCGTGTCATCTTGGTAGAGATGCTGCATATCAAGTTTAATTGAATTCAAGCTGTTAGTTCCTGAGATCTCGCGCGGAAACGAACATATTATGCAAAAATGTAAATATTTTAATACAGAAGGGCAATAACTCCCTGAAAAATCATCAGGCCGGTACGACCTGATAATAGGCACATGTCCTCTTGGTAGGGATGCTGCATATATAGTTTCAATCAAATCAAGTTCCTGAGGTTTGCGGGGCAACCAAAATATTTTATTAACATGTGTAGGTTTTAATATAAAAAGGAAAAGAACTCCCTCAAAAATCATCAGACCGGAATATGCGCACGTCCTCTTGGTAGGCATGCTGCATATAAAATTTCATTTAATTCGAGTCGTAAGTTCCTGAGATCTAACACGGAAACAAACATATTATATTAGAATGTTGTTGTTGTTTTTTTATAAAAAGACAATAACTTCCTGATAAATTATCAGACCGGAACGACTTGACAACATGCACATGTCCTCTTGGTAGGGACGCTGCATGTACAGTTTCATTGAATTTGAGAATTTGAGTAAACAGTTCTTGAGATCTCGCGCGAAACGAAAATCTCTTATTTAAATGTCCTATTAATAACCAAAAGGCAATAACTCCCTGAAAAATCATCAGACAAGAACGAGCTGACAAAATGCGCATGTCCAACTGGTAGGGATGCTGCATGTCAAGTCTTATTGAATTCGAGTCATTAGTTCCTCCGATCTCGCGCGGAAAGGAAGAACCGAACAGACGGAAAGACTGAATGACGGACGGACGGACGGACAGACGAACATGAAATGAATGACATCGTCGAGGAAGAGCATTTGACACCCGGACAAACTGAATGGCAGTTGAATTAGAATTCAGACGGACGGGCAGAGAGGCGGCTATATATTCCCTCCTTTGGGGAGCATAACAAATTAAAAGCACATCTGCACTAAGTACATTTCTTGTACATCCCCAAAATACCAGGACCCGTGACTATAAAAGTTCTCAGTCTCAAACTTAGTATCAACTTTAAGTATTGACCAATGAAATTGTTTTTAACTTTAAATGTTGACCAATGAAAATGCTTGTTACACATGAGCTTTGATTTCCATTGGTTAAGATTTAAGTTCAAGACTAATATTAAGTTTATGAATGTTTGTAGTCATGGGGACAGGTAAGGCATCCACAAAGCTCCTTAGGAAAATCATAACTTAAATTGCACTCAGTAAGTGAAAATTTCAGATCAAATTGTCTATGTGAAAGCAAATTATTTTTGTTTACAAAGTGGTAAAATATTAACCAGTTTGAAACATTAAAGTTTAAAATGACTTGTACATGAACCTGCCACAGACTGAAGGAATTTTATGAATTTAAAATATTTACTTTAAAGTTTCCTTAAGGAGCTTTGTGAATACAGGACCAGATAACTTGCTTTAAAAGTATGCAAACATATAGTTTCAAACTTTGAGTTTCATTGAATAATACACATAAACCTCCCGTTCTATTGTTAACGCAAAATCATTTACTAAATTATCCAAGACGATGCCCTTCGCATACCAGGCTACATAGATACATGGTATTGTAAAATACATTGACCTCGCTCCACATTGGTATACATTCCTCTTGTCAGTGGTGGCTACCACGAGTCTCGTGCCCCCCCCCCCCCCCCCCTGGAACGCGACTGGTGTCAATGACCAATACACCAGTGGCTGGACGGACAACGTGTGACAGTCACGTGGGTGGCTAATGTTTTTCTGTTGTTTTTATATTGAACTTCTCATAAATAACACTACATTGACTATTGTTAGTATTTAATATATTAAGCAAGCCATGTGTTGCTATAAAAGTTTCATATTTAATAGCAATACAAATTTAAATTGTGCGAAACTGTATAAACAGATGTTTCGTTGAGATTTTGTTTCAATCGAATGTTGTCACAAATCATGCAAAATTACCGTACAGAAATGTTAGGACAAATGCATGCAAATAGCACAGAAATGTATAGGACAAATGCATGCAAATAGCACAGAAATGTATAGGACACATGCATGCAAATAGCACAGAAATGTATAGGACAAATGCATGTAAATAGCACAGAAATGTATAGGACAAATGCATGCAAATAGCACAGAAATGTATAGGACACATGCATGCAAATAGCACAGAAATGTATAGGACAAATGCATGTAAATAGCACAGAAATGTATAGGACAAATGCATGCAAATAGCACAGAAATGTATAGGACAATGCATGTAAATAGCACAGAAATGTATAGGACAAATGCATGTAAATAGCACAGAAATGTATAGGACAAATGCATGTAAATAGCACAGAAATGTATAGGACAAATGCATGTAAATAGCACAGAAATGTATAGGACAAATGCATGTAAATAGCACAGAAATGTATAGGACAAATGCATGTAAATAGCACAGAAATGTATAGGACAAATGCATGTAAATAGCACAGAAATGTTAGGACAAATGCATGTAAATAGCACAGAAATGTATAGGACAAATGCATGTAAATAGCACAGAAATGTATAGGACAAATGCATGTAAATAGCACAGAAATGTATAGGACAAATGCATGCAAATAGCACAGAAATGTATAGGACACATGCATGTAAATAGCACAGAAATGTATAGGACAAATGCATGTAAATAGCACAGAAATGTATAGGACAAATGCATGTAAATAGCACAGAAATGTATAGGACAAATGCATGTAAATAGCACAGAAATGTATAGGACAAATGCATGTAAATGGCACAGAAATGTATAGGACAAATGCATGCAAATAGCACAGAAATGTATAGGACAAATGCATGCAAATAGCACAGAAATGTATAGGACAAATGCATGCAAATAGCACAGAAATGTATAGGACAAATGCATGTAAATAGCACAGAAATGTATAGGACAAATGCATGCAAATAGCACAGAAATGTATAGGACAAATGCATGCAAATAGCACAGAAATGTTAGGACAAATGCATGTAAATAGCACAGAAATGTATAGGACAAATGCATGCAAATAGCACAGAAATGTATAGGACACATGCATGTAAATAGCACAGAAATGTATAGGACAAATGCATGCAAATAGCACAGAAATGTATAGGACAAATGCATGCAAATAGCACAGAAATGTTAGGACAAATGCATGTAAATAGCACAGAAATGTATAGGACAAATGCATGCAAATAGCACAGAAATGTATAGGACAAATGCATGGAAATAGCACAGAAATGTATAGGACACATGCATGTAAATTGCACAGAAATGTATAGGACAAATGCATGCAAATAGCACAGAAATGTATAGGACAAATGCATGTAAATAGCACAGAAATGTTAGGACAAATGCATGCAAATAGCACAGAAATGTATAGGACAAATGCATGTAAATAGCACAGAAATGTATAGGACAAATGCATGTAAATAGCACAGAAATGTATAGGACACATGCATGTAAATAGCACAGAAATGTATAGGACAAATGCATGTAAATAGCACAGAAATGTATAGGACACATGCATGTAAATAGCACAGAAATGTATAGGACAAATGCATGTAAATAGCACAGAAATGTATAGGACACATGCATGTAAATAGCACAGAAATGTATAGGACAAATGCATGTAAATAGCACAGAAATGTATAGGACAAATGCATGTAAATAGCACAGAAATGTTAGGACAAATGCATGCAAATAGCACAGAAATGTATAGGACAAATGCATGTAAATAGCACAGAAATGTATAGGACAAATGCATGTAAATAGCACAGAAATGTATAGGACAAATGCATGTAAATAGCACAGAAATGTATAGGACACATGCATGTAAATAGCACAGAAATGTATAGGACAAATGCATGTAAATAGCACAGAAATGTATAGGACAAATGCATGTAAATAGCACAGAAATGTATAGGACAAATGCATGTAAATAGCACAGAAATGTATAGGACAAATGCATGTAAATAGCACAGAAATGTTAGGACAAATGCATGTAAATAGCACAGAAATGTTAGGACAAATGCATGCAAATAGCACAGAAATGTTAGGACAAATGCATGCAAATAGCACAGAAATGTTAGGACAAATGCATGCAAATAGCACAGAAATGTTAGGACAAATGCATGTAAATAGCACAGAAATGTTAGGACAAATGCATGTAAATAGCACAGAAATGTTAGGACAAATGCATGTAAATAGCACAGAAATGTTAGGACAAATGCATGTAAATAGCACAGAAATGTATAGGACAAATGCATGTAAATAGCACAGAAATGTTAGGACACATGCATGTAAATAGCACAGAAATGTTAGGACAAATGCATGCAAATAGCACAGAAATGTATAGGACACATGCATGTAAATAGCACAGAAATGTATAGGACACATGCATGTAAATAGCACAGAAATGTATAGGACAAATGCATGTAAATAGCACAGAAATGTATAGGACAAATGCATGTAAATAGCACAGAAATGTATAGGACACATGCATGCAAATAGCACAGAAATGTTAGGACAAATGCATGTAAATAGCACAGAAATGTATAGGACAAATGCATGTAAATAGCACAGAAATGTATAGGACACATGCATGTAAATAGCACAGAAATGTATAGGACAAATGCATGTAAATAGCACAGAAATGTATAGGACAAATGCATGTAAATAGCACAGAAATGTATAGGACAAATGCATGTAAATAGCACAGAAATGTATAGGACACATGCATGTAAATAGCACAGAAATGTATAGGACAAATGCATGTAAATAGCACAGAAATGTATAGGACACATGCATGTAAATAGCACAGAAATGTATAGGACAAATGCATGTAAATAGCACAGAAATGTATAGGACAAATGCATGTAAATAGCACAGAAATGTTAGGACAAATGCATGCAAATAGCACAGAAATGTATAGGACAAATGCATGTAAATAGCACAGAAATGTATAGGACAAATGCATGTAAATAGCACAGAAATGTATAGGACAAATGCATGTAAATTGCACAGAAATGTATAGGACAAATGCATGCAAATAGCACAGAAATGTATAGGACAAATGCATGTAAATAGCACAGAAATGTATAGGACAAATGCATGTAAATAGCACAGAAATGTTAGGACAAATGCATGCAAATAGCACAGAAATGTTAGGACAAATGCATGCAAATAGCACAGAAATGTATAGGACAAATGCATGTAAATAGCACAGAAATGTATAGGACAAATGCATGTAAATAGCACAGAAATGTATAGGACACATGCATGTAAATAGCACAGAAATGTATAGGACACATGCATGTAAATAGCACAGAAATGTATAGGACAAATGCATGTAAATAGCACAGAAATGTATAGGACAAATGCATGTAAATAGCACAGAAATGTTAGGACAAATGCATGCAAATAGCACAGAAATGTATAGGACAAATGCATGTAAATAGCACAGAAATGTATAGGACAAATGCATGTAAATAGCACAGAAATGTATAGGACAAATGCATGTAAATAGCACAGAAATGTATAGGACAAATGCATGTAAATAGCACAGAAATGTATAGGACAAATGCATGTAAATAGCACAGAAATGTTAGGACAAATGCATGTAAATAGCACAGAAATGTATAGGACACATGCATGCAAATAGCACAGAAATGTATAGGACAAATGCATGTAAATAGCACAGAAATGTATAGGACAAATGCATGTAAATAGCACAGAAATGTTAGGACAAATGCATGCAAATAGCACAGAAATGTATAGGACACATGCATGTAAATAGCACAGAAATGTATAGGACAAATGCATGCAAATAGCACAGAAATGTATAGGACAAATGCATGCAAATAGCACAGAAATGTTAGGACAAATGCATGCAAATAGCACAGAAATGTATAGGACAAATGCATGCAAATAGCACAGAAATGTATAGGACAAATGCATGGAAATAGCACAGAAATGTATAGGACACATGCATGTAAATAGCACAGAAATGTATAGGACACATGCATGCAAATAGCACAGAAATGTATAGGACAAATGCATGCAAATAGCACAGAAATGTATAGGACAAATGCATGTAAATAGCACAGAAATGTTAGGACAAATGCATGTAAATAGCACAGAAATGTATAGGACAAATGCATGTAAATAGCACAGAAATGTATAGGACAAATGCATGTAAATAGCACAGAAATGTATAGGACACATGCATGTAAATAGCACAGAAATGTATAGGACAAATGCATGTAAATAGCACAGAAATGTATAGGACAAATGCATGTAAATAGCACAGAAATGTTAGGACAAATGCATGTAAATAGCACAGAAATGTTAGGACAAATGCATGTAAATAGCACAGAAATGTTAGGACAAATGCATGTAAATAGCACAGAAATGTATAGGACAAATGCATGTAAATAGCACAGAAATGTATAGGACAAATGCATGTAAATAGCACAGAAATGTATAGGACAAATGCATGTAAATAGCACAGAAATGTATAGGACACATGCATGTAAATAGCACAGAAATGTATAGGACAAATGCATGTAAATAGCACAGAAATGTATAGGACAAATGCATGTAAATAGCACAGAAATGTTAGGACAAATGCATGCAAATAGCACAGAAATGTATAGGACAAATGCATGTAAATAGCACAGAAATGTATAGGACAAATGCATGTAAATAGCACAGAAATGTATAGGACAAATGCATGTAAATTGCACAGAAATGTATAGGACAAATGCATGCAAATAGCACAGAAATGTATAGGACAAATGCATGCAAATAGCACAGAAATGTATAGGACAAATGCATGCAAATAGCACAGAAATGTTAGGACAAATGCATGGAAATAGCACAGAAATGTTAGGACAAATGCATGTAAATAGCACAGAAATGTATAGGACAAAATGCATGCAAATAGCACAGAAATGTTAGGACAAATGCATGTAAATAGCACAGAAATGTTAGGACAAATGCATGTAAATAGCACAGAAATGTATAGGACAAATGCATGTAAATAGCACAGAAATGTATAGGACAAATGCATGCAAATAGCACAGAAATGTTAGGACAAATGCATGTAAATAGCACAGAAATGTTAGGACAAATGCATGTAAATAGCACAGAAATGTATAGGACAAATGCATGTAAATAGCACAGAAATGTTAGGACAAATGCATGTAAATAGCACAGAAATGTATAGGACACATGCATGCAAATAGCACAGAAATGTTAGGACAAATGCATGTAAATAGCACAGAAATGTTAGGACAAATGCATGTAAATAGCACAGAAATGTATAGGACAAATGCATGTAAATTGCACAGAAATGTATAGGACAAATGCATGCAAATAGCACAGAAATGTATAGGACAAATGCATGTAAATAGCACAGAAATGTATAGGACAAATGCATGTAAATAGCACAGAAATGTATAGGACAAATGCATGTAAATAGCACAGAAATGTATAGGACAAATGCATGTAAATAGCACAGAAATGTTAGGACGAATGCATGTAAATAGCACAGAAATGTATAGGACAAATGCATGTAAATAGCACAGAAATGTATAGGACAAATGCATGTAAATAGCACAGAAATGTTAGGACAAATGCATGTAAATAGCACAGAAATGTTAGGACAAATGCATGTAAATAGCACAGAAATGTATAGGACACATGCATGTAAATAGCACAGAAATGTATAGGACACATGCATGCAAATAGCACAGAAATGTTAGGACAAATGCATGTAAATAGCACAGAAATGTTAGGACAAATGCATGTAAATAGCACAGAAATGTTAGGACAAATGCATGCAAATAGCACAGAAATGTTAGGACAAATGCATGTAAATAGCACAGAAATGTTAGGACAAATGCATGCAAATAGCACAGAAATGTTAGGACAAATGCATGCAAATAGCACAGAAATGTTAGGACAAATGCATGCAAATAGCACAGAAATGTTAGGACAAATGCATGCAAATAGCACAGAAATGTTAGGACAAATGCATGTAAATAGCACAGAAATGTATAGGACAAATGCATGTAAATAGCACAGAAATGTATAGGACAAATGCATGTAAATAGCACAGAAATGTTAGGACAAATGCATGTAAATAGCACAGAAATGTATAGGACAAATGCATGTAAATAGCACAGAAATGTATAGGACACATGCATGTAAATAGCACAGAAATGTATAGGACAAATGCATGCAAATAGCACAGAAATGTTAGGACAAATGCATGTAAATAGCACAGAAATGTATAGGACACATGCATGTAAATAGCACAGAAATGTATAGCACAAATGCATGTAAATAGCACAGAAATGTATAGGACACATGCATGTAAATAGCACAGAAATGTATAGGACAAATGCATGTAAATAGCACAGAAATGTTAGGACAAATGCATGTAAATAGCACAGAAATGTATAGGACAAATGCATGTAAATAGCACAAACATGTATAGGACAAATGCATGCAAATAGCACAGAAATGTTAGGACAAATGCATTTAAATAGCACAGAAATGTATAGGACAAATGCATGTAAATAGCACAGAAATGTATAGGACAAATGCATGTAAATAGCACAGAAATGTATAGGACAAATGCATGTAAATAGCACAGAAATGTATAGGACACATGCATGCAAATAGCACAGAAATGTATAGGACAAATGCATGTAAATAGCACAGAAATGTATAGGACACATGCATGTAAATAGCACAGAAATGTATAGGACAAATGCATGCAAATAGCACAGAAATGTATAGGACACATGCATGCAAATAGCACAGAAAGGTATAGGACAAATGCATGCAAATAGCACAGAAAGGTATAGGACAAATGCAGGCAAATAACTTTCATGTGGCTTAGAAACCAATGACCAACTGCCGTATTATGAGAATGCATCCTAACTACATGTGGTATACATTATTATCACCACGTAGTTTGGTCGCACTTAGCCGCCAACTTTAATACATATATCTCTGACAATAAAACGAGACATGATTATCAAACAGATAAAAATGAACCAGTGGACTTTATTTGCACGTCTAAAATTATCTCTAAATGTATTTTACTGGAAACGTAGTAATATTAGTATTTCCTACCAACGTACCAAAATGAAACTTAGGGCTTCGTCATGGTGCCAATTCATATTGAGACATTTGTGTTATCTCGTAATTACGACGAAAATAATTTTAATTGCTTCATAATAACTCGTAATTGCGATTACTAACTCGTAAATACGGCTAAGTATCTCGTAACGGATAATTACGAGATAAAACACATTTCAAGCCCGGCTCTATGAACCTCCATACAAACGGGCGAATGCAAGCGCAAAGAGGACTATAATAAGGTTAGGGTCATTTCTTCGGCGAGGGTTTTAGTAACTTACATGTAATTTAACAGAGAGGGTACAAATCGCATACTAGTAGGTTTTATGTAGTCCGATGTGACAGTTCTACACCAGTTATATGGATTGTTGTTTAATCTCATTTTACCACTGACTGCATATGAGCCATTTCCGTACACCAGGTGGTAATGCTTATGTTAAGCATATAATGAAAGAATTGTAAGCAAAAGTTGGTTGACTGAGCAAAATAGTATACCTTTTAAATGACCGTCCCATCAGTACTGACGAGCTCGCCCAGGAAAGTAGAAAACCCGTATATAATACAAGGTACACTTAAAGGTCATGATCTTAAATCTGAAGACTAAATGTTTCAGCAAACAGGCTGATTCCACTCCTGAACCACGAGCGTTATCTGCGTTTCTGATCGTTACCGATCAACGACACTCTAAAGCTAGTGTGCCTAGTTGGCAGAATATATTTGCAATATGGCACCTAAAGGGTCCTTTAATTTCTCTGTTGCATCGAAAGCTTCTGTGTCATTATGTCGATCCTTATTCCTGGGTGGAACCAGTATGTGTATTTGAGAAAGATCACTCGCACACTAGCTGTATATGGTTCGAACTCGTGATCTCCATATACCTCGTAGCGGGCACCATTTCCATAACAATGTCGCGATCGCCTTTGCTCTTTTTAACGAATGTCGAAACTTTTTAAATAAGTGAAATTAAATGACAAAATTATACCTTAATCATTGTAAGTGTTCAACATTCGCAAAAAATCACGTGCCATAATTATTATAATTTACAAACACGTATTGCGTCTAATTGTAGTCTTTTAATATGTTTCTGACAATTTAAACATCTTATTAACTTCGTCGTAGTTATTAAGGATTCAGTGATGGATTGTAGAATTTAGGTCGAAGCCATTGTGAAAGTCATTTGTAAGTCGTGTTGTGGTTGTAGCAATAAATCAGCGATAGTTGCTCTAACGTAAACCACGTGATTCGTGACACCGGATAATCTGTTTCCAAATTTCAAACAAACCCATTATGTCTATGTTGTTAATAAAAGGCCTTGGTATGTCACTTCTCAAATGTATGTGGTATGTAGAGTTTTGACCAACATTTGACCTCTTGAACCCTGTGTGTCTCAAATACACCACGTGACCAGACACGTCACCTTTCAAAAAATCAGTCATCCATAAGATATTGTAGTCAATCCGCATTTACGTTGCTAATATTCGTGGCGTCTACGTCTACGGCTGCTTCGGCCCGAAAGGAACTGTAAATAAACTGCTAACAGTGTTTATATTTGGAGATATTGGTCATTTCTTACAGAAATCATTGTGCGTTAAATGAAAAAATACGACTACTGGTACATACTAGTAGTTTTTCATTCACTAAATTCACTTCAAAATGCGGTGGCTTTGTTGCGAAAGTTGATTTCAGTGTTTTCATTTACTATTATACAAATCCATAAAATACCAAGTTTATCTTCGTAAAGGTACTAGAATTACAAAATACCACCATACACATTTGTCTACGATGAGATGTAGGCCAAGTTCTTGAATTAAAATTCTATATTAAGTCTTAGGCCTACTGCGAAAAACACACTGTAACTGCTATGACCACTAACACACTGTAACTGCTATGACCACTAACCTACTACCGGTATATGTACGTCAATAAATTAACCTCGTTTTTATTTCGCGCCCACAAAATGTGTTTCTGTAAAATTCACGAGCTAATAACGACGAACATGACAACTTATTTCTCTTGCGTGGTCGACTTCTTTCCATGGCAACATGGGTGTTAGTAGAATGTAGCCTCATCGGCGCCTTGAGAGGCTTAGTCAGCTGCTTGATGACCTTTTGCGAGTTTGTTCACCTGCCGCGTTGTTTATTTGTTATTATTTTACATATTTAAACTTTCCATAACACTGTGACTCGCCTTTGGCCAACACGGCGATCTATGGTTGTATTTTACTGACCCATTTATGAACCTTCATCTCGACGTGGCACAATCGATTAGTGCTTTACAGAACCAGGATCCCGTCCGCGCAATGGCCACTGTAGGTTTGTCGTCGGTTGGTAAACGCCACGGTTAGAACATTCACTCATCACTTTGCTGGCCTAGTGAAATTCTCATTTGGGTAAACAAGCATTTAACTTTTGCTAGCGTGATATTTTTGTATGTAGAAGAAACTGCGTTTGTATGCTGTGTTTTTCGCATTACAATCATAACGGAGATTCAGTTTAATGGTTGGCGTAACTTTAACTTGGATGATACAGTTACCGTATGTGTATTTGGATGTCTGTAACTAAGCATTTTTCTTTCTGTCTACTAAAATTTAATGTCATATACATTGAATTATTATTGATTTATTATGAATCCAAGAAAACAATTCTGATTGTCTGGTCTGCCATAACAAACCTCAAACCGTAAGTACGTTTTTATTAGCCGAACACGACAAAATTCTGAGAAAATTGTATCTCATATTTTGGGGATTTATTTTGTGCATATTCTATATATATAAAAATAGTACGTAGGCCTAAAATAAAATATTGTTTGTTTCCCCTCCCGCGACCGACCCAGCAAAATCGCGGCTACCCAAAAAAAATTATAGACCAAAGAAAACAATATTTAATTTTATTTGTGTGTGAAAATGCAGGGTGCGAATCCTTAAAAAGAATCCAATAGCGTGTACAAATCTTACTTTCAAAAGACGCTTATAAAATGACTTTAAACGGACAGTTCTCGGTAACGCGTAATTCGGCGTATTTTGACGCATGCTTTTACGAAAAGGACTCCCCTACATTCAGTGTCAGATTCTATGGCGCAACCATTTCCGCTCGCATATGCATGTTTTTTTTTTAAGACAAAGAACGCCCACCGGCAATTAACAAACTCGCCTTTATGCACCAAGAGTCCATTATCGATAAAATCTTGACGCAGGAGGAGTCAGTTTAACAAGAGCCAAACAGTCAGCCAATGAGAAGGCATAAAATTTCCAACATGCAAATGAGCGTCGTCCTTAGACAGTTTATCACGCCCTCATTCTAATTTTAATTGGTAATGGTGCAAGTCATTTATAACATTTGCATTAGGTATGTATTTTGTTATATATATGCGTGTTTTTAACAGCCGCGTTTGTAATAAATTACTACAAATTAAAATAGTAAAGAAATAAATAATTATAAATAAATATCATAATTGTGGAGAATTTGGTGAGAGGAACCGTTTGCTAAGAATATGAATTACGACGTCATGTAACTCGACAAACTGATCGCGTCAAACGTCTAATTTTGTTTAAAAAAATACAATTACTAAATCTAGTAATAATTAACGAAAGTGTTATTCAAACTCATCACTGCACACGGATTAGAATTATGCCAAAACTTTTGCTGAGGCAACATTTGAATGAAAGTTAGCGGAACTAAAGTCCTTGTCAAAAATGAAAGTAAAAAAACTTCAATGCCTTTTCTTTTTATTTTAATTTATCAAAAATGTTCTGCTGCTTTCTTTTTATTAATGAACGAAGTCATATTTGTTTTTATTTCCATAGAATGCTAATTCATTTATGCTCTAGCATTTGCGTTGTTCAGATAAAGTATTACAGATTGATGATTATAAACACCATCCACGTGCTAAGCGTGTAACACGCTTTTCAGCTACAAACTGTTTGACAGTCACCGTTGTTATGGCTGTTGCTAACAGCGTTCTATTTTGGATGCCCGACAAATTGCAACGTCACGCTATTATTCCTTAGTTTTAACAGGTTTTTATTATTAACGCTCTTGATTTTAACGTATTTTATTGTTTGTTGAAGTTTGATAATTTATTGTAAGGTAATTAGAACATAGTATTACGTAAATAAGCAGAACGTTATTAATCTACTACAACGAAAATATTAAGAATTTATACTATAACGTACCATTTCGAACATAAGGAAAACATGAATGAAAATGACTTATTGCGTATAAAAATAAAATATTTTTTTCCGACCTACCCTTTATTAGCATGGGTCGCGGGAGGGGAAACAAACAATAGTTTATTTTGGGCTGTACCAATGATATTGCACGTTCGATCTTTCACGCAATTAACTTTGAACTGATGTAAATACAATTTAGCACATTTGATGGTAATCTCGCCAATCCGCCCTTTGACTCTCTAGCCTACCCGCCGGCGGCTATATCTGCAGACACTGTTGACACGTCAACTGGCGGCGAACCATTTAAAACCACCACCACGCATCCCCTTCCGCTTTCTTTGTAAGATCGTCTGTGTTGATTGTTATTGTAATTATTAAATTACGCGTCACGGACTGTCATGTGATGAAATGATATCAATTCAGCACCTCGTTGTTTATGAGTAATTATCGTGCTTGACAAATTGTTGCAATTCACACGCAAATATCTATCATCAATCAGATTGTGGTTGTTGTTTTCTACTTTTTGTTGTGTCGTGTAAACTAGATCAGATTATATAAATATTTAATTTTGTAATAAATAAATAAATATATGATCAGATAATATAAAGTGTCTAACTGAAGTTAGGAACCTAAGTTCGAACAGAAAGGCAGTCGTTCTGTGTCTATAGAATATCAGGTTTATGCGATTTGGCCAAACATTCAAGAACAACTTTTCAAGCTATGGGTTCCTAAGATACCTCTCTGACATATTTGCTCTTTTTAAAGAATCGCAATGATAGTTGCGGAATTCCGTAAACCGGCACTCGGTACTTCAGTAAAATGCTTGGTTGGCAATGTGCGTTACATTACGAGTGCGCTTTGTATGCACGATACCAACAAATTGATTTCACTGCAGTGTCCTGCCTTATTTTATAGTATGCGTTTATATTCAAACTCAGGTTTTTGTCCGGAAACATAGTCACAACGTATAAGATATATTATCATCTGTTTTGTCTCCTAAATACGGTTAAGAATTTAACGTTGAACAAGTCCAATTTAAATTGCACAGAGACATAATGTTTGACATATTTGCTGTCAAGTGCTTCCTGTTTTTTCCTCGATAAATCACGGAAAGAATATGGGTCCACGTTATCTCAATATACCGGACATCTATGAACTACTTACGAACGGCATGGCATGCATGACAAATGGGTAATTGTCGCATGCCATATAAAATGCATGTAGCCAAAAACTTAAATGAGTGTGTTTTTTATCTTCTTTACTCACGTGCATCACGAGAACATAGAAACACGTGACATTAAGAATATCGTTTTCCGTCTTGGACAGACATATATCCGCTCGACTCTGAAGGACGCCATTGTTTATTTTGTCATGAACTTCTAACTTAAATTTGCAAAGGGTCGTAGCGTTAATCAGTAATAAAACGTCGCTGTCAACAACATAAATCTGAAACACGATTTTCAATTAGGAATCCTGCCTTGAATTAATTATCAATCAACTCTCTAATTAACAGCATTCGTAAAATTCAGATGCCACGCGGGTTTGACAGTTTGTCAGGAAGCGGCCTGCCAAGATGACTCACGACAGTTCTTGTCCATTGTTTTGATAAGTAAACAATTACAATGCACTATGTCATCACGGCTTCACATTCCTTAGAATTACTAATTGTAATTTGTTGAATAAATTGCCCCATTAAGTTTGAAGGTTACCAACCACGCAGTCTCTTCTTTCTAGAACTGTACGCAACCCGCGCATTGACCTTTTGCAATACTAGGACTACGATTTCCATAGATTTTAGCATTTTAATGGTATTACCAGGGAAATCTGCCCTTAGAGTTTAGCATTTTAACGTAATAACCAGAGACATATTCCAAGTGATGTTCTTGTTAATTTGCTTCGTGAACCACGACCATTGAAATGTTAGGGGTGGGTCCTTCGCATTCGCAAATTCTACAGTCAAAATAACTTAAAAATTAAATCATTTCAGTTCTATTGCATTAAACCTGAAATTCTTATTGCGCAATTTTGATTATTCATTATTAAACAATTACAATGCATGTACACATATTTGAACTGGAACAAAATGTGGGTCTCTGCAACGATGTCCTTCCGCTCGCTGCGTTGTAAACAGGATGTGGGACACTTCATTAATCTTCTCTTTAATGTGCCGGCAAGTGAGCGTGTTCTTGAAGGTCGTTCCCCTTGCAGCGTCTGTGTTACAACTTGTTTCAAACTGCAAGAATTCACAGACGCGTTTTGTTTCATTTTTAAACACGGTCAAGGTGATATCAACATGGTTCTGCCCCATGCTCAAACTCGGAAACTGCAGGTAATTGGGCTACTACAGAAGTCCGTGTATTTTCTGTATACGAGGCTGTTCAGATCCAAATGTTTTTTTTCTATATACGAGGGCTGTTTCTTTTTTTTCTATCAGCCATACAAAAGAAACAACTAACGACTTCAGGGAGCTAGGGATTTACGAAATGTACTTGGGTAGTGTCATCACTAATACGTGTTCTTCTTTGCTCTCGTCTTTCATCAAACATGGTTTCTCTCAAATGTAGGTCAAACTGAGACGCACTGGATTCACTGTTACATTCGTCTTTCCGTCTGTAATTGTTGACATTTTATAAAAATGACGAATCGTTCAAGTGTCTTTGATGAAGAAGAGCAACACTGCTAAATCCGTGTGTATGTTATTGTAGCCAAAAGCAAGTCCTATTTCTGGATCAGTAAACCTGGCACGTCTTATCTGTGTGCATCCATCATTTGCCAATGTAAACAAAACGATTCACTGAGAACTTCACACAAATCTACATGCGACACTTGTGGCTAAACATGACATTAAATCATGTATGAAACAAGTAAAATGTTTCAGATTTTAGCAGAATCATGTGAGTAAAGCTTATTTTATAATACAATAATATAAACAGTGTAAAACAGCGGTTTACGAATATATTGACTATCAAAAATAATTAACTCACGTATAGCCTGTGATTCTACACAAAAATATGTAATTGTTTTATTAACATTATACAGATTACACTACACCGAGCAAATGTCCAACGACAGAGCATGGAAGCCACTTGAAAACTGAATTTAAAACTGTATCATGTACCCCAGCCTTCACACAGAGTTTTTAGCTCAAATACAATTCCTGCCGGAACCAATATACACGTGAACATAGTCAAATCACATGGTGTAAATTAAAATGGTGGACAAGCAGAAGAATCTTGACAAGCTATAGTTGTGTCTACCAATTCTACTTTCGGTTTCATGAAATCAGCCAACTCAGCACCACCGGACCACCTCAGCACCACCGGACCACCTCATTTCAAGAAATTCCCATAAAACTGACCAAAATTAAAAAGTATTGCAAAACATGTCATGTGTATGTGAAGACATTTATATTTGTGATCATCGTCAATCATCACACACTTCATAATGCATATAAGTAAGAACTCGCGCGGGTAAATATGTCAGTACATAGAGTATCATAGACATATTCTGTCAATGACTTCAACTTATAAAAATCCTACAGCCTTTATTTTTTGTACATTATTTAACGAAACTACAAACGAGTGTTCTTTTATCATTCCTACTGGTAGTGGCATTGGCCGATTTCTTATTAGGCACCTTTATCATAAGAAAATAATACAGAATTGGACAGGCATACGTACTGTTTACAATATTTGTACTCCACCGAACCACCTCGGAACTTCGTAAGTCACCACCGGACATTTTCTTAACACCTCGAATGGAGGTGGGTCTCCTAACTGTGAATTACCACTATTTATTGTATGTTGAACTTTTAGAGAGTTTAGTGCCTTTTGCTGGTTTGTTGGCGGTGACCTCAAAATGGAAAAACAAGTGACATATCGGAATTTGCTTATCTAAATGAAATGTAAAAACAATGCACAAGAGCAATAAGACAATGTCCCCAAATGCCCTGTGATACACTTGACAATGGGAAAGTTATGCAATTTTAAGAACGTTACGCTATGTGCGCCGTAATTAAGCCGCTAATGTTGACACGTTTATTGAACGTTTCATATCTCATTTTTGAGGTAAACGCCGCCAAAATCATTAAAACATCATCTGCCAGAATTAAGAATTAAATTTTGAACTTGTATTCGGCACGGCGTAAGTGCATGGGAGGACAGGAAAGCGGATAACCAAAAGAATCGCTGACTGAATTAAGTCCGATTGCATATTTAAATAACGGCCTTGAAACAGTTGGCCAGGCAACAGATCACAGTATTCTAGGCTACCAATGTTTTGACAAACTAAGAGGAAATGTAAAAAAAATACAATGCGTGTGGGGTCTGAACCATCGATGCTGTATGGCATATGAACTTTGAATTGCGTGGATTTTTTAAATATTTTCTAACACATTTTGGTGTCGCCAATGCATTTTCGGGGAGAATCATTATTTGAAATTAAACTAGCGTAATTCCGTAGCAACAAGCATTAAGACACATTTCAAGTATTTGTATTATGTGGAGACAGTTATAGGACAATTGTTGTCATGGTTACCACGTCCTCTCCCCCAGTGCCTGCTTTAATTTTGTGTAAAAAAGAAAACACTTACACTAAAGAAAGTAAAAAAAAATGTATTTGTATAATAATCACAAGAAATATTAGTGCAAAAATAATGCAAAGCTACAAAAGCTCGAATTAAAAGAAGAAGTACGAAGATAAAATACTTTGCAATATAATAAATAGTATGCACTTAATTCTGGTACCTGTCTATCAAACTTATATAATTTCTTGTATTTTTGAAAGGTATTTTGTGAAATATATCCCAAAACAGCAGTTCAACTGTAACATGTTTACTTATAGGCATATGCACTATGACATTATATCATTTCTACAACTCTTACTATGAAAAAAACACGTTCTTATATTTTTTTATAAGTTAATAACTTAATATACGAATCGAAACTGTGTACGGGTCTTTATGTATTTCGATTGGAATAACATGATCATTCCAGATGGTCATCTTAAAAAACAATGCCATGTGGGATGCCGTACTATTACTAATTGTACCCATCAAAATGTATACAGCTATCAACAATACAGTTAAGCATTTATAAGCATTACTGTAAGATTTTACTAGATCGGGTCGTCATAACAAAACGTACGGACCGAAACCAGACTAACTTTTATTCAGTTCTTGATTACCTGTATAACGATGATGGGATTTGGTGGCACGGTGGGACATTGCAGCACAGCGCCCCCGTATCGCGGCTCTAATAAACCACTTCAAGGCACACGCGTCGATACCCGCGACAATGATTTTGCAAAACCCGAGATAATTACGTCAGTTATATCAATTTATTAAATAATGATACTCGTAATATTAAGTCGTGTCGGCACTTAACGTGTCTTATTGGTGTAACAGGCTATTAATTTGAAACAGTCGTGTGCGAAATCGAAATGCTAAATACACGTTTGTAGATAACGTATTTCGGAGTTCATGAGTAAATATGTAACTTGCAGATAGATCTATATATCATTCAGGGCGGACAGGAGCGTGTACATAACAGCTGTATGTCATGAAATAACGAATTTCCCCCCTCGTGTTGGGGGATGAGGACTGATGTGAAAAAACAAGACAAGTGCATGTTTCAGCACTCACAGCGACAGCGATGGTAGTTATCATAAATACGATGATGATGTCACAAAAGACTAAGCTTGTTTTGAGAATAAGAAGAAGAGGAGAAGAAGAAGAAGATGATGATGATGATGATGATGACGACGACGATATGAAGATGTAAATGATGATGTTGATTATGGAAGCAGAAAAGGAAGAAAGAGAACAAAGATGAAGCAATGATGATGTTAGTGCGGATGGGGTGGAGATTTTACATCGCCACGAATGGTCACGTGGCTCAGGTCTTGTCAAAAATCAAAACGTCAATGTTTTTTATGTTTATTTTGCTATCTGTGAACGCGTTAAGCAGAGTATTTATTTAAAAGGCAATCACTCCGACGACTGCTGGCCGACAGTTTTTACCACCAGATTTTAGGTGCGAAACACAACTGCAAACTTTAACGACCGACGGGCAATCTTCAATCACCAGGCTGCAATATGGGACAAACGACCCTCTCTATTGTGGCAAACTGTTATATTGGTTTTTTATTCTTTTTCGGGTCTTACGCAATTTTTACGGCAAATTTATTGCACAAATTAAAAGTTCTCAACCTTGGTTAAAAGTAGCACAGTTTCACGTCATAAACTTTAATGAGGTTTTTTATTTACTCGACAATAAAGAGTTGATGTATTGCAAGCGTATTAGAGAGTAATGCAATAAAATTAAGCGTATTAGAGAGTAATGCAATAAAAATTTTAACCAGATTTTTTAATTTGTGAAAATAAGAAGTTAAAAAGAAATGTATGCCACTAACTATACTGCTGAAAATGCTGGATAAAGTTTTTGTGTGGAACATATGTCATATCGCATTTTCAAAGCACGTGAACTGTTGTTCAGTACATATTCGAACATGATACTCGCTATTTTTTCAATAGACAAACAACACAATTATCGTTGTTAAACTACCCATAACAACTCAAAAAAGTTCCGATTCTGAGGGGAACATTGTAAAAAGTAGTTCCAATAACAATCGCACAAATATATGTCAAATCATGTTAGAATCAAAATTATTTTCGCATTATCGTTGTTTATCGGCCAATTAGCAACTCTTTGTCGTTCTGATGCGTGGCTATTAAATAACTAGAGATAACACCCTCGCGGTTTAATTCCTACGCATCAGAACTCCAAATCGTTGTTTATCGGCCGATCAAAATTATTTCTTATATAATAATTCTGAGTTGATTCATTCGAGAACACAAACCAATAATATACCTGTGACAATATTAACGCATGTATCAAAAGTTTAGTGGCCTTTGTCTTCTGACACTAATTCTAACATTTTGATACAAGATTATAAAATTAACTCCATGCATATAATCGTCAATGAAAAACGCTTTAGAATGCAGAAAAAAAAATTTAAACATACATGTATGCAAACTGACCGATTTCTAAAACGCCCATCAAACTGATAATTATGAATAATCTTGGTCAAATTGCCACTTTGATACCCGACGCACCTCCTGTTTATCAATCGATAATCCTATTAATCCCATCCTTTGAAAGATTAGTAATAAGTAACACCGATGATTCCATTATGTCTACTGAAGTGTTAATTGACGCGTGGCATAAAAGATACGAGTTTAACGACGGTGTTAACCCGGGAACAATCTTTGATTTGCGGTCACTCCTTAATAACTACAGTCCATTTGCCAAGATTCTGTTTTTAGTAGATTCTTTTAAAGATACATATCTGCTAAGGTCTTTTAACATAAAACATATGTTTTAACGTATCTTTAATAGATGGCTTGCCGCTTTGGGAAATTACAAACATATGTGTCCGTTGCTGTTAGAATACTTGTGTTGTTGTTGGTGGTGGTGGTGGTGCTGTTGTTGCTGCTGATGTCATTGCTGTTGTTGTAGAAGAAGATTGAAGTGTTCATAGCGCTGCTGGTGGTCTATCCAGCATGACTAGTAGAAACCGCCTTTAAAAAGTTTTTGAAATATATTTTTCGTCACGTTGAAACAACATTGTTGACGATGCCATAGCGATATATTACTATATATTTCTTACGGGTGCAGATAAGCACGTTTCTGTGGGTTTTAAGTTATTTCCCTGTGCTTTGTTTATTTACTGATTTTTTTTCCTTCGCCTACACTTTTAAACCAAATATTTATTAATTTTCAGACACAAACATGTCGTTGGTAAATGTGCTTAATAGCTTTAAATGTTTTCAAACTCATTCATATAAATGGTACCGCTGCCAAATCTGTATTACCAGTAATCATGAATGAAAATACGCGCGTTATGGCAATGTACGTTGAAGTTTTTCCAACCGGAAGTTTGTGTTTAATTAAATATTAAACACTTACACCAATAAACAAGTGATTAGAAATAAAAGAACATCATTTTAAATCAACAGAAGCATATCATTGTTGAAAAGTTTGTGTATTAAACGCGTTTTATAACTATGAGTGTCAGATATTCAGCATTCAAGTCGTTCAGGAAATACTAAATATAAGTACAGTATACAGTTTCAAGGACCAAATTTGTGACAGCCCCGAAATTGGTACTGACGTGTTAAAATACTTGCACAATCTTTAATAATAGTAATTCTGTATTTCTTAATAGTGCGCCACATACGAATAATAATGCGTTGGTCTGGATTTTATTACGATAGTCTCTTTTATATTTGTATTATATCAATTAATTTTCTTTTAAATTTTTTTGCTAAACGAGTTGAGGTAAACTGGTCAGTATGAATAAGAAATGTTGGGCATTGTGTATCAATTGTTAAATAACAACTTAAGCCTTTGAAATCGCACATGACTGCATGACGGACAAACCCTCATACAGTAGCCCAGTTCTGTCTAAAATTAATGACTGTGCATAATATTCATTTCCTATCCAAAAATTTTCGCATGAGTAAGACTGACTGTGTGCGTCGGTGTTACCTAATGAGTATTTAATTACTAATTGTGTTTTTCGATCAGATCTTTTATCGATCACTTATCACATTGATGCGTTAAATTGCGCATTATCTAGATTATAATGCCCACATCAAAGTATCGCTTACGTTTAAATGCAAATGGAGTTTTGGACAATGCGTGAGATATTTACCACATTTTGTCATTTAAATAAATATTTTTGGTTAAAGTTACACACCTTTTAGTCAAATTGATATTAAAACGAAGCCGCGAAATTTCAACAATTTGTACCGACACGGTGTTAGCTGTACAGACGATGAGAATACCTGGTTTTCGGTAGTCGTAAAATTGTCACCGAAGCGTTACGACACTCGCCGACCAATCGAAATACCTGTACAATGTCACATGACCTTGTTTGATAAAATCAAGGTACAAACTGTTGACTACTTTATATATACTGCTACTTCGATAGACGTATGACTGGTGGTTTTAATTAAAGAGATACACACAGTTTACCTGAAACTATTTATAAAGCTTAGATAAAACGGACAAGTAATACTTGGGAGTATATAATAAAGCGTTTGAAAAACTGTTGCGCAATTTAAAGTGAACATTCTGTTAAAAAATATTCAGAGGGAAGCGTATTTAAATACAAAGTGTATTGACAATTGAAGCACAATTTATATATACGCGAAAAAAAAGTGTATTGAAAAAAGAGACAGAATTATAATGGAAGACAACACAGCGAAACTAACAGGAGCGATAGAAGTGCCAGACATCCATGTGGATGCTGCAGACGATTACACAGCTGCCATCGAGCTGTCGAACGCTTGCCGGGAGTTCTACAGGAACAGAGTGAAGGCAACAGAGAACTTCAAACAGTCCATGAACAACCGCAACAGCAACTGTGTCGCCAGTGTGAACAAGCGCACCTCTGTTGACGAGGCCATGGATAAATTACGTTGTGAGATGGTAAGTGATGTTACTGTTACTATTCTTACTTTAGGCGATTTATTATTATTTGAACTATTTTAACTGGCATCAGCATCATCACCATCAGCGTCTTCGTCATTATCACAACCAGCGTCATCATCATCGTCTTATTCGTCGTCATCATCATATTCATCGTTATCGTCGTCTTCGGCGTAATTAAGTCATACGCATCGTATAATTGCCTGTAACTGGTTAACGCAGTAGCCAAACATAGATCTTGAAGATACCGGGTATTAATTATTTCGCTATTATAATATACAATTAAATCCATCATTGACATAGTTGCGTTTAATCATTAACGGCCCAAGTTTGTTTGTTTGTTGTGTTTTTGTGGGTTTTTTTGGAGGGGGGGGGGGGGGCGTAGGGGCTTAAGTGAATTTAAAAAATGCATTCAAGTTTTGATACCTCATTTTTTGTACATGATCCAGTTGTCCATAAATGTAACACGAGAGAGATATGCACCGCCTATTGCGTATGGTATTGAAAACAGAGCGGTGAGAGATGACCTTGTACTCCTCACCTACCAACTCATACTTTAAATCAAACAACCTGTGAAAGGATATCGCTTCGTCACTTTCACGATTACCCCCATCGTCATCGTCATAAAAGATTCACCAAAGCGCGACTGGCCTGGGCTTTTCAATTGTACCAGTTTCCACTTTAATAGCCTTTTTATTGCCTTGTTCGTTTTTCCTCTATTTTTAAAGTAAATACCCGAGCTCTGAAATAGGACTGAAACGGAAATTCAATACGGTCTTAATGCGTGTTTTTAATTGCTGGAGTGTTATTTTTGTTCAGACTCTGTGGGTCGATGTATTTTTATCGCCTGCTAACGATAACATAAATTAGGAAAACGCCCGTGACTTGCATTTTACATATCAGTTTGCATCAACAGATTATTCGTTCGTAACATAAGACATTTAAATAACGTAAGCGAATATAACAGACACATGTGTGAAGAAATAATATATAACAGACGGGTAAATGCAAATTTTTTCTTAAATATTCGTCACGGTAATTCACTACACTGAATTCTTTGAAAAGTAGATTGTACGCATATAAAGCGAATACCACATTCTGGGCATGATTGTAAGTTTAGGTGTGTTCCTTTTTGGTCAATATAAATAGAGAAAACACTCGACAATATAGGAGTGTAGTCATCCTGTTGACATTTTGTAATTAAAACTAATTAACACACGGCGGCGCCGCGCATCTCAGGTCAACGGACACTTACAACCGCTAAATGGGGTCAGTGACAATGCGCTCTAGTTAGAACAGCCATCATTCGAAGTCATACGCTGGTCAGCACATATTTGAACAAAGCGAAAACACTGGTATAAGTGGTATAAGTGGAAATGCAAAGCTACGATGGCTAGTTTGGAAAAACCGTTGTCATTGCGAGGTCATCTTAAAGTTATGTCTGTTTGCCCTGATGTAATGGCTGATATTCACCGAAGTCAGAATGTCTGAACACACTCAAACGTTCTAATTTTAAATGGGCTTAAAGTCCGAATCTTTAAAAAAAAAAAAAAAATAGGCAAAATTTCGTAATTACACTTCAGTCTGTCAGTGTCAAATGTGTTCACTTGTTTAATGTTAAAGGACGGCACTAATTTCATCTATTACGTTAAATATAAAAGACACAGTATTCGGGCCCGGTTGTAAACTATTCTGCTTTTTATTTCGTTTTCCCCTTCACTCTTGTGTCTTCGTTTGCCCCATTAACCAGTTTAGTGACATTATCGGTGTACTCTGTAACATCTTTGCGTTAAACCTGTAATTTACAAGCACAAATTGCTTGTCATGTCACACAACATCAAAAGCCTTCGCAAAATCGATCATGTGGTCATTATCTCTGCTGAATCAGAGATGTCATTGTCTCGATTGACGCTCAAAAAAACCCTTTACAACAGTTTGTGATTGGGAAACACAGAAAGCTTTGTATGTAACCATAACTTGCTGACCGTAAGAAGTCTGTAATCACAGCGCCGATGTACCGATACGGCCGTTGTTTTAGTGTTCTGCACTGGCATCCATGACGTTAGCTTTTTCAGTCTGAATATTTGTTCAGTCCTGTATCTTATCTACGACGTGATATATGATAAACTCTTGCAGCACTTAGACGGAATTGTCGCTCGGCGGAGATGGATTTATGACGCGCATGAAAGGCCGGCATTGTTTCTGCGTTGGCATCAAAAGATAAAACTTTTTAGTAGCGTTTTGATCTTTGCAATCTAATTCAAACAAATTTGTCATATCAACCTGTCAACAAGTGTTCATTACTGCCTGGTAGGGGGTGTTCGCTAAACAGTGTTTTATTGTCTTAAAAGGTCACTGCAATGTTTACCATCTCGGAAGCCAGTTCTTTGACACAAGAAAGCTGGGGGTGGTCAAATGAGTAAAGTGGTCTTTATTAAATCTTCGCAAATATTTAACTTTCGCATAAACCTCAGTCACGTTATTGGGAAGAATATAATGCGGCTTTGTTGTTGATATCCCTCAGACTGTTAAAGTGTGTTTAAATGGATAATAAATGCTCAGCTGGGGTATATGGGTATCGACCTGAACTGGGATCTTGAACTTTAACGACAACTGGAAATTAAAACAATACATTCCCACGTTTGTATTAGAACCATGAAATGTGTATGAGTGGGTACTATATTGTTTATGTTTGGCCATTTAGAACTAGGATTTAAAAAAAAAAGCTATTCCCAATTCTTACTGGTCACTTGATCCAACTGCTAAAGAGCAGGTGACAAAAATATTTACATTTAAACCTATTTAAGTGAAGATTTGTACGTTGTGCATTTGAACTGTACAATAAAATGTTTTAAAAGATTCTTTGCCTGTATTATGTCAGTAGTTCATGAAATACGCAATTTTCTTATTTAAATTTTAGCCATATTACCACACGCGTCGGTGACTTTTAATGACCGTCTGTGTAAATTGTGTAAAATTGTTGAGTTTCTACTTTTGTAAAATTTGATCATTTCTTCTGATAAATATTTTTCTTTGAAGAAGTGAGAATATGTGATAAGTATTTTTCGCTTTACAAGGTCTGCTATACACCTCCAGTAGACTGTAGGTCACAAATGTTATCAGGAAGTCGCATCGAGATTGCATTGCTTTCTACAGATCGTTTTGGTTACACTCAAAAATAAATACATTTTAACTGCATGAATCGCTACTTTGTTATCGTTATTTAAGATCTGTTTTGCCAACATGCGCATTACGATTCGGTGTTTATAAACCAATTACACGCACTATCAAAACATCAGACAGTCGAGAAAAATCGATCTTATTGGAGCTGCATGGCCTTCAGTTTGACGTCATCGTTTCTGAGACTGCCATCTGTTTCACAAGAGGCATGGTTATTTTTCGGCGAATTGTTGTGATACACATAATTAATTCATCACTTTAACAGCCTCTGTATTGTTATGTTACATTAACGCAAACCCTTCAATATCCGCTGTTGTAACGCCTAATACATTAAAAGAAGTTGCGGATCGCTTAATATAATAATCATTTCAAGACAGACATCTTGAGTGAAGCAGAACGTCATAAAACTGAAATAATGACTGTTATTGCCACATTTTTTGGTATAATTTTACGAAAACCACAGTCAATAACATGTTATTTACAAGATGTAAGTAATAAGTCAGTAGGTACAGAGCTTGTTAAGATACTTTTATGATATGCAAATTCTGCGCAATTAAAAAGAACATAAAGCCTGCGTCCTCGGTTACAATTTACGTAACAGTCATTAGTTGGGAGCTCAGCACTTTAGTTACACTCGCAACTGGGACCTAATTACGCCCCAATTAACATGTCTCTAGTCGCGCGTTATTTACTACTAATTGATCTTCGGAAAGCGCGACAGTACAATTTGTTCTGGGTGCAAACACACGAAAAGCAGTTATATCGGCGGTACATGTGATACAATACGGGGTCGTGTGTACAAATGACGTTCGCCCCTGGGCAAATGTTGTAACTCTTATGTCCATAGGTCAGTCTGAACATTCGTGGAATGTTGACCACTGATTAACACCGCGCCTGACACAGTTTAATATCTGGTGAAGCATGAATAAGCATTATTTTATCGACAACCTTTATTTCCTTAAAAGAGCGAAGTGTTCTTTGTTACATACTCGACTTAAAGAGTTACTGTTACCTCCAGAAAATTATTTGCCGAGACTTCTTCCCGTCTACCACTGTTAAATATGCATTTAATATATATTTTGCAGGATATTTAAATGTTTTTGTTTTCAAATCGTTAACAATTCCCATTTGACCAATTTTTGCCGCATGTTTACAATTAAAACCACACTAGCGATATTTTAACGATACGTCGTTGTGTATTTTCAGGCCTCCCTAATGGACCAGGACCTTTCCTTGATGAAACAGCTACTCACACTCAACGAGGCGATTGAGGATCTGAAAACCAAGCGTCTGTACCACGTGAGCAAGGATTCCATGCGGGCCAGCTCCCAGGATATGCACGCCAGCGATTGGTCGGTTTCGGAAACGGACATGTTCGAAACTGACGACGAAAATGATAAAAAGCTGTTGGACACTAAAGACAGCTACCAACTGTCGTCCATTTCATTGCCCGTACCGCTGACCAAGGAGTCCAAAGCCCACACTGCCTTCATCCGCAGATCAGACCTTGCAATAGTAGTGCGAGAAAAAGTGCACCGCAGTGTTAAACACGAGCCCCAGAGCTCGATGGACTCCGGGTACGGTGACGATGTTGCATATCATAAAATGTACCGAGGACCTCTTGAAGTTTCATTCTGATCATGTACTATCATTCTCTCAGTATAACGTACGACAGATCACCAACACGGTTCGGCTCTTCCCAGATCGACCGTGAATTCCATTGGACTTACCACGCAGTGTGTTCTGTAACCGTTATAAATGACATGGTTTGGGCCGTTCCCAGCGTTGCGACGATAACAGGTCACGTGGCTTTGGTAATCATGGTAACCGAGACTGTCAACAGTTTGGGCACTGGCCATTGATCTGCTACAAAGTTCTACATCTTCTTCGTCTCTTAGGCACTGCGAGCTTTCAACAATTCACGTGACCCAGTTTGTGTTTCCATAGCAACCCTTTAAAGGAAATGTACGCCGGCAATGTTTGTCCACACGGCACAGCATTCATGGCAAACCTTTGGCTTGAAAGGTAATTATTTTTTTAACCTTTTATTTTGACTTTATTATTCATTATTTTTAGATCTAAGGGAACCTTACTGATAGGCGTTGAAATACAAACTTTTGTTTGTAACAAATTATATAGAACTGCATCAAACACTGCCTAATGATCTAGATCTTATACGCAGATATTTTTAGACATTAGCGGAGTTTTATAATACTGGTTTCAACAATGTTGTAATAAATGACAGCTATAAATACAGATCTTATCTAGTGCTAGTGAATTACTAAACCGCACTTGTGACATCAAAGGCATTTTTGATTGGTGGTCGTGTTGTTGAGACACATTTTTTCTCTTATATCGCATAGTTGTTAGAGATTTATGTAACTTGGAGAGGCATTGGAAAAACTACATTGGCATTCCTTATTGGGAAATACGTATCTACGCCCGAAAACTGATCTTGATCTAATTCGAGAGACGTGTATATTCGAAATCAAGGGTTATGCACAAGATTCGCCCGTTTTATGCCCTTAAATTAGACAGTGACTCATTTTGACTATTATAATACTTTAACCTTAAAATGTGTTTTAATAGGCGGCCACCTCAAACACATGTAAACATCGTATTACGGAAGCACTTGAATGTTTGAAACTGTTTTTTAGCGTAGAAACTCACGTACATCTGTTTTCTTTTTCGTTCTTCAGGGTGCAAACAAGATGTGTGCAAGGCACGACCCTGTCGTCCGGAGATTTGTGCACGGTGCGATACGCATGCGCGACAAAACGCAGTTATCCGTCACAGGCACGGTCATTTCCGAAGCCGGAAACCAATCGCGTACACATTTTTAATGATTTGTACCCAGCCCGTTGACGAAAAAACGACTATGTGCTACTTGGCAAAGTGACAAAATCTGGTTCCGGAAATGCAAGGGTTACAAGTTGAAGATAATGAACAACTGTGTACAGGAGTCATTTCGGAAATGACTGCACATTCAACAAGTCTGTCTAGACATGTTCAAACTGTACGGATACAATAACCTGATACACGAAACACCTAAACTGTAGAGTAGTGTTACCCGAACCTGAAACGTCTTTTAAAGTCAGGATAATTTTCAACGCACGTGTAAACTGTTTATTAAAACTTCTTATGTTAAACACGTTTTACTGTAAAACACATGTCTAAACAATATCTGTCGATTATACTGTAAATAATACTTAAATAATCTGCTTCATTTTTTCTACTGTTCAGTTATTCTGCATTAGCATCGTATTACAGCTTAAACAGTATTAATAACAACAAATCAACGTATAACTATGTACGAATCTTTTGTCTACAGGTAAAACATGCATCACTACCTTTTGTGTTTAGCCATGTCTCTATTACACGGGATCTGACATTTTAATGCATTACGCGGGTACGAAAGTCTTCGGTTACGAAAATTAGAGTAATAGATTATTTAATTGTACCGCATGTATTTTGCGTTATTATACCCTAAATGACGTCATTGCATGGGAAACGAGCCAGTAAGCCTTGTTAATGAGTTCTAGTCACGTGAGGGAAACATTCATTTCAAATGCATTTATATCTCTTTGCAATATTTGTATACTACGGTATTTAATATTTCTTGTTATGAATTTGTGATTTGATATAATGTAAAACTATTGTTGAATAAAGATATGAAATCGTTATACTTTGTTGATGAGAGAATATGCGTGATAAGCACACGATACTGAACAGTTTAATACTCTTACCACTTTAACGGAAAAAATAATAATTCAGACCCAATTTACATGTAACATACACATTATGTATCCTTCGTGGCGCATTGTACCAATGCTAAACAAAGCTATCCATTTAGCGAGTTAGGGGTCCCGTATTCACCAACCGATTCTTAGACTTAAGACTTAAGAATAGAGAATATGTTTCAAACTGTTCTGCTCTCAAACGGCTGTTACTTTGAAATGTACTTGGCATTGACCAATGTTAATTTTAGCATTCATTATTTAGACAGATTTATTAATGACATACGTATCATTGGAACCTGACATATTTGCAAACGCAAACGTATAATTTTAAGTCTATTATTTATTCTTAAGTCTAAGAATAGGTGGTTGACTACGGGCCCTGATAAGAATATTCTTCAAACCGTACGTGTAGACGATTTTATAAAAAGGCGCGCCTTCACTTTTCAACATCATGTAGCATTTTGAAATTAAATGAATACTTTTGCTTATTTATCGTAGGCATATTAAAATGGCGATTTATATAATTTCCCCCGCTGACCAATACAAAAGTACACTGTCTGCACAGTGAATTAATAATAAGATATTTTCATATTTATACGACTGTAACTGTTAAAAGTAACAGCGGCTATAAATAGAAACACGAGCTTGACGCGGTAATAAGAAGACATGAGATTGTGCCTGACATCGATAATTTACACATATGCATGTGCAATCGTTCATACCCGGTCGTGACAATGTGACAAATACGCGTCAATATATCTACATTAATGAACTTAATTACGCATTCGTATAGCTGCTATTAAGTTACTAAAATAGCTTAAGCGGCAGTCTGTCTCGATATCTATATTGCTATCAAAGAAATTTGTTTTCGTGATCACCCCTAACATGGTATGCTGTTGTCAAATATGTTACTGGTAATATTTGCAACGCGGTGTCATGTATTACGTAATTGTTAGATGTATAATTAAAGCTAACTTAACCCTTCTCCTGTACAGGAATTAAGCCAGCTCGAACTGTAATGTCGTAAAATGGGCCTTTCCAGTTCTGTCAAATAATTTCTCAATTTAAGCCGAAATAAAATGACCATTGCATGTTTCTTTCATCGAACAGTTGTTTGCACATACACATGACACCAAAATAACGGGTACTCTGTCTGCTATTTCAAAATACGGAAAAATGCCTCAAATAATTTAGGGAGAATATACCATAAATACATATGAGGCGTGTCGTTGGAAAACCGGGCTTAATGCATGTGCGTAAAGTGTCGTCCCGGATTAGTATGTGCAGTCCGCACAGGCTAATCCAGGACGGCACTTTCCGCTTTTATGCTATTTTCTGTTTCTTGGAAGTCTCTTCTAAACATAAATCCACTGTAGGCGGAAAGTGCTGTCCTGGATTAGCCTGTGTGGACTACACAGGCTAATCCGGGACGACACTACGCACAAGCATTAAGCTCGGTTTTCCCACGACACGGCTCATATGTAATACTACTTTAAAGCATGTTTTCGTAACATTATCCATCTGTTTCATGATCACTGTTCCGAAAGAGAGACGTAGAAAAGTTCAGTTTAATAACCATATAAATTTCAATTGTGTAAATCGTTTATAAAAATAAAAAGCTGTCTCTAGGACTTGGCAGTTTTGCAAATATGAAAACAATAAACAATAATAAAAGTGTAAGCATTAACCTGTTGTTTTATTTTTATGCACTCTAATTAACATATAAAATAGATAATACATTTGTGAAGGAAATGGCATTTAATAAAAAGAAAACCTGGGTAAACCGAACACCTCTGAAAACCGAACGATCGGCCCGGTCCCGACGCTGTTCGGTTTAGACAGGTTCTACTGTAGCTTTAAAACTTCAGTTATGGAAACCAAATCCGAGACATGGCCGTCTGAATTACCGTGTGAATACGCCGTCAAGTACATTTTTGTTGCATAAATATTGGGCGTTTTTGTCTATTTCAGTATGTCAGTGTCCCAAATCACTTATTCAAAATGCAAATTAGCCTTTTTCTTTTACAAAATCGCAAAAAGAAAATGTACTTAAATGTCCAAATAAATCGGGCAACATTGGAACAACCAGTTTTAAGGACAACCAATTTGTAAATTGACACCATCTCATTAATGCAAGATTTATTCGGAGCGGGATGACTGAGCAATATATATTCGCCGGCAACTTCAATAGGTTCATCAAGATTTTGTAATACCCTACTTTTCATTCCTGTCACAACCGATGATGACATTTGTTACAAAATGAACTAGGTCACTCACCCGGCACAGCTAATATAGCGCACCTGTTTTTAACTAATTTGCGTGTTAATATCCTAGACCCATGACCACGAAATTTCTCAATATTAAACCTAGTCTGAACTTAAAACATTGACCAAATGAAAACATCTGATGCAAATCAGCTTCGATACTAATATAAAATATAATGAGGAGTGTGGTGGGAAAACCGGGCTTAATGCATGAGCGTAGTGTCGTCCTGGATTAGCTAATTAGTGAACAATTAGCAGAATTTCATGTATTTCGTGTATAAAATGCTTAACGAAAATAACGATTTTAAGGCTAAGTATAACATTTCACTTAAGATGTTTCTTGAATACGACCCCAAGCCTCGAGTCTCCATGTTGGTGAACGTCAGTTTAGTAAGTTCGTGAAGGAAACATTGATTCCACGCAGATGAGACTATTTTAGCTCAAGACACAAGAGCGCATGGGAGTTATACAATTAAGAAACAAATGATGTTAGTTTCGAGAATTGTTAAAAAAAACAGTGTTTCTGAAAAGAAAAAAAAGTAGAAATGAGGCCACACGCACACGACGCACACTAACACAATGACATCTGCATGGTCTGAACTGATAAAAGTTTATACGCGAACGTTGACATCTAACCGCATTACGTCTTGTTGCATTAAAATACCAAACTTAATGGACCGAATGTGTCGTAACGAAAACACTAGAAATGTGTTCTTGTTTGTATTGTTTTTTGTAATTAAGCAAATGCTAAGAGCGCTAATTAATTAATTCCTCGGCTGCTTGGTGTAAGTTGACAAAGCTTTACAACGCGTGCCTGTGCAATGAGTAGATCTGTACGCCGACACGAATAGCAGACCTAGCGCGGCTGCTATCTCGGTGACGTCATAGGGTCTAGGTGACCTCCATTGCTGTAATCCGTATCTCGGTGACATCTCCATCCGTCGCCCGTATTTCGATGACGTCATTGGGCCAGGGTGTTGAAAGAAGCTCATGAAGCTCTCTGCGTGCAAAACTGGGTTATCTGATGCTGGCGTCAATACGGTTTAAGTTATTTCGGATAATGTTAAATTGGCACGTAATTTAAGTCAATTAGCATTACGAAGATGGCTGTAATTAGGGTACTTGGCCTTTTTTTTGCTTTTGAAATCTTCGTGAAAGACATAATTCAGGTTAACCTGAAGTAAATTTGAAAATAAAGACCCGTCGAGTCAAATTTAAGTCAGTGCGCTCTTAGACACGTTGCGGCTAATTTGAATCAGTTTTAACTTACAAGATCAAGGGTTAATGTGACTTGCAGAAATTGTGTATATTGTTTGCGAAGGGTCACGTTCACCCAGCGATTGACATTTTAACAGTTGCAGTTCTTTAGCTTGATTATGTTGAGATTTAGTTAGATTCCTTCGAACCATTTTCCTTGGTAAAACCAGTCAATTTTTGGCTAACCGGTATTCAAAATTGGCCGCAATATTATTATCAAATATTTACCAATAGTACTTGCAATTGGTGTTATATTAATACAAACTCGAACTATCGGAAAAGGTGTACATGTTTAAAGGCAAAGATACGGCTTGCGTTGTATCATCGGAGCCATGCCTGGCATTTCATAAGAACAAGCCGTCCTGAATGTGGTTCAAATCCAGGAACTTTAAGTATCGTTCAGTCAATGCTAACACATTTAAAAACATGTCCAAAAATAAATGAGGCGTGTCGTGGGAAACCCGGGCTTAATGCATCTGCGTAGTATCGTCCCGGATCAGCCTGTGCAATCCGCACAGGCTAATCCGGGACGACACTTTCCGCTTTCTGGTATTTTCTGTTTCAATGAAGTCTCTTCTTCTAAACATAAATCCACTGTAGGCGGAGAGTGCCGTCCTGGATTAGCCTATGCGGACTGCACAGGCTAATCCGGGACGACACTTTACGCACATGCATTCAGCCCGATTTTCCCACGACGCGCCTCAAATGTATGTACGGTATAGACGGTACATGTCATGTATATATTAGACACCGACAAACTGCACCGAAAACTGACTCAGTGTCACCATAGAAACTGTTTATAGTTTACTTGCCTATATTCATTGTACTAATTGAAAAACGTAATAACATCTACTTCATCCCGCTGATTCGACTTCGCGTCAAGGAAATACGTAACGTAATAACGATTTTTCTTTCAACCATATCCGCCGTTTTGTCATGCCTCGATCAATACTGGCTGTTTTTAGTTTTCCGTGCATCCGAATACAAAGATTGATGCTCGTGATTTACTCGTGCTTGTAAAGACGATGTTTTAATACTAAAGTATAATAATAGAACAGGAAGTTTTCATAGTTGCGTGACAAATGACTGTGAGTGATTCATTTGTTACATTTGTTATATCGCGTAAAACGTTGCGACGTTGATTAGATTCGCGTTCTAACGTAACGCGTAGACATATGGACTGTTGCGACGATTTAGTGGTATAGTTAATCATAGTCACAATCAATCATCTTGATCATCCATTTATTCTTTATTTCACTATGTTTTGTGTTTGTGAAGAAGACTGTGAAATTATATTGATACATTGGTTTCAGTCTTATCGTACATGAGTTTGGTTGGTGGCCATCATACTGGACAGGTGGGGTTTCCACCGGGTACTCCGGCTCCTCCCCCCCCCCCCCGCCCCCTACAGAACAAGACCACACCAAAATTAAACATATTTCAGTAAAAAGATAAATAGCTGGACATTGCAGCAATGATACAAAAATTCGTCCCAACTTTCGATGAGTCTAAAAAGTAAATTAGGCAGGGGTGCTGGGACACATCCATGGGTCCTCACATAATGCAGCTTCGGCGCGGATGGACCTCATAAATACACACACACACACACACACACACACACACATCGTATATGCGATTCACCCATGGTTTGTCTATTTCTTTAGAATCACAGTCACAGTGCGAGATATAATAATTTTTCAACCAGTCCGGGACTCGAAGCCAGGACCACTCACGTTACAGAGCGCGCTACAATAACTCTGTTGGGAGTCTGGCGACATATTACTTAATAAATTATTAAATATTTTGTATGCTAATGCAATATTTAAAACAAGAGGGTCATAATGGCCCAAAGGGCTCACCTGAGAACTGGTACAGATGAAGACCATACTGTTTAAAAATTAAGGTATCTGAACAATACGCAAAGGGGACTAGGATCGATTTGATTTAAAACATCGGTTAGTGCAATGGGCTAACTAAAGTACGAGTTGGGTAGTGAATGTGCGATGTTTTTGCTAATGGTTCTAAAATCATTTTTTTCGATATTCTTACCTGACCCTTTTTGATTAAGTCAGTGGCAATTCTGGAAAATACAGAAACAGCAGATTTTGATGTCTTTTTCGCAGACAATTTTGGAGAACTAGTTGCAATGCGATAATTTCGATAGCTGTGCTATAAGGTCAAGTTTTGCTTCTTCTTTGATAATTGTCTGTCCAATGATGATAATTAGAGATTATTCATCGGGCAAGCAGGGCCGGCAGGTCATATCGGCCCGGCATAGCAATATCGGCCCGAGAGCTTTAGCTCGAGGGCCCATGTTGCGACGCCGGGCCGATATGACCTGCCGGCCCTGCTTGCCCGGTGTATAAACTTTTTATTACATGTGAGCTTCGACGATTATTTGTGCATTTTTTTCATTTAAATCCGCCATACTTTTCTATGTATTTGGCCCAGCGACAATACTTCTTTTAAATTATTTGATAGTGTCAGTCGTGAGTTCATTCTCCGTTTTTAAGTAAGATAACATATAGCATATTTATTTAGACAATAATATAAGGCAGAGCTGGGCCGGGCATCTGTAATCGGCCCGCTGCCGTTATACGGCTAGGGCCGATTATAGACGCCCGGCCCAGCTCTGCCGTATATTATCGTTTATAATACATATTATCCTTTCACATGAAAAGAATCATGTTACTTTCTTTATTATACAAATGTTAACAAAAACACCAAACAAACTTTCGGTACTTTTATTTAACATTTAACTAATTACGCAATACGTGACGCAATTCTAACGAATGACGTAATTTATAAACAATGACGAAACAAACCAGTATTCGCTGGACTCTCAGTTTTGTAGTGACAACGATTATGTCCGGTTTGCTTTTATTTTTTAGTAAAATACATTACAATTAGTTTAATAAATCGTGCATGGACGAATTCTGAATGATGAATGTGTCAGTTGGATAAATAATATATTTTGAGACTTTGAATCGGAATAAAATCAAACGTTCTGACCAGTCATTGCGATTTCGTAAATCGTGTTTCTGGTCAGAATGGTTCACATGAAATTAATATCATGATTGTTAAAAATTAAGGCTTATGGATACAAGACAATGGAATTGAAGTACTTACAGTATTGTTGGATTTTTATTGATGGAAGCAATGGATTAAAATTGAGGTACAGTAAAAGTTTCCGATCTGTTCAATTTTGTTCAGTGATTCTTTTTCTCACACTAAAAGATGCATGGGCTATAGATCGTATATATATTTAATCAATTTAACTACAAACTTTCGTTAATATTCAGTATTTGCATTTTCGGATATAACCGTTTAATTTTGACTAAATACGCCATTCGTGGTCGTTGACGTAGCGCGATCGGATTCTCTTCGATTATCGAAAAATCGGCCGCGGCCAGTTATAATTATATAGGCTCAGCGGAGCCGCGTAACGGCCCGTAATCGACGTCAAAATGTTACTATTTTTAGTAACACTATGTATTATAATATTGGAATTGATAACATATTCAATAATTTATTTATAGAATGAACCTGTTTTTATATGTATAATTGTATTGTTCCTTACACTTAAGGACTATTGCTATAAATATTCAACTGCAATAAAATGTTTACGTTTTATTTGAACATGCAGTAAAAAATTCACGTTTGATTTAAACATGCACATTAAGTATATACAGTTTATAAACAAATAAAACAAAATAATAAACACCAATTATCAAACTAGTAACTATAGGATAACTGTACATGACAATCATATTACTACTAACCAAATTCGGCAAACAGAAGTTCGTCTAAATCTAGTTAACAGTTATTTAAAGCGAATGGACACGGCGTTGTTGACCACACATTTGGCGAAGACATAATTTGGGTTGATCTTGAGTCTGCCACTGGGGCTGTGCTCAATCGGCAAGGTGATCACTCGCTGTTGTGGTTGTTGTTCGTAACGGTCAATGGCTGCAAGTGAGCTTTCAATTTCTTGCGACGTGACAACCATTTCCTCGTCAGTGACATATTGATCACAGCTTTCCGTCGAGGTTGAGGCAGCTGGCGATTGTAGAATTGCTGATATGCGGAATTGTTGTTCTAAACGCTGTTGTAATGGCTCGGGGACATAAGGTTTTTATGCCCTGAAATCTGAGCAACTTCATTTGGTGGGGGGGGGGGGACGTTAATTTAGCAATTCCGAAATGCAGGTCTTCCTTCCCGAATGGTTCGTATGCCTGGCACTGAACCTCGCTTCTTTTTTTAGCAATTTCTCAAAGTGGATTTTTCCCCATGCCGCAATTTATAAACCAGGCCTTCCCCCTTTTCACTGGCTCACCGAAGAAGGGATTCGGTTGCAAGTAGAAACGCTGTCCGTCTGTCGTGACTGCTCTGGCGTAGTCCTTGTAGAGCTTCACAGGGCAGTTTGGATCACCTGCAAAAGTCAATAATATTAAAATATAATCCAATATTATCAATTTAAGTAAACAACTAAACTGCGAAGGTTCTGTCTTCATAAATTCGCTTTTATTTTGCATCAGAGTATGTTAAATAATACATCATGAAATATTACACAACTTGTATGAGAATTCTTAAAACTCAACAAAGTACATGTATAATAATAATAATAATAAAATATTATCATTATTATTATTATTATTATAATTCACTCGAGCTACCTGGTTGCTCAAACATTTTGGGTGCAAAGTCTCTCGAGTCCATCGTTGCTCCATTCCGTGTTTTGGTAGCCCTCTCGTTGAACTCGAGGTAGGATAGGCCGGTTGTTGTTACCGGCAGCTCCACATCGCCCCACAACATCGTCGTGTGTTCTTGCCTGCCTCGTAGACCGTAATGGACAGCGTTGTTGCACCACAACGTGTTAATCATCGCCTAAGGGGTCCTGGATATGAGATAAAATAATGATTTAGTTTAGTTGAATGTAACCCCGAGTGCACAGTTTGGTAGTTCGTTCTAGTGGTTAAATGCATAGATCAATGGCTAAATGTGCATGAGAGTGGTCTCCCATGCCGGTTGTTTACATTTACCATAGTGACGTAGGCTACTCGACAGTTTCCCTGGCGCAAATAGTATGATTTTATCGAAATATCATTATTAAACATTATAGAAAGCTTTCTTAATCATTTGAAATATTAATTTTCTTATGTAAACATCAACAGCTGTGTAAATAATGTAAAGGTACCTTTATCTTTATGACATTCATAAATCGAATTTATTATTTATAAAACGACAAGCTTACCTGCTCCAAGAATGGATTTTTCCCAGAGAATTTTCTGCTCTTCTGCTGTAAAAGGGTCTGATCGGCGCTTCTTGTTGCCAAGGCCCTTTTGCTTAAGAAGCTTCTGCTTTGAACTTAGAACATCTCGGGAGTGCTTGAAGTCGTTATCGGTGAGTATGTTTTTGTTGTAGCTGGTACTTGATAGGTGTCGGTTGATTGATGATTGAAACGATTTAAGCAAATATGGCTCGAATTCCGTTGTGTCCCCTTTTCTGACATCCGTTGTCACCCCTTTTCTGACATTTAAGAAATATCTCGCTAATTCAATATCCAGTTGCCCAGGTTCCATCTCTTCAAAATCTTCAGACCTTCCTTGCTGTCTAAGCCATTCTCGGAATTTATTCACGTCACTTTTGGTCTTCCTTGATGTGTTTGGATTTTTCATGCTTTTAACAAACTCATGTGTGTTGTAATTAATTTCAATTTTACTTCGGTACTTTGTCGCCTCCAGTCGCCATTTTAAAGCGCCTGTGTTGCTTATTGACGTCGAAGATTTCATTGGAGATCACGTGCGTTTATTCGTGATATGGATTTTCGGCCCGCGATATGGATTTTCAGCCCGCGATATGGCACTTTCGGCCCGCCCCATATCAGGTCATGTGACCAGGCATTTTCTCCCATATTTGTTACTATTTATAGAAACACATGTAATAATTAGCCACAGGCCCTCGGGCCGTTATATCGGCAGCGGGCCACTTATAGATGCCCTGCCCAGCTCTTTCGAATATTATCGTTTATAATACATATTATCCTGTCACAAGAAAACAATCATGTTACTTTCTTTATTACACAAAATGTTAACAAAAACACCAAACCAACTTTCCGTACTTTGATTAACATTCAACTAATTACGCAATACGTGACTCAATTTTAACGAATGACGTAATTCATAAACAGAAAAACAATGACGAAACAAACCAGTTTTCGCTGGACTCTCAGTTTATGTGTGACAACGATTATGTAGTGTTTGCTTTTATTTTTAGTAAAATACATTAAAATTAGTTTAATAATTCGTGCATGGACGAATTCTGAATGATGAATGTGTCAGTTGGATAAATAAATTATTATAATTTATATTGAGATTTTGAATCGGAATAAAATCATACGTTCTGACCAGTCATTGCGATTTCGTAAATTGTGTTTCTGCCTTCTGGTCAGAATGGTTCACATGCAATTAATATCATGATTGTTACACATGAAGGCTTATGGATACACGAAAAGGGAATAGAAGTGCTTATTGTTGGAAGCAATGGATTGAAATTGAGGTACAGTAAAAGTTTCCGATCTGTTCAATTTTGTTCAGTGATTATTTTTTTCAAACTCAAAGATGCATAAAGACTAGATCCTATATATTTAATCAATGTAACTACAAACTTTCGTTAATATTAAGTATTTACATTTTCGGATATAACCGTTTAATTTTGACTAAATACGCCATTCGTTGTCATTGACGTGTCGCGATCAGATTCTCTTCGATTATCGAAAAATCGGCCACGGCCAATTGTATTATATCGGCTCAGCGGAGCGTAATCGACGTCAGATTGCTACTATTTTTAGTAACAATATGTATTATATGATGTTAACGCAGGCTCTGAAGCCATCAAGGTTGCATGTACAAATAACTGCTTGCAAGCTTGGCGACTTTTGGAAATCAAATTTTATCAGTCAATTTTTATGGTCATACGCAAACTGTGTAAGTTTGGTCAACATTGAATAAAAAAGCGTGTGTGCAAACCAATCATTGATAACTTGCTGATGTTTTTTCCACACACAAGGGGCAATAACTCGGATGTTTCTGGCCCGATCATGCGTATATTCGATTTCACCTGTACTCTTACGTTCATACGGTGCACAATTAGTGAAGATTGGATGAAAAATGAAGTCTCTATCCTAAATAATGTCCATATTGTATATTTTTTTCACATACAAAGGGTTATAAATCCGGTGTTTCCGGCCCGATTTTGCTTATATTCGACTTCACCATTTTTATGGTCATTGACAAGCTGTGCAAGATTGGTGAAGATTGGATGAAATATGAAGTATCTATCTTGAATAATGTCCATTTTTGCAATTTTTTTTTCACAATCAACGGGCAATAACTGTTTCTGGTCCATTCTTGCTTATATTCGACTACAACTGTAATCTCATGGTCATAGACAAACAAAGGGCAACAACTCAAGTGTTTCTGGCTCGATTTTGTTTATATTCAACTTTACCCGTTATCTTATGGTCATAGACAAACTTTGCAAGATCGATGAAGATTGGATAAAAAATGAAGTCTCTATCCTGAATAATGTCCATTTTTGCATTTTTTTTCAAAAAGAGCAATAACTCTATGGTTTCTGGTCCAATCTTGCTTATATTCGACTACAACTGTAATCTCATGGTCATAGACAAACTGTGCAAGATTGGTGAAGATGAAAAATGAAATCTCTATCCGGAATAATTCCATTTTTGTATATTTTTTCACAAACAAAGGGCAATAACTCCGGTGTTTCAAACACGATCTGGCCCATTTTTTGGCGTCTGCTGAGATCTGATGGTCATACAAAAACTGTGAAAGTTTGGTTAAGGCATTTTTGCACTTTTTTTGCATGAAAAAGGGGCAATAAATCTAGTGTTACTGATGTGATCTGGTCCAATAACAATCCCGTCCGAGAGCTAAAAAGACAGCTTTCTATGCGATCAATCCAGAAAGCACTTGATTAAGAATTTGGGCGGCCATAACAGTCAGACCAATCCGCAATCCGTTGTTAATCGTTTACAACATGCCACTTGTAGGGCAATTGGTAACATGACTGTTTTGCTTCTTTTTATAATTCACCTGAAAACGCACACGATCCAGAAGTCACTTACCATAAACTGACGACATGCCTCCCATGTCGGTTGCTTTTTTTTGCAAAAGGTGACAACGAGTTATCAGGTTTCAGCGAAGCAGGTGCGTTGACAAGAATCACTTGAAACAATATCCCGTCAAGATAAGTGCAAAGAACCGGTGTTGAAATAATATCTAGTGATGAAAATTGCCAATTATTCTGAAACCTGTCCATTACGGTATAATGAATACCAGTGAAGGGCTTCTGGTTTACAAAATAACTTTGATCGTACAAAGGAGAACGATATATTTAGACACAAACGTGCGTTAAAGCTTGTTATACAACCCAGGGGAGGAAATTCGATAGATCATATACTAATATTTGACAAGTTTCCCCTTATAAACACCTAACGAAAGTAATTGAAATATGATTCTACATGTTACCACTGTCCATGCAAATGAAAATACACCTAAAAGTGGTTAGGGAAATGTTTGCTTAAAAGACGGCGTGGTTGGGAGGTTAGTCTTATATGAACACTGTATTTTGTATAGTTCACGAGTTCCGTCGTCACCGAAACTGCATTATGTGTGAAATCCTTTGTCCCTCACCAATAACCCAACTAGCTCTGTAAAATTACAGACATGTCGAAATGTATGGCGAATTTCGCAGCACTTTCCAGCTTCATACCCTCATTTTATTTTGATGTCGTCTTGTGTTGTATGGGACTACTGAGTATCCGGAGGAAATCACTGGTGTGGTATCGTGCCCACTATTCTAACCCACTTAAGTCTTGTTAGGGAATTGAACCCGGATTGCGTGGTGGAGAAGCGAGGGTTCCAGGTCTTATTACCCCAAAACGGAAGTCACATCCTCAGGGTTAGATAATAAGCACATATGGTTGAGTGCCGGATGCATATAATTTGTAAAATACAGTTTAAATGATATGTTTTGGTATTATTTTAAAGGTATATATGTAAGGAATAAGAAAAAGGCTGTTTTTTATGCACTACTTTTGTCTAGTGGTTCCCAGCTTCATAACTTTTGGCCCATGTATTCATGTGCAAAATCGCAGCCTCCATGCCCGTCAAAACCGGTGTGTTTTTTCTAAGGTAAATATTTTGAGTAACACCACATAGAATTTTTTGACATGCTGTTTTTTTCAAAAGGTTATGTCCTCATCTTTCCAACAATGTATGGTGATATAGTGGAAAGTAGCTTGGTCATGGTGAAAATTGAGATCAAACTCTTAATATTTTATATGTAACAAAGAAGGAATTTATTTGCGCATGCGTAACCTCCAACCACTGGGCAACCACCCCGACGTGGCGACACCCTGGTGTGGTGAGGTTCGCTTGGTCTTTCTCTGCCGTGTCCTTTCCTCGGCAACTGCCATAACAATATATTATTGTATCAAAATTAACGAAGACAGCATGCTTGGCGTAAAAAAAATGTTTGTTTCAGGTTACATGACCAAAAAAATTAGGATAGGTAGATCTAGGCAGAGATTTATTTTTTCATTATTATTATTTTTATTTAGTGAATGGTCAGCTTGAAGATTCTACAACTGAATAATATGCAAAACATATCGGTAATGCCGGTATCCTTAAACATTTTTTTTGAAGTGGATGCTATCAAAACAAAACACTTATTTAACCAAGAAACATTTAATTATTTAAAAACATAAATAAAACAAAAACATATCTGACAAACTCGATAAAATGTTCTAGGGTCGGGGTATGTTTAGGTAGATCGCGTAACCTGAAACAAACATATTTTTACGCCTAAGATACATCATAATTCATGGGAATATAACTGCAGGGGGGATATATTCTCGAGAAACCATTCGTTTGGTCATCGAGTACTGACGTCAGTTCAGACCACAAATCTGCACTGTTGACACAAAATAGCATGACAAACTGTAAACAATATTGACGAATGTTATCAACGAGCAAGTGAGTGCAATCCAATTATCTTTTTGCTAAATCGCGTTGCGTTCGAAGTGACTGAACGGTGTATTCACTTTGGAATAGGCAAAAACCCGATAAGGTACTAGTTTTATAGACGCAATTCAATATTCAAACTTCTATCATTCCTTTTGTCCATCAGAACAGATTGAAATAGATCAAGTTGCAACAAAATATCTAAAGCATCTAAGTCATCAACGACTGTGTGTTCGGTTCACGGCAAAAAAATGTGGTAAACGCAAAACGGCAACACAGAAGTCGAATATTTCAGCTATTGTAGCCTCTGTTATCTAGATCGGTAATCGATCATCAACGATAATCATCAGCTGATCATTGTCGTAAAGGCTTGATACACCTCTGGTTTGCGACATGGCAGACAATCTTGTCAGGGTGTCGTAAAATGATAAGGTTCCACCCCACAATTGTTTTACGCAACAATTATATGGAGTTAGTCACGCAAGTCGCAGAAATATGATCATGCACAAATGGCATGTTGTAAATAACTTCAGTAGTAGTTATTTTACTAGACAGGTATTGGATAATACTAGTAAAATAGGTCAATTCAATCTATATCTCCGCATCTTTTGTATTCGACATCTGTGTCATCTATTACATGTATTATGCTTGTCAGGCAAAAAACGGCCTACCGTAGTTTAATCAATATCAGTATACACATACTGGTAATTGTCGATATTTTAAATTGATTTGTTTATTTAACGAAAAAAATGTCAGTAGCACATACTATACGAAATTATGATGCATTATCATGGACTATTTTATTTTGCATATGCCTGTACTTCTATGGCTTATGCTTAAATTGTACTGTTGTCTGCATGAAATGTCCTCATAGCTCAACCCGGACGCACATAATGTAGCGAATCATGATAGCCGATGGCAAATACAATATTTGAGGCGCATCGTGGGAAAACCGGTCTTAAAGCATGTGCGTAAAGTGTCGTCCCGGATTAGCCTGTGCAGTCCGCACAGGCACTTTCCGCCTACAGTGAATATATGTTTAGAAGGGACTTCCTTGAAACAGAAAATACCATAAAAGCGCAAAGTGCCGTCCCGGATTAGCCTGTGCGGACTGCACAGGCTAATCGGGGACGACACTTTACGCACATGCATTAAGACCGGTTTTATCACGACGCGCCACAAATATTAAATATTTCAATACATTAATACATAAGGTATACGCTGATATTACTATTATATATTATTTTATCGATTTGCTTGCTTGTTTATTCATTGGCTTGTTCTTTGTTTTAGTAATTTTGAAGTACAGTGCGACATATTGAGACAACAAGCATTGTATAATTATATGGGTGGGTTCTTAAGCTTACTGAGTTAGGCTGTCCGGCTAGCGCAGTGGTTGGTACACTCGCTTTTCACCTAGGGTTCGCTTCCCACTCGGCGCATGTGAGTTTAGTTCGTGGTCCCCATACCGGACAGGTGGGGTTTCCTCCGGGTACTCCGGTTTCCCCCCCCCCCCCCACTGCACAAGACCACACCAAAATTAAAATATTTTTCAGAAAAAAAAATAAATAGCTGGAAATTGCAGCTATTATTCAAAATTCGTCCCAACTTTCGTGAGCCTCTAGTAAGTTAATTAGTTAGGGGTGCTGGGACACACTACGGCTCCTCACATAATGCAGTCTCAGGCGCGGAAGGACCTCATAAACTTCGAAATACATACACACAAGCTTACTGAGTTGCATGTAAAGAATAGTCCAATATCGATAATTTTATTTTTGAAAATTAGTAACCTCCAAAAACATTTCAACGTGATAAATAAACTAAGCTTATTGAAACGCTGAATGCGCTGATTATTTTCATGGAACATTTTGTATATTAATTACGTGATACCACAAATACTGCAAATATTTAATGTAAAGATAATCAGAATGATGAAAACACGCCCCTGGCAACGTTAAAAATCGCACCATTCCTGATTGTAACACCAAGGTGTCAACACACACCATTTTACAACTATATGTGAGACATTTTACCAACAACCCGCCATTTTGGTGTGAAATCGCATCATAAAGGTAAACAAAGTCAAACACATCTCTCTAGAAATTGTTTAGAGCAGAGGCTACTGTAAATAGTTCTATATCCGAAATAGTTTCAAGTACTTTCAAGTAGTTTCGTTATCATAACAAAATGGGCATTCCTATAATATTTGAAATGTTACATAATTTCGCGTCATGGTCTAGACCGGAAGCTATTAGAAAATGTAACCGCCGAAGTGTAATCCTGTCGTAAAGATTGCTAATTTGTGAATGGGCTAGACAAACCGGAATTGTATTACTCGTGAGTGTTAATCGAATACTGAATTAGGGTTTCATAGTGCAAAATTAATAGCTTGTTATGCTATCTTTTGCTGACCACTGCCCATTCCAACTGAAATATAATTTACACTTGACGGTACAGTGTCATCACTGGTCACTAGAAAATAACCGAAATAAATGAGAAAGAAATTGAATACTGATCATTACTGTTATAGTTATAGTGTTTGAATGTTTCAGATGTAAGGGTTGGTGGCTGTGTCGGTATTGAGTTTGGGGTTTTGAGTGAGTGACAGACGACTGACTGAGTGAATGACGGAGGAAGTAACTGACTGAATGAGGTAGAGCCCAATTAATTGAATGACTGAGTGTGTAGTGACTGAGTGAGTGAGTGACTGACGGACTGAGTAAGGGAGTTGGTGACTGATTGAGGGTTAAAGTTAGTAACTTAGTGAGTGCGGGTGTGACTAACTGATTGAGATAGTGACTAAGTAGGCGACTGAGTTAGGGAGTTAATGACTGAGTGTGGGTTAGGGTTAGTGAGTGAGGGAGGGAGTTACTGACTGACCGAGTTAGTGTCTGAGTGAAGTATTGACTGACTGAATAATGACTGAGCGAGTGAGTTACTGACTGACTGGGTTAGTGACTGAGTGAGGTATTGACTGACTATGTGAGGTACTGAGTGAAGCACTGACTGAGTAAGTGACTGACTGAGTGAGGTACTTACTGACTGGGTTAGTGACCGAGTGAGGTACAGACTGATTATGTAAGTGACTGAGTGAGGTACTGACTGAATGGGTTAGTGACTGAGTGAGTCATTGACTGACGAGTAAGTGGCTGAGAGAGTGAGGTACTGACTGGATGGGTTAGTGTCTGATTGAGTACTGAGTGAGGTACTGACTGACTGAGTAAGTTAACGAGTGAGGTACTGACAGACTGTGTTAGTGACTGAGTGAGGTATTGACTGACTGAGTTTGTGACTGATTGAGGGTAGGTACTGACTGACTGTGTTAGTGACTGAGTGAGGGTAGGTTCTGACTGACTGGTTTAGTGACTGAGTGAAGTACTGACTGACTCGGTTAGTGACTGACTGAGGGTAGGTACTGACTGACTGTGTTAGTGACTGATTGAGGGTAGATACTGACTGACTGTGTTAGCGACTGAGTGAGGTACTGACTGACTGGGTTAGTGACTGAGTGAGGGTAGATACTGACTGACTGAGTAAGTGACTGACTGAGGGCAGGTACTGACTGACTGTGTTAGTGACTAAGTGAGGTACTGACTGATTAAGTGAGGTACTGACTGAGTGACTGAGTAAGTGACTGACTGAGAGGTACTGAGTGACTGACTGACAGTCCGACCGACCAACTGAGCGAGTCTGCGAGTAACGGACTAGGTGAATAATTAAGCATGAGCGAATGAGTGAATGTTATTCCGGCAGGTTGGACGGGATGGAAAGAAAAGTGGAAAGAAAAAGAGTTAACGAACGGGATTGACTGAAGAACGAATGAACGGACGCAAAACTGTAACAACATCAGTATACTAATACATTAACCTATTCAAAGTGATTATGAAACTTATGTAAAACGTAAACAGATTAATTGTTGTTTGCATGCCGCGATTAAGAGGATTAATTTGGAAAAGTTCTCTTCAGGCATAAACAAGTGGATTACAGCTTATCGGCTGATATTAGATCAAATTATTGGTTTAAATAATGATCTAATCGGCGTCGCCTTTTGATAGTATTTGACATCAGATCATTATGTGAGTATAAACATGATAGTCTCGGGGGGTTGATTCACAGTGGAAGAAAATTGGCGTGGATTTCGGCAGTTCAATAAGGAAGCGTTCGTGTTGAATCCGTTTTACTACGTGGTTGCGTGACTTTTTGAAGCAAAATTATCGAAGTCCATTTGAGTGCCGCGTTTATAAAATCTAACAATAAAAAACAAGGTCAGACTCACTGTATGCAATATACAGCCAGACTTGTTCCGTATAGTTACTTAATGTTAATCAATTATTAAAGAAACGTCCGCAGTGATTAATTGACATAAATATCAAACAGTTCAATACCAAAGCGCTTAGTATTATGTCGATTTTACTTACGGCGAACCGCAGCGTCAAACTGTTCGGTAATTATTTTGATTGCGTGTTTGGCGAGTGATTATTTTGTAGGCAGACGACCAGAGACGACCGGCGTTGAACTTTGTTCCGGTACAAATATAATTTTATATGACGTCTCTGCGTCTGCCACAATAATCTCCAAAATTTAACACCGGGAATAAGTGTTTGAAAATAATAGGTCACGATACCGGAAATGCGGGATTTCTGTGTGTACACCGGTTTCCCAAATAGGACATGACAATTAACTTTAAGGCTGGACATTTCATATTCGTTGCAAATGTTGGTTTGTCTTAAAGGAAAACTATGTAGTGATAAGGCGACACATGCACCCACCTGATGCGCTGAAGGATATAATAAACAACTAAGTACTTATTAGAGTAATGAATTAGTTTGAATGGTCGTCGCTAGATTCTGTTACATGTTTATGGAATACTTCAGCGTATACCAGGCGTATTCCATATCCGCGGCTTAAGCATAACTATACTGAAACAAAAAAGAAACGTTTGCTTAGTTTGAATGTAGATAAAATTTTAACGTTCATTAATAGATTTGGACTGAATAGATCTGTTTGTTGTGTAGGATTGTCTTGTGAATCTACTGCGATTAACTGGTCGATTTTGCTATGTATATACCGGTACAACAATTTTACAATAACCACATTTATTTTTTGTGTATACATCTCTCACGTTACCGTGACAATTCGGCATGTACGAGCGTACTTGACGAAAGTTTTTTATTCAGTAAAGTAGAGTTTTTGTCATTTTATACTAAGTTCATACTGCTTCCGATTCCAATTGGCTTCCAAACCTTTAACAAAAATCTAATGCCTGAAACAGGTATTGTGTATTTTCAAACAATGTAACCAATAGAGCCATTTAGGCTTTAAAAAATAAATGAATTGTTTCTCAGGCACTTTTTCCAAAAAATCAGGAGTGAGAGCGAATTTTTTTTTTTTTTAAATAATTTTTTTTAATTTGCGTCCTACTCTTTTCTATTGGCACTATGTAATGGCTTATTAAAACAAGTTAATAAAGTCATATTAAAGACAATTTTAAGTTTTAATAACAACATAAGCATCCCTTTTTATAAAATTCTAAATATTGGTTTATTAATCACAAACTGTCATTTATGCAAGCTGACGTAAACCGGCAATCAATTTGAATGTTCATAATTACCATAAGTGCCTTCAAATGGATTTACTATCAGCATTAAGGTACTCCTATTTATATAATTTAACTTTTCGTAATTCATATTTTTATAACTAACAAAAGTAGGAATTATTTTTGCAATAAATCAACAATAATTTTTGGGAAGGAAAATCAACACTTGTCAATGCAGCTGGCATTTTCTTTTGCTTCCATAGGACTTATATTGACACAGATTTTCTTCGAAAATATGGAATGCTAAATATTACACAAGCAAAAGCATCTACGAAACAAAGTTTAAGTTAACAAATAGACGATATTTATAACGGTTCACAATCTAATATGAGGTTTTTTTTTCAAAATTTAAACAGTAAGATTTGTGTTTGTCCGATTTATATAATTAAATCAGACAGGAAGAAAGTTACTGGAAATACTGAAATCTCTACCGGGTAACTCTTCTTCCGCTATCTTAAAATGCGGTTACGTTTAATTTTAAGCCGCTGTCCATGGGATTTATATCAATACATCGAAATTTTAGTAATAGTTCTTATGAACGTTTATGTTGTTTATTCGTCCGAAATTTTTGTGTTTGTTATTTACGAAAGTGATTGTTCAAAAGCACTTGGTACGAACGGAATATACTGTAAATGCTAGTTTACCCAAGAGTCATCACCAGTTATCGCATACAGAAAATAGACGATAGCAAGTTACCAAAATGTTAAACATTCACAGATTTCAATGGGTAGTTTTTGTATTTTGTTCGGTAACATGTCCATTCGAAACACTTTCTGCAAAGTTTTATTTTTATTAACATATATCTGGACTGCTCCTAAAAACCCATGCGCGATCGTCAAAAATAGTAAATAATTTTTTTTTGGTATTAAATCAAATTCGTGGCGGGCCATAAGAAAACGTTGCGGCGCTGCCTGAGAAACAAACCATTGATTTTTTTTAGCCTTATGCCTCAGTCACACATTCCCGATTTTTACTGCCGTTCTTGAGCCGACAGCGTCCCGAATCAAATATGTCAAAAGTCGGGACAATATTCTGAGATTCGGGGCTCGAAATTCAATTTTTGATCATAAGTTCGAATATGTCCCGACAGCGTCCAGACAGCGTTTCGACAGAGTCCCGACAGCGTCCCGATTCTCCCGAACGCGATCCGACATTTTCCCGACAGTGTACCGTCAGCGTCCCGACAGCGTTCTGACATTCTCGGCTGTTTGATTATTTGTATCGTTGCGCTATCGGGACGCTGTCGGGCGCCATAATCGGGAATTTGTGACTGCCGCAATACTCCAGACGTGATATTTCTATATAATTTATCATGCATTTTCAATCCCGTTCCACAAGACATTGTCCCCATAACGTCCCGACACCGTCCCAAATATTAACCGATACAGCCGAATCTATCCCGACAGAGTCCCGACTATACAAATTCGGCTGAGTCTCCCGAATGTTAAGGGAAACATTAACTGTCGGCAGGCTAATCCGTGACGACACTCCGCTTACAGTGGATTTATGTTTAGAAGAGACTTCCTTGAAACAGAAAATACCATAAAAGCGGAAAGTGCCGTCCCGGATCAGCTTGTGAGGACTGCACAGGCTGATCCAGGACGACACTTTACGAAGACGCATTAAGCCCTTTTTTCCCACGACACGCCTCATTTAGATAATGTACGTTGTTCGTGATTCAGTTTCAATAAAATATCATACACATAACTTGTAGTTCATTACCCCATCTTTACAAGCATGTGCAGTTGGATAGGAAACACACATATTGGGAGTTTAGGCCTACAATCTAATACTAGAAATAAAATTATAAACTTAGTCGATCAATAACCACTGCAATGAACAGCAAAACAATAAAGGGTTAAATGCGTACATGTATATTTCGGTATTGTTTTGCCAAATCTGTCTTATGCAACATGAACCAAATGTCATGACTATAAAATGTTAAGAAATAGAGCGGATTGAAACATTAGTTTGCATTTAATGTCATCGTCATTTAATTATTTAAGCATTTAAATGCAGCAGTGATGTCGTCTATTTTAGGTCAGCCATTCCCTATATGATTTACGTGGCGTTGAAAATGTGTATGCAATTATTTAAATGCAGTCTCATTCTGCAAACATGTAAACTGCTGATGCATCAAGTACGAGACATAAGACTGGTTATAGGAGAATGTGTCACATTATTTGGTTACTATTTGTTCATCTTGCCGACACCCGTCATTTGAAGAATGATACGTGCGGAGTTATTAAGTTATATCATTATATATGATGCAAACATCATTAAGGAACATAAGGAAATCTGGTTGAAGTGGCTAAAAACGTTTGTTTACCCTTACATATGCATATAGCTGAAAGAGTATCAGTTTAATGTTTCATGTAAAGCATACGTAAGTTAAGAAATAATTTTCGATTTAGAATTGTTTATCGGCCAAACTATTTGCAGTTCTGATGCGTATGAATTAAACCACGCGGGGGTTAGCCCGAGTTATTTAATATACCGCACCAGGACGACAGATCGTTGTTTATAAGCCCATAACCAACGATAATGCGAAAAATATTTCGATTCTAACATGACCTGACAACATTTTCTGTAATTACAATCCGAACTATATTTTACACTTTCGGAACTATTTTTTCACGTTGTTTATTGGTAGTTTAACAACGGTAAATTGTGTTCTTTGTCTATAGAAAACTGTGCGCGTGTCATGTTAGAATACGCAATAACAAGCTTTGCATGTATGCTATGCAAAATACGCTTATTAATAAATCATAACATCTCTTAAGTACGTGGCTTTGATTGGGTGGGGGACATTATTTTTGTACATTGTATTGAACATTTTAAGTTGTGTGCTAAAGGTAATATTTTTGGCGCTTTGGTGACATGTTGATGTACGTCACATTTCATCTTTTAAATGTTATATAGGCTTCAACTGTATTATAATATAGGGTTGGATACCGGTACATGTTATAATACGTCCATTTGACCTTTAATATAACCTTTCCTAATTTTAATAATTAAGCTGAGACGCTGACAGAACATTTATTTAAGTCATAAATAAAACAAGGAAGAAGGTCATATATAGAAAAATTAGAAATTTACACGAGCTGAGTAATTACCGTATTCAACACGAAATGTATACCTCAGAAAGTCAGATACATTTGATAAATCTGGATGGTCTAGATTTCGGTTGAATCTCTTAACTTTGAACTATGGCATAACATTTGAATACGTGCATTATATTAACGGGTAAAACTGTCTTCGAAGGTGAACAAAAAGCGACCCGCTGAAACAGTTAGTCTAACATTCTGTCCAATACAGAAACACGTTTGAGAGATGTTTTCAAGTTTCTAAGCTTATTTACGAAACACATGTAGAAATTTCCTGTCACAAAATTAGCAATTTCCTGTCACAAAATTAGCAAAAACAACTAAAGTATTGTGTAAAATAATATAGGAAATTAAATGTACATAGTCATTGAAGACGTATACACTCATAGGCACTTCCAACTAGACCTTTTTTGATTGCGGTTTTCTCAAAAATGGCAAATCGCATTAGTTTCAAATTTTGCACAGCCTCATCATACACAGTTTTCAATACAGGTATGTGATGAAAATTGAACGGTTCAGTGATCACTTATATTTCCTCGTGCTCTTGGGTGTAAAAACTGATAATTGCACAAGAAAATTGTGGAGAATGTAGACATTCGATGCAGTTTATAATCAAATAGTTCAACAACGACATTCCAACAACAAAAAAACAATTAGTTCATACATAACACCATCCCACAATGAATAATAGATGTTTCCAAAAATGTCAATCATGTGCAAATTAATCTGCAATTTTAGCCTATCATTGTACTTGGATATCACGTGATTAACGTTTAACCTATTTTGATAGAGAAGCATTTGGTAAACTTCTAATATGTTTGTAATATTTGATTAATGTAAATTAATCAGTTAACAATAGTTAGGGAGGAGTTTCAAATGTTAAACCTGCCGTCCACTAGGCCCCCGAAGGTTTCCCGAAAGCGAATTTGGCGAAATCGGGGTGTTTCGGCATGTCTTCGCGATGTTCTGGAACCCTTCCGTGTCTTTCCTTAACAATTCTGGAACCTTCTTGGCACTTCGGGGCCTGATCGGGATTGAAAAAACTTCGGCATCCAAATTTTAAACGCTTTAAAATTTGGACGCCGAATGTTTTATTCGGGACGGCTTCGGAGTCTTCGGCAAACCATCGGCAACCATTCTGGATGTCCTGGAACCCATTGCCATTGACTCGGCATCTTCGGAAAGCCTTCTGCGAGGCTTTGTAATCGGTTAAGATACCCCGAGCGGTCCCTGAATGGAGCTGAATCAATGTCGAACGCTGTCCAAAGACGACGAGTGGAAGAGTTCAGTTCGCGTATACACGCGGAAGCTATGTCGATAATGTAATGAAAGATGCCGAATCGTCGCTGAAGAAGCCGATTGTCAGCGGAAGGGACGCCGAGCATTAGTCGTGTTTCCCGAACTATAAAAGAGCTACAGCAAAAGTGATGCCGTCGATATGCCGATAGTGTTCGAAGTGACAAAATCGGCATTGTTCTTGTGAATTAAACACTTATAATAATAATAATAATTATTATTATTATTATTATAACTTTATTTCATAAAGAATTCACATTAAGAAACAATATTTCTTTGTTACAATATGGTCTTCAATAAACAAACATAAGTGAAACCATGCATACTAAAAACATACGCGCCAATTAACAACAATAACTCAACTATGGTAATACTAATAATATAAAAAAAAATAGTTATAATAATGTTGATAATAACGATGATGATGATGATGATTGTGATGATGATGATCATCATCATAATGGTGATGATTATGATGGTGATGGCGATGGTGATGATATGATGATGGTGATGATGATGATGATGATGATAAATACACAATTATTACACTCTTGCAAAAACACAACAGACACGTCACAAAGAAATAGTAAAAATGTCGTAAAACAAGCAATCTGTTAACATAAATCACTGATTTTTTATAAGGTATTGTTTGAAGTTCTTTTTGAATTTAGTAATGGAAGATGCCTGTCTTATATTAATCGGTTTAAAATTCCATACAATTCTTGCATAGTAAGAGAACGCTCGTTTTCCATATTTGGTTTTAAGCAATAGTTCCAATGAGGAAAGTACACCTGTTGTCAAATGACAGCCACCCTAGTTATTTGAATAAAGGAGCTGATGGAGTTGAAAACGGCTTATTCAGAATTATTTTAGCGGCTCGTTTTTGTATGGAAGATACTTTCCGCAAATTTGATTGAGATGCTGAACACCATAATGCGCAGCAATAGTCCATAGATGTTAATATGTATGAGTTGTAAAATAATGTCCGTGTTTCATAGTTTATGAAGCTGTTTATCCGTTTTAATAAGGCTAGTTTAGAATTGAGTTTACGACAGACGTTATTTATGTGCTGTTGCCAAGTAAGATGCTTACAAGTCGATAATTATTCCGAGTAAATTGAAATCATTTATTTGCTCAAGACCAATGTTATTAACATGAAGTGTAATATTGTTTGTAGAAATATTAGCTTTTGATAATACAATGCATTTTTCAGATGTATGGACATGTTGTTGAAAGCACACCAAGTAAACAAAATGTCTAAATCGTTTTGCAATGAAGATTGTATATTTAGAATGTCATAGTCCGAGACGTGTATTGTTGAATCATCCGCATTCAGCTCAATTGTTGAGTTTTGAAGAAAGTATGGGATGTCGTTAATACCGTATATATCAGAAATAGAAGAGGTCCAAGAATAGATCCTTGAGGTACACCAGCCTTGATATTTTGAAATGAAGATTTATTGGAGCCCACTTTAATGCATTGTCTTCTATTAGACAGATACGATTTCATGAATGTTAGAGCATTTTCAGAGAGATGGTACATGCAAAGTTTTTCAAGTAAAATATAATGATCTACTAAATCAAATGCTTTCCGGAGATCGAGGAAGACTGACCGCCCCAGAATCGATATTCTTAAGCCAAGAATCTACCAGGCGAATCAATGATGTCTGACAAGAATGATTTGGGCCGTAACCAGACTGAAAACTGTGCAGTAGTTGATGCTTTTCAAGAAATGATTTAATTTGATTTGTTATATGTCTCTCAAATATCTTTGAAATGGTTGGGAGTATGGAACTAGGTCTATAGTTGTTAAGATCACTTTTGTCCGAACCTTTGTGTAATGGTAAAATGTATGCATCCTTAAATTGGTCAGGAAAATTCCAGTTTGTATACAATTATTTATAATGGAAGTAATCGGACCGACGATAGTATCACCACAGTATTTGAGTATTTTAGGGCCAATATTATCTAGTCCTGATGCTTTATATATCTTCAGAGAGTCTATTATTTTCCGAACATCAACTATCGTTATTGGAGCAATGTCAAAACTATGTGTGTTAAGTTTGTTATTTAGATATGTTTGGGTCAAATTTTGTTTTAGAAACTGTATCAGAAATGTTAGTAAAATGTGTGTTGAATTCTTCTAAGATGTCATGAACATTCTCAACATTTTCATTATTTACCTTAATTATTGTAGGAAGAGTTAGTGAAGTATGTGGTTTTGTTAAGGAATTAAGATTATTGCATAGATGTTTAATTGGTGTATTTTCCTTCACTGATTTTTTTATAAAATTGTCGTTTGTTTTTCCTAATAAAAAACGTTACATAATTTCTTTGTTTTTTTTTGTATTCATCAATTTTGTTATGTTTTTTTAACCAGTTACGAATTTTAATTGCATGTTTAATTTCCTCTGAAAACCAGCCAGGTAGATGATCTGATTTTATTCTCTCTGATTTCAAAGATGCAAGAATGTTGAGCGTTGTCTTTATGACACTGAGTAAATAATTGAGAGATGTATTGGGATCAGCTATTGTTTCAATTATGTCCAAGTTTGACATTAACAAATCATTTTGAAACTTTGATTCAGTGAAATGTTTGAATTGCCTATATTCCTTTAATAAATGTGTGTTCTTAGTTAATTTTTTATGTATATGCCGTGTAAAACATACAGGAAAATGGTCACTAATACTGTGTGATGACACAAAAACTTCTGCGATTCGATCGGATCGATTGGTATACAATTGATCAATTGTGGGGTTTTATGTCTTTGAAATTCTAGTTGGTTCCTTAACATTTGTTGGAGTCCATTTGCCATAATGAACGAAGACCACCGATTGTTACTGAACATATCCGTATCAGAAAGATAATTTATATTAAAATCACATAGAATATAAAATTCTTTATTTGATAAGTTAATAGCGTTTTTGAAGTGTGTGTCATATGCCGATATCCATTCAATTGTAGAATCCGGCGGTCTATATACAAAGTTAATTAAAAACGATTTAGTTTTAGGGAACATTATTTCAATCCAAACTGATTCTAAAGAGCCTACATCTAAGTCAAGTCTATGTTGGAAAGGTATGTTGTCCTAAATATATACTAATCAGCCACCACCTTTACGATGATCTTTGTCACGGCGAATAACATTGTAATTTGGAATGTGTACATCTGAATCTAATATTTCATTATGCAAAAAAGTTTCACACAGTCGTAAAATGTGCATATCTGAATTATTAAGTACATATTTGATTTCATCTAACTTGGTGCAAGTCATGAACAAGCTACTTAAAAAGAAGTTTTGCGTGAGGTTACTAGTCAGTCAGCCTTTGGACATTACAGAAGGTATGATTCTTAGTCTTGGTCTTGAAGGCTAAAACCTTTATCTGAAAGCCCAAGCTGAGAAGAAAGAACAAATGTGAAAAAGTCTCTAAGGGAAAGCCCATACTCATCCCACTCTTTTTTCTATTAATATAGGCATTGCCAATTGAAAGCCAACAGTATGGGACATATTCCACCTTCTCTCAAATTGGGCGGCCATTTCACGTCAGGTTTTTGGATTATTTGGAATGACAAGAACTTCATCATTATACTCCTGAAGCTGGGGTGTAGACACTTTTGGGACAAAATGGCCTAAACTTTCCACAGCAGCACAGAAGTACAGAAGTCGTACACCAAGAATGCGTACGTGTCCACTGATCTCATGTAACTCAGTGCCTTCGCAAGCTTTAGGCCAGCACGAAGGTCATTACGGAACCTTGATGTTGTTTTTTTCTGAATGTGAGTAGTTGGACGCTGGGGTATGTCATCCAAAATTGTTGGCGTGATCCTCAAATACTGTTTGATCCACAATCGATGATGTGTTCTTCTCTGTGTCAGGTGAAATGCCAAGACAAGCATGACATCAACGGCAATGAGAATGCACCTAAATATCCATTGTCGGGCTAGCAACTGATAATCAGATTTTAGTTCGGCGTCGTTCGGCGTCGTTCATATACCCCGAACTTCCAGTCGGCAACATTTCATCATTCTGTCGACAACAAATCGGCAACTATTCAGCATGTTCTGCAATGTTACCGCAAACTTTCTGCACGATCGGAAAATATTCAGAAGCTAATTCTGAAACTGTCGGCATTCTTCCGCGTCGCATTCGATGACTTCGGATAGGTTTCGGGGTTTATACCGCAACCTGTCGTATGCCACTCCGCGAATACATGCCGAACAAGCGCGGTGCCAAAGCACCGCCCATTTTATTCCGAATGGTTCCCGAAACTAGCACTTTTTATCGGCGACCCTTACGCAAAACATCGGGACTGTAGTGGACGCAGGTCTTAGTGGCACAACCAGGAAAGGGCTACTGTGCACTACACAGGGCGCGTGCGAGTCATTTGTATATTAGAGGCCGCATTCCACGTACTTAGGTGTGGAGTAATTATTATAAGATAAATTTTCTCGTTATTTAGATTTAAATTTATTAAATCATTATTTTTAACCACTTTAAATCAAAATAAAAGACAAACAACGAAAATAGTTGCTTTTAATCTCCACCAGTGCAGTTGACTTTATTTCGTTTTCGCATTTTCGCGAATTTTTGTTTTGATATTATGAAAACAATGATAAAATTTAACCGAATACTGTTCACATGTTTTGTAAATTGGGATATGCTGTTAAACTGACTTTTAAATCACATTCACGATAGCGTAAAAGCAAATAAACACATTTCGTGAAAATACCACAACAAGCGGATATTATTAGAACAGTCGGTCGTGATCCAAAAGCGTAAATATATCCAAACAAAGGTTAGATATGGACAGCATAGGTGGCCAACTGGTGGGGATCTGTGAAATGTTGTGACGTCATCGTGGTCAAGCGTTCAAATCAGCCTCGTTGACGCAAGATGCCAAAAGCGACCGAAATATACCCAGTAATCGCCCATACAAACATCCATGCATATTGATAAGCCTTTGAAATTTGCCGCAGAGATTAGGTTCGTAAAGGTGTAGTTAGCATTGTTCAAATATTTGAGATTGCTTAACGATTTGAACGCGTGTACACTTGTCTGTAGCTACACCTGCTTACGCCATTCCAACCATCATTACCGACCTTAAGCCGATAAGTATAACGCTCCAAGATGATTTAAAGCAAAGGTGTTTAAGTCTGTTCGTATAATTACTCATTTAGCTCAGTATTTCCGAAACAGTCTCCAAGCATTACCCAGGCTAGTTAACTCGGTGTCAGAATGATTTTAAGCAATTCTTAACCACATTTATGGACGCTTGATTGCTCAAGATTAGGCCTAAATTAAAATTAAGTTTGTTTGCCCATTACCGACCGACCCACAAAAAAGCCGCCGACTCAAACAAATTTATTGCAAAATCTGCGGTTATTATTTTTGTATTTAGTTACTTTTTCTTGCTTTAAATTTCTTATTTTTTCGCTCACAACTTTCATAGGCTACAATTTTTATCATTAAGGCTAAGGAGCTTGAACAAAATAGTATAATGCGTCTGAGTGTGAAAACAAGCGCCTAGTGACCGGATACTAGTAAACATGGTGTGTTTCACGTTTTGTCGCACACCGGTCTACGTATGATGTCATCATCCATGTATCAAATTACGTTTTGTTTCAAGGTCAGATACCAGTAAATAGTAGGGTGGTCCCGTCGAAAGTTGTCCGTATATGAAATAGTTCGCTTTTTTCTTCTGTCAAAAGAAAGAGACATCGCGAGTGTTTCTTACGGGTAACTACAATCAAGTGAGATGAATTTTCTTAGAAGTAGCATAACATGTCTGTTGTTTATAATTTTGAAAGCAGAGAGAAACATCTTTCAAAAGATATCAGACTCGCAATATCTGAATCAAAGAAAAGTGGCTAACGATGCCAGGAGATTTTGCTGTTTTACAATGGGACCCTATGGAGATTTCATTTTCCTGATTCTAACCTTCAGCGTGTTTGTTGAAATCAATAAATACAAAATTCATGCATGATGTATTGTATTATCTATTGTGCGTGCTAGACGAGAACCAGAAAATTACCGACACAGTTTCGATTTCAGTTAGTTAATCAACAAGTGGCAGTGCAGAAAAGTTTCACCCTGATATTAACAAAAAAGTCAATACTGGCTTTGTTAAGGAATAATTCTTCTATCAGTACTAGTAACTGTTCTTTGTTAAATTGTCATTTACAAACACAGTTTATATTTGAAAGGACAGAGACATTCGAGTTAACAACATTTCTAACTTTCTTATTTGTGACATTTTCATCAAATTATTTTTAATTTTCAAGTCATTTATTTGACATTTATTTGACATTTTTGTAGTTAAACAGTATATGTATTTGTACTGTATCAGCCATTGATAATAATACATGTACTTCTCAAATTTTTTTTTTTTTAAAGCATTGCGTATTCTATTTTATGTTTTGTCCCTTATTAAAACCAGTTTTACCATGTATAATCTTGTATCAATCAAGATGAAGAAAGTAATTGTGAAATTCAAACAAAGATACAGTTATAATGTATTGTTATTCAAATGACAACATCCATGTATAACAAAGATTAAATTCTGGGAATAAAATAAAATATTTTTCCTACCTACCGACCCACCTCTAAAATTTCGGGTCGGTAAAGGGCAAAAAAGATTTTTTATTTAGGCCTTATGATGGTTTAAATAGTTTTTTCTCGAAACACTTAAAGGAATCCACATGACTTCTATTGTGAAAGCGCTGGCGCACTTTTGTGCAATAAAATTCCAACCACGTCCAACACACTGGCAGAAAGGTTAGATTGCAGTAAATGACTCGGTATCCCTCTACCGTATGCCGTACCGTGATTGTAACTTTTCATGCGAAATATCATTGGGAATACCTTAATCTTTTTAGACTCGAAAGATATCGGTCTTGCAACATATTATATAATAAAAAGTGACGATTATGCAATTATACTATGGTACACTATGGGGATATGATTTACCGGTTGCTAGCCTAAACACAAATTCAACCGAAGTGCGCACACCTTTAGGTTCGAAGAATTCACATATGTTAGAATCGCAATCCCATAAAAGGTAAATTTAAACGATTGATAATAAAACTGACACCAATCGGTAATCGGTTCAATACATCTTAAGTAAATGACAATTAAAACAGCTGAAGTGCATATTTCTTGGGATAAATTAATTCAAATGTACAGTTTAAATGAACGTAAAACGGAATCTATGTTAAATATGCTTGAACGTATTGCTATCTGGCATTTATTGTTAGCATGTCAAAGTTAATCAACTCATGAAAGATCCAATTGAAATAATCAGAAACACTAGCATAGATAGCGTTGTTAACATATTATGTTAGCATAATAACGAAATGACTTAAATATCACCTCTTTTACATGTGTCTATATAAATTTATATAAAATAATTCATGAGGGTAAGTTTTAAGAATTTCGTTATTATCGTGTTTCTATTTTGCCGATTACAGTACGCAATGCAATGAGAAAGGTTTGCCGATTACAGTACGCAATGCAATGAGAAAGGTTTGTCGATTACAGTACGCAATGCAATGAGAAAGGTTTGCCGATTACAGTACGCAATGCAATGAGAAAGGTTTGCCGATTACAGTACGCAATGCAATGAGAAAGGTGTTGGGTTCACAATGCCGAGAGCACTGACCCTTATCAGAAATGACCTTGAGATCGAAACAGTGCTGAACACTGTAACGATATTATTGTTATTATTATTATTATTGTTGTTGTTGTTGTTGTTGTTATTGTTGCTGTAGTTGTTGCTATTATTATCATTATTAGTATTATTATCATCATCATTATAACTCTTATTGTCCTTATTAGTATAACTCTTATTGTCATTATTATTACAACTCTTATTGTCATTATTCGTATAACTCTTATTGTCATTATTATTTCAACTCTTTTTGTCATTATTATTACAACTTTTATTGTCATTATTATTATAATTCTTATTGTCATTATTATTATCACTTTTATTGTCATTATTATTACAACTCTTATTGTCATTATTATTACAACTCTTATTGTCGTTATTAGTTTAACTCTTATTGTCATTATTATTATAACTCTTATCGTCATTATTAGTATAACTATTATTGTCATTATTATTACAACTCTTATTTTCATTATTATTACAACTCTTATCGTCATTATTAGTATAAATCTTATTGTCATTATTATTATAACTATTATCGTCATTATTAGTATAACTATTATTGTCATTATTATTACAACTCTTATTGTCATTATTATTACAACTCTTATTGTCATTATTAGTATAAATCTTATTGTCATTATTATTATGACTCTTATTGTCATTATTATTACAACTCTTATTGTCATTATTAGTATAACTCTTATTGTCATTATTATTATAACTGTTATTGTCATTATTAGTATAACCCTTATTGTCATTATTATTATAACTCTTATTGTCATTATTATTACAACTCTTATTGTCATTATTAGTATAACTCTTATTGTCATTATTATTATGACTCTTATTGTCATTACTGTTACATCTCTTATTGTCATTATTAGTATAACTCTTATTGTCATTATTATTATAACTCTTATTGTCATTATTAGTATAACTCTTATTGTCATTATTATTATAACTCTTATTGTCATTATTATTACAACTCTTATTGTCATTATTATTACAACTCTTATTGTCATTATTAGTATAACTCTTATTGTCATTATTATTATAACTGTTATTGTCATTATTAGTATAACTATTATTGTCATTATTATTACAACTCTTATTGTCATTATTAGTATAAATCTTATTGTCATTATTATTATGACTCTTATTGTCATTATTATTACAACTCTTATTGTCATTATTAGTATAACTCTTATTGTCATTATTATTATAACTGTTATTGTCATTATTAGTATAACCCTTATTGTCATTATTATTATAACTCTTATTGTCATTATTATTACAACTCTTATTGTCATTATTAGTATAACTCTTATTGTCATTATTATTATGACTCTTATTGTCATTACTGTTACATCTCTTATTGTCATTATTAGTATAACTCTTATTGTCATTATTATTATAACTCTTATTGTCATTATTAGTATAACTCTTATTGTCATTATTATTATAACTCTTATTGTCATTATTATTACAACACTTATTGTCATTATTATTACAACTCTTATTGTCATTATTAGTATAACTCTTATTGTCATTATTATTATAACTGTTATTGTCATTATTAGTATAACTCTTATTGTTATTATTATTATGACTCTTATTGTCATTATTATTAAAACTCTTATTTTCATTATTATTATGACTCTTGTTGTCATTACTATTACATCTCTTATTGTCATTTTTAGTATAACTCTTATTGTCATTATTATTATAACTGTTATTGTCATTATTAGTATAACTCTTATTGTCATTATTATTATAACTCTTATTGTCATTATTATTACAACTCTTATTGTCATTATTGGTATAACTCAAATTGTCATTATTATTACAACTCTTATTTTCATTATTATTTCAACTCTTATTGTCATTATTATTACAACTCTTATTGTCATTATTATTATGAACCTTATTGTGATTATTATTACAATTCTTATTGTCATTATTATTATAACTCTTATTGTCATTATTATTACAACTCTTATTGTCTTTATTATTATAAATGTTATTGCAATTATTAGTATAACTGTTATTGTCATTATTATTATAACTCTTATTGTCATCATTATTATAACTTGTATTGTCATTATTATTATAACTCTTATTGTCATTTGTATTATTACTCTTATTGTCATTACTATTATAACTGTTATTGTCATTATTATTATAACTCTTATTGTCATTATTATTATAACTCTTATTGTCATTATTATTTTCACTCTTATTGTCATTATTATTATTACTCTTATTGTCATTACTATTATAACTGTTATTGTCATTATTATTATAACTCTTATTGTCATTATTATTATAACTCTTATTGTCATTATTATTTTCACTCTTATTGCCATTATTATTATAACTCTTATAGCCATTATTATTATAACCTTATTGTCATTATTATCATAACTCTTATTGTCATTATTATCATAACTCTTATTGTCATTATTATTATAACTCTTATTGCCATTATTATTATAACCTTATTGCCATTATTATTATAACTCTTATTGTCATTATTATTATAACTCTTATTGTCATTATTATTATAACTCTTATTGTCATTATTATTATAACTCTTATTGTCATTATTATTATAACTCTTATTGTCATTATTATTATCACCTTATTGTCATTATCATTATAACTCTTATTGTCATTATTATTATAACTCTTATTGTCATTATTAGTATAACTCTTATTGTCATTATTATTATAACTCTTATTGTCATTATTATTACAACTCTTATTGTCATTATTATTATAACTCTTATTGTCATTATTATTATAACTCTTATTTTCATTATTATTATAACTGTTATTGGCATTAATATTATAACTTTTATTGTCATTATTATTATAACTCTTATTGTCATTATTATTACAACTCTTATTTTCATTATTATTACAACTCTTATTGGCATTATTATTATAACTTTTATTGTCATTATTATTATAACTCTTATTGTCATTATTATTATAACTCTTATTGTCATTATTATTATAACTTTTATTGTCATTATTATTATAACTCTTATTGTCATTTTTATTATAACTCTTATTGTCATTATTATTATAACTCTTATTGTCATTATTATTATAATGATTGTTATTGCAGATTGATTGTGCCGACTGCCTGGGGCTTATTAGGCACCTTCGATTCTGTTTCCTGGGTAGCAACAGTATTTGGTGTGCTTGAGAAAGATCATTCGAACGCTCGCCGAGTAGGGATCGAACTCCCGATGCAAGGCGGAGATCATTGCGACTGACCTATGTTATTCGTACTAACGTGTTATTTTGTCTTTAGGGAAGAATAATTATTATCGTATGGTATTTGGCGGATTTTTGTTGGGTACATAGGCAAATGTAACTAAAATGCACGATTTTTCTAATGTGGGATATGATTTTAAACAGATTGTAATTTTTATTACTAATAGTTTGCCTTATTCGGTTATTTATCAAACCAACCAACAAAATGCACTCCTACCACGCGGGAGTTACCGCTTTCATATTTTCAACATATTAGGTCTCTTAGTTGCAATGCAATCCACCCGGTAAATATAAGTGAACGACAAAAATATTATCATAGTTACCCGCCCGTGGGAAATATTATCGTAATTATTAAATTCGCGGTTTAAATGAGAACAAATGCTGATTTGCGAATGGCGGTCAAGTTTCCCTTATAACAGCGCACAGTAACTGGAGCACACACCTATCGATATACCGACACCTTTATCAGTCGGGAAAATCATTTCGTTGAGGGGCATGACAAATCAAATTTCATTGTGATCATGGCCTATAGCTGCACGGCCTATTAATACCTTTACAGATATCTATCTTTCAAAAGCCCGTAAAGTTGATCATATTTTCAGTACGTAGGTTTATTCATTAAATCGGTTGATAACAGCTTGAGCGCATTGTGATACGTGAATTCACTGTGCGCTATTTATATGTTGTTGGAATTCAAATTCGTATTTGTCAACAAGTAATTATCCGTTTAAAGCTATTTATACAATCTATTTAGTAGGAAAATGTTGCAGTGCGCGTTTTGTGCTAGATTAGGATTTGCTGATAGTACACAAATAGTTGCAACTTGAAAAAAAATACATGTGCGTAAAGTGTCGTCCCGGATCAGCCTGTGCAGTCCGCACAGGCTAATCCAGGACGACACTTTCCGCTGTTTCAAGGAAGTCTCTTCTGAACATAAATCCACTGTAAGCGGGAAGTGTCATCCCGGATTAGCCTATGCGGACTGCACAGGCTGATCCGGGACGACACTTTACGCACATGCATTAAGCCCGGTTTTCCCACGACACACCTCATATAATGATGGTAAAACAATATAATATAGTAAGATTTTTGCTACTTTAAAAGTATTTATACCAATTGGAAATTAAAAGAATGCTTACCAGCCAGTCATGTGCTCATACAAAATATGACCAGACAGAAGAGCAGAACTTGAGGTTGCGCCTGGGTTTAAACTGAACACTTTGTGCACATTCATGTCTTAAAAAAACACACACACAACAAGCAATGTATGTGTATACATGTTTATTTTCTTCAATATTTTACTAAAATTGATATAAGTCCATATAAATATTAAATACATATCAATTATAATGTTGCAAATAAACCTAACGCTAAATGTCAATCAATCAAAATATGACTGAATGATGACGTCATTAATTAAAGCAAGAACTGTTCTGTGGAAACGGCGACCATTTACTTTCACAATAATTTCTCAATTTTAGTTGAATATCTATTTAGTAATTACACGAGGGCTACATGTTTGCGAGCAAACAAATATTTTATAATTATGTTGTTCGTTATGTCCCAAAATTAAAGGGGCAGTAACTCATCAGTGATCAACAGACCAGCCATTCTCAGATAGACGGACACCTGAAAGTTTTTGTCTTCATATGAAAGCATCCGTAGTCAAAAGCCTCAACTACAGCTATTCAACTTCAGTGGGTCGGGATCGTATCCGGACATTACCCACCCGAACATGCACGTGCTTTCTGGATATATTTTGATGTTTTCATACATCTACAACGCTAGACATTTGCCCTCCAACAAATCGCCCGATGCCTGTCAATCACATTCAGTGCCCAAATGCCGTCCTGAATATGGTCGCCTACCGGAACATTTGCTATCCTTGAAATTTGCATATTCGATGTATATGGGATATGAGGACAAATGCTGTCCATTTACACACCAGAACATTTTCCCTTCCAAACTTTTTTCCTTCCTGTCATTTCCCCTCCTGGATATTTACCCTTCCGAACATTTACCGTCCCGGTCGTTTGCCAATTAGAACATTTGCCTTTCCGAACATTTACCGTCCCGGTCGTTTGCCAATTAGAACATTTGCCCTTCCGAACACTTACCGTCCCGGTCGTTTGCCAATTAGAACATTTGCCAATTAGACCATTTGCCTTTCCGAACATTTACCGTCCCCGTCGATTGCCAATTAGAACATTTGTCAAATAGAACATTTGCCCTTCCGAACATTTACCGGGCCGGTCGTTTGCCAATTTGAACATTTGCCTTTCCGAACATTTACCGTCCCGGTCGTTTGCCAATTAGAACATTTGCCAATTAGACCATTTGCCCTTCCGAACATTTACCGTACCGGTCGTTTGCCAGTTACAACATTTCCCCACCCGAACATTTGCCTTTCCGAACAAATGCCACTTTGGGCAAATGCCCTTCAAAACATTTGCCCTTCCACGCATGTGACTATCTGTCTATCTACAGCGATGAAAAGTATGAGATGTGACTAGAAACACGTCTAGAATGGCCGCTTCCCAAAACAGATCAGCAAACTGAGGCGAATGACAGACAAAAATGGAATATAATCGATCACATAATACAAAGAACACAATCAATAATAATACATGGGAATAATTGCACGTCTATATGTAGGTATATGGGGAAAGATAATGAGATGACACCGATCATTAACATTTGCAAATGAAGCCGATCATTCATAAACCCACATATGTATTGATGATCAACCAGTAAATCTTGGTCTCGTTCTGACAAGGCAAAAAGATTCTTAAATGAGAAATAGGCCAATAGTTAGTGATACATTAATTGTGACCCACGTAAAACACACGTGTGTATCCTCAAACATTGATTTAATACAGTAATAATTTATTGAACACAATAATAGTCCTACTTAAACGCATAAACATTAATCACGGAAACAGAAGATGAATTGCAATATTCAAAATCATCAATTAAATATATGTACTATGGTATAATACTATTATTAATAAATGACTGTAGTTATAATAACTATTTTGAATGGGCTATGTATCAAACCATAGTATAATTATATCCGTGAGTGAATACTTTCCAGCGATTCAGATTGCAAATGTATGGATTTTTTTGCACGGTTTAGCAAAGGCGGCATCTTTCTTGGGCTTGTTTATTACACATGTTCATAATTCGTCATAATTTTCCGACAAATTTAAAAATATCGTCGGAGAACAATTTACAGTGACCCTTACATGCAGTGATGTAATGTTCGTACATTTAAGAAATAATTGACGGGTAACTGTTGGTTATTGCGGTAATAACCAACTGTTTGGAGTCCCGATGCGTACGAATTAAACCACGAGGGCGGTAGCCTGAGTGGTTTGATAACAAGCATCGGAACGACAAACCGTTTGTTATTACCGCAATAACCAACTGTTACCCGTTAATTATTTCGATTCTATCACGATCTTATATAAAATTCGTATTTTTAAAGGTTATGAATGAGAACTATATTTATCTATACTCCGCCCATTTTCCGAGAAGCGAATTCACACGTGCGTTTCAGTGACGTCAATAAATCATAACAAATCAAAATGACGTCAGCTTTATTGATAAACATTGAGCGAATGGCGTCATACTTATCGATATAATACAGTGAAAATATTATGCTAAAAAGCGCAAATTAAAAGCATATTATCAAAACGTAAACGTTTTCGTGAACTTAAGTATAAAATGTGTAGTACAAGTGTGGTTTTATTGTGCTACATAATGCAGAAAATGATTTGTTTGTCACAATTTGCTATCGCGCGTTTAAGCACGTGCATTTTACGGAACAATTTCTTCAAATTTCCGGAACTATTTTCAAAACATTAGGCTCCGCCCATTATTTGTTGCAGAATAACCCACAGTTATTTTCCTTCTGTATCTATGCACCACTAGCCGCGTGCCGTGGTAGAATATGTAATATATCTAATTTCTTAGAAATGTATTTGTCACTCTTGGTAGAAATCAACACGTTTCTCATTATTTATGAGCTAAACACAGCTAGCTACAGCTTTTTTCATCAACCCGTTGAGATAAGACACAAATTAAGTCTGATTTTAACAAAAGGAGATAAAATAGGTTAAACATATACATTTGATGCGTGTCGTGGGAAAACCAGGTTTAATGCACGTACGTAAAGTGTCGTCCCGGATCAGCTTGTGCAGTCCGCACAGGCTAACCCGGGACGACACTTTCCGCCAACAGTGGATTTATGTTTAGAAAAGACTTCCTTGAAACAGAAAGTACCATAAAAGCGAAAAGTGTCGTCTTGAATAAGCCTGTGCGGACTGCACAGGCTGATCCGGGACGACACTTTACGCACGTGCATTAAGCCTGGTTTTCCTTCGACACGCCTCATTTACAAGCGTAAGCCGTGTCCAAGTTCATTAAAAAATGCCGGTTTTGTCTATGTCTAAGTTCAGCAAAATTGCCTTCGTCGGACAGTACATTGTAGATTTATAAATTTAGCTTCAAACAACGTAATTTCGTGATACAAATAATAACAACGTGAATCAAATAGAAGTTGTTCATCGTAAACACATTCTTCTCGCAAAATGTTTTACATGCATGCATAATCAGTCTGCTAATGTGTGCTCATGAATTCCAGAATCGAAAGAGTCCCCTTCTCGATACATTGACCCCACTTTATGATCCGGATTAAACACGCACTCTTCGCTAATTGACAGTTTATGGAATTGTGTCGACAATTTAACCGTATCGTTTGGACTCGAACTACAGGGCGAGTTCGTTTCCGAGTCGGTCGAACCCGTCGGTAATTTCCGTGAAAGGTCCGGTGTAGGTTTCTGGAGGTCGTGTTCGGACAGCAACCAATCGTATGGCACGGTCAGGTCACATGAGCTAGACGGCGACGACAATTGGTTGTTGAGGAATTTTCGCTGCCATTTTAGCTCCTCCACTGTCTCGTTCAACGTGAGCAACTGTTTCATCAATGAGAGATCCAGATCCATCAGAGAAACCTGAAAATACACAAATACAAACATTGATTATTACAATATAAAATCGGTTTTGCATCCAAAGGTTTGTTAGATATAGTGCAAAACACGATTATGCTAAGTATTGTATTTTTTGTACTCTCGGGATAAGTAACACAGATTAATAGTTTTTGTGAAACATGTGTTGCCAGCATGAACAATGACAATGCATTTTCATATATTTATTTCTATCATTAAGATTTATTTATGAGTAATTTGAGTAACCTTTTCGAGATTTACATACTCAAGACAACCTTGGTGAAAGTATGAGCATGCATACAAATGTGTCTTAACTACAAAAAAACCAGTAACAAATTGCAATTTCACGCATGGTCGGGAAGAAAATGTGAATGATTTCAGGATCGGTTATTCTGCCAGAGGCCTATCGTATCTTAACCTAACCTAGTCTAGCCTATACGTTTAGGTATGCAGTAAGGACTCGCCGTTTCCCAATCTACATCCCTGAGGTTTATGGAGGTTATCATAAATCTCAGATTTGACTCTGACATGCCCATTGGCTAAGACCCCGGATGGAAGGTTGTACAATGTCATAAAACACTTGTCTATTAATGTCAAATCTGGTTATATAGACCGAGATGGTACGCCTACATTTTGACTAGATGACTTTAAACGTTTGGTTTATTTCAATTTAATACAAGGTAGTGCGAATATAAAAGCCGAATGTAGGCATATTATAATAACTACATTTTCACCGTTTATTTATCATGTCCTCGTTTGCCAGATAAAACTTCCCAAGTCATTCAGCGAGGTTAATATTTTGAAACATATGTTTGACGTTTATGCCATCCAATTGCGGTTATATTTATAATTGTCATATGTACGATTGATATACTCAAAAACAAGCAACAGCATACGACGTGGAGAACGACAAGTTTAATCCTGGCCACATACTTCTCTATTAGTTGTCTTCTCTTTGTTTACATTAATGATGGTCATGTACTACGTACCATCAGTGAATGTGTTATTTTTGAACGTTCTTCCATTCTTTCTGTTAACGTTGTTTAACAAAATATATTACCTATAGAATCGTATGCAACACATACATGGTTACGATTGATATTCTTCAGTCGTCCTTTCTAACTCAAAGATTTTTAGTATCTCGAATTAAAATCTAGCACACCTTGACCTGTGTGATATATGCCTTGTACTATTGACTGTTCGACCCGTAAAACATGACCATACGACCTAGCAAAACAATGGCCTTGGGCAAATTAAATACTAACACATCACATAAGTATATGTATTACTGGCCAATTTGCCAAGGCATATCAGGGTCGATAATCTACGAATGTTAACTGGAGTATCCGAATCAGCGCATCTGAATTAAAACGTAAACTACATTTTCATTGACTGAACAACATCATTTGTTGTCGACCATGTTGCGCTTACTAAACAAAGCTCAATAAGGCTACAAAATATTAAAATTTAATCAACAGAAAAGACAACCCTGCTGGAGGTGGTGGTGACGATGACGATAATGATGATGATTATGATGATTATGTTACTGACGATGATGATAATGATGATGATCATGATAATTATGATAATGACGATGATGATAATGATGACGATGAATTTAAATCTGAAAGTAATAATATCTAGGGTTGTCCAATTAAAATCTAGCACACCTTGACCTGTGTGATATATGCCTTGTACTATTGACTGTTCGACCCGTAAAACATGTTCATACGACCTAGCAAAACAATGGCCTTGGGCAAATTAAATACTAACACATCACGTAAGTATATGTATTACTGGCCAATTTGCCAAGGCATATCAGGGTCGATAATCTACGAATGTTAACTGGAGTATCCGAATCAGCGCATCCGAATTAAAACGTAAACTACATTTTCATTGACTGAACAACATCATTTGTTGTCGACCATGTTGCGCTTACTAAACAAAGCTCAATAAGGCTACAAAATATTAAAACTGAATCAACAGAAAAGACAACCCTGCTGGAGGTGGTGGTGACGATGACGATAATGATGATGATTATGATGATTATGTTAATGACGATGATGATAATGATGATGATCCTGATAATTATGATAATGACGATGATGATAATGATGACGATGAATTTAACTCTGAAAGTAATAATATCTAGGGTTGTCCATGCTAGGTTAAATAACTCTACAATGAATTATAATGAAATATATTACCAAATTAAAAGGACAAACAGCACACACCTTTAGAACGTAGCGAAAACAAAAAGACAAAACATACAATGTAAGACAAGATTAAAAGTGTGTCACTGTTGTTTAAGGGACATCACAGAGCAGTGTTGCCTACAGCCCGCACGACATACATGTGCCTGAAAGAGGGTTATCGCCATTAGGTGCATTAATTTATTTAACACATGTTTGCAGTGAAAAAAACGCCTTTTTCTACGAACAGACAGTAACTAAATGTTTGAAGCACAATTATTTTAATCAGAAAAACTGTCAAAATATGATGTGAGATGAGAAAGATGCCTGCGTTTTGCGTGCTTTATGCATGCAGAAGCAACACTGATGTCAACATTAATATAAATTTGTGGCACATTATGTTTTTTTGTTAATAATAGGTTATTGTGCATGTTCTGAGTTTTTTTGTCCTTACGGCAATATGATAATTTTGTTAAGCGTTTTGTTTTAAACAGTTGTTCGGTACTTTTTTGCATCGTTTTGCCTGGTGTAACTGTCTCTTCTACTTCATTTGCATCTGCTTATAATACTACAGCTTCTTTTCGTATTACAACAATTACAACAATAACAAATGCTATTACTTTTGCTACATCCACTACTAACACCACCACTACCAACACCACCAGTACCACCGCCGCCACCACCACCCCCTCTACCATCACCACCACCACCACCAACAACAACAACAACACTACCACTACCCTCTAACAATACAAAAACAACTACTAATAATTTATTATTCCAATACATCTAACCGTACGCCCGGATTAACACAATGTATCTGTTTTATCATTTTCATTGCATGATCACTCAAAATAAAATTTGAAAAAACCTCATCGGAATGTACAGAATGTCACCACAACCTTGAAACAAGCACAAACCCCCGTCCGCACCCACATGCCATGGTCACGTGATCACAAACACACCCACCCCCTCCCCCACCTCGCTTACTTACATCCCTCCGCCTCTCCCAAGTAATACACTCGCTGTATACCTGACGGCATCGTAACGCGCTTTGATCAATAATTCGATGAAGCCATTAATCAATAAATCGTTCAGAGTTAATGTCGCGTCCTGCATACCTCACGCACATAAACTATCTTCAAGATGGGATTTTGTCACATCACTTCTATGAGTCATAGATCATTCGTTTGTGATACGACTTTCTGATTGACTTTTATTGTATTTATCTACATTGCCAAATGTACATTGCTTGCATTTGAGCCGCCAAGGCGCTTTCGCAACAAATAAAGAAAATGTTCAATGAAATGAAATTTAATTGACACTCAAAATTGTCTATAGACATTTATTGTCTTAATTCATAGAAACAATTTTTACTGTATGTATAATAAGTATCTTTCAAACACTACATCAATTATTCAAAGTAATGACAAAGAAATTAGGACAATGTTTTATTAATTCGTAACCATTAGCGATAAGTGTAATGGTTCTTTATATTGCCACTCATGTATTTCCACTCATGTATTTTAATTAAATATCTAAACTTGGAAGAATTTGAGATGTGCTTCATTTTGTTGAATGTTTTAAATGTGCTCCAAGTTGTTTTAACGCTCATAATGTTATTATTTGTTTTATACTTAGTTGTCTTCCTGAATTAAAACTATATAAGCGGACCGGAAAGATATACACATGTCATGGTAGTCATAATGATGGAGGAAAACACGAAATAAATAAGTTGCAAACATATCAATAGATTGTTTTCTTTGAAATTTAATTTACAAACAATTAATGAAATTGAATTCGCATTGACTATTCCCACTGTAAATACCTGAATCTAGAGTGTAATTTAATTAGAAACTGATCAGAAATATGACAAGAATGTCAAGAACGCACCAGCATACACCTTGATTAAACTTTGTAATTTCATCGAACTGCTCGAATTCATTGGGATGCCGAAATGTCTATCATCAGTGAATCTACCGTAATTGGATTTTCAACCAACGAGGTCCTGGGGCTTCAGACTTCAATGAAACTGGAGACACCATAAAAACGAAACAGTAAACTGCAGACGTGCGAATTAATTAAAATTCTCGTACTCAGTTTACCTTTGCAGTAAACGTATACGTGTTTTCATGTCAAAAATGCTGATTTTAACCATTTCCCTTTTCGCCGTATTAACTATTCTTTCCCTGTGCATTTCGTATTGTAGTGAGAACATTGAAATTGTAGTGTGTACTTTAAGGGACTCGTTCACAGATTGACAAGCCGGGCCCGGCTAACTCAGTTACTCGTTCACAGATTGACAAGCCGGGCCCGGCTACCTCAGTTACTCGTTCACAGATTGACAAGCCGGGCCCGGCTACCTCAGTTACTCGTTCACAGATTGACAAGCCGGGCCCGGCTACCTCAGTTGGTAGAGCGCTGGGCTGTCAATTCGGGGATCGTGAGTTCGAACCCCAGCCCGGCCACATAACTTGTGTGGGGATTGGTCCTGACATTATTTATACAGCCTACCTCTGATGCAAGTAGGGCAGTTGCCAGTTAGTGGCATAAGAATGTGCACTTAGTACTGGTAAACCGCTTAGATCGGCTAAACTTGCCCAGGAAAAGTGTGAGTAGGTTAACTGACCGCCGTGATATGACTGAAATACTGTTAAAAACGGCGAAAAATCCATACAAACAAAAAACATATGGACATATGAACGGTTTTCATTTTTGTCACAGATGACAAAAGGAAAAGAACAGTAAAACTAAAGCACTGAAATACTATATGTATTGCTCCTGACTGACACTAAAAGTATAATGCAAAAGATGTGTCAGTGTCTAGTCAAATTTATAAATTATATACACCTGTTGTGCAAAAAGATTTTAGTTCAGGAGGGGCATATTTTCTACTTTCAAATATTTCAAACATATATGTCACTTTCAAAGTATTTTTTAATAAAAATGGCTTGGCTTTAGGATGATACTGATGTTGTTGGGGATGACGATGCTGCTGTTGATGATGATGATAATGACAACGGCGACGATGATGATGATGATGAGAAGGAGGAGGAGGAGGAGGAAGAAGAAACTGATGATGATGATGATTATGATGACGATGACGACGCATATATAATTTATTGCAATATTTGGTGATTATAATTGACGGTGATAAAATTTTAACAACACATTTTAGAAACCCGATGACGTACATTTGAAAATATCAATGATGATGATGATGATGACGATGACGATGATGATGACGACGAGGACGCATATATAATTTATTGCAATATTTGGTGATAGTCATTGACGGTGATAAAATGTTAACAACCAACATTTTAGAAACCCAATGACGTACATTTGAAAATATCAATGATGATGATGAGGAGGAGGAGGAGGAGGATGATGATAATGCCGACGACGACGACGCATATATAATTTATTATAATATGTGGTAATCATAAATGAAGATGATAAAATTAACAATCAGCATTTTAGAAACCTGATGACGTGCATTTGAAAATATCAACGATACACAATCTCACGTTTAATATTGGCATACTGTAGTGCTCTTTTAATTGCTCTTATTTGTGAATTGACACTGAGTAAATAAACTTTACAGATCAGTACAGGCCTAGACCGACCCAAACGTATCATTATAGTTTTAAATACAGAATTTAATCATACGAAAAGTTCTTTCTTTCATACATCAAATATTTACGAGCTATCGAGATAAAGCCTATTATGGGGGTGTAACAATAACAAAGCGTGATGCAACCTAACTACGAACATGACGTGGTTTTACGCGATGTTCTGACCAGAAATAATCGGTCAAATGTTAGACCAGTACGAAATAAATCGAGCGCACTAAATGGACGAGGAGTACTTGATCAATTATATACATGAGTACTAATTAGTTTGCATGCACCACCACCCCAGAACCCCACCCCACCCCCTCTGGATTCTGGACCGTCGCAAAGTTAGTATTTCGTCGTTAATTAGGTCATTGCCTGCTGAAGCTGCATAATGTGTGGACCCGGCCTAGTTCTTTCGCCCCTGCGTCATTTACTATAGCAAGACTTTTGAGTTACTTGTAGATTATGCCGGACGGGAATCGAGCCCAAAACGCCACAGTACGAAGCGAGTGTGCCAACCACTGCGCTTACAGTACAGCCTTAAGTCCATTGGGACCAGACGGATCTTTATATGTCATGTTTAAGGAATATCATGGTCATGTTTTAAAACAATTGAAAAAAAACGTTGGTCTAATTGAAACATGTCGGTACTCTTATTCAAGAAATCAAGGATATAAATTGACAATCAATCCATTTATAAATTAAAAATTACGCAGAACGACATGCGAATAGCCATTTCGTGTAAGACAATAATAAGCCATCAAAACCAGTCAATGTTTAAGTATCAACACGTTGAATAATTATTTTAACACTTAAGCGACACAATTGCACAATCGAAAGTGTGACAATTCTCGTATTGTTCGACAAGTCTATGTACATATATTTTACTAGTTTTTGAATATAGATCTGCAATTGTACATTGACGTGCACAAACGAATCCTCGACACATAACAATATACGGAAAACCACGTTAATTTCCTGATGCGGACAAATGCAACGAACGGAAGGCTGCCCTGTGAACCACTTAGGCCAATCAAAAAATAGTTGCGTTTCTTGTGGAAGAGTAAAAAAACAACAACAGGATCGGTTGGTAGGCTTTTTAATGGATGACGCAAGTCTTCAGCTGTTTTAGTATTGCTTATAAATGGACACTGTTTTAAAGTAAAACGTGAAAGTAAGACACTGTATTAATAACACATTCATACATACATAGTTAAGCCAAGTATCTGTGGTAAAAAAGTTGTAATTTTTGAAAAGTTTCGATTTTTTTTTACAAGTTGAACAATAAAAAACAGTGGGGGGGGGGGGGTTAAAGAAGAAGGCCGTACCGCCACCAGAAACATAACTATTTTAGGCCTATGTGGGACGGCAGCAGATCGGAACCACGTGGCGCGGTGCCTGGCGGGGTTTAATTGATGCCAGCATCGCAGAGGCCTGTCTTCCGGGCGGTTTGTTTACAGAGTGCACCTTCTGGCAGGAGCTTTAGGTTATAAATGTTCTTTAAAATGTCTCAACTTAACGTGCATGTTGTTTAGTTCATCGACCAATATTGTATTAATTGTAAACCTGTGAGAACGACGTTCTCTTTCATATCTGTATAATTCTAAATAATGAAGATGAGTGTTGTGATGATAATGATCATGCTGATGATGATGATGATTATGAAGAAGAAGATGATGACGATAATGATGATTATGATAATGATCATACTGATGATGAAGATTATGACGATAAAGATGATGATGATGATGATGATAATGATGATGATGATAATGATGACGATGATGATATAAGGTTTTGATGATTATCATCCATCCTCACCACCACCAACACAACCACCACCTCCATTACCACCACCATCATCATAATCATCATTACCATCATCATCATCATCACACCGCGTATATACTGTATCATGGAATGCGCAGTTGTGCATGCAAGGACCACAGATACCACTTCCACTTCCGATCTTTGAATTGTCATTGTTACTACTGAGTGAAAAAAGCGCCACATTAAGTGTCACTGTTGGCACTCGAGTGTCGCCATCGCACATTCCACTTAACACATGCGTTAAAAAGGCACATTCGTCTGTTAAAAACAGTTCTAGAATATAAAAGGCATAAACAGTCTCAATAGTAAACCAGTCTCTAAACATGTAAGTGGGACGCGTGCTGTCTTGCTCCTGACTGTTCAAAGGAATTCTAAAAAATCTTAGGACGTGTTTGCAACGCAAATGTCTTTCCTTCATCAGCAAAAATTATAAATTATCAACATTAAAGCAGTTTAATAACGGGTCTTAACTCTTTGTTCCGCCAAAAACATTCGCCAAATGTTCGTAAGCACCTATTGATTTGGGTTGGAGCTGAATTTCTGAATAACAGGACAACTTCTTGTGAGACCAAAAGCAGCTCTATACCGTTCACAAAATGTTCACACAAAGTGCTTTCTCTCAGTGGATAACCGGTTCTACATCTTCTGAACATTTTATTAACGATCACGTAGTCAACCTTTTTTCCAACAAAGACGTCAATATTTTGTTGTTTCCATAGAGACGTTAATAACAAATATCTGCGCATATAGCAACAACATATTCGGAATCTCTGTAATCATTTAGGACCAGTAATGCCGGAAAATTCACATTTTATTATTGTTTTTCGTTTTCTTGACGTAAATCTCTACTAGTGTTGTTTCTAAATGGCCCAAACACACGCAAAATAAAACCTAAATGAGCCTGTCTTATTTCTGGGCGAGGAACGACTAGCTTGCGCCGAAATTCCGGTCTTGCACGATTTGATTAATTTGTGATTAGCTATTTGAAGAAAAACAACAAGGTTATTAAGCTATTTCAAGAACGCGCTATTCGGGCTGGCCAAGTTTGTGTTATGTTTGGATACCTTTGATTAATTAAACGTGTTTTTATACAGATAACTGCCTGATTTCAATCTGACTTATTTTAAAATGCCATAAAATATTTTAAGTAACTGAACCGCTCAAAGAATACAATATGTCTAAGAAGTAAAAGTTTTAATCCAATGAAAATTGTAAATGCAAATACATTACTTTGTTTTATGCGCGACAGGAGGAAAGTCTTACACGTTGATGAAGAAACAGGTAGTAAAAAAAACGCATGACACGTTAATATCCACCAACAATTCCTTATTTGAAACAAAATAATGATTACCGAGATATATTTGAAATTGAAAATAGAATGTTACCATTTCAGTTCGCAACTTATCCATTGCAACGTCGATTCTGTTGGCAGACGTAGAGTGACGTTGACGTCTTGACGTCGCCAGCTGCTGTTTGACGTTTTCCGCCGCTTGTTTTCTCGATTGGTAAAACTGTCTGCACGCGTTTGATAGCTCTATATTGTCCGCGTACACGTCATCTGAAGTTGATGACGTCATGCCATTTGAGCGCAGCATTCTGTCTTCCATGACGTCAGATGTTCTTTGCACACTCGTGAAGATATCTTTCATACCGCTATTTCTATACTGTATACCGTCCATCAAAAACAGCCTTGTTGTTGTTGTTTTCTAATATCCACGCGTGTTTTTTTATTACTGTAAACACCACTTTTAATTAATATGCTAAATTCATATAATAATCAAATCCAGAGAGTGAAAATGTTCACAAACAGTCAGTAAAATGTAGTATAAAATAAGTATACAATATTTACACGCACTTAATAATTCTAACTACAGAGTGTTTCTCGAAATCGTGAAATACTGTTCATACAAATTCTGTAGAGGGAACACAATCAGCAGCGAACTAGTGTTATCCACTTGATTTCAGAACATGTCTCTTCCTATTAAAACCAACAAACGTAATACAAATATCCCAGTATTGGCTTTCTTTACATTGCAAATTTCACGTTTTTATTCTTAAGTTTACATCCGACCTGTTCAAAGCAGAAACCACAAATGACAGAGGCTCTGCTACGGTTTCTATACCAGTCATCTAATTGATTCTTCTTTCGCCTATTAAATGTAATCTATTTATTCTGTAACCAGAGTACAGCGTTCTTGTTTATGTTACAAGATTTTTGCTTAGAGATAACATGGTATCTCGATGTATCTGTACTTTCGTTGGTCGATAAGAAGCTATCAGCACGCTCAAAGACGGCGAAAGGCGCAAGATTAACCGCCACTTCCTTTACGATATTATATCGATTATTACAAATTAAATAGTCGTAGCATTTAGTGATACGCATGTCTAATTTTAGAAATTTTAGTACGCCTGTTGTTTATTCGTATAAATAGGACTGTACACTAAAACTAGAAAACGAAGGAAAGGTGATAGAAAGTTAGAAATTACCGGTTCAAGTACATGCACGTGCATGTATCGAATTATTGTTTATTGTAAACAAATTGTTTTATTACAACATATTCGGCAAAAAGTATAATTATAAACTTTAGATTAATAATAAAATATTAAGTGAACGTTATTAAGACATATTTGGGGTCTACCATACTGTGATACGTATATCTTGATCGGTATTAATGAGTATTCCGAAATTCATTATAATTTTATAATCAATATTGAGTTTACACAATGTGCGTTGTCGTTTGGACTTAAAACACAATACCTGACACCTTATCAAGTTTTAGGGCGAAGATCACAATGGCTCTTAAGATATATTGTAACATAAGATGATTTTGAAAACGTACGTTAATGTGAATAAATAAAAATCAATAAAGAAAATTTTGTATCCCAGACACACAGAAGAACGGTTTCTTTAATTAGAGCAGGTTCTATATAAAGGCTGTCTTGAAATAAGTTTAAAATATCAAAATAATGATAGATCTATAGAAAAGCGCATTTAATATTTTCTTCAAACAAGTTGAACATGTCTGAAACTAAGCAATGATGAATTTCAAGTATTATATATGTACTTGCATTTCAAAGAGCAAACGGTTGTCTTTTATGTAATTGCTTTCATAGTTAAAAAAATGACACATGCTTACTATACCGTTGTTCTATATTTTAAATTCAAACAAGTTGTGTGTTGTAATGTGTGTTTTAATTTGAACACATCTATCAAATTTAGACAAAAGTTATGGACAGTTAAGTAAAGAAAAAAATATAGTCTTGAATATACGGCCTACGGAGGGACAATGGAGTGATACTCTTTATTGACTGGTATCTTACTCTCAATGGTAAATGACATCACCTTGCTCCAAAAACATCTATCTAATTTAGACAAAAGTTATGGAAAGTTAAGTAAAGAACAAAATGTAGTCTTGAATATACGGCCTACGGAGGGACAATGGAGTGATACTCTATATTTACTGGTATATTACCTTCAACGGTAGCATCCCATTGCCTCGAACACATCTATCTAAGTTAAACAAAAGTTATGGACAGTTAAGTAAAGAAAAAAATGTACTCTTGAATATACGGCCTACGGATGGAAAATGGAGCGACACTCTATTAACTGGTATCTTACCTTTAACGGTAAATAGCATCGCCTTGCTTCAAACACTTTCAGTACCTATGATGTTGACTGCTAGCCGAGCGTGTTATGTGGAATCATGAAATGCAGGCCTGTTTCAAACCCTCAAATACATCTGCTAATGTTAGTAGACGCCGATGTCAAAATTAGATTTAATGAAGCATGAGCTGTAAACATGAAAATATAGCACCACATTTCTGTCTGATTTGTTGGCTTCGTCTAACCATTAATAAGGTTCTTGAAACGACGTATTTTTGTATCTCTAAAAATAATTTAATGGCTGGTTACAAGTAAAGAAAGACGTATAACGTAATGTGTTATAATATTAATAAACGTTAAGCCCGCATAAACAGACGTCAAGATTTTGAAATTCAGTACACCCTTTATAGTATAGTACATTTAACCGAATTCTTTCTTGCACATTGAACTTGTTGACAGTGATTTGCAAGTGCGAAGTATCAACGGATGACCATGCATTAACGTACTTCTGAGTTTACTGAAAACAATATAGCTCAATTATGTCGGTGTTGTTGTTGTTTGTTATTGTTGTTATCCGATGGCATCCCGCAAAGAAATGTTGGTATTTACATTCACTGGTGTTGCTTGTAAGTAATTGATCTCCTATTGACAAGACAAGATTATGTTCGCATGGTCACCCTTTATCGCTTTGTGGTCGAGTATTTTAGTGTCCACTTAGAGGTCATTAGCTGACCACAATGAAGTGTCCGAAATTTCTTGACGCTATGATGAAAAAGCGAATTTTTGCACTCAACAATAAACAATACAGTATATGTACGTTGATTGTGTAGAGATCGCTACAATATGAACGCAGATTGATTATACGTGAGTGTGGGATTTAAGAACTTTCCTGTAAATAAAACACTTGAACTCAACTAACCTGCATTTAAGAATTTTTAATAACGTTCAGTAGGTTGAATACCAGTACTTTTTAACCAAATTTTTCGAAGAAAACTGTTGGTTATTATTTATATATTAAACAATATGCAATTGGATTATCCGACGTATTTTAGTGTATGAACTATTACGTTTTATTGTGTATTGTATTGAAGAAAACAATGGGTGGTTTTCTTGTTAATGATTATCATGTTTGAAAAACAATACAACCTACCGGTATTTAAATGGTCGGTATATACATGTATTTTGATGTGAAACATCTTTTCTTGCCAAATTTTGAGTTGTATAATTATGAAATAGTCAACCATGATAGAAGTACCAATATACATTTTAGATTTCGACTTCAAGTTGCATTCGTGGTGATATTCTACTGACCTTGTTTTTAGTAGTTTCATTCTGCTGCTCGGTATACTTCTTGTAGCATTTCAAGGGCAGAATCTAACCGTTATTTGTTAATGAGAAAATTAAATATTGTCTTTACCCACGGGCGTATTGGCATCGCGGTCCTAGTTTTAAAACCTTTAACACATCTTAAGAAAATATTGGTCACATGCTTTCATATTTTGCCTGTTCATCGATCGTAAATAGTACTTTAAAACAGAAAGGCTCAATTCACTGATTATCGCTGCATGTGTGTAAATGTATAACATATTTACTCATATTTACTGGGTCTGTATATTTACAAATATTTATAATTCCATTTCCTTCCGGCTGTGAGAACGGGAAAGTTAGAGACTACGTGAGCGTCGGCAAGTTGTTCAGCGTACTGGCACACTCTGAACCTGTGCAGTTTTTCGGTCAGAAATGTGCGTTAGTTTCTTTTAATTCCACTTGTATTTGACATGTGAAAAACAACAATACAGCTGAAGCTTGTTGACCGAGCTTAGATGGATCTGAAAGGACACTTTTCGAGCTAAGCGACCATCTTTGAACTGGCGGACGTGCAAAAAAACGGACGCTGGGATTACGTGCTGTTGCTGATCACATAAGCATTCGGGTAATGCCAAGAGTGGAATGTTGACAGTACATATTAACGTTGAGATAAGCACGGTGAGAAAATGTTCGGCATTTGTCTTAAAACTGCAGCAGAATTAAATATAATTCTTTACGAAAATTTACGAAAATAAAGAAGAGGTTAAGAACGAACTAGCGAAAGAAATGTCCTCACATAATGCAGTCTCAGGCGCGGAAGGACCCCGAAACAGCAACTAGCAAAAGAAATGATGTTCGAACGATCGGCTGAATAAATAAACGAAGATTTTTCGATTTGTTATAAAAATTCGAGTTTGACTTTGTATGAAAGGAATGAAAAGTTCGAACGAAATAAAAATTAGATAAGGATTCAAAATGATTTCATTGTTTTAAAACATTCAGGCAAATGTACGCAAAGGCATTGAACTAATGTCGGTAACAATTCAATAGCGGAAATCTGCGGTAAATGTCCTACAGTTATTTACTGCCCCTTGTTCCCTTTGATTCAATATGGTGTTTGTTTTCTGAATTTTTCGTTGACTGGGTTCTTACCTTAGGTCATTGCCATATCTTCTATCGTATATTACGTTAATAGTAAGTATTTTATATCATTTTGTCCTTCTTGAATCAGGCCAGAGTTTGTGTATGTTACGTTTCTCGGATCCGCCGACCCGATTTTTGTTGTTGTTAAATTATACGAAAAGGAAAACAACCATTATTGTAAAAACTACACCAATTTTAGTAATAAAACATCGTTTCTACCCACTGATTCCATATTCTTCATGGATATTATGTGATGGTAAGAGATTTTTTTTTAACTCACCGTCGTAATATGAAATCAACGCTGAACATATATTAATTCAACGTAATTCATGTTGTTTTTATGCATGTTTATGCATGTCTAACAAGCGTTGCATTGTAGTACCTCGATTATTATTTATTTACCACAATATGAATTTATAAAATAATGTTTTGTTGTTCTGTTGTTGTTGTTGTTGTTTTTACATTTTAGTTCCGCTTCCAACGTGACAATTTTTGCCAAAAACGTCAGAGAAACTAAAAACTGAAAATCGCTGGCCTCGCCTTCGTGATTTTTATTTACAGAAACCTTAGTATTATAAATATTATGACGGTTACTACAGCGTAATAAAACTGTAACGTATAGATTTACTATATACTCGTACGCAAAACTATAAAGAAAGAAGTCAATGGCTTTTAATGGTAACTTTAAATACGGTGTAGGAGTGGGGACTGATTTCACCCAGTGTTATACCCATGAACATCTCGATGATTTACTGCCATTTCGGGGTTGACAATCGAAACGGCCATTCACTGCCGAGTAAGTGACATGATATATGCTCATGGGTGGACATTGACGTAATATTTAATTGAGGACTACATCATTGGTAGTGATCAATTTCTGCTAATTGAATGAACGGATCTTGTCCCTGTTTAAAAGCTGAATGAAATGTCAATGTGCGGTTTCCATTTATGACTATTTGGTTTTATAAACCCACAATTTAATAGGAGATATGATCAACATACTTGATTTAATAGTTGTTTTAATGAAATTACGATCAATGTTTAGTGTGATTAATGCCCCACAAATACGGAATGTAATAGCTCTGAGAAATAAATGGTGTGTGCATCTGAAAATTCATTAGATGTTACTGCAATGACATTATCCCAGCACATGATTGTATACGCCCAATGTAACTTTGGACTATGAATAAACATTTTGTCCATTTCAACTGTGATAATGAATCGGTATTTGTGGACTCACGTTTTAACTGTACCGTTATTTGTCCGTTACAACTTTGATGCCGTTCCGGTATGTTTCCTTGTTATTTCGATACTGTACCGGTATTTGTGAACTGACGTTTTCACTGTACCGATATTTGTCCGCTACAACTCTGATACTGTACCGGTATGTTTCTTTGTTATTTCGATACTTTACCGATATTTGTCCGCTACAACTTTGATGCCGTACCGGTATGTTTCTTTGTTGTTTCGATACTTTACCGATATCTGTCCGCTACAACTTTGATGCCGTACCGGTATGTTTCTTTGTTATTTCGATACTTTACCGGTATTTGTCCGCTACAACTTTGATGCAGTACCGGTATGTTTCTTTGTTATTTCGATACTTCACCGATATTTGTCCTCTACAACTTTGATACTGTACCGGTATGTTTCTTTATTTCTTTCGATACTTTACCGGTATTTGTCCGCTACAACTTTGATGCCGTACCTGTATGTTTCTTTATTAATTTCGATACTTTACCGGTATTTGTCCGCTACAACTTTGGTACTGTACCGGTTTGTTTCTTTGTTATTTCCATACTTTACCGGTATTTGTCCGCTACAACTATGATACTGTACCGGTATGTTTCTTTATTAATTTCGATAATTCACCGGTATTTGTCCGCTACAACTTTGATGCCGTACCGGTATGTTTCTTTGTTATTTCGATACTTTACCGGTATTTGTCTTGACTGCAACTCTGTACTGTTCCCGTTTTTTTTTCTCAAAATATAAGTATATTTCTTATGTCACTTGGATACTGAATAGGTAATTTATTTTTTTTGTATTTTTTGATAAGTTGAGCACATTTTTAACACGAATTTTGTGAGATTCGTCAAATACATGTATCAAACGACCCCGACAATAGTAAAAATATATCTTCAACATTAATAAAGAATACAAAATATATATAAGGGGTTTCACTTTCGATATAATGTTCTTCTGTCAATATGTAGCGATGTATCTCCGCTGACTAAACAAATATTATTTTAGCGCTATAACATTCTGTATGATCCAGTATGAAGTTACCCGCACCTGGTGTCACTATGATATTCGTCACGTGCCACATATACTGGAGTCCCAAACATAAAATGAGGCGTGTCGTGGGAAACCCGTGCTTATTTGGTTAATGCATGTGCGTAAAGTGTCGTTCTGGATCAACCTGTGCAGTCCGCACATGCTAATTCAGGACGACACTTTCCGCTTTTATGGTATTTTCTGTTTCAAGGAAGTCGCTTGTAAACATAAATCCACGTAGGCGGAAGTGTCGTCCATGATTAGCCTGTGCGGTCTGCACGGGCTGATCCGGGACGACACTATACGCACATGCATTCAGTCCGATTTTCCCACGACACGCCTCAAATAATGCCACAAAAATCAGATGTGGCAGTTTTCTCATTGATTAACAACGTTAACTTTCGTTGAAAGTGACATGTTTTAGGCAAATTATATCGGGAATTTCTTAAAATAACCCGCATACAGAAAAGCTACAGGTCAGTTTTCTCACTCTGAAATATTAAACGCCGATTTTCGTTTCAATGACACTTTTGAGTAGATTGCTGTCGTAAGGGGCAATTTATTAAAATAACCCACCTAAATAATGGGATAGTCTCTCTTAATAGTTAACTGGTAAACGTCGATGTTTTTTTTTTTCAACGACGTAATCGTATATCAGTCAATCTTTAATATCTGCTAAATAAACCAAATCTCATGTGTAAAGTGTTCTAAGAGGTGGGAAAGGGTAGAAAAGATATAAGCTTGTAAGCAGTAAGTTCAAACTACCCGTATTTAAAATATGTTGAAACCAGCTGTTGGATATGAGTATTTGTTTAATGTAAACAGACTTATTTACATAAAAGACCTATTTTCCTGTATACTACCACTCGCATCGTACTTGAAATTATCATGACTAAACTTCAATCGAAATATGTAAATTAAAGATAGGTAAATATGACTTTAGTGTTGACACATATAAGCTCAAGGTCGAATTCAACTCCTTATTGAGCTCGCTGCTCTAGAGCCGAGGGCTCTACAGAAAGAACTGTGATTATGGGATTCTAAAGGAATCCGGATTCCGCCAGTTAAATTTTGCCCTGTACAGGACCGCGACGATGCGACAACGCGACGAATCTTCGTCCTGAGAAAACCCTCGAGCGGTTCTTTGTCAGATTGCTTCAACTGATGTTGATCTATGACGAGGTCTAATTACCCCAAAACGGAAGTCACATCCTCAGGATCAGTTTGATAATAAGCACATATGGTTGAGTGCAGGATGCATATAACTTGTAAGATACAGTTTAAATGATATGTTTTGGTACCATTTTAAAGGTATATATGTAAGCAACAAGAAAAAAGGCTGTTTTTGTGCACTACTTTTGTCTAGTGGTGCCCAGCTTCATAACTTTTGGCCCATGTATTCATGCGCAAAATGGCAGCCTCCATGTCCGCCAAAACCGGTGTGTTTTTTCTAAGGTAAATATTTCGAGTTACAACAAATAGAATTGTTTGACATGTTGGTTTTTCAAAAGGTTATGTCCTTATATTTCCAACAATGTATGGTGATATATTGGAATGTAGCTTGGTCATGGTGAAAAGTGAGATCAAACTTTGAATATTTTATATGTAACAAAGAAGGAATTTATTTTCGCATGCGTAACCTAGACCCTGGTTGTAGTGAAAGATCAAGGATCAGAAAATGTACAGGGTGCTGCTAAAAAGGAGCAGGTGGAAAGCTGGACCAGTTTGTTGACATCTTCTAATAAATTGCTAAATCCAGGGGTTTTATGAGTCTAATGCTTTCAATTAAGGTTTTTAAGCATAGTCTATTAAATTGTCATTGATTGTTTACAAAAATATATTAAATTTCAAAAGATATTCAAATTTCCTGTGAGAACCAGCCCAGAGAGGCGGCACGGGGAAACAAGAAGGAGCAGGGTGCAGCACCCTGCTATTTCCCTCTAGATCTTTCCCTACTGGTTGCCATGTCGTACGAAAGAATAACTTAAAAACTGACCAGATTTGGAAATAACATGACGTACACGTTTATTTGGTGGCCCTCTACCACCGAGTTGGTTGAAACCATGGCTACATTTCTCAAGATCTACGATATACTGAGTGCTACAGATTCGGCGCTGGAGTACCGGATTGAAGTACACAGATGTAGTTACCGGAAGATTTTGCGCTGACTTAGCACGAATTGTTGTCATCAAGACAACTAGTTCGTCCAAACTAGCAAGCTCATTGCAGTGCAGGGTACGAATGCACTCAACGACCTATGGGTCAGTGCAGACGACGGATGATTAGCATGTTTATAAATACAGCACGCTAATCAAGGACTTAAAATAAGACAAACATTATCATTTTCTCCAGTTAGAAGTGCGCTCGGATATCATTTCAAACGTAACGTTGCTAAATAATATTGATGGGAGGTTGGTAGTGCTAATCAACCCTAGTGTCGGTGATAAAGATCGCCATTGGGGCCCGTTGTCGATAGGGCGTAATAATAACGTAAGGTAGGGTGTCGTAATGTTGCATGTATGTTTCGTCTGCGTTTGGTGTAATAGCCGTCTAGCGGTCAAGGCGGTTAGGTAATGATGGCGATCACTTCGCTAATTAGGTGCATGACACCAATTCCCGGGGGTCAACTGCTTAGAGATAACACGCTGTTGGAAAAATAGTAGTTGATACATTTGGAAAATAATTACAATTTGTCATAATTTGATCTCTCTTTATAGTAGATCTAATCTGATAAGTTATTATGTTATTTTATCGAACACAATCGTAAGATGTATACACACGTACTAAGCTTGCAGCAGTTTGTAAATATTTCTCATAAACCAGCAATAAAATTGAACGAAGAAACCCTCAAGATACAACAGTAGCGCATACCGATTAGAACACTTTATATTAATCTTCAAATATACGTGTATTTGTTTTCTGAATATAAAATGGGTGTCACACAGAAAATCTGACTACTTCTGTCGAAACTAGAGTTTGTTTTTGAAAAAAAAAAAAGGTCTAACCCCACGCATTGCCATAACTCCGCCAAAAATCTACCTACCATGACATTCCGAAAATATGCACAACCACACTTGGTACTGATCAATCCTGTTTTGTAAAGTCCGACCAGGGGTTACGCAGAACAAGCGCAGACGAGGTCTGTTCTTTGAAAAACAACAAAGGGCCATAACTCCGCCAAAAATCCGGCATAACTCCGACATGCCGACGATATGCACAACTAGACTTGGTACTGATCAATCCTGTTAAGTTTCGTCAGAATTCGACCAGGGGTTACGGAGAACAAGCGCAGACGAGGTATGTTATGTGAAAAACTTCAAAGGGGCCACAACTCCGCCAAAAATCCACCGCCGAAAACATGCCGACGATATGCACAACTAGACGTTGTACTGATCAATCCAGTGTAGTTTCGTTAAAGTCCGACCAGGTGATACGGAGAACAAGCGCATACGAGGTCTATTAAGTGAAAAACTTCAAAGGGCCATAACTCCGCCAAAAATCCGCCGCCAACGACATACCGACGATATGCACAACTACATTAGGTACTTTTCAATCATGTGAATATTCGTCTAAATCCGACTAGGGGTTACGGAGAACAAGCGCAGACAAGGTATAATATGTAAAAAAAAAACTTCAAAGAGCCATAACTCCGCCAAAAATCCGCCGACGACGACATGCCGACGATATGCACAACTAGACTTGGTACTGCGAAGTTTCGTCAAAATCCGACCAGGGGTTACGGAGAACAAGCGCAGACATTTTATTTCAGGAGTCCAGTCATCAATCCATCCATCCAGACATACAACTTTCCAGCACAAAATCAATATGTCTGCTAAAATGTTATCTAAAACTAAAAGAATAGAGAAAACATTTCCACCAATATTATGGTATTTACATCCGAGGTCTAGAATTTATGAAAGGGACTATTTAATTTTATTATGCAGTGAGCAACCAGAAATTACTCCCCTTGAATTTTTCAAAATTTTCTTTTATTTCACTCGTACTACTCATTACATAGCTCTCATGAAATGATGTCAAGTATATACAAATGTAAAACAAACAAAAAACACATAGGTCTTCGCTAAACTAATGGCAAAGACAGTATACAGAATATATATGAAATGAATATTATTGGTCTTTGTCTCTTTGTAACTAGAAAATGCAATCAGTTCAAGGTACATGTAAGTTTGTTCATAAAAAAAAAGGTCAATATTTTTTAAAGGTCCGAACAATATCAAATTAGGATTAATTAGGATTAAGACATGCAATGTTTGTCCGAAACTAGATTCAAATAATAATACATGTATATACTGATCATACAACTTCAACAAATTATGCTAGTATACAGATGTACTATGTTGACAGTTAAACAAATTCTTCCACACAATTTACAATGGCATGCAGTGAGCACATGATATCAGCAAAATATACAAGTACATTAAAGTCAACCATTCTGCAGTTGTTGTTTTTTTCAAAAGTATTAATATGTAGGTAAAAGGTATGAAACTATGGACCCCAAAACAACTTGAAATACAAGAACCCGTTATTCAAGACACATTACTTTTGACACTATTCTAAAAGTAACCAGAGATTAAAATGTGTTACAATCATGAAAAAAACTAACACTGATGTATATAAATATAGTATGGAAATAAATACAACTAGAATTGTCACATGAGTTATGGATATACCCCCACAATATGGCCTTGTCACAAAACTATGGCATCCATTCAAAAGAAATGGACAGAGAGAAAATGCTTTAATTTGTAAATGGTCAACAGTGTATTTGGAAAAATTTAATTTCAATCTGTTAACGTTTAGTGGTTTGTAACCAAAGTTGAAATTGACCTGACTTTTTATGATGTTACACCTATGTACCAAAAATAATTTAAATATGCGAAGCCTTTCATGAGTTATTGTCCATGTTTTTCGGAAATTTAAGTCAAAAAGGTGGGCCATAACTGTGTCAAAATTTAGTGGTTTGTAACCAAAGTCAAACCTGACCTGTATTTTATGATGCTACACATTTGTACCAATAATTATATAAATATGTCAAGCCATTCTTGAGTTATCGCCAGGAAACCATGTTTTTAGGGAATTTATGTCAAATAAAGGGCCATAACTGTCAAAATTTAGTGGTTTGTAACCAAAGTTGAACTTGACACGTATTTTATGATGCTACACATGTATACCAAGAATTATTGAATAGGTCAAGCCATTCTTGAGTTATCGTCTGTTTTTAGGGAATTTTAAGTCAAAAAGGGGCCATAACTCTGTCAAAATTTAGTGGTTAGCAAACCAACATCGAACTTGACCTGTATTCTATGATGTTACTCATGTGTACCAAAAATTATTTGAATATGTCAAGCCTTTCTTGAGTTATCATCCGGAAACGAAAAACCAACAGACTGACGGACCGACAGACCGACAAGCTCACTCCTATATACACCCCCTAAACTTCGTTTGTGCGGGTATACAAATGTCCAAGAATAAAAATTTCATTGAATATCACATTCCTTCATAGCTTTACACCAATACAGGTCTGTGATGGTATTCACAGAGCTCCTATGGGAAATTTAACTAAAGTTGTACTTAAGTGAAAACTTAAGATCAAATTTTCTTTGTGAAATCCAATGATTTCTGTACAAAGAAGGCTGTAATACTAAACATATAAGAATTATTTACACGTTTACAACATTTTAATGTTAAAAGACCAATACATGAAACAGCCCCAGGGACTTAAGGAACTTTATGAATTTAAGGAATTTACTTAAGTGCTCCCGAAGGAGCTTTGTGAATACGGGCCCTGGTCTCTTTTTCGGGTGATTTTTAGGCTTCATACAAAGAGTACATTGAAAACACCCAACCTAGTATTTCAACACTTATAAGATAGAAATGCATAATGAACAAATATTTAAAATGCATAAATATCTGAAAACATTCAGAACAAATCCACTTGGATGTAAATGACAGTAGCATGCGCACAATAATGGAACAGAACACAGCGAACAATGACTTTTATGAAAATATTAAATGAAATAGTGATCAATGTACAAATAAATGTCTTTTCTTCTTATTAACTTGAACTAAACTTCAGATGTAAGTCAAATGTATATTTGCAGATTTTAGCAAAAACTATTAAATATTGTATCGTCGCATCTAATATGATAATTTTAGCACGAGTTTAAAATGTTCATGCTAAATAACTTTACATAGTAAAATTATTATCAAGTTGTGAAAACTTCCAACTGTGAATGCAGTTTTCAACTTGCAGATGTTACTTCGGTAGTCGCTGCATTTTCCAGACAATAGCACGACCAACGAGATGTCAGGGAACTCAGCAAAACTGAAATGAAAAAAATACATTTGCTTTACTATCTAATGTTATAAAATATACTTCAGCTAACTGTCAATTCTACTGAATACACTATCTGTTACCAATAAGTTTGAAAAAAAACTGACCAATCTGGAAATCTTTACAAAATGTACATATTAACAAACACAAATTCACTGAAATGTACCAATATATTTTTTGTAATCAAAATCAAAGCAGCCCACAATAGGAAAGTTAATTTACTGATTCCCATGCACTTATTAAGTTTTTCCCAGGAAGGGGGGGGGGGGCAGGCTAACCCAGGGGAATTTAACAAATGAGGCGTGTCGTGGGAAAACCGGGCTTAATGCAAGTGCGTAAAATGTCGTCCCGTATCAGCCTGTCCACATGTTTAGAAGAGACTTCCAAGAAACAGAAAATACCATAAAAGCGGAAAGTGTCGTCCCAGATCAGCCTGTGCCGACTGCACAGGCTGATCTGGGACGACACTTTATGCACATGCATTAAACCTGGTTCTCCCACGGCACGCCTCAAATATTATTTTTGGGGGTCTAATACCCATCCTAGAGCCAAGCATTTTTGTCTAAATCCCCACAGTGGTAGATGCCTTGTGCATCAAACGGTCCTGGGAGAGGCCCAATATTACCAGGATCTAAAATCGGACCAAAGTCTATTTTCCTGGACCCAAAGGAATTCGGCATGAATCACTTTCAAACTATATGAAGTCCTGAATATGTCTGCCGCCCCCCCCCCCCCTTCCCTGGTACATTAACCTTATCACCGATTGTTATTTGAGAGCCAATAAAATTGTACTGTTGGTCTAGCATGCAATTCTTTATAACCTAATAATTTCTGCACATTAATATAAGTGCAGAAAAAATATATGGTAACACTGTAAATGTGAAAACAATATGAAACAAGAGCTGTTTGTAAACAGTTATGCCCCTCTAAGTTAAAAACAATTTTTAAAATATCAATTTTGGTGAAGATCAGATGAAAACTGTTGGACACAGGAAACCAAAACAGCTTAAAATACCAATTTTATATAAATCAAGGGCCAAAACTCTGCAGTTCCTAGGGCAATTTGGTTTATCATCAAACTTGGCTAAGATATTATAACCTTAAAATTCAAGTTTGATGGAAATCGGATGAAAACTGTTAATCTTAGAGAGCGGAAACAGTTAAAACGGCTTATTTTATATAATAAATTTTATATAATTAAAGGGCAATAACTCCACATTTCTGGGCCGATTTGGCCGATTACCACACTTGGCCAAGATATTATGCCCACAAACAGTTTCATGAAGTTTGGTAGAGATTGTATAAAAATTGTTTAACTTAGAGAGCGGAAACTGCTAAAAAGGCTAATTTCTGATTATTCATGTGCCATAACTCCAAATTCCGGGGCCATTTGCCTAATTATCAAACTTGGCCGAGGTATTATGCCCACAAACATTTTCATGAAGTCTGGCAAAGATTGGATGAAAACTGTTGGACTGTGGAAACGAAAGTGGTCTACCGACCGACAAACTGACCGACTGATATTAACAAACCAATCTTTGATGGGGGGGCATAATCATGAACATGAAGTTGTTAACGTCATTAAAACATCATCAAAACGAAAATATTCCATTAATATACCTACAAGAACTGGTATATGCTAAAAATGCTTTAATACGGTTATTACCATTATTTCTCCTGTTCAAAACATAACAATGTAAGATACACAGCGTGCAATTTACTTATATGAAAATCACCTAAGAGAAAACAAAAAATTATACAATATTTATTACACAATATTTATTCAATATATTGTATTCAAAAAGATAATCTGATCAACTACATGTTTATTACAATGTAATATTCATTTTCAGAGAGGGTGGAGTAAAGTATTACTTTTTACAATGCCGTTTGCATTGTCAATTATAATACTAGCAAAATACTAGTAACAGATATCAAGCATAACATGGGAGGTACCTAAGACAAAAATATTTTGAGTGCAATTTAAGGAACATTTTAGGAAAGGAAACTACCGGTAACACAACTCCCACACATTCAATGTGTTCCCTCTAAATCTTCACTTCCCAACTGACCCAGCAAATTTAAACACAATAAATGCAAATACAATATGTCGACCAAATGGAGGAAACAAGCTGAAAGCAGGACGAATCACACCCCAGAACACGTGTCGAGTACTTGACGCATACTTGCTTACCTTCCACCGGTTACCACAGTCGTTACAGAAGACGAAAGTCGTCATAGGTTCATCAGCGCTTTTGATTTGCACCTGGAGCACACAACCAAAACAGTGTTGTAAAGAGACGTAGTCAAACAAGCTGAAAACAATAGTCTGATTACACATGATAAGCTTATTCTTGGTACTTTCTGAATACAGAAAATATCTTTCTTAAGCCAGAAAAAATGTGCATTATTGTTTTCTTAAATGCAATTGTTTCATCAAATGTTAGAAAAAATATAATGAAAATGATCACTTAGCAAGGTTATAAAAATGAAATGAGGGGCATTGTGAGAAAACCAGTCTTAATGCATGTGCGTAAAGTGTCGTCACGGGATTAGCCTGTGCAGTCCGGCACTTTCCGCTCTTATGGTATTTTCTGTTTCAAGGAAGTCTCTTCTAACCATAAATCCACTGTAGGCGGAAAGTGCCGTCCTGGATCAGCCTGTGCGGACTGCAAAGGCTGATCCGGGATGACACTTTATGCACATGCATTAAGCCCGGTTTCCCACGATGCGCCTCAAATATTGCTAAATTATTTTAAAATAAATCCATTAATCACAGTTTTAAAGTTGTTTAAAAGCAGAGCTCTAACAGTGTCCGTCTTGTGGTCGGGATATCGGGAGTTTAAATTCCTACTCAGAAAGTGTTTAAATCATCTTAATCAAGTTTTAATAGTCTCTCAATACGCCTCTGGTTTTCGACGCAAACAAGTTAATATAAATAGGTTTAAACTAAAACAACAGCACACATTTTGATTTAAGCTAAAAATGCCCATGCCTGGTTGTAGGTACAGCTACTCTTGCCACACTTTCCACACTTGAACAGATCTGTTGTTGTGCCGCCAGTTTTCGCCATCTGATGATCATCGATCGCCTCTTTAGTGTATTTTGCCCGCAAATTCTTCATTTGAGCGCTTGCCATCTCCTGAAATTCGTACAAAGATCCAAGCATCTTAACTAGAGCAATGTGACTGAAGTACAGTTAACTGAGAGAATAAGAATAAGCATGCAGCGAATGCAGACCTCTGCCAAGACAGCAAATCTGCCCTATAATGACAACGAACGCAGACCTCTGCCAAGACAGCAAATCTGCCCTATAATGACAAACTGTTTTGAAAAATACACTGTATTATCACATACACGCACAACGTTATAGACATGAGTGATACTTCATAAATAAAATTAATCATGGCCACTAACTAACCTCAGCCGTCATCTTCGCTATTCTGTCGGCAGGTATGAGACCACACAACACGTTGGCTCGCAGGTCTGGGTTCTTCACATCCTTCAAGTTTGCTATCCGACTCCTCACACGGTTCTTGTACTTCGACTCGATGTTTTTAAACTCTTGGAATATATCTTGCATAAAAGTTAAGCATAAATACATTATGTGACATTATCATATAATGATATATAATATACTTTTATATATTATACTAAGACAAGTAATTAAATTTATAAAACTTAGAAAAAAATAAAAAAGTTATTAGTATAATCTTTGGAAATCATGTTAAATTTTGCATCTTAAATTCAGAAACATTTTCAGAAGGATTTAGTGAACAAACAAAATTAAATGGAAGGATACTGTCTTCAATGGAGGCTGCTAGCTCTGCAGGGTCAAGCTGACCTGGTTTGCTGCCTGCAGAACAGTGAAGGAACAGTTTAGATTCAAGGTTTTGTTTGTTTATTTGAATTTTTCGCCGTTTTTAACAGTATTTCAATCGTATAATGGCTGTCAGTTAACCTACTCACACTTTTCATGGGCAAGCTTAGCCGATCTAAGTGGTTTACCAGTACCAAGTGCACATACATGTAATTATGCCAGTAACTGACAACTGAAATTATTTCATGACCAATCCCTACACAAGTTATGTGGCTGGGCTGGGGCGCGAACTCAGGAACCCCAGTTTGACAGTCCAACCCTCTACCAACTGAGCTAGCCGGGACCAGCTTTATATTCAAGGAAGTTCAATATTTCGATCAGCTAATCAATCATGTCATTTCTTGATTTCTCAGATTACCGGTATACAGTGATATCGCATCATACTTATTAAATTATAATTGAAGAATTTAATACACCACACAACCTTGGAACTAGCCACCGACTACAAATATGAATATATGGTTACAACAAATTCAGTGTTGCTACAACAACCTACTTTATATAATCACTTAATCACACAAATTAGTCTAAATGAGCAGGTTTTCATCAAAGTTCTGTACCTAGAGAAAGTATATATTTCCAACCGTACAAGTGCAATAAGAAAGCTTAACAGAGCAGATACATTATTGAAAACATTTATTTCATAGGTATAACTGCATAACCACAATACACATTAATAAAATCAACAGTAATTCCTCAAAGAAATGAACCTCTCACCATCAGTTTTTAAAGCCACACACAGTAGATCCCTGCATTTCAATCTGACAGGATCGTTGGTATCAGAGGCCGATGTAGACGACCGACGTCCGGAGCTTTCGTCGTTCTTCTCAGAATCATCCTTCCCATCTGTGATGTCACCATTTTTGCTCGAACTTTTTTCTTTTTTGTCTGGCTTTGACGATGAGTCAGCTGCAATCGATTTCGTTATTAACATGTTAAATTCAGCATAAGAAACAAGATTCTGTGTTTGATAAACACACATGCCCCTTGCTGGTGCTGGATAGCCCATTTCTGAGTCCAAATTAGGTCAAGGTCAAGTCAAAATGAGGTTGGGTGATATGGGTGGATTGGGAATAGTCATAAGCAACAACTGTGTAAGATATCCAAGTGTTGTAGCAAGCGGTGCTGGTGCTAGACGAAACGGTAAAATCTAGTTAACCAAGAAACAGCCAATTTGAAATATTCTAAGTGAAAGAAAAAGGTAAAGGTAAAGGTTCGGTTTAAAGTCTGCTACGATATACATCTTCAGCCAACTTTAACATTTACCTCCGCGATCACTGGGTCAATAAGTCGTCCGTTAACACTCGGCGCAGAATGCAGCCACGGCACATTGGCTTATTTCCCTCACAGGTACCCATTTATACCCCTGGGTGGACAGGAGCAATCATGGCATAAATTTTCTGCTCAGAAAAATTCCAGTGGTCTGGGCGGGAATCGAACCAGGGACTGCACAATCCCAAAGCCAGCATCCTACCACTAGACCACTGCTCCCCTTGACCCAAGTGCAAATTAGGTCAAAGGCAAGGTCAAAGCAGGGCCTTCACTAGGATTTAAATCTCAAGAGTCATGACTCTCGAGCTCAAATTTCAAGAGTCAAATGTACCGGTATTTAATTATTTATCCAAGTGTGTCTATATCTCGATTACATAAGACAGTTATCAATTCACAGACATTCCAATGACATGAGAAACTAATCAATCCACAGAGCTTCAGTGGACTTTGAAAATTATTAATATCTATTCATATTAAAATACTAATAATTTATATATCAACTACAACCATTTGTTTGTGATTTTGTCGTGCAAACATGTCAATGGAAAATGTGTTTGTTAGCAACTTAAATCTGCCATCTTGAATTTGTTCATAATTCTGATGACACACTACAAAACCTATTGGTTTGGCCTTGTTTTTTTTTACAGTACTTCAAATTAATATTATGAATTAAAGATTGCAGAAAAACTTATTACAAGTATTGCAAGTATTATTTTTCAGAAATGTTGAAATAAAAGCATACCCTTGCATTCTTGAATTTTTAAACTTACCTTTAACTACTACAATATATTACTTCTAGCATCCTTACACCAAATGCAGAAAATCAACCCTGACTTATCTAAATCAATCATTCTATATTAAAACCACTCATATTCACTTAAGATATTATATCTAAATTTGTATTTTAGTCACTGATTTTGTACTTTCAGTTTCTCTTCTTTCACATTCGATAAAAATAGTAAGTTACATGATACAGCGTGTTCGTTTGACCCGAGCTCCCGGGTTTAGACGTTCATTGAGCTGTAGCTCCGTCCCCATTTATTGGATAGTCAGAAACGATCTGAAGCAAGCTGTTTGCTGCTTTACTATTGGCTGAAATTTACACAATATGCAAATATTGATAGGTCATGAACTTTCATTGACCCTTTGTTCCAAAATTTCGTGAGTCAACATGACGCATGCATGTCTATTATGGAGTGTCAAAATCGAGTCAAACCAAAGTTCTGAGCGTCAAATGAAAGCCCTGTCAAAGTGAGGTTGGGTGATATGGGTGGGTAGGGAATGGTCATAAACAACAACTGTTTAAGTATCCAAGTGTTTTAGTAAGCGGTGTTGGTGCTAGACGAAACGGTAAAATCTACTTAACTTTGTTACGGACGGAAGGACGGATGGACGAACAGGACAATCACTATATGCCTCCCGCATCAAGATGCCGGGCATAAAAACATCATCGCATTAAACTGGACATATTTGCCATAAGTCTCCTTAATGGATCAGTTGCAGGCTAGCAGCTACAAATCAAAATTAACCGGAAACTGCATTCATTACAAACTGTTTCTCAAGACATAATGAAATGTGTTAGTTATATTTATAGAACAAATACAAGCATTATCAAACATTCAAATCTATAACACTGTGCTCATACAATACAACAATGTATGGTTCAATGAAATTCTAGTATGGCTTGTCCAGAGGTGTGGAAATATCAAAATTGTTAACTTGTCCATGGACAAGTTTATTGCAATTATCTACTTGTCCGCAAACAACAGTCACTTGTCCAAACAAAAACAGAGTTTTTACTCAGGCCATCCTGACATATTTTTTCATAAAATTATAAATAAAACAAAACTTGTCATTCAAATGTATAAGGGTATCATAATACGATGATTAGCTTCCAACTTAAACATCATTTTTACACCCTGAAATTGTACTTGTCCATGGACAAGTAGACAGGAAATAATCACTTGTCCGACAGTAAAATTACCCGTGTCGGACAAGTCGGGCATAGGATTTCCACACCCCTGGCTTGTCATAAATATGCTGGACATATTCTGAGCAACTTGTAAAATATCAAAACCTGTTCATATTACTGATAACCTTTTATGGCTAAATTGTGCAGAACATGTACAATACACACATTAATGGACATAAACTATTTTAATATTCTAATTTGACATCAAAAACTTCAAATACCAGTGGGTGAACATGGAAAGGTAATCACAATTGCTCACCTGGTAAAAGTTTCTTCCATATCTTGATGAGATTTTTGGACAGCGAAATCACCTCTTCAATTTTGCAAGCTCTTCGAAAATTATTAACAGTTATTCCAATCCTTGTTTTCTAAAAAATATGGTATAATGATCTGTAAATATACTTAATGCTAATAGATACTAAGTATCTGGTTTGATCAACATCTAAAACACCAGATGCTTACTTTTTTATTTCAACTTTTTAAACTGTTATTCTGACAATAAATCTCCCTTTCTATTTTAATTGTTTTCTTCCCGGCAGAATTTCTTTCATCAACATTCACAACATGTATAATGTGAAGATAATCTGCTGAAAACAATGAAATCATGTAAGTGATTTGAATATTAAACAACATAACAAAGCATATGTTCAGTCAAAGAAATTGAGGTTTTCATTTTACAGGTCCTTTTTCAGGTGCTCATGAGGGGGCCTATGAAATTTATTACCCTTTATTCTTCAGATACCATTATATCTTAGATACTGTTTCTTCACAAGATACTATAGAATAACAGCGTGTTTGGTATATCGACAGTCCGGAAATATATGCTTTTATGCAAACATCGTCTTTCAGTAAATCCAAGCCACAAAATTATGTATATCAGCAAAATTATAAATCTTTTAAAGGGACCTGTTGACAGATTGACGAATTGACAATTTTCAACTTTTTGTCACCGATTCCAAAAATAAAAGAACAGTGTATACAAGGGAGCAAAATAACAATACGGACCTAGCAATATACTGTAAAAACCATTTCGTTTATGAGTAATCATAAGTTGAAAATGATAAAATTATCAAGCGTTTGTAATGCTAAACGATGGAATAATTTGGAGTGTTTTTGTTGTTTTCGTTGAAACTGTTGACATTCACGTGGAACAATTACATAGAGCAAATAATGCAGGGAGAAATATAGAAGTCGGAATGGCCGAGTGGTTAAGGCGATAGCCTTTTAATACGGAGGTCCTGGGTTCGAACCCCGGTTGGACCAATTTTTTTGTGTTTTCTTTTTTTTCTAAATACTTTTCTTGTTATTATACTTAAGCTTTTTAGTTCCGATGCTGAAATCTGTCAAGTTAAGACATTTAATGGCATACTTTAAAAATGCGAAAATCTGTGAACAAGTCTCTTTAATGCGCTACTTTCATATTCTGGTCTTGTGTTTAACAGCAGTGATAGTAACCCTTTTCCATCGATATTCGCTCGATTTATAAAACTTAAACTGAAAAGTATTTCACTAAAATTGAGATTAAAATAGATAGCTGTATAAGTTTGTAAGGACAACAGAACGTGCACCAGCCTTAGATGAAAATGTATATAAAGACGCTTGCTTTTTTATGGGAGATCGTTGTGGTTGACCTATTCTAAGTGCTGTCAATTGTTTATAAAGTCAGATTTTGTATTTTGAAATTAAAGATAGATATTTTGTTCATATTTAATATGTTTAAAAAACGAGTATGTCAAACCTAATTTAAGTATGATTTCATTGTGCCATTAAGAGGAATGGTATCTAAAGAACAGAGCATACAACAAATTTGATAAAGGGGAAAAAAAAAAGAGATATGTTGTATAAAGTCACCTATTGGTGAAAAGTGTAAGCCTTTAAAGGGATGATTTACTTGTACCCTGCTATATGAGGTAAAAAGGCACTGACCTATATGCACTTAAAGTGTAGTTTTATAACATTTGACTGGTAAAACAGAATTTTGCTGTCCAGTTGTTATCAGACCAGTGCTGATCGCGATGCAAAATATTGTGCAAAGTATAAACTTGCTATGCAATGCCAAAATGATACCTGAAGTACATCCAAATTCATTGGCAAGTCTTGCAGTGTCTTCAACAAGTCAACAGCTGATGAATGTTCCTGTAAGTTGTAACAGAAATTCTGAATTTATTAAATTAAAACTATAATTAAACAAAGAACTGTTACAACAAAAGAGTTAATTACAATTAGATTTTTATCTAAAAGACCTTGTCAATTTAATTAAACTCAAGTATTTAGCACAGACAATAATTTTGATGGGTAGAACCAGTATTTGATTTATATGCACTCTTTGCTCAACCTCTTGTTTTGGCTCGAACTCGCATTTTCAAGGCCCAAAGGCGGGCACCATACTAATTTACCGTTACCACCTCTTAATTGTGCAAAATGCTGTATATGTTACAAAATAATCGCAATAAAACCGTCATCCGATCACAACTTAAGCGTACTCCCGTATGATTTCACGAAAAATGTCAACCCTACATCGCGAAAATACATCACAAAACTTACGGTTGTTTCGGACGAGATCATTTTCTCCAATTTAGACCGAATTTTTAAAACTTCGTCTTCGGTAGGCATTTTATGGCTATTTCTTTATAATGCTTGAGGGTTTTCTGGATTTGATGGGGCTTTAAGATAAGGAAAAAACGGACTTCTTTGTAACTTTCTTGATTATTTCGACTCCGCAGTTTATTTGTAGATTTCTTGATATTAACCGAATATGCGATTTTTTTGCATATTCCTCATTGCAAAGTAGTATTTTCCTACAAATAAATGCGATTTTAATGGTGCATTTTATGTTAATACAATGCAAATAATTATCTTAACAAAATTGCTAGCGACTAAATATATTCGAATCTATCCAATATTTATTAAATCGGCGACAAACAACTATTCATCAGCGACGCAAAAGCATGTAGCCCGATAGTTTTACTTTTGCGCACTCTTTTTATTAAATGGTCAAAAACTTTAAGAACCAGTGTTGCCTTTTGTATCAACGGGTAGGAACTAATCGGAAATAAGTTATTTTCGTTGGTCATCGTATTATTTCACCGTGCTCACGACGCGATGTGATATGTCGTGAGATACTACTGCAAAGTGTTGTTGCTGTTACACTAGATAGTATTATGAATTATAGATGTTTTATACTGTAACTATGACATTAAACGAAGTCCTGTAAACATGTATATGTAGATCTACTGTTTAAATATCGCAGACTGAAAAAAAGAAGTACGATTGTGCGTCCGTTTCCTTCAGTATCAACCCAGACTTAAAATTATTGCCTATTCGATGAATTTTTCTTGTCCAGCCTTGTTTCCGTTGGGTCCGCAGCAAATAGAAATTATGAATATTCATATAAACAGATAGACAGTTTACTAATGAAAAAACAATCAAAGACCTAAGCCGTGTTGTGTTTAAACACCGTATACACATGTACATTCATGTCACATATTTATTTCTCTTAACTCGCCTCAAATTCCTTATTAATAATTGTGATTTTTTATATAAATGTAAATTTTGTGTACCCAGATCAACAGGTTTGATATAGATTTACAGGAATGTTTTAAATACATGTACATATATGCCAATTAATTAAGCTAAACGTATCTGTAATCTCATTCACTGAAATCCGTACATCGAAATACCCGTTGATCTTCTACATAATTGTTGGTCATACCGTGATTTAGTTTTAATACCGTGTACGCAAAAAGGGGAATCCACCAGGGTAAGTTTCCATTCAACAATTATAACATTCGCCCACAGGCTTTCGTACACAAATAGCCTTCATTCAGGCGTATGGTATTTCCCGTCGTAATGCCGAATTAAAGGGGTAGCGCACTCCAATATAGAATTATAAAATTGCAAATTAATTAAAGCGTGTTTTATTTAAAGCAGTAGAAAACATTTCCTAACACCCAACGAAGAAAAGAGTTCAGCAGTTTTATAGAAACATATACATGAGCAATGTTGAAGAACTCAGCAGCTTATAGAAACATATACATGAACAATGTTGAAGAACTCAGCAGTTTTATAGAAACATATACATGAACAATGTTGAAGAACACAACAGATCATTATTAAAATTAATCTATTTGCTATCGATACGCGTCATTTCCACTTTAAAAAGTGTCTGAAATCGGATCGGGTATATAGGCACAATCATTGAACTGTTATCGATTATTGGTAAACGGCAGCACCGATATAAAGCTCCGATAAACCAATAAGTAGTAAGAAAACGAACACTGAAGCTCCACAAGTACAGCCGAATAGATTAGAATAAAAGCTAGATCCGAGTTTAAAAGTGTATATGTTTATATAATGAAATGTTCATATAAGTGGTTAGCATAAAAAACTAGGTCAAAATCACAAAAGAATATTTGTAAGCATTAGTTAACAACGAGGAAAATAAAATTACATAAATATGCCACCAAAACCTGCTGCCGCTAAGACAACGACGAAACCGGCAGCGAAGGCTCCGACGAAGGCCCCCGCCAACAAGACAACGGCCAAGGGCGCCTCAAAGCCAGCTGCCGCCGGGAAGGCGCCCGCTGGCGGCGCTAAAGATGGTGCTGCGGCTAAAACAGAAGGTAGGTGAACTAACAGTTTCTAAAATGTATTCAGTATTATTAGGAGCAAAAATAAAAACAATATATAACCAGATACTTTTCATGAAAGTTTGACAAATGTTCACGAAATCTTCTTTAACTTTCGCAACAAATTTGACGTTTTCGTGAAAATATTAACTGGTTATTAAGAACAAAGTCAAAGTAGTGCCCAGTACTGCATAAGATTATCTGATTTTTGTTCGCGAAATATTGTTAGCTGTCGCGAAAAAAAAAAAAAATCATGAAATTAAAACAAATGCGCAAGATAGTTATCATATTTACATGAAAATTTCAAAAATTTCAAGCAAACATATTAAGCGTTTCTTGAACAATATTACGATCTTTAAATAGTTACCGTATGCAGTTCAAAGCAATAACTGGAAATTTTCCACTTAATACGGTGCCCGTGCGTGAAGTTAACAACTTTTCTTGAAAATAAGTCAGATTTTTACGACAATTATCTGGTTATCTTATGCAGAAGTATGCCACCATAATAATATACATGTTTTAAATATATGTTGAAGAATATATGCTTATAAATTTTCATTATACGCGAATCTCTGATATTATGAGGGTTATAGAAATTGATTTGACGGGCCGGCTAGCTCAGTTGGTAGACAGCTGGACTACAAATCCGAGGATCCTGGGTTCGATTCCTAGCCCGGCCACATAACTTGTGTGGCGATTGGTCATGAAATTATGTCTACGGCCATTCTCCCCCTATCTCTGATTCAAGTAGGGCAGTTGTCAGTTACTGGCGTAAGTATGTGCACTTAGTACTGGTAAACCAGCTTACCCAGGACAAGTGTGAGTAGATTAACTGACCGCCGTTATATGACTGAAATACTGTTAAATACGGCGAAAAAAAACAAACAAACAAACAAAAACAGAAATTGATTGATTTGTATTAATGGTTTATTGACCTTGAAGTAAACGGTTTACATTGCATCAACACGTTAGTTACCGACAATGATGACCAAACAACATTTAATACACCAGTAAACTCTTGCGGGGGGGGGGGGGGATAATAACAAAGGAAACATTCGTACGAAATAAGTAAATTACATTTTGATACTTGTTAAACATAAATCTAATATTCAAGACATGAACATCTGTTTTCAATAATACTTTAATAACATTTTATCCTGCAATGGTCTCAATGGATATAACCAGTCAGTGGTTTACAGAAGACATACTCCTATGTATACACAGACATTCTTATAAATAGCTACGCACATGTGTAAATTAGTGCTGAATATTGACAAATACGTAAAAACGCTAGGCAACAAAGAAGAAAGCTAGCCACGATACAAGTGATAACAATTAATGCATCATGAATTCGCGTTTTGATTGTGCGTAGTGACTCAATTCAGCTAAACTACGCATATGACCGTCCGTTCATCAAATATAAGATTATGAGAACATTAAAATGCTTGTTTTGCTGAAGGCATTTTTAAATAGGACCCTGTGCTGATAATAAGAGTTCTCTCCGGCTGCTGCTGCTGGAGTTTCACTTTGTTTATATTTAAATAGTGTAAATATGCATTTTAGGAAACGCCCATTCCCTAATTAGCAATTCCCAAGGAGCAGCTTGAAATTCAAGCACATTCAAGGACTCGTATAAAAATGTAATAGCGCTCAATAACCATTTGATCTGCTTTAACACTTAGCTGACCCTGCATACGTTATCTTCAGCTGCTCCCGCCAAGAAGGTGCTGGTACCGGAAGAGATCGGTCTCAAGGAGATTGCCAACGTCTTGAACTATAGCGGCGAAGTCGGAGGGAAGCTGAAACAGTCAGGACGGTGCGTAACATGTAATTTGTGTGTGTTTTAAGTGTGCTCAGGTGAGCTTTTGTGGTCGCCTTTTGTCCGTCGTGCGCCGTGCGTCGTTCGTCGTCAACATTTACCTTGTGAACACTCTATAGACCACATTTATTGCCCAATCTTCATGAAACTTGCTCAAAACATTTGTTCCAATGATATCTCGGTTGAGTTCGAAACTGGGTTATGTGGTGTCAAAAACTAGGTCACTAGGGCAAATTGAAGAAAAAGCTTGTGAACACTCTAGAGGCCACATATTTTGCCCAGTCAACATGAAACTTTATCAGAACATTTGTTCCAATGTTATGTCGGTCTACTACGAAACTGGGTCATGTGGTATCAAAAACTAAGTCACTAGGGCAAATTAAAGAAGAAGCTTCTGAACTCTCTGGGGGCCACATATGTTGACCAATCAACATGAAACTTGCTTAGCCCCTCACGTGAGCGACATAGGGCCTGACGACCCCTTGTTATATACTAGTTTACAAATTGATGCAGGATTTGAAATTATAGAATTTTATAAATTATATATTCAGCAAACAGATGACAACTGCGACATTATTGTTGCTTATGATTTTGAAGAAACTCCAGGCGTATTCTATGCATCTATGCTACATAACACGATAAAAACGCTGATAAACTTATATAAACTTTCTCTTAAAGACAATGCCTAAGTAATTCTAAGATATTGTGAAGTTTAACTAATCAAATCTTAGACAATTTTACGGGTGGCTTACACCGCAACCGCCCCTCTCCATCTAAATCGCCTCTGTGGTGTCTTTATTTAAGTTTAGACCGACATTCGTTTTCCTGGTAAAATTTTGATGATTGACAGATATGTTTACATTATCTGGGCAACGGCCCTGCAGGGAGTGATTATGTAAAAATTCTTGGGTCAGTGTAGCTCAGCCAACGTCATGTTTAGATCCCAGAATTTTAGTTCAATAATTGTTCAGTATGCATTTCTGTGGAAGAAAATGGTGTTGGGCTAAAAAAAATACATATTAGTGTTCTATCATACACTTTTGAAATTTTCTAGTGAATAATTTTGACATCATAAACAAGCCAGCCAATAAGTTCACTTGAGAAATTTTATATCTGTGAAATATACATCATTTATTTAAATTCAGAATTCATGTACATAATAAATTTTATAATCGATATAAATAATCAGCATTGTTCAAATTCTTTCTTGAAGTTAAAATAAAATATGGAATTTACACACAAAAAACAACACTTGCCATCATACTGAGAGTTTGTGAACAATCAGTATCAATTAAAAGAACATTTTAAACAATGTTTCAAAATGTATAGCTCAAGCAAGTTAATAACCATGTGTACATAATCGTAGTAAACAAACAGTATATTTTGTACTTCTTTCATTTGCAAGCTCTTATTTAAATCATAACATACAAGGAGACTAACACAATAAGAACATTATGATTGTTGAGACACAGATGTGAGGACAGTCCTCAGCCTAAACTGATTCCCCAACATTATACTTGATGTAGTAGTTGTACATTTATATTGCAAATGTATTGGAGTCTTCACCAAAATAGAAAAATACAGAAGTCAAAAAAGCATTTGTTTTCATTACATAGTTGAATTATTGAATACTCGTATAACATTTGACACAGTTTTGATAACAAAACATAAGCTAATAAAGTAATCAGTATTAATCTTTAGGAAGCAAAACAAAATATACACATAGCATAGTAGCATTATCGAACATAACATTTGCCACAGTTTAGAAAAGCTAGCAAAACAATGAGAATTATTCTTCAAGAAGCAAAACAAAAAAGAATATATAGAAACTATTCGTTATCACTCTCTTCCTCATAGTGATCAATGTCATCCACATCTGTGTCATTGGCATCAATCCCTTGGATTTGTTGTCCATCCTGCTTGACTTGTATTAGCAGTTGCCAAATGTTAGATACAAACTTGTTCGTTTTTTTCGGTAACGTTTTTTTTCCAAGTGATCGACGGTTATGTTCAACTTGCTCACGGTTGTAACGAGATGTAAAAGTACGGTCAACATGCTGTTCCAGCTCAAACCTGAAAGATTAATCCGGGTCTTGTATGTTGCAGTTTTATAATGCACCCGCTTATCTAGGTACACTAAGCAAGTGTTGTTGAAACTTTCAATATATAATGTGTCTTTGGAAAGAAGATAGTCGTGTGCATATTTATATAATGTGAGAGAATGGAGAAAATTTGTAAGTAGCCGCACTGCCACAGAACTCCGCAGAATTATATAATCTGGAATGTATCCATCAGTCTTACATTCTGATTCATCTGGACAGTGTTCATGGATGTTCTGAAAATGACTTACACAGTTGTCGATTGAGGTTCTCTGGGTGTCCACGTTTCCTTTGCAACAATCCAATGCATAATATAGGTGATTACGCACTCTTGACGATTTGTCCGCTAATTCTGGATGCCAGGTGACTCCGGCATTTTTCTGTGCCCAAGAACAAATCTTTTTCATACCTTGAGTTACAGGCTTTGTGGCATGCCACCGCTCATTACAATTTTATTTCGGATCGATTTATTCACAGACAAATTTCTGTCATGTGTGTGAATACTTACTTTAACATTCTGGCGCTCAAAGTCGGCATACATCTGTTCACAGCCAATAGTTTCGTGCTTCTGTGTTGAACGCTTTTGATATTTAGTTATGTTTTGTATATTTATAACTTTATGTGAGCATTCCTAATGTCACATGATCAGTATGAAAACTGTTTTTCCGACAATGATGTCTTGCGTCTGTCATTATTGGAATGCCTTGTTCATTATTATTCCTGGCTAATTGCACTTCGTCAAACAAGGCGAACTGCACAGACTCTTGTGCAAGAGCTCTGAAGATGGCAAAGAAGGTCACTAATGACTGTATTCTAAAATGGTCTGTCAGGACCCCAAGTTCTCCTAATTCACACAATCTTTCATACTGAGCAGGTGTTATCCCGGAGCATAAGTAGGCCATCATTATCCGATAATTGACAGTGTTATGCTTCCCAAGACTAGATGAAGAGCTCCATTTCAAAGTGTGGACACCTCCACACTGCAACTTCAGTTCAGCTACGTGTCTCAATTGTGACACGTCACTCGGCTGCACACAGTACATACATCTCATCTGGTCAGCAGAAAGGTTCTCATTCAAATCAAAAATGCAGTTGTCTTCACAGACAAACAGTGATTTTGAAGTTTCTAGGAAACCATCTGTTATTGATTGAGACATTTTAGGTGTGATTTCACTGGCACCTGTTTGGGGTTTACAATGTTCAAACACATCTTTCGCTGATTTCAAACTGTGTTCCTGTTTCAATGCATTCATCATGTTTTTGTTCAAAGTCAAGCTTTTCAGATTCACTTGTAAACACAATGTCAAACTGTTTTCTTGGTTTGGCGTATTGATACTCTTTAATAGTTCCATTACTAAGTCGCTTTCGTCTTTTTAATCCTTTGAATTCATTTTCACCGACTTGAATGTTTGTTACGTCCTTCAGGCTCATACTTTAATAATATTTTTCAATGTTTGCAAGCAAAAAATATACTATCCACTCGTTGAATAACCTTCTTTTCAAGTATCCTCAATGTATCCTCAATGATATTATATGTGTGTAAATTGTAATGTTTATTTATAATACTCTAGATCATGTAATGTCATTGATTTATTCATTAGAAAACACACCCAGTATACGACAATAAAATTGTAAGGTCAGTAGTAAGACTGCCAATATTTTGAATTTCAAATTTCCTGCCAAAATAGTTCAGCTTTGATTTGACTGGCTAGGTTTTGACAGGACTCTGACCTGTTGTTAAGGTCACATCAAGCTGCGATTCTGGTGTTATCTATAGATGCTCTGCTTCCAATATCAATTTGTTATCAACAATGGCTACAAGACAAATAACACTTGAATTGACCACAGAACAAAATAGTGCTATAAAGGATCTTTTTCAACAGCACCATTGGATTTACAGTCTATGGATGGTAAGAATTCAAGATTTCATTATTAATTCAAATGATATAATAATATTTATTGTAAAAAATATTACAATATCATAAAGTAATATTTATTTGTTCATATTTTAACATATAATCTTACATAATCATGATATGTGTTACATTTATATTATAATATAAACGTATAAATTTATTATAATCTGAATGGGAGTTTCTCATATGCTGCAAATCTTGTCGAATATTAAATATTGTTTTTATTTTACAGGCAAATGCTCTCCTAAAAGAAAAAAAGCTCGTAGAAAAACGAAAATCCCGTCAGGCAGTGGAGATTCGAATCCAGGAAGTTCTGGGGACACTTACGGCGATCCGGATGACCCTGATGAGCACAGCAATGAAGATGGTGCGACTGGCAGATCCAGTTACTGTTTTATGACACCTTGTGTCACAGTGTCGCAATAACTTGTGTGTGGACATGGTCAGGAGCCTTCGGAATACAATGCCCCAACCAGGAAAAAGGTTTATAAACGCTTTTGGAGAGAAATTGACAATTTGAATGGGTGGAATCTACCCGCATACATAAACGAGAAGATGAAAATGCACAGAATGAAAATATTGTATACTGGAAACAGGAAATAATGCCTGAATGTGTTCTTGTATTTGTTAGAGGATTGTATCCTAACCCAGATGGGCAACCATATATGGGTCATAAATGGTTGTAAAATGTAAATAAACATGAATTTAAAAATAATCCAAAGATGTTATTTCATATTCCTGTTAGGTAAATTCAAAATAAATTGAGCTGTCCATCATAACATAAACATAACATCTCCTGGATACTCATTCCATTCAAGTTTATACATTGGCCTACATAGTATCAACATACCAAGTTACCTCAGCGTGTTGCAGTACAGGGGTCAGTGCTATGGGTCAGCCGATCATTATCAAGCAATAAACGTCAATCTCCTAGAGTTTACCAGGAAAACCAATGTCGGTCTTTAAGTTTATTTCTTAGAAAATCAAATATGTACTACTAGTATTTTCATAGTAATCATTAAACACGACCAATTCACGAATGTAAAGCCATTTACTATGCTGATCATGAAACATTACAATTAAATGTTACCGATCCATTTGCCACAGTGTTAAAAAAAATGAGGCGTGTCGTGAGAAACTCGTGCTTAATGCATGTGCGTAAACGATAAATCCACTGTAGGCTAATCCGGGACGATATTTCTGCCTGCAGTGGATTTATGTTAAGAAGAGACTACACAGAAACAGAAAATGCCATAAAAGCGGAAAGTGTCGTCCTGGATTAGCCTGTGCGGACTGCACAGGTTAATCCGGGACGACACTTTACGCACATCCATTAAGCCCGGGTTTCCCACGACACGCCTCAAATGTGCGGAAAAATATCATGTACCAGTATCATTGGCCGTGTACATATACGTATTGCTGTTGCAGATGGCTGTTCATTATTGACCACAACGGCAACTGCGGGACGTTCCTCAAATACCGTGACGTCAACATGATCCAGGTGACGTCACAAGCCAATTTCGACACGGAGCCCATGAGGAAAGCACTCATGGGCAGTCTCAAGTAGGGCACTTATACTGTATAACTTGTTATAGCATTATATATATTATGCATTATGATCATTTCGGCAATTAATGACTGAAGTATTCAAATTACGCTTCACTGTGGCGAAACCACAATGTCAAAAAAACGTACATGTATATTATGAAAGCCTGGCAAAATTAATATATTCTTACAGTGTTTTGTCCAGTTCGTCTGGGTAAATTAAGTAATTTTTTTAAATTTTTATTTCTCTTCAATGTCTATATAAATTAAAGAGACCTATTTACAGAAACGTTCATTGGAAATAGTGTGTTGTCATGGAATAAGCTTCGATTGTAATGGGTATAATTATAAAGCCTTCGTAAGTCGAAACGATAGGACACGAGAAATACTGGTATATATCAATATTTGTGAAAACACTTGTACTAACCGGTATATGACTCGACAAATACATGACAGTTTACGTGCGACAGCATTGCCTCGTGGTTAGCATATAATAGATGGACTTTTGATTTGGGGTCGTAGGTTCGAGCCCCAATGGAGGCATTACAAATTTTGCTTGTTTTGCTTTTCTTCTTAGAAAATTCGAGTTAATCAGTCCACATGCTTTTGTTTTATGACGTTTTTTTCAAAACAAACATAAAAAAACCCACTAAGAATAAGTCATTTTAAGTAAATTATCCAACTTGTGTACTTTATAAAGGTTCGGTAAGCCGGCTATTCTGGACATCAGCGACGCTGACCAGGACAAGATACTAGACCTGGCGCGGGAGAAATACAACCAGATCTACCCGGAATGCTGGGCGGACGTCATGGACCATTCAATCATGAAAGACGAGAACAAGTGAGCGGAGATGTATAGATGTCTCATTTATGGTGGCATATTTCTGCATAACATACGATAACCAGATACCTTTCAAGTTTAACAAATTTTCACGAAAACTTGAAAAACTTTCGCGAAAACTCGAAATTTACGAACATTTCCAACGTGTTGAGAAAATATTTAGCTTTTGGCAAAAAATGTTAACGTAAAATTTTCCATGTAATATGGCGACCGCATACAGGAGTAAAGTGGACACACAATGTTTTCATGAAAACTGCGTATATTTTCACGACAGGTTGACAACTTTTCTTAAAAATTAGTCAACATTTCACGAGAGATATCAGGGCGCGCATTAACCAACCCATTCTTACACTTAAGAATACAGAATAGACTTAGACTCAAGAAATAATACTTCTGCGTATGCAAATATGCCGGGTACCAATGTTGTATGCAAATATGCCGGGTACCAATGTTGTTTATGTTAATAATCAACCGTCTAAATAAAGAATGCTAAAATTATTGTTGGTGGAAACCAAGTAGAATTGAAATTAACAGCCTTTTTTGGACAGAACAGTTTCAAGAATATTTCTTTATTCTTAAGTCTTCAGTCTAAGAATCGGTTGGTGAATACGGGCCCTGGGGCCATATTCCAGAAACATCTTAAGTTTATCTTAAAATATTTTCACTTCATTTCCAAATTTTGTTAAGTAATATTTTAAAACTACATGTGTACACATAAATTAATGATTCCAATTACAGTTAAGTAATAAGTAGTTAATAAAACGTTGATAATTAGTGAACATTTAACAGAATTTCATGTATGCATAGACTAAAATGCTTAAGAAAAATGACGATTTTAAGGCTTAAGATGCGATTTCACTTAAGATGTTTCTGGAATACGATCTCTGTTACCGTACGCAGAAGTTCGCCATCATACTCAGTGCAAACATGTGTCAACTCAATGGCTGTGTTTCGTATAAGTCACCCCAAAACTTTGCACGAAGTTTTCTGGGGAAGTTGGAAATGAACAAGTGAACAAGCGATTATTGGTTTCTTCTGAAGAACATGTAAATCATGTTCCTATCGACTCCCTTTGTTACATAAAATTTCATTTGAGGATTTTATAAATCAGGAATAATTTTTTCAAGAACATATCCCGGAACACGTTTCCACTATCAGCCGTTTTATCTTTTAGTTCTTACATGTGGTTGACTTCAACGACTACAGAAACAAAAAGACACATGCAAATATTTGTGAAAGAAAAAATAAATGGCATTACTATACATTCAACTTGTTTTCTCTCGTGCTCACCAGGTGGGGTAAACTGTACCGGCCCAACGACCCGGACGATTACAAGAACGAGTTCGATTACCGTGCAGACCAGTTCCAGTTCATTGTTCTGACCAACCTTGACCCCGCCTCCACCGCCATGGAAAACTTCTTCCCCGTCATTGTCAACTAGTGACCCCCGCATATATCGCCATGGAAAACTACTTCCCCGTCATTTCCAACCTGTGACTATGGCCCCATCGCCATGGAAAACTTCTTCCCCATCATTGCCAACTAGTGACCCCGCCTCCACCGCCTTGGAAAAATACTTCCCCGTCATTGCCAACTAGTGACTCCCACCTCTACCGCCATGGAAAACTTCTTCCCCGTCATTGCCAACAAGTGACTCCGCCTCTACCGCCTTAGAAAACTACTTCCCCGTCATTGCCAACTAGTGACCCTGCCTCCACCGCCTTGGAAAACTACTTCCCCATCATTGCCAACTAGTGACTCCGCCTCTACCGCCATGGAAAACTTCTTCCCCGTCATTGCCAACTAGTGACCCCGCCTCCATCGCCTTGGAAAACTTCTTCCCCGTCATTGCCAACTAGTGTTCCCGCCTCCATCGCCTTGGGAAACTTCTTCACCGTCATTGCCAACTAGTGACTCCGCCTCCACCGCCTTGGAAAACGTCTTCCCCGTCATTGCCAACTTGTTACTCCGCCTCTACGGCCATGGAAAACTACTTACCCATCATTGTCAACTAGTGACCCCACCTCTACCGCCATGGAAAACTTCTTATCCGTCATAGTCAACTAGTGACCACTCCTCTACCGCCATGGAAAACTTCTTCCCCGCTTTGTGTTGTCATGTTTTGCAATTTTTACCTGGTTGCAATTGTGGTCGGCAAAATCCTGGAATAACTCCAATCACATACGTATCAGCACAGTGATTTATTTGGCATTCTTTAATATGCATGTGTTCCCTTACATAATTAAAAAGGAAATAATCAAATTTATGCAACATTACCATGTTAATTCTAAACACAAATATTTTTCAAGTTAATGTGTGTGCATATATTTCTTTTATAAAGTGTTAATATTTGTAAATATAATGTAATATAATAAATGAATGCCACTAAGAAAATATGACAATTATGATGCAGCACTTACAATGAAAAATTGTACATGTAAAACTCTGTTTGATAAACAAGAATCAGTATTGTGTGGAGATATTCCTGGATTATGCCTCAATTTCAATATTATTATCAATAGCGCAATGCAGTTTCTTGTTTTATTTTCAGTCTTAACTTAAAGCAACTTTGCTCACAGTATTTTATGCATTATTTACACCTATTGCACTGATAATATGTCACGTCTTTGGACCGGCAGAATCAGGTTTCCAAACAATGAATCTGGTGCAATGAAATAGCCAAATGCGTTTGAGTTCGCATGCTGAAAGACAATAAAATAATTTTTTAAGATCTGCATTTTATATGTATTGAACATGCTTTTGTGACAAAGTGCATTGTGAATTTAAATTGAACATTTCATGAATAAAAAAGTAAGAGTGTACAGAAGAACTGCTTTGCTCTTTTAACTAAGAGAATAAATAATTACATCATAGAGTTGTTTGGGACGATAATCATGCATTTTCTCCAATTTGGAGCGAAATTTTAATTGTTCGTCTTCGGTAGGCATTTTTATGGTTATTTTTTTATAATGAGTGTGGGTTTTTGGACGGGGCTTTAAGTAAAGGAAAACAGTATCTCAACGCCACAATTTATTATTTTTATATGAGCCAATCATGCGACTGTTTGCGCCATGCAGTGTAAAATGATACTTTCCTACAAATAAATATTATTTTACATGCAGTTTATGCTAATATTATTGCAGTTTATAATCTAAATACAATTGGGAGCAATATATTCGAATACAATTCATATCCAATATTTATTAAAAAAGGCGACACTTCTGCATACTTCCGGACCCAGGATTATTGTCCTTCTGTTTCTGTTAATTAAATTTGCCTATTCGAGTTTTGTTTTTCATCTTAACCGTTATTTGCATGGGTTATTTACAGTAACGTCCAAAGCAATTCCACAAAATAATATACACATAATTACCAGATACAAGTGTTGTGTTTCGACTACCTCAGTTATAACACAGTTCTTTCTCTTTTATGAACTCACATTCCTTATTTCATATTATATACTTGATATAAATTTACAATTAACTATCGTTTCTTCAACAACAGATCTGACACAGTGCTAGAAAATTGTATTGATGTAAAAGTGGGACATCTAAATTTAAGGTTGAACATGATGAAAATGGGTTAGAAAACAGTATGCTCCTAAACGCAGGACTTTTAACTTGAAACTTATCATGGCAAAAATGGATTGAAACACTTTATACATACCTAAAGTGGGACATCTTATACAGATTGTGATGAAAATGGCCAATAAAACTGTACATGGCTAGATACGGCACAAACCATCAGTGAAGCTATGTATCACCATTTCTAACATTCAATAAGTTGCAAAAGTGTTGTTGATACTTGTAAAATAATGTGACAAACACATGTAAAATAGTGTGACCACAAAGTATTTCACAAATGATACGCATTCCTCGAAGATTCAAGACACAGTGACCCTAAATGATGCGGTCTAAGAGTGTCAGTTCATGCATTATTTACAACTATTGCACTGACAGTGTATCACGTCTTTGGAATATCAAATCTTGGTAAGACCGGCAGAATCAGGTTTCCAAACGATGAATCTTGTGTGATGAAATAGCCACATGAGTTTGAGTTCGCATGCTGAAAGGCAATTATAAAACAAGTCGTAAAGAGATGCATTTTATATGTATTAATTACGCTTTTGTGACAACGTCCACTGTGAATTTTAATTACACATTTATTGGATAAGAAACAAGATTCTGTGTTGATAAACACACATGCCCCGGTTGGTGCTGGGTAGCCCGTTTCTTAGTCCAAATTAGGTCATGGTCAAAGTGAGGTTGGGTGATATGGGTGGACTGGGAAGAGCCATAAGTAACAACTGTGTAAATATCTAAGTGTTGTAGTAAGCGGTGTTGGTGGTAGACGAAACGGTAAAATCTAGTTAACCAAGAAATGGAACTTTTGAATTATTATAAGTACAAATTAGGTCAAGGTCAAAGTAAGGTTGGGTGATATGAGTGGATAGGGAATGGTCATAAGCAACAACTGTGTAAGTATCAAAGTGTTGCAGTAAGCGGTGTTGGTGCTAGACGAAACGGTAAAATCTTCTTAACCGTGTCACGGACGGAAGGACAGAAAGACGGAAGGACGGACAGGACAATCACTATATGCCTCCTGCATATTAAGATGCCGGGGGAATAAATAGTATGAGTTCACGGAAGAACTACTACACTCCTTTAACTAAGAGAATAAATAATAACAAACTACAATCATTCCTTTTACTGTAAATAGGCTCTGTTCACTGCATTACAAAATTCTTTACATTTAAGAAATAATTTGTTAATTAGTTGTTAATCGGCTAATAAACAACGATTTGGAGTTCTGATGCATCTGAATTAAACCACGAGGACGTTAGCCCGAGTTGTTTAATATACCACATCAGAACAACAAATCATTGTTAATTAGCTGTTAAACAACGATTATGTAAAAAATTATTTCGATTCTAACATTACTTGACGAAATTTTCTGCAATTTCAATGCGAACTTTATTTTACAGATTGGGAACTATTTTTTGGGGTTGTTTATTGGTAGTTAACAACGGTGAATTTTTTTCTTTGTCTATAGAAAACTCTGCGCATGGCATGTTAGAATCTTTCTTTAATAATGCACACAAAATAAGATAAACCTGAAAAGGTTAAATCTGTTTTTAGGTATCTGACAAGATATCAAAACCCTATAAAGCTTTTTTACTAGAATTCGTACACGATACCAAATCATTCAAATCAAACCTAGTCTTAACTTAAGATATTAACCAATTCAAAGCTGATATGGAACAATCAATTTCATTGGTCCATATTTTAAGTTAAGTTAAACTTGTGTAGCCATATGGCCATATACCTTATACTAGTAATTGGTTCAAGAATACGTACAAGATTCCAAAATCCTTCTAAACCACTACAAAACCATTTATATTCTAGAATTTTGTAATGACAATTTTGAGGACACTTAAAATTCATAGATTTCAAATTTCAAACAAACACTATTTTTGAGCATATACGATGTGGACACAAGTCGGTAACAATGTACAATTATATTTTTACACAATGATAAAATAATAGGACAAAATTAGCTCCATCAAATTTGCTATTATCTTTTTGATTATTTATTTGAAAAATACCAGAAATTTTATATTTTGTCCTTGTCACAAGAAACCATAAAACTATTGACAGGCAGACATGACGCACAGGCAATACGTTGTAACCGACTTCCCACCCCGTGAATTGGAGCATTGTAATCGCTATTTATAGAGCGTGTCGCTTATATAGGCTTAACAAAATAGTTATTTCATTATGTGAATGAATAGAACATTCTGATAATGACATACAATGAGTAAATTGTTCAGTTCTAGTGTGTACGTGGATAATATGTTTTTAACTTTATTTTAACTGCTTATGTAAACAATTATGTAAATTTTAAACCCCAAAAGTATGCAACAATTATTGGTATACATTAAACCATTGTTTAAGTTTGCATTCCCTAAAAATAGAAAATTTGCGCAATTCTATTGGCATTCAATTTTCCCGCTGCATAATTATAGCAAGAAATCTAGGTCAAAAGTGATCTTAGTCAGCCATGCAGAAAAAATTGGAAACTGTTTTTATAATACATACAAAGAACCAATTTGAAAGTTTTCTTTAAGTTTATTTATGGATAGAGGCCAATATCAACCTGCAAGGCTGCTCTCTGTGCAGGGTTCATAGGCTGTGTCTCTGGTAACACCTGTAACATTTATATTACGCTTCAAACAAAATGCTAATAAGGTTTTAATAAATATAAAAGTGAGTGAGTAAAGTGTTTGTTTATTATAGTGTCTGCCCTCACGATTAAGGGCCAGCCAGTTTTGACTTATGAGACACCATTTACTGATAAACATCATTACTCCAGATTCCTATCCTATATGCCCGGCGCTTTGCAGGAAGGCAATAGGTACCCTTCGATTTAACTAGCTGCTGGGTAAGAAACCGGCCATATCAGAACAAGCCCTGTGCGAGACATATACCTTCCCGCTCCGTAAATGAACGCAGTAACCACTAGGCCACAGAGACGGTAATATATGTAAAGAAGAAAACTAACAACCAACAAGTTGTTTTTCGCAGCATAGCAGGGGCCTTATAAAGGTGTTGTACCATTCTTAATTTCTTGAAAATGGTTAACTTTCTCAAAAACATTTAGTTAAAAACCTGCTCTATTTGCTCCACTTAGCCTAGACCACCGTCCTAAAACCTCTGAAAAAGGCCCTGCCACCAAAGTAACATAATTTGTGCACATTTATTCAAATCATTATTGAAATACAGTATGCAAATTTTAAAATGAAAATGTCTAAACCAGACAAAAAATACTCGTATATAACCAAAGGAGCTGGCTTTGAGGTATATACATACAGAGAGCTTAGCATTTGATTCACTGTTAATTCTACATTCAGCGTACCATTGCCTGGGAGGTGCTTGGTTGTACAGGTACTACAGCAGTTGACGACAAACCACTGAAATGTACATGGAGGTCACTGAGGGGAGAACACACTTCCAATATGCAAGAAATTTAATACATGTATTACAGTTGCAGAGGGTATTGAATGGAGAACACATTTCAAATGTGAAAGATATTTAATATTAATACTACACTTCCTGGCACATACAGGGATTTGTTAATCTTATATAGCTGTACAAAGGCTGTATAATAATTATGGCAAAATATCTTTACAATCATGCACTTATACTCAAAATGCTAACTTAACACCTGAATTGTTGGTCTGTTCACTTTACCGTTCATTTGCGTTTTGTTTTCCCCTTAATCCTAAGGCATAGTCCCAAAACCACTGCCTCTCAACCAAGGTTACTCATTAAGTTATAGCATAAATATAAATGCCAAAGATGAACATACGGGACTGGGGGAGTGGTTGGCGCTGCAGAGCTGCCAGTAAGTTATAGTATAAATAATAAATATAAATGCCAAAGATGAAAGTACTGGATTGGGGGAGTGCTTGGCACTGCCGAGCTGCCAGTAAGTTATAGTATAAATATAAATGCCAACTAGACATGTGTTCGTAGGACACGGATGCCCCCACATTCCGCTGGTTGTCAGAAAACCTTGCTGATGTCAGAAAAAATGCACCAAAATGCCCAGGTGCACAAGTTCACATGCTGATGAATATGTTTATAAGTTTTTTATCAGTATAGCAGTTATACTTTTTTAGTTACACGCGACATAAATCCAAAAATGTCATTTTTTGCTAAAAAGGGGCCATAACTCCACTGATGGTACAAAAAACTGCACCAAAATACCAAGTGAACAAGTTCACATGTTGATTAATATGCATATCAAGTCTCATCACTCTAGCAGTAATATTTTTTGAGTTACGCGCGACACAAGTCCAAAAATGTCATTTTTTGCTAAATAAGGGCCATAACTACGCTGGCGTCTGAAAAAGCTGCACCAAAATACCCAGGTGCACAAGTTCACATGCTGATTAATATGTTTATAAAGTTTCATCAATGTATCAGTTATACTTTTCGAGTTACACGCGACACAAGTCCAAAAATGACGTGTCCGTAGGACACGGATGCCCCCACATTCAACTGGTTGTCAGAAAACTCTGCTGAAAAAATACACACAAATACTCAGGTGCACTAGTTCACATGCTGATGAATATGTTTATAAGTTTTCATCAGTCTAGCAGTTATACTTTTTTAGTTACACGCGCCACAAATCCAAAAATGTCATTCTTTGCTAAAAAAGGGGCCATAACTCCGCTGGTGTCGGAAAAAACTGCACCAAAATACCCAGGTGCGCAAGCCCCGATGCCGATGAATATACTTATAAAGTTTCATCATTCTAGCAGTTATACTTATTGAGTTATGCGCGACACAAAACTCTTGACGGACAGACGGACGGACGGACAAGGGCAAATCTATATGCCCCCCCCCCCCTCTAAAGTGGGGGCATACAAATGAACGTACGGGACTGGGGGAGTGCTTGGTGCTACAGAACTGCTCATCCGCAGTCGCTTCTTCTGTTCCTCAAGCTGCTCCAAAATTTTACGGTTTTGTCGCTCTGAAGTAAAACATCAGAAAAATGTATTAACCACAAACAAATCTTTACCATATTTATTTTTACGTACTGAGACATTTTTATATATACAAGAATTTAGAAAGTGTATATTTTCATTTATGTTCTGATAATTTTTTTATGTTTGTTTATTCTATGTATGTGGGAAATAAACTGAATTTAATTTATAATGTACATATTTTTGTTATGTTTAATATTTTACAAATTGCCAATACATGAAAGGGACCTGTTCATAGATTGGCAAATTGACTTTTTCCAAAATCTGTGTACAAATGAAAAAAATTAATATCAAGAAGGGAAACAACACCCGTAGCACAGAAATATATTTAACTCAATTTTCATTATGAATATTAAAACATCACTTGAAGTGTATAAAACTATCAAGTGTTTATAAAGATTTTTGTTGATATGATTTGAAACATGACTGTGCACTGCTTACATAAGGTTAAAAATACATGTTATCTGGTTATTCACATAATGACTAGGGGAGTAGGGGTGACAGACTTGATTCTGAGACTGTAGGTTCAATTGCTGGCGAATACACAATTTCGTATGTTTTTCTTGGTAGAAACATTTAGGTTGTCAAGTCTAAGTCTAGATGCTATAGTTTTTGTAGTTAATACTTTTTATAACATTTTTGAAAACTATGAAATTGTGTGAAGAAGTCTGTTTAATAACAACATGATTGGTTATTGTTTCTTGATCATACAAAGTGCGTTACTGCAGACAACACTACATATACTTATAAGGGTGCCACTAACTGCACATCTAACCCAGTTAATGATGTCTTACGAATATATAGGGTTAGCATGCAGCATTTCACTTTATGAGAAAAGAACATCTGCTGCCAGTGCTGGTCATATAAACTTAAAACTTAAAAAAAGCAGTACAACATGCTAATGCGCAGGAAACCAGCAAAATATAAGCATTTTTAGTATTTTGTACATCTTATTTCTAAAGGTAATGTAAAAGGTTTTTACAGATTCAATACAAGCGCCAATTAAGTTAAAGGTTTAACAGCAACTAATCTCACTATCCGAATTTGTATTTTACGGATGTTATACCAATGCATGAAAAACCGGTGCGATAAAATAAACTGTCATCAGCAGTAAATACAAACACCTTGTCCAGTGTTTGGCGGCTGAAAGGCCATCTTTGAATACTGCTATAATTGTATACTTAAAACATTAACTTTCGTTAACATGTTGCTTAATTGATGTTCCAAATAGTTGCACTGTTTTACTTATGCCGGGTACCAGCGAGGTAAAGGCTAAACACCAACTGAACTTTCAGAAAACTTCAAACGTATATCTTCATTTTCTAGTTGAGATTTTTATAATAACGTGTTACTTCTGCCTTAGATATCTATCCAACAGTTTAACACATTTATCCATTTAAAAAATAATGCAAGGTATGCTGTTAAGATCCTACATCTTCTGATTTAAATGTTGTTGTTTTCTCTAAAGTCTCGCTTTTGTATAGAATCCAAATATAGCTACTAGGCATAACAATATCCGTTTCTTTATGCGTTTTGAGATCTTGCATATTAAAGGGTCTTGTTAACAGATTTTTGCATTTTTAAGTATGCCATTTAATGTCTTTACATGTCAGAGTTAAGCATCGGAACTAAAGAGCTCAAGTATAATAACAAGAAAATGATTTTTAAAAAGGAAAGAAACAAATGGTCCCACCGGGATTCGAACCCGGGATCTCTGGGTTAAAAGGCTACCGCATTGGGTCATTCCGTCTACTATATTTATCGCTGTATTTTTACTTTATGTAAGTGATCCACATATTGCTAACAATTTTAACAAAAAACAGCAGAAACACTCCAAATTATTCCATCGATTAGCGTTACAAACGCTTTATAATTTTATCAATTTCAACTGATGAATACTCATAAAAGAAACGGTATTTACAGTGTATTTCTAGGTCCGCAGTGTTATATCTCTCCCTTATATGCACTGTTCTTTTATTTTTGGAATATGTGACAAAAAGTTGGAAAATTGTCAATTCGTCAATATGTGAACAGGTCCCTTTAAATGAGAAAAGTTGTGATAAACATATGTTTTGACTATTTCGGGTACGTTTTGACCAAGGACAGTGTACGTTTTGACCATCATTTGGTACGTTTTGACCACGAACGTTTTGGTCATGGTACGTTTGACCAGATCGCTCCGTTGGACTGCCCAAAACTCGTCCGCTTTATTATTTTGAATCGCTTGAAGAAATTTGATGTAACTTATTAACCACATATGTAAACTTATCAAGTTCAGAACGGAGTGTCGTGCGCTAACCGCAAGTCCGCGAATCTGCCTGTCAGTCCGTCAGTCCGTACGGATGCCTGTCCCTCTCAAAATGTATGAACCGCTTGAAGGAATTTGAGGTAACCTTTGCCAAAGACATCAAACGACAATAAAATAAAATGGTTTTTGTCTGTGATTCAGCAATGATATCTGATGCGTCCGACTACCACATAGCCAAGTCATCAGCCGGTCTACCTCGGAAAAACGATTTAGTGGCATGTCGGCAGGAAATATTTTAAATGTTTGTGATCAATCGAACACCTGTTATGCTGTCTGAAACATAACAGAGTTTTGCGTCAGTGAATTTTCGCGTCACAGTATGCATGTCAAAATAAATGTAGCTGATGCACCAATTGACGGAAAACAGTAAGCCGTATATCATTTTCGGTATGTCATACAGTCACGTTGATCAACAAAGAATCCAATTTCCACAGGTAACAGAAGGCGGCTTTGATCAAGTGCGACGAAAACTAAGCGAATTTTATTCGAGGTGACACGAAATTCCTCCAACTATTTCTTGGACTAAATGGAAGTTTACGGCTAACTGTCCATGGTGCAAAGCAGAGAGGATCGTTGGGATATTTCCAATCCGTGTCATTTCTATAACACCATACCGTTTTCCAGAAACATTAAAGACATATCCAACCTGGAAAAATGTAGCAATATTTAATAGGGCGTAAAAGCAAAGCCTTTTTGGCTACCGATGTTGATCACATAGTGCCGGATGAATTACATCTACCCATGCGTGTAATGTACGCGTTGCTCCGAAATGTTATAAAGATGAAAACACACAACATGACATTTCGACATTTTGTTGGAGGACAAACAGACAACATCAATTTAAATGAAAGTCATGCAGAAGTGCGGAATCAACTTTAAAATCTGCTCAGAAAACGCAGTGAAACTAGACTGGAGATTTATGACTGCTAATGGCATGAAAAAAACGCGTGCAGATCTGCCGAAAAAAAAGAAAGTTTAGTCGTTATCATGAAACGCAGGAAAAAGTGTGTACTTTCTGATGCACTTTCCGGGACTTGTACGATTTTATTTGCGGTACGAACGCCGACAAACAAGAAACATTTCAGTCAACACGCGAACGATTTTCTAGAAAAGTTCATAGAAATAGAGCAATAGCGCAAAGGCTACCAACCAAAGAATATCGTGTCCCGATTGATGAAGTTCATTGCCAAATAAAGTAACCTGTCGTTGTCAGGCCAAGGCGTAGAACAAAACAACTACATTTTCAAGCATAAGTGTCGATCAAATAAACAAGACCCCACGATGGAGACATAACTTGTCAGAAAACGAATACAATATGACCATGAAAGAAATAATACCAGACAAAAAAAACGCAAGTATGAAGCATAACACCGAATATTGGTTCTATAAACTTGCAACATGTAAGAGAGGAAAACAAAGTATGATTGGGTTTGAAATGTTGTCTGCACTCAAACAACACAGCAAGGATGAAAAGATGACTGTCATTCAACTAAAACATTTACCGGTACTGTAACAAGTGATAACTTGATTTTATTTTTCACAAATTTTCGGTGAGGCAATGGGTGTGTCCCTGCAGCCACGTGTTGTTACTCTATGTCATGGTCACAGTTAAGTGTCAAAAAATGTCAAATGGAGCCATTGCTTGTAATGTCTTTAACTTTCATTACATTAATCAAGTTTAATTTTACTTGGCACACAATTATTCCAAGAGGACCTGAACGTCGCTAAGCGCCCACATATCTGAACAATTTAAAGAGGCTATGGCAACGACAAAAATGGTTTTCTATTGCACTATAAATGATATTAGATGATAGTAATGCGCTATACTAAGACATATGCATTAAATAAAGAGATATTAGATAAAAACTAATCAGCAAAAATGTGTGTAAATATTAAAACTTCAAGCGGGTATCGAACTCACGACTTAGGAGCTATACGAAGAAATGACAGTAGACAGCGCTTTAACCAACTGTGCTAATCTGCTTTGTAAGGGACCGTGTGTAAACTATATGGTTATATAAAATGTAAACAGACCCATATTATAAATTTGTTTTTTTTTAAACTCAAAATGCAAAAACTTTTGTCCCTTATATATACCTTATTTTAACCGTTATTATATGCCATTATTAATATCAGGTATTTTTTTAAGCAATTACCCCCTTGATGCATTTTTCGTTCACATAGTCCCTTTAAGATGACGGCTACAATGATGTGTCTGATGTCAGATAGATGAATTACGTTACAGGGAGAAAGCCATTGGTGATATATATCGGAAAGGTGCAATGTCGTCAAAAAGGAACGATTTAACGAAAATACCACACACCGGTTTAAATAATAGATGCTTCCACAAATGTCAATCATATTCAAATAAATTTGCAATATTATCCAATCATCACACTCGGATATCACGTGTTCAACGGTAAAACTATTTCATACAAAAGAGCACGTGCATAATGTTTGTGATATTTAAATGAGCACGTGGCAATGTTTTTGATTTTCGATGAATGGAAATTAATCCGTTAACAATAGCTGGGGGGGGGGGGGAAGTTTAAACTATTCGTGGCAAAACCCGGATCGGTCTATAGCAATAACTGACTGAAAATAATGTATTGGCAACGAAATGCACGTGTTGAAATTATTGTTAGGTTTTAAAAAGGCGAATGTTGGACAATTTTAGAAGGTTTAGTTTTAGTTTAAACCTATTTATTTTAGCTCGAACGCATCGAAAGCCTAAGGCTTATAGAGACACTCTCGAGTCCGTTTTCTGGGTAGAACCAGTACTTGGTGTCTTTGGGGGAGATCATGAGAACGCTCCCAGAGTGGGGATCGAACCCGGGACCTCCCGATCGCTAGGCGGACACCATATCCAATACGCCACCGCGATCTGTTTTTAGAGGGTGCCTACGCCGCTTCAGCATCCCCATCTAAATTCGCATGTGAATAATAGGTCAGCACTTAAATTAGCACACATAAAGAAGGCCTATCAAATAACAAATAATTGTAGGTATGTAGACGTAAAAATGCCTGTATGATAAGAAAACACATAATTTGTAGAATATTGTAATTTTAGATGAGTTTTATACCATCCGTATTAATAATCTGGTTACGACACATTCACTTCATTTTTAATCGCCAAAATGTATTTGTAACTAAGATTTACTAGTTGTTATAAATATTTACATCACGAAACATACCAGCAAAGATCCCGGTCATGCAATGTAATCTGAAAGTGTGGTGATTAGCCTGTCTGGTTCCCTGCTTGATAAAACAGTGCCTACTCGAAAATGAATTCGGGAGAATTGTGTGCAAACATAATTGAATTGCTGGCCTTCCGTGCTTTTATTGTTTTCTTGTTTTATGTGTATAGTTTTGACGGACATGTTAACTGAGGTGATTGGTTGATGTGGTAAGTTTGAATATTTTCATAGAAAACCATAGTTGTGTAATTTGTCCTGTTCATCCCCAGTTTTTTCGACCATTTTTAGCAATGTATTTAATGAATAATGCTATATTAAAGGGACACAACGATGGTATTTCACAGAAATACAGACAACATTGATAAAAAGATAGTGTTGTCTCCTTTCATATAGTAAAAGTTTGTAAATATTGATAGAAACAAATTTTGAAATCAATAATCAGTTTCAACGTGTAGGATGGTTTCCGCTTGTATTGCGGTACTGACAGTAATATGATGAATAAATATACAAATTTATGAAAAAAAAAACAACACTTTTTTGTACTATTTTTAAGGCAAATGTGTCCTCTTTGTCACAAAAAAAATGAAAATGTAAAGAAAAAAAACAACATTGTCCGCTTTATAACAAGGCCAGGTTGGAATATCGGGTGTTGGAGATTTCGGTAAATGACGAAATCGGTAAATTGATTTTGTATAATGATTGGTTTGGAGAAATCGGTAAATTGATTTTTTTTTATAGTAGATTGTCAATTAAATGTGTTGATAACACCTATGGAATGTTGTTAATTAATAATTGGGGGATGCCTGTGAGAAGTACGAGGAGGAAGAACTAACGACCACCGGACTGCTGAGGAGGATCAGTCACATCGCTGGAATTGGACCGACCACGGCGACACAGAACACCATGGACGAGGACACGTGAATTTGTTGAACTGTCATGATGTGGTTTCATTGAACTGTCGTTTTACATATGCATTGTAGCTTGGACACAATTATGCTATATATCCTGTAATTATTTCAAACACAAAAATACATTTCAAATTTCCAATATATTCTCTGTAAAGGGCAGTGTCAGTTAATTGTGTTCAAGCTATGCATATTTTTTTCTTTGATTATTTTTGTGCTGATGGTATTTTACTAAATAAAGTTCTGGGAAAAGGTAAGTTAATAATATGCTTATGTAAATATTATGTATTTTTCTGTATATACCATTTTATATGCTACATTATATGGTGCTATTAATGTGCTTATGCAATGTCTTCATTTTTGTGTTATTGTTACATGTTTTTTTGGGGGAAAAAAGGTAAGTTATAATTAAATGTGCTTATGTCATGTCTTCATATTTGTTTTATTGTTACATGTTGTTTTTTTTCGGAAAAAAAGGTAAGTAATAATTTAATGTGGTTATGTATTTATACTATTTCATGTGATTTGTTTGTCTGAATAATAAGTGCTTTTTGTTGTTACTCTATTACTTTCATTATCATTACATTCTTGTTTTGTATAATTTTGTATATAATTAAATAAAAAATGACAATTTTTTCCATTCTTCTCTATGACCTGAAATAAAGGAAGAAAATGAATTATATGTAATTGTTATAATGTTCACCATCACCCATCATTATTTACATTATTTCTGCCATAGGTGCGAAAATCTGCAGTTGGTGCGAACATCAAAATCAATTTACCGATTTCTCCGTACCAATCACTATATAAAATCAATTACCGATTTCGTCATTTACCGAAATCTCCGTAAACCGAAATATCTCTGGAAAAGGTCAAGGTCGGCTGTATCGCGGTATTTCTATACCATTTACCATAAGTACCCTTAGTATTGGGACACCCTAAATATTGGGACACCCATAATTTTTGGAAAAATAATCATTTTTCGCACCCCTTAATATTGGGACACATTTGAAAGTTGATTTATTTCATGTCCCTAAATATTGGGACACCAAAATAAAACCTTACGTTGTTACTGTATAAACATTTAATACCCTGTCACTACGCTGGTTGCATAGTGACTTGTGACACTGTATATTGCGCTTGCTTACCTATACACCATAATGTATACCATCAGGGGTGTGTTTGCATGTTGAAATGTGGTTCAAACTGTGTACTCTACTGGAGAATGGCCTTCTCAGTTAAGCTTCTCAGTTAATAACCATAAAGTCCCCACAAGAAATAATTGATATTTATAATTAAACATTTAATATATTTTAGTAAGTGATTATTATCCCGAAGAAATAAAAGTAATTAATTGGTTCAAGACATAGTTAAATGCAGAATAGATTGTATCATATATTGCCCTAAATGTTGGGACACAATTTCGAGAATTATTTTTTTATGTCCCGTAATATTGGGACAATTAAATTTTTAATTATTTTTAAGTGTCCCAATACTTAGGTTAAATACGATAATACTAGAATTCAAACTTTCTTATTTCTAGAGGTTATGTCTATCTGCAAAGTAGGTAAGAGAATTGTTTTTTATCCGATCATCAGGCGTGCATTGACGAAATAACACCCCATGGAATAAACTTTATTTCAACACTGTGGTGATAAAGCAGTCACGCGCAGTCTCATTTTATGATTTTCGTGACATCATGTTATGTTTTTCGTAATATTTACTGAGTTTTCTTTCGTTAATTTTCAACATAAAGACAGAAAATGATGGGATAAATAGATTTACTGGGTACTTGTTGAATAAAAATAAGTTTATTTACTTGGCACAAAAACGCAAACCATTCAACAAGGCTCGTGGTTCAGGTTTTCTAAGCCTCACTAAATAAACTTATCTTTATTCAACGCTAACCTAGTATTCTCCATATATTCCTGTTAAACTAAAAAAATAACGCAAGCGACATACCATTTACTTTTGTTTTAAAAGTCAAGATTATAGTGTGTCATAATATATTAATTACAGTGTTGTATATTATTGACAATCCAATAACATTCAAATATCAGTTACGGTAAAATAATGTGTTTTATTATTATTCTCAGAAACAAAACTTCAAAAAATATCAGAATGTTGACAAAAATCACATTTCAAGCAGTTGTGTTTTCCATATCCATAAACAGGGCCTCCTTTAAATTCTCTTAAATTGTATTCATAGTATCTCCATGTAAACATTTCATCATTTGATTTTACTGTGTTGTTGATGAAAGTAGGTCAGCCGATGAAAGTATGCATTACACGTGATAGTCATTATTTTCTTTTCAACAGACTAGGAATAATTCTTTTTCAACCGGGTGTAGCAGGTGTCAGATGCCTGGCACAGGCTAATCTGGGACAACACTTTCCGCTGGTATTTTCTGTTTTAAGGAAGTCTCATATAAACATAATTCCACTGTAGACGGAAAATGTCGTCCTGGATTAGCCTGTGCGGACTGCAGAGGCTAATCCTGGATGACACTTTACGCACACGCATTAAGCCCGGTTTTCCGACGACACGCCTCATGTACTTATTCTGTTACCTCAGAATTTGGAGGATAATATCCCTTTAATGAATCCCTCCACCCTTTACTTGTTCATTTAAATTTAAAATATATATGAGGCATGTCGTGAGAAAACCAGGCTTAATGCACATGCGTAAAATTTCGTCCTGCACAGGCTAATCCAGGATGGCACTTTCCGCCTACAGTGGATTTATGTTTAGAAAAGAGTTCCTTGAAACAGAAAATACCTTAAAAGCAGAAAGTGTCGGCCCGGATCAGCCTGTGCTGACTGAACAGGCTGATCTGGGACGACTCTTTATACACGTGCATTTAGCCCATTTTTCCCACGACATGCCTCACATGTACTTTTAACACGGCCCAGACTCTAGTGAAATGTAAAAGCTTTTCATATGCCAGTGATGTCTCTTGTATTTATCATTTTCAGCTTTTGTTGCACCTGTGTAAAACATTTTGGATTTCATTATTCATTTTGGCACATAAATATAACAAATGTAGTCTTTGAAATATCCATTTTCCAGTTATTTAATTATGTACCACAAATTGGTAACAGTTGTTTTATTAATACGCTCAATTAATTGAATGCCAGTAATATGCTAATAATAGTAAGCTCACATGTTTAATTGATAGTTTTGAATTTTATACTCTAGAAGGTGGATAGCTATTCTTGCATATCTTAAAGGGGTTTATTCACAGATGAAATACAATGGACAATTTATTAGTTATTTAATTGTTCTTGTAAATAGCAGCATAATCTAGAAAACAGTTTTGCTAACAAAAACATAATAAATACTGGTTGATAGAATGTATTGTGATATAACATGGTATAAAATTTTCTTTAGCAAAATTTCCCATACCATGTTGAAATCATTATTGGGGACATTGGGGTATTTATGAGCATTCATGAAGAAAAAGTTGTAGCCGAATTGAAATGTGGCATGTCGTGGGAAAACCGGTCTTAAGGCATTTGTGTAAAGTGTCATCCCGGATCAGCCTGTGCAGTCCGCACAGGCTGATCCAGGACGGCACTTTCCGCCTAAAGTGGATTTATGGTTAGAAGAGACTTCATTGAAACAGAAAATACCATAAAAGCGGAAAGTGCCATCCCGGAATAGCCTGTGCGGACTGCACAGGCTAATCCGGGACGACACTTTATGCACATGCATTAAGACCAGTTTTCTCACGACACCCCTCAAATGGGTATGTAAAGTGTATGAAACTCATGACATAGGAGCCATAAGAACGGATGACAATTATAGACTGAGCCCTAACCATCTGTGCTATTACATGTGTCCCGTGCAAGAACGTGTACAAACTGTTGTTATACAAAAATGATGTAAAAAACCTAAACAATAAATTAGGGCCAAACAAACATGAGTTAGATAACTGTATCATGATTTTTTCTCAGAATGCATAAATAACAGTAAGACCATAAGAACTTGTTCGCACTGCTTTTTGTCACAAAACTGGAAGTAGAACAAATTTTAAATAGATCCATGGTCATTTTCAAAATCATGTCGTCTTAATTTATGGGTGCTGCTGTCAATATTTTCTCTCGAGTTATTTTGTAATTTCTTATTGCAGAAATAGATGGTAGGTCATGTTTAACAAGGGACTGCCTGAGTCTAAAGATTTCATGTCTCTTTCGTAACCTGTTTTGTATAACATATAAAACGTCATCATCAACAAAAAATATTTCTTTTATCGAAAAATGCAAATATTTATTTTCTGCCAATACAGACCAGTTATCTTACCGCAACGGCTGCATTTGGGTTTGAATGAGAAAATAAGAACTGCGCTTGGCCAACTATCAATCTGACTACTCAAGACGCTGTATATACATGTATAAAATAGTTTACTGTGCAGCGAAGTATTATTTTAGCTATCATTTTTCTCTGAATGCGCATTTCTGAACATAAGTTCGTCTCAACATTTATTATATTATTATTTAAAAAATATACTGACATCATGAGAATCAATGGATGGTTTTACATAATAATATTTGTACAAAAGCGTACAGTCCCTCTTAACTGCACAATCATGCCAATACTGCCGTAAACATCCAATATTTAAAACGTCCAGTCCAAACCGTCAAATAATAGCATGGCAGCTATTTACGACTTAACTCTCAGTGTATTTGTCCGAATCAGCAATAAAAGCTTTGATTAAAACGATGTCAACACATTTGTCATTTTTAATTATAAACCACGGCAATGCATTGGAAAATTACTGATCAAAACTTCACAAGCAAATCTCCAAAATCTTTTAAGACCTTGTACAAAGCTGTCCCAAAATGTCGGTGTTTCAAAATCACTCAGTAAGCATTAACAATGGACTCCAAAGTTCGAGCAATTAAATGTGAATTAAAATTTAGCGTGGTTTAACCCACCCTATATTCACATCATTCTACAGAGCGTGCATTGTTTGAAATTTTTTTCATCATTGTCAAACAAGCCAGTGGTTGAGTGTCTACCTCAATTTGCAGGATAGGTCTTCATTTTTAAAGTCCGGTTGTTGTTTTTTTTCAGATGGAAAGTAAAAGGATATAGGGAATATATTTTTATACCTACCTAATTTTTTGTCTAAAGCCATATATGGAGGCTATCTTGTGCCAAAAATGTACAAATGTTTTTTGTAGAAAATTTTTGTACAAATCGACAAATTACAAATGTAAAGCGGTTAAAAATTAACTAACATTTTGCAGTTTTCAAGATTACACGTGCAATTGTAGAAATACGATTTTATTTTAAGAAATATAATTCCGCTCTTTCGCTGTTAGTTAATCGCAACATGGTTTTGTGCATTTTCTAATGTTATGTTATGGAAAAGGAATCGGTAGAAAACCAAAATCCTATATAATATCCATTCTATTGAATAATTTCTAATAAAAAAGATCTAGCTTTACTTAATTCAATGTTTTGAATATGCGAAAAAGTTCATCTGACAAAGCGACAGTGGAACAACGCAAATGGAAAGTCGCCGTTTACATTTCTCGGTTTACAAAACTCGAAAGAAACAAGTATCGAATTTTGCACATGCCCATATATGGAAAATGTCAATAAGAATGTGGGAGGAGCCTATCGAACGCTCGTGCATCATCGGAAATTACCGGATTTAGTGGAAGGTCTACAGTACTGTAGACCGTTTATGTCAAATATACATTCTAGCAAAGTTACGTAAATACATCCGGACAGTATGTAAATCCGGACACCGGAAAGAAATATATGTTCGTATTATCTATGGAATTTATTAAGCCATCTATCTGTCTCGGTAATGTAAGATATATTTCAGCAGAAACCACGGCGTTGGTCAATATATATTGCCGCCATAGAGTCTTTTGATGGTTTTTGCTGTTCAGATTTATTCTGAACGCGAATTATTTCAGCTACCATGGCGTATACATATTGACAATTGTTAAAAAAGCTGATATTTTATTCCACAAATGCCTGTGTCGGCTGTGAGTGTGAGCAAAAGCTGTTCTGAGAGTTTCTGTCATACAGAAGACATTAACGACAGTACTTTAATCTGTCACATAACCTAATTGTGACATATTTTAGTTTATCAGTTAAAAAAATTCTTGTGTGTATATTTTATATCAAAAGTAATTGGTAATGTATGTTCATGGCAAATGTATTAATTATATTAAGCTTTAAGAAAAGACATGTGTAAAAATTTTAAAAGCGACCATTTCCATTGTCATTATGTTCACTCACAAAAAGCAGTAGGCCTACTTATATCTTTGTGCTAGTTACTAGTATATGGTAATGTTTTGATTCACAACTGGGTATGTCCTGAAAAAAACAACAACAACAACATACACTTGTACATGTGCAATAATTATGCAAGGTTCTTAAAAATGACACTTAATTGTTATTATAATGAACTTAATATAATAACATGTTCTGAATTTCATTATTTCTATGTAAATATTAACTGATTTCTGTACAGCCTTGTTCTTTTGGGTTATATAAGGCATGCAACCAAAGGCTTTATTTTAAGTCCCTCTCAGAAAATGTGGAGGGTCTTGAATCGTTTGTCAATATAATTTGACCAGTTGAAATCTTTGTTTGATAGAGAATGCCAATTTATTGTTTTTATTTTAACAAGAAGAAATTACTGAGTGATACCTTTGTATTATTTTTCAAAATACAATTGCATTAGAGAAACATCATATTTATGTTCTTAAAGGCTTTAAAATAGGGCACTTTAGGATACTTTTTTTCTTAATTTAAAATATATTTCCAATTTCATGAAAAAAATAGAAACAGTCGTTGAGACAAATACTTATTTCTGTGGAACTTTTTTGTTAAAGTTCATGCATTGGATCAAAAGCGATGAGAGGAGTTATTGGCACTGTGATATTTACCAAAATCAAGTAACAGATTTGCTTCTAGCACTTGTTGGGCCCTACACAGAAATTGACTTAAGCACATATACAATGTACATTAACAGTAGCTCTAAATATGTGTTTAGTGACTAATTCATTAGATTAATTACTCTAAGCCAGTGTTTCAGAGCTGTGCATTAGCTTGACTACCAACTTGTCCTGTCAGGCAAGTACTTTGAAAATTAACTTGCGCGATTTGTAGACGGAGCTCTTGATTGTACTGGTAAACCATTTCATGGCCAAACTTCATCGATTACATTAATTTGCATACGGTGAATCCCGAACAACACCGGAGAAAATTGGGGGCGGGGAGAATACTTCGGAAAACTCCGTAAGCATTTCCTTATATGGAAGTCAGTGAAATTGCAACTTGCGATTTGTCATTTCCGAATCGCGATTTGTCATTACCGAATCGCAATCGGTGAAGTGTGAAAGTAAGTTGGTCAGATGCCAAAACTTAATTGTTATTTTACATTTTCATAAGTACGTTGAGAAGAAATAGAAGTGCAGGGTAATAATGCGAGTGGTCAAAATAAAGAACTGTATACTGATTTTAATGTTTCCAAATGTAAAGGACTGCTGTCTTATAAATTTTTATGTAGATATCTAGTTGATAATCAAGAATTCGATTTGTTTTCACAATAATGTACTTTTCTTGTTTGAAAATAGAATTTAGATGATTTACTTTCTTATTTTAGAGAATGGATTTTATACATCTGAAAATTCCGCTTATATTTCTATGTTTGTACATCATTACATTTTTGGCACAAGATAGCCTCCATAGCCATATACTGTTTGCTGTTATTGAGTGTAAAGCAATGATCAAATCATCTATTATATACTATTAATTATTCTAACATGATATTTGCTAATTTTTCTATAGACAAAGAACAAAATATTATTGTTAAACTACCCAGTAAACAACGCAAAAAGTATGAGCGAAGCATAGTAAAAAGTAGTTCCAATTACAGTTGCAAAACAATATGTCAAATAATGTTAGAATCAAAATAATTTTTGCATTATTATTGTTTATCGGCCAATAAACAACTCTTTGTCATTCTGGTCCGTGGCTATTAAACAAATCAGGCTAACGCCCGCGTGGTTAATTCCTACGCCTCAGAACTCCAAATCGTTGTTTATGGCCGATAAACAACGTTCAATAAAAAATTATTTCTTAATTGTATTTCTTCCCTAAATTCTAGGGCCTTGGCCTCTTTCCCAGTCAATGAAAAAAGTTAGTCCGTCTTTTTTAAGGAATGAAACAGATTTAAGTTCCTGAATTTGTCCTGTCTGTTTACAACTTTAAGCAAAAAGTTATGAATGGATTGCATGAACTGTTCTGGGAAGTTTGGACTAGGGCCAATGAAAAAATGAATAGATTTTGGTGGTGATCGGGATCACTGTCTGGATCCAGAATCTTTTAAAGGTGTTATTTTATTTTTGGGAGATAGGGCAGGGGAGGTAACCTATCACCTGAAAATTCAACTGTTACATGTAGGTAGGGGTACCTATCTTGGTGGAGGTGTTGTCTGGTTTAATTACAAACCGGTATATGGTATAGAAAATCTTGATAGCGCACTTCATTATAACACATTGACGTCAAATTGTAACAAAGTACTTTATGACTCGGAATGCCTGACACTTCAATTAATCTGAATCGAGGGAAGTAAACATTTAATTTTAATTTTATTGAATCTGCAAAATATATGTCTATCTACTCAATATTTAATTGGAGAAATCTGTTTTATGTGTATTAGATGAAAATAATTGATCAAATTTACATAAATCTTGATACCACTTTTTGTTACGATTACAGTACCTGATAGGCTCATTTTTAGATACAGTTTTAAATTATAATTACTACATGGCATTTATAACTGCTAAATATCCCTAGCTTAGGGTAAAATATATAAATATTTTTCAAAAATTAGTTTTCAGAAACAAAGTCAATTTCAAATAAACATAACATATTCTTTTAAACATGTTTAATTGTTCATGCACCTTTTTGAGGTTATTTTGGTCTTAATTGAAACTGTTGTACAATTCAGCCTCAGATAAGTTTAAACCTATTTATTTCAGCTTGATTACATTGTAAGCCTCATGCTTATTGAGACACTCTCGAGTCCGTTTCCTGGGTAGAACCAGTACTTGGTGCTTTTGAGGGAGATCTTGAGTACGCTCACAGAGTGGGCATCGAACCCGGGACCTCCTGATCGCTAGGCGGACACCATATCCACTACACCACCGCAACCTCAGCCACAGATAAGGCAGTGAATAAGTGTGGACAGTAATGGCATGATGGTTTTTTTTTAATTTTTATTTTTTTATAAAATTATTGTACATTCTTGTGTTCTGTATTATTCTGCATTTAAATATCAGTAAAATAAACAGGAAGGTTTACCCAACGAGGATAAATTTAACGGTGTTTATATAGTCTAAGCTGTAATTTGATGCACTTGCCGAAATGTATTCATATTGATATAGGATCCCAAAATTATAACAGCAGAGAATTAAGTCAGTGATGACAAAAATTACATCTGGTATTCTGTTTCAAGTTTTTTATTGTCATTTTCCTGTAACTATGGGGATTCATATAGCAGTAACTTGCGACATTATGTTGATGCATGTTTTTTCACGGGAATGTCTTTTTGTTGAGATGTAGGATGGTTTTATGCTTGTCTGGTATTACACATTAGGTTGGCGGAAGTAAAATTAAAAAAAAAAGTCATACTGGTGGGAAATGCATCATTTTATGTTAAGTCATGTACATGCCAGCCATAGAATGAAATTAAATACTTTATTGAATATTTGACTTTTGTTTCCATGACAGTCACAGTAATTTTGTTCTGTTAAAACAACCACAGAAACAATAACAACCATAGAAACAATAACAACAACCACAACAACAATAATAATAATAATAATGATAGTAATACATAATAATAATAATAATGCACATGTAAAGTATTAAATACCTTAAACAGAATTCTGTTTCATATGATGAATGCATTCGGAAGGTACGTTATACCTAATAAATATTTGTCCTTTTGTTTTTGCTATAATTTTGGCATTGATAAATATTTTCCCAAGGTCAGTACTTTTACATGCACTTAAACCACCTTTGTGGTCAATGCCCTAAAGGTTTTAAACTATTCATACTTGTGCATTATAAAAAAATTAGAAGTTCTCTCCATGACGGTAAGAAGAGTGGGATGTAGCCTCTGCTGGCATCCATGTTGTGTAATTTGATGTGGCATATAGGATTGCAGGGTAACCCGAAAATCTGATTTGGCAGAGGCACCTGCTGCTATTTTTAGCTGGAATACTCCAAGATCTTGTCAGCCACCTTGTGTTGTGATATTAGACCTGGCCTCTCCTTTTACCCTCATCTTGTTTCTGTGTCTACAGATGTTTCTGTGTCTACAGATAACACAAGGTTTCGTGAGATGCTGGTACCATTTTTCATGCATGTGTATTTGTTAGATTGTTGTTCATTATCCACTCTTAATGTAAATGGGGTGTAGAAATGAGCTGGGAGACAGTAAAATTGCCCAATAACAAAAGAATCTCCACCCTGCTACTTTTGCATTGTTTACTGAGTTTATTGAAGTTTATTTATGGTATTTGACTGCATTCCTCTGCCAACATTTGAATTTTACGAGCCACATAAGTTTTAGCTACACCCCCGTTAAATTACAATTCAGAAGCATCAATTATATAGCACAGTGTATATCAAAGCAAACAAAACTTGCGCTGAAGACAAAATAATGTTAACACATTAGAAGTTACTGCTTGCAATGTTGGTGTTTCAGGTTGTGACAGAGAAAACTGAAAATGTGCAGATTCCACCAAAAACTTTGCAACTTTTATAAACATTTTTTATGTGATTCTGAGAAAATTTCATATTCTTTAAAAGTTCTAAATAAAAGCGAGATAGGTAGTCACTAATCATGTCTTAAATGAGGACTTTTTAATTAACTGAATCTCAGATATGTCAAAGGTAAATCTGATCATTTTCAGAGAATTAATCTGAAGTTAATTTTAAATTATATATTGTTTCAAAGTTCCATATGTTTGGTTTACAACAAATGCTTCAATATATGAAACAAACATTTCAACAAGATCAGAGATTGGTTAATGTTTCAGAAGTGCAATTAATAGATTTAATTCAGAAACAGTGTGTTTACCTGTGTGTCTTTTGGTATGATAAAGGATACAAGTGAGCAACATATCTTGTGGTAACCATAGAGAATTCGGCTGTTTAGTTTGGGCTGCTGCTTTGAGATACCTGATCCTGTTATATTGTTTCTAAAGTTTCACATTCATTTTGTACTATTTTAATTTCTTTTGTTATGAAAAAACGGTCCCAGCCTGTTGGAAATTATGTAAAATATGGTGAATTGAAGGATTATGTAATATATTATGCGTGTGTTTTCAGTTGAAAGGAGTTAATTTCATATTGTGTCAACTGACTGTTCACTTTGCTCATGTTGGCAATATGATAGGAAAAGTGAGTGCATATACAGATTTGAGCATTTATTGGAAATAATTTGGAATAATTTGGAAACTTCAAAATATTTGTCATATGTATAACAGGTAAGGCATAAACAAAAATTATGTTTGTTTGGGGCTACCAGACCTACCCTAAAACAATGCCCCGACCCTAGAACATTTTATTGAGTGGGTCAGATATTTTTTGGTTTATTTTACTTTTTTCCAATAATTGAATGTTTTTTGGATACATAAGTGTTTTGTTTTGATAGCATGACTTTTAAAACAATGTTTTATAATATTAGAGACATGTTTTGAATATTCATTCAGTTTTAGTATCTGCAAGTTGACCATTTTTACCAAATAAAAAAAAATAAAAAAAGTTCCCTACCTACCTACCCTATTTTTTGAGGCATGTAACCTGACACAAACATATATTAACCTATCAGGGACTCTGTTTAAGGTACTGAACTGGAGATGGGAATAAAAATGTGCGTTTTTTTGTAGTTATTGCTAAACGGTAAAAGATGTGTAATACCATCACCATTTGCATAGAACATGATCAAATACTGCCATTAACTGTATATTTCATTGAAAAATAGAAGTTGAATTAGCTTGCACTTTACGTGAGAGGCCGTAACAAATGTTGACTGCTCTCAAGATCGGGACCGTGACTGTTCTCAAAGATCGGGACCGTGACTGTTCTCAAAGATCGGGACCGTATTTCTCATCCAACCTTGCACAGTCTGTGTATGAGATCTTGGATGAGTTTCATACTGGGCCAGATCGGAGCTCTGGGAAACACTATATGAGGCGCGTCGTGGGAAAACCGGACTTAATGCATGTGCGTAAAGTGTCGTCCTGGAGTAGCCTGTGCCACTTTTATGGTATTTTCTGTTTCAAGAAAGTCTCTTCTAAACATAAATCAACAGTAGGCTGAAAGTGCCGTCCTGGATTAGCCTGTGCGGACTGCACAGGCTAATCCGGGATGACACTTTACGCACTTGCATTAAGTCCGGTTTTCCCACGACGCCCCTCAATATAGTATTGGGAACAAATTGCCATTAGGGTCTTTGAATGCTTGGTCAAGACTTCATGAATTCTACCAGCTTTAGACCCAACTTGCTGACTGTGTATGACCATGAGTTCTCAATAAATGTGAGAATTGGCCAGAACAGTCAACTACACCAGAGTAATGGCCCCTTGTTGTTTAAAACACATTCAGTTGTATTAACTGCATTGATTGGTACATTTTTAGTCAGTCATGCTCACAAAGTGCACTGGTTATAATAATATTTGTTATGGGTACAATAATGAGTTAGATTGGACCAGTAACCACAGGTTTGTTACCCTTTCTGGTAAAAAAAATGTTAGTCCAAGGACAATTGTTTTTCAGATTGCATATTGCATGGGTATGGGTGATTCAAAAGAGTACTTGTATGATAAAGCACAGTTTATAATGCCTAGACTTCAAATAAGTGGGACAGTTGATCAACAATGTGAATGATATAGGGCCATTCTGGCACTTGTGTTTCATCATTCTTGTTGATGTCAAACATGCACATACCTGTCAAACAGGGATGGCACAATCAATTGTTCATATTGCTCAGCATGCCCTAGTGAAAATTTGCTGTAATTAGCTATATATGGGAATTACTGTATGAACAAGTGGCAAACAGTATTTTCAAAATACGGACAAGAAAGGCAATGTCAGATTTTGCCACCTAAGCAGGCTGTTATGACATGATAAATGTCTTAATCAATATTCATACTCAGGTGTTTTTATGCGCCCGAAGGAGGGCATAATTATAGTAGTCGCACTGTCCGTCTGTGGGTGGGTGCGTGGGTGGGTGAGTGGGTTTTCCATCCGTCCAGACTTCGTTTCTGCTCTGAAACTTTTTAATGCCAGGATGCATTTTAATATAACTTCAGATTATTCCCCTAACTAGACAATGTGTCGCGTACAACTCCCATGCTCGTCGGTCAAAGGTCAAGGTCACAGATCAAGGTCAACGGTCATGAATTTTCGTTTCCGCTCCATAACATGTAAATGTCTGGATGGATTTGAATATAACTGCAGATTGTTATTTCCACATGACCTGACGATGTGTCGCGTGCAACTCCCGTGCAACTCCCATACTCGTCGGTCAAAGGTGAAGGTCAGAATTCAAGGTCAAAGGTCATGAATTTTTGTTTCCGCTCCATAACTTCTAAATGTCTGGATGGATTTTAATGTAACTTCAGATTATTATTCCCCATGACCCGACAATGTGTTGCGTACAACTCCCATGCTCGTCGGTCAAAGGTCAAGGTCACAATTCAAGGTCAAAGGTCAATTATTTTTGTTTCCACTTAATAACTTCTAAACTTCTATAAGGATTTAAATGTTACTTCAGATTATTATTCTCTATGACCAGACAATGTGTCGCATACAAGTCCCACCCTCATCTGTCAAGGGTCAAGGTCACAATTCAAGGTCAAAGGTCAAGGATGTTTGTTTCTCAATCATAACTTCTAAAGGTTTGGAAGGATTTTAATATTACTTCAGATTATTATTTCCCCTTGACCAGGCGATGTGTCTTGTACAACTCCAAAGGTCCTCAGTCAAAGGTCAACGTCACAATTCAAGGCCAGATGTCAAGGAATTTTCTTTCTGCTCTATAACTTCCAAAAGCCTTGAAGGATTTTAATATTACTTCAGATTAATTTTTCCCTGACCATATGATGTGTCACATACCACTTACATGCTCCTCTGTCAAGGTCTGTGGGTCCAAGGTTACACTTAAAAGGTCAAATATTAGAATGAACTTTTGTAGGAAGCATCATTTCTGCCATCATGTAAGGATTGTAATAACTTCATGGGAATGAAGATCATTATGAGGCAGTGTGACACAACAACAAACAGCTGTGTTGCTGAAATCTCGATATATTCGTCCAGGGCATAATAGTGTACTATGACATTGTTTTGCCTTCCTCTGACAAGCATGCGCTTCGGGGGCATATGTCACATCCTGTGACAAGCCTTGTTTCTGTGTGTAATGCACCAATCAATATTTTCGGGGAGTGGCAGGCATATACGGGACTTTATACTAAAAGCGATTCCCGACAGGCGAAAATTTGACACACTGAATGATTCCGGGTCCCGGAGAAATAGACTTTGGTCGGATTTTTTATCCCGGTAATATTGGCCCCCGGGCCATTTGATACCCCCTATAGTATCTGCCACTGAGGGGATTTAGACAAACACGTTTGGCTCTAGGGTGGGGAATTAGATCCACAAAAATAAAATTAGTCAAATTCCAAAGGGTCAGCCCGCCGCTCTCCCCCCCTGGGGGGAAATATTGATAGGTGCACAAATGGACAGTCTATTTAATGCTTCCATGTATATATTTATATTTTAGTTGTTTAAATGTAAGTAATTATCTTTGTTGTCAGGTTTTTATATACTGAAAATATAATTGTCTGTAGTCTACAGCAATTATGGAGCCTAATCAGGATCCTTGAATTAGCTTTTGTTTGAGATTTTGCTAGTTTGTAAAAAATGTCTAGAGACATATTATTATTTATAGAAGACAGCCACTAATGAACATATTTATGTATATAAAAAGATGCCATACAACAGGGGCGTAGCTAGCCCTATATTCATGTGGATTCATAATATTGTTTTGGGTATGCAGCCACCCCCCAAACCCCATCTGCGTTTAGGAAATTTTGAAAATAATTGTGAAATTATTGTGTGTGTTTTTTTAATATTTACTTAATATCTATCTATAAATCTATCTTGTAAGGGTAACTAATCAACAAAATTCTTATGGATATGGTGTCCACATTGTGATTGGGAAGTCGTGAGTTCTATCCCAACTCGGGAGCGTTCGAATGCTCTTTCTCAAAAGACATCAAGTACTGGTTCTACCCAGGAAACGGACTCGAAAGTTTAAGATATTGAATGGCTTACCTAACATAATTTGTTGCACAATACTGTGCAATGGTAACTTCAATAGCAAACAATTGTACAACAATAATGAATAGCAAACAGTTGTACAACAATAATGAATTGCTTTGCCAAAATATCTTAATATCATGTAAGTAGGGCTACAAGGCTTGGGTACACAGGTATGGTTTGGGTAACACTATTGCCAAATCAAAGTAGGGCTATAAGGCCGAGTACTAGGGTACCGGGGTATTGGTTTGGGTAACACTATTGCCAAATCAATGATGGGCTACAAGGCCGAGTACTAGGGTACTGGGGTATTGGTTTGGGTAACACTATTGCCAAATCAAAGTAGGCTATAAGGCCGAGTACTAGGGTACCAGGGTATTGGTTTGGGTAACACTATTGCCAAATCAAAGTAGGGCTATAAGACCGAGTACTAGGGTACCTGGGTATTTGTTTGGGTAACACTATTGCCAAATCAAAGTAGGGCTATAAGGCCGAGTCCTAGGGTACCGGGGTATTGGTTTGGGTAACACTATTGCCAAATCAAAGTAGGGCTATAAGGCCGAGTACTAGGGTACCGGGGTATTGGTTTGGGTAACACTATTACCAAATCAAAGTAGGGCTATACGACCGAGTGCTCAGGTACCGGGGTATGGTTTGGGTAACCGGATTACCAAATCAAAGTAGGGCTATAAGACCGAGTACTCAGGTACTGGGATATGGTTTGGGTAACACTATTACCAAATCAAAGTAGGGCTATAAGGCAGAGTACTCGGGTACCTGGGTATTGGTTTGGGTTACACTATTACCAAATCAAAGTAGGGCTATAAGACCGAGTACTCAGGTACCTGAGTATGGTTTGGGTAACAGTATTACCAAATCAAAGTAGGGCTATAAGGCCGAGTACTCAGGTACCTGGGTATTGGTTTGGGTAACACTAGTACCAAATCAAAGTAGGGCTTCAAGGCCGAGTACTCGGGTACCAAGGTAGGAGTTTGGGTAACACTATTATCAAATCAAAGTAGGGCTATAAGGCCGAGTACTCAGGTACCTGGGTATTGGTTTGGGTAACACTTATTACCAAATCAAAGTAGGGCTTCAAGGCCGAGTACTCAGGTACCCGGGTATGGTTTGGGTAACACTATTACCAAATCAAAGTAGGGCTATAAGACCGAGTACTCAGGTACCTGGGTATATTTTGGGTAACAGTATTACCAAATCAAAGTAGGCCTATAAGGCCGAGTACTCAGGTACCCAGGTATTAAAAAGTACCCAGGTATTGGTTTGGGTAACACTATTACCAAATCAAAGAAGGGCTCTAAGGCTGAGTACTCGTGTACCCAGGTATTGGTTTGGGTAACACTATTACCAAATCAAAGTAGGACTATAAGGCCGAGTACTCAGGTATTAAAAAGTACCCAGGTATTGGTTTGGGTAACACTATTGCCAAATCAAAGAAGGCCTATAAGGCCGAGTACTCGTGTACCCAGGTATTTGTTTGGGTAACAGTATTACCAAATCAAAGTAGGGCTATAAGACCGAGTACTAGGGTACCCAGGTATTGGTTTGGGTATCACTATTACCAAATCAAAGAAGGGCTATACGGCCGAGTACTCGCGTACCCAGGTATTGGTTTGGGTAACAGTATTACCAAATCAAAGTAGGGCTATAAGACCGAGTACTAGGGTACCCAGGTATTGGTTTGGGTAACACTATTACCAAATCCAAGCGAAGCTTATCATTACTCGGGTACCCATGCTACATGATATTTTACTTTCAAAACAGTTTTTGCATAAGTTAATGTTAAAAAAAATTGTTGTTTGTTAACAACTTTCTTGTTTAGCCGTTAACATGTTTCTTGTATGTAAGCAGTCTACATGTTTACTAATTACCAAAACATTTCTTACTCAGAAATGTAATGAAATTATTTTTTCAGGAAAATTTGAAAATGTCTGAAGGCGAAGATTTGGAATCCAGTTCGAAAGACACAAGGTTCATGGTATTCTGTTGTAAGTATTTATAGTTTATACGCAGTGTCACTAGTAGCTTCTGAATAACATTGAATATTATGTTTCAAATGGTGTAGTCTGTCATTTAAGAAAAATCCTGCATTATCTTCAACCCAACACTAAATACCAAGAAATGCGTCGAACAATCTTTAAGAACAAAATTTGATCCACGGGTTTGGTTTTGTTGTGTTCTTTGATCAAGAAACATTTGTGCAGCCTGTAATTATGCATTATGCCAAATACTAAAATACAATATATTCCCTAATAAATGAGCCCGGGCGCCTTACATTTTCTTAAGGGGGCGTTTAATACGAGTCCAGTTCTTTGCATTTTGTCATATAAACCAGTATAAAGAAAACATGATAATTTGACTGTACAGCTCATTCTGCAAATATTTTTTCAAAGATTTACAACACAGATATGCATTTGCACTGTGTGTTTATTGCAAATGATGGCATTAATCAAACAGGAAGGTTTGAGTATTTTGAGTCAATATTTAAAAATTGGGGCGGGGGGGGCGTTAATTAGGGTGGGTGAATTTATTACGGAATGTACAGGTACTACAAGCTTGATGCAAAATACTTTTGTATAATAATACACTTATTCGGGGAGTGATTATGGCAGTATAATAAAGAACACCCAAATGTAGTGATCTCAGACCTAGAAACAGGCTGACAGTCTTTTGGTAAAATTGGTTTGTCAAGCTTGTGCACAGTAGAATTCGCAGATCGAATTAAAATGGATACACAAGTGCTGCACTTCATAATCTTTCTCTGCAGGCATGTTTGCAGAACAACAGCAATGCCCATGTGCACTTCCAAGTGTTCACAATATAATACAAGAGAAAAACTGAAAAAGAGGGATGTTATTCTCTCCCTTTTACCTTATTGCATCCTTTTGACAATTTTTATTTACAAATTATGCTTACAGCCTCTAGGTCTGCATTGGACTTAAAATATTCTTCTTAAAAACCAACAACAAAGTTATCCATTGAATAAAACTAAAGCTTTTACATACAGTATATTTAACGATGCTTTCTTAATTCGAAAAACATTTTGTCAACCATGTAATCTGTTTATCAACACAGAGTCTGTTTACATCTCTGAATACTATTAAACATTTTTGAACTTTCTGAAAACCTAATTAAGAGGTTGGGTAGTTGACATTGTAAAGAAATTATTACTTTTAAAGCTCAATATTAGGTACATTACCCAAAATGTAATTGTTGTACTTGAAAATCTATTTGATTCCTAGAGTAATCTCTCGCTATAGGTATAAACTAATGGAAAGTTAATGAATTGTACTAAAGCTTTACCCAGTTTTTTCACTGTTTTGAAATCCATCCCCAAGTTTTATGCAAATCAGAAGAATGCATTTGGAGTTTTTGTAGTTATGCTAGATGTTTGATAATGTAAAATGATTCGGGTAAATATTGTCAATGGCATGAAACAAAGGTAGATCGCTGCAGGATACATTTTCAGCAACAGTGTTTCATTTTGATTGTTCCTTACATACAGTAGGGTGTCAATTTGTCTCATTATGATCCCTTAATGGACTAGAGGTTGAATCAGCTTGTAATCAATACATTCTACACAGAAAGCATAGAGTAGGTATTTGACTTCATTGTATTGGGATAAGGACAGATCTAGGGATAAGGACAGATCTAGGGATAAGTACAGATCTAGGGGTAAGGACAGATCTAGGGATAAGGACAGATCTAGGGGTAAGGACAGATCTAGGGATAAGGACAGATCTAGGGATAAGGACAGATCTAGGGGTAAGGACAGATCTAGGGATAAGGACAGATCTAGGGGTAAGGACAGATCTAGGGATAAGGACAGATCTAGGGATAAGGACAGATCTAGGGGTAAGGACAGATCTAGGGATAAGGACAGATCTAGGGATAAGGACAGATCTAGGGGTAAGGACAGATCTAGGGATAAGGACAGATCTAGGGGTAAGGACAGATCTAGGGATAAGGACAGATCTAGGGATAAGGACAGATCTAGGGATAAGGAATGGCACAGGGTGCTGCCCAAAAGGAGCAGGGGGAGGGCGTCTGGAACCATTTGGGCCATTTGTAAATATTGGGTAATTCCAAGGTTCTATTCAGATTCTGTAAACATGTTCACTTCATTGTCATCACATAACATCTACTGAAAGCCAGAAGGGGCTATCAGCGTTCGTTGCACATATGCTGATGACCCCTTCTGGCTTTCAAAGGATGAATTTGCAAACTTAAAATGAGGCGTGTCGTGGGAAAACCGGGCTTAATGCATGTGCGTAAAGTGTCGTCCCGGATTAGCCTGTGCAGTCCGCACAGGCCAATCCAGGACGGCACATTCCGCTTTCATTATATTTTCTGTTTGAAGGAAGTCTCTTCTAAAAATCAATCTACTGTAGGCGGAAAGTGCCGTCCTGGATTAGCCTGTGCAGACTGCACAGGCTAATCCGGGACGACACTTTACGCACATGCATTAAGACCGGTTTTCCCACGACACGCCTCATTTCATCATTCCTTTGGTGCCCTGCTTAGAAGGGCAGCAGGGAACCTAAAAGGTGCAGAGTGAACCCTGATATTTTGCTTAAGGTCAGTTTTCCTCATTGAATGTAGGAGGTAAGTGTTATTGATATTACATTTTAGCGCGCTGTTTTTAGCTCACCTGAGCTAAAAGTGCTCATGGTGAGCTTTTGTGATTGCCCATTGTCCGTCGTGCGTGTGTGCGTGTTTTGCGTGCGTGCTTCCGTCCCACGTCAACTTTTCATTCAAACAACATCTCCTTCTAAACCACTTGGCAGATTTTAAACTTCAAACTTCACAGGAATGATCATTGGGTGCCCCTCTTTCAAAGGTCTTCAAATCGGTACGGTCGGCTGCATATGTAGGTCACCAGAGCTAAAAATAGATTTAAAAAGTGTGAACTTGAAAAATCTTCTATGAAACTGCAGGGCCCAGAGGTTTCATATTTGGTATGTTACATTCTATAGTGATCCTCTACAAAGATTGTTCAATTTATGCCCCTGGGGTCAAAACGGGCCATGTTCTCAGGGTCAAATGGTTTATATAGAATATAGAGCAAAATAAATTTAAAATTCTTCTCCTCTGAAACCGCAAGGCCCAGAGGTTTCATATTTGGTATGTAACATCGTAGAGTGGTCCTCTACAAAGATTGTTCAAATTATGCCCCTGGGGTCAGAACTGGCCATGCCCCGGGGGTCATTAGGTTTATATAGAATAAATAGCAAAATGACTTTAAAAATCTTCTCCTCTGAAACTGCAAGGCCCAGAGGTTTCATATTTGGTATGTAACATCCTTCAGTGGTCCTTTACAGTTTGTTAAAATTATGCCCCATGGGTTAAAACGGGCCACGCTCCGGGGTTCACATGGTTTAAATAGAATATATAGCAAAATGACTTTAAAAAATCTTGTCCTCTGAAACCACAAGGCCCATAGGTTTCATATTTGGTATGTAACATCGTATATTGGTCCTCTACAAAGATTCTTAAAATTATGCCCCTGGGGTCAAAACTGGCCACGCCTCAAGAGTCACATGGTTTATATAAACTTAAAACAGCAAAATGTCTCTAAACATCTTCTCTGAAACCACAAGGCCCAGAGGATTCATATTTGGTATGTAACATCCTATAGTTGTCCTCTACAAATATTGTCCAATTTATGCCCCTGGGGTTAAAACTGGCCAAGCCCCGGGGTCATTTGATTTAAATAGACTTAAATAGCAAAATTTAAAAATCTTCTCGTCAGAAATTGCAAGACCCAGAGGTTTCTTATTTGGTATGTATATATTGTTCAAATTATGCCCCTGGGGTCAAAACTGGTCACGGCCTGGGGGTTTTATGGTTTGTATAGACTTAAATTGCAAAATGACTTTAAAAATCTTCTCTGAAACGGCAAGGCCCACAGCTTTCCTATATTTGTTACTTAACATTGCATAGTGGTCCTCTCCAAAGATTGTTCAAATTATGCCTCTGGGGTCAAATCTGGCCACATCCCGAGGGGTCACATGGTTTATATAGACTTAAATAGCAATATGACTTTAAAAATCTTTACCTGAAACGGCAAGGCCAGAGGTTTGTTCAAGATTGTTATTATGCCCCTGGGATAAAGATAAGCCAGGCCTCGGGGATGGAAATTCCAATTGGGTTACAAGGTCTCAGGTGAGCGTCCTAGGGCCCTCAGGGCCCTCTTGTTTGCATCACAGTTGGGTGACATGTGCTTTTGTTACGGTTTGTATGACATCACAAACCATACATGCCATACGTCCCGGTCTCGGCGGGATTGTCCCGGTTACGCGAGGTTTGTCCCGGCATCTCGGTGAGATGCATTTTGTCCCGGTCAATCACAAAAATCGATGTTAGTTTACCATAAAACTTACATTGGGCCAACAATTAACTTCAGATTGGTAACCCCTTTATCGGTCCCTATGACAACAATACCCGCTAGCCGCGTGTCAAAGAGGAGTAGCAATGTCTTAGTCCACTTTTCCATATGTTCATATCCGCATCCGCATCTGCAAAAAATAGAACAAGTTAAAAACAGTTGGATTGTTTCCATATGTCTGCAGTTCATATCTGCATCTGCAAACGCCCTACGCAAGAAATCGCTTGATGAGCAATTTAATGTGGAAGCGGACGGCATGTGATCTAACTTAGCATGTTCAACGTAAGGTTGCTATACATAAAATATTGGAAAAGTAGCAGAAAGAGTGAAGAGACACCTAAATAATTCAACCTAAGACTCACCGAGCATAATAACTGGGTTATAGGGGATAACATTAAAATAAGTCATTACTGAAGCTGAAGATAGAAATGTTGGAGTGTTCAAAATCCACCTGTGATTGTGTTCGCATACTGGAATCAATATTTGCAGACGACTTAATTAAAAATATTTAAATTCATCTAACTCTAGCATCATAACTATTGGGAAATAAGAAGAAACTTATATATTTGACGATTATGCGGATTCATGGAAAAGCACCTTCTGTCAAATATTCATGCGGGTATTGATGCGGATACGGACATGTGGAAAGCTTATGAAAATGACAGTGTTTGGCCTGTGTAGTGTAACAGCTCATATTCCGTTTTAGTCCTCCCCATCCACTAATCTTGGTGATTTAAATGTATATTTTAATGTGAGTTATTAATAAATAATATTTATGTAAATTGGTATGTAATGATTTAATTGGGTGGGAAACAAAATGTTAGCAACATCTTTGATAACAATTTGGGTTGATGTACAAAATTTAAAATGATGACATAGACACATGTACTGAGTTTATAATTTGTAACGTCCATTTGTTTGGAAAGCCAATGTTCTGATTTTAACCTGTTTAATGGCTGATCTTTTCAAGCGCTGCTAGTCCCTTTTTAGACAATTCTGCACTCCTTCGTAATTATCTTGTATCTTTTTCAAACAAAACCTTTGACCGTTGCATTGTGAGAAAAATTAACGTTTTTCAAACAATAAATTAACTTTTTGCTGAAGCACCTATAGAAAGGTCTTCTTTTATACTTGCTCAAAAGCACTCATTAAACGGAACGACAACCACCCAATTCAACCCTGCAAGTCGCATTCCAAAACAGGCAGTCAATAATTTGTAGTCGCAATATAAAGAGAATGACGGAGAGAACAAACTACTGCCAAAATATCCGTGTACCTATGCATAGGTGTAGAAAATTAAAAACATTGTGTAACTGAAACTAGCTTTACTACTACAGCAGTTGACAGTATCATAAAATCAGCTTGTAATAGCTTATACACTTCCTTTTCAGTGTAGAGTTTCCTATAGTTAGTGTCGGCCATTGAACGAGGAATCGGTAATTGTTGGATACATATTGGAGGAGTCTTTTCAATCAGGTAAAGTACATAATGTAACATAATACCGCCATGTTGTGAATTTTGAAACCGCTTGCCCATTATTGCAGGCCAGTTGCCAAAATTCCAAGATGGCGTTTGTTAACAATAATTGTAAATCATATCTGCTGCTATTGCTTGTAATGCAATTAACAATACTTGTTTTGAAATTATTTTCGTCTATGGAAAATGAATCACTTTTTGTGAATTTCTTATTCTTTGGGTTTAATTCACTTTGAGTTTGTTTCAATGTTTTTCGGATAATTGTTTGCAACATGAACATATATAGGAGTATTTAAGTATGAATGTTGAGTAGTGTTTGCAATACTAGCAGAATATTGAAATGCATTCCAAATTAGGGACTTAAACAACATAATTGGAATTATTCAGCATTAAAAAAAATATATAAATCTGTCACAAATATCAGCAAAATCAGCTAGGACGATTCAGTGTACTAATATAATTATGATAATATTGCTGGGGGAAAAACAACAACAGTGTTCGTTATAAAGATTATGATGACAAGCACAGTGAATGCATATACATTTTGTTGACAAAAGGCAACAGGTCACAATTTTAATAAGTATAAAATAAATAACTTTCTATGTCTCGTTAACTGTACTAACAATAAGTTCCTTAGAAAACAAATCTAACAAGTTATATTTAATAAAAATATAAATTTTATAACAAAAAAGTGATTTGTCTCTTTTAATGCTCTGTTATATTCGTCCTCATGCGATTGAAAATGGGACTTTGTCTGCTGGCATTAATTTTGTAGCATAATATTTATTATAATATATCCCATTATTGAATACTGACTTTTTGTTCTGAATATAGAGAAATTTATTCTGAATAAAAGAAAAAATCCAGTGACAGTGATCATTATTAGACAGAGGTAACGTTTAAATCCATGTATATAGAGGTTCTGACAGAAATCTTCAACCTTTGTTGCACATACTTCCTCTATGTGGCGTTACAATAGTTTTTTTTGAAATTTATTGTATGTCGTAGGGAAAACGGCTTTTGTATGAAATATTTAACAGCTGTGATTTTTATTGACTGTTCTATTGAAAAATGATGGATCATAAATAGCTGTTTTTGAATGAAGCATATTTCTCTTTAATGGTTACTGCACTTGTGTTAATTCGCTACTCTAACTGTTGAGATTTAACGTGTGTGATAACAAATATGGTAGTTACCTGTTCATAAATCATTGACTGAGAATAAATTGTCATAAGTTATTGAAAATGAAACTTCTGAGAGCATAAACTATGTTTGAGAATGTTTTCATCTGGCCTTTGTTAGAGTGGGAAAGTTGAATGCAACTAGGGTGCATTGGATTTCTAAGAGAAAAAACAACATGGTTTCTTTTGAATTTTCTGCATGTTATTATATTGTTGTCATATGCAAATGAAGATCATCAAGTTTCAAACTCACAGATTTACATATTTCTCTGGAAAACCGTTTAACTACCAATTTGAATGGATTTGTAAAAGTAAGACACCTTTTGATAGATGTCATAGATGTCACTGATGCAGAGCACCACATGGCTATAAAGTACTAAATAGAGAAAAGGTGGTTAATATGTTCTGTTCCTAGTTGACAGGTTAGTGCCTCCCAAATTGTTGATTTTTTTTGATTTTTTTGGGGGGGGGGGGGGGAGCCCAGTTTAAATATTTAACCATTGGTTAAAACTGACCATGGCTAATTTTCTGACGTACATGGAATTTCCTCGACAAATGTATCACTGTACAAAATCAGTACAACGTATTTACCTAGGTCCATCATAGCCCCTGAGTTCAACCATTGTCTTAAATAATGAACACCTTACGGACACAGGTTTTAAAATTGTCAGCCGTTTAGTAACATTATTTAGACAATTTAAGAGTCATTTTGACATGAAGATCTGGGGCCATATTCCAGAAACATCTTAAGTGTATCTGAAAATATTTTCGCTTAAGTTCCAATTTTTGGTAGGTAATATATTTAAAACTACATATAAATTAATGATTCCAATTACAGTTAAGTAAATAGTTATTAATAATAAATTGATAATTAGTGAACATTTTGCAGAATTTCATGTATCCATGGAATAAAATGCTTAAGAAAAATGAAAATTTTAAGAATAAGGATAAGATTTGACTTAAGATGTTTCTGGAATACGACTCCAGAAATGAAAGGGTCTCTTTTACCCCCCAGATTACTAAGAACTGTAAGGCACTTGTTTTTTCATATTTTACCGTACTTTAAAATTTATTGTTTCATTTGTATCAACTTTCCGTTGGCCTGTTTATGCTTTCCGGCATTGTATTCAAGGTTAGGTTTGTTTCATATTTGGGGAAAATACTTATATTACTTAGAAAAACTCCTTGCCAGATATTTCCTGCCCATTTTTCAGTTTATAGCTGTAAAAATCAGGTGTAAATAATTTATATTTTGTTCAAATGATTTGTTATGCACAACTTTGGCGACAGGTATGCCCGTTTCAATAGGGTCACACAAGCGACTGATTTTGTTTTGAAGTTGTATTATCTCTCTCTAGGCTAGTGGGTAGATTGAAAAGGTTTAAACGACAACTGAATGGGCCTAATCGCTGTAATAAGCATAATTTTCACTAGCGCTATGTCAAGCCAATGCATAACGTACATTGTATGTTAACTTATTGTAAAATTCACAGTAATCCTTAATGGGTGTTTCAAATAATTTTAGATATAATCTTCAAGAAATAAACCCAAAAAAAATTTTTTCAAATGTTATGCCAAACAGGAAAGATCTTTTAAAAACGATATTTGGCGTTGATGGTTGTTCTACAAATGGAGAATAAATACTGGATTTCCTATACAAATGCTTACAACAACAACTGATATGTTGTGGTGTAAACTTGCATATATATCAATGATAATATTCATCTTTAAACTTTTCTTACAACACACAATATGTTTTCCTGCCATTCATTAGCTCTATTCTGCTATGATAGAACATAGAATGTCTGCTGTGCATAGAACATAGAATGTCTGCTAAGATAGATCATAGAATGTCTACTGATATAGAACATGGACAGTTTAATAAGGTAGAACATTGTAGCAAGTCTGCTAATACAGAGCATAGAGTCTGCTAAGATAGAACTTAAAAGGTCTACTAAGATAAAACAAGAACGTCTATTTAGATAGAACATAGAATGTCTGCTAGAACATGGATGCAGAACATGAAGAGTCTGCTGCAACAGAACATAGAAGGTCTGCTAAGATAGAACATAGAAGGTCTGCTAAGATAGAACTTCGAAGGTCTGCTAAGGTAGAACATAGAAGGTCTTATAAGATAGAACATGGAAGGTCTGCTAAGATAGAACATAGAAGGTCTGCTAAGATAGAACATAGAAGGTCTAGGGAGGTTTTTAAGTCATTCCTCCAATGAACTAGGCAGCTGGATTCCTTGATATCTTTCCTTTTTGTGTGGCCAGTATTTAAATATACAAAAGCATCATGTTGTTCAAATAGTAATCAATTTTATAAGCAATAACTGCTGTAATCATGTCAACATGAACATAGAATGTGGAGTTTACATACATTAATTTCATGCACGTTAAGTTATTGTATGCTCCATTTTGATTCAGTTACCCAATTATCCCCCCCACCTATTCCATTTGCATCTTGGGTTCACTTTCGCAGCTAAATATCCCACCTTTTAAAGGACACCTGGTAAATAAAAAGAAATTGGATCAGTGTGATACCCTGAATACGAAATTGATTGCACAAATGCAGGCATTGTGTTTCACGTATCACTGACTGATCAGACATTTTTTATTTATTTTTGCTCCATATTAGCTTAAAATATAAATCTTTGAAGCTGCATTTTAAACCTAAAGTTGTTCAGTTTCAGAGTTATTCATGTTCCTCCAAAATAATGCAAAAAAAATTTAAGCATGTTTTCATTTTTTTTTTGGCAAGATGAAAGAAGCAAATTGTGCTTTGTGTTCAATAGGAATGTACTTCCAACATAATATCCTATATATTTACACTTATTACATAATGTACTTCCAACATAATATCCTAAATATTTACACTTATTACATAATGTACTTCCAACATAATATCCTAAATATTTACACTTATTACATAATGTACTTCCAACATAATATCCTAAATATTTACACTTATTACATAATGTACTTCCAACATAATATCCTAAATATTTACACTTATTACACATCAAAAGTACATGAATCATAATGGCATTGCAGAAATGTGTTGGCCTAATTATTTGATATTTCATAAATCATTGACATTATATAAACCATTAACATTTAATTAATTGTAAACATAACATAAATCGTTACATTACATCTACAAAAGTCACAGACATTACATAAAGCATGAATCTGACATCGACATAACATAAATGATAAATCGTAACATAATCATAAGTCACTGACATCATGTAAATCTACACAATCATTGCCATTGAATATGGCATAACATCTACATTAAACATTGACATTACATTAAATCATTGACATTACATAAATTGTTGCCATTACTTAAGGTGTTGACATTAAATAAATTATTACATCTACATAATCATTTACATAACATAAATCATAAACATAACGTAATCATTGCATCAGCATATATTTTTGACATAAAATAAATCATTAAATCTACATAAATCACTTGTATTACATAATTCATTAAGACTACAGAGGTCATTGACATTACATAATTCATTAAGACTACAGAGGTCATTGACATTACATAATTCATTAAGACTACAGAGGTCATTGACATTACATAATTCATTAAGAGTACAGAGGTCATTGACATTACATAATTCATTAAGAGTACAGAGGTCATTGACATTACATAAATTATGACATCGTAATCATTTACATGACATAAACATAACATAAAATTGCATCTGCATACTTTTTTTAAATTACATAAGTCATTAAATTTTCAAAATCATTGACATTACATAAATCGTGAAATCTTTATAAATCTTTGACATTAAAGCAGCAGTCCAGAAATATGTAAAGAAAAATAAAAATTTGCAGAAAGCGTTTCTAATGGACATCTTACCGATCAAAACAACAAAAAAACGCATTGAAATCGGTAAAATAATAACGTCTTGGTAACGTTTTATAGTATAGTTATCTGTGTGCGATAGCTGGTGATGCATCTGGAGTAAATCAGCATGTACATGAGTTTATATTCCGTTCGTACCATTAGAACATGGACATTATAAAACGCCTTTCGTAAATAAGAAACAGTTTTCAGTCGAATAAACGTCATTAACGTTTATTAGAAATAATGCCAATTTAAGATGTAATGAATTATATTGGATGGACTGTGGCTTAAAATAAATTATTACAGATACATAATCAGTTACATTACATAAATCATAAACATAACATATCTCATTGCATCTACATACATGTTTGACATTACATAAATGATTGACATTACATATATAGTTACATCCACATAAATGAATGACATTGCATAAATTATGAAATCTTTATAAATTATTGTCATTACATAAATCATTACATCTACATAATCATTGACATTACATAAATACTTAGCACACATCATTCACATTACAGTATCAATTTTTTATAAAAAAAAAATCACAAAATATTGTACTCTTCACTGCTAAAAAATAACTTTATAATTGAGCGGATTTGAAATCAGGATATTTTCTAATAAGGAACATGTAACCATTTGTGAACACACATTTTAACACGTGATTAAGTATTCATTGCATGAATGAGTGGCCTTGATATTCACTCATTTTTTTCGGAATGTTCAAATTATCCTGATTTTAAATTAAAGTCTGTTTACAATGCTTTCCATAGGGGAAACTGTGGACAATGGAGCTATTTCGATTAGGCGTTAAAAAAAATATGTTTGTTTCAGGTAACCCGATCTACCCTAAAAAAATGCCCCAACCCTAGAACATTTTATTGGGTTTGTCCGATTGATTTTTGGTTTATTTACCTTTTTCAATAATTACATGTGTTTTGGGATAAATAAGTGTTTTGTTTTGATAGTATCCACTTATAAACAATGTTTAAGGATATTACTGATACGTTTTGAATATTTATTCAGTCTTAGAATCTACAAGTTGACCATTTACCAAATTAAAAAAAAAAAAAATAATTCAGACCTACCGACACTAATTTTTTGGGGCATGTTACCTGAAACAAACATAATTTTTTTTAACGCCTTAATGCATGATACAATTTTTTTTTAAATTTTGCACATAATGTGGCTTCCACTTTATGATTAACAGCAGATGTTGTATACTAAGCCTCAAAATTTTGGAACTGCATAGTGAAGATATTGAAAATACATATGGCAGTAATATTCAATAATTGAAAAATTTATAACAGGATATTGAATCTACGTATCCAGAAGCATAGTGTTGCATAGGGGTGTCACGATATTAGAAATCCATATTGCGATATATTGTGATATTTTTTTAATTATCACGATATTTATTATGATATATTGCAACCTTTGTATTTATGTATTTAATAAGCTTAAGACTCATAAATTCACCATGAACAGTGCAATATTTTATAGGATGGTTTGTTAACTTTTTATTTTCACTGATGTTGACGACTGGCTCAACAAAAGCAACATATAAACAGCAGATAGAAAAGCATAACAATAATGAGAAACACTCTAAAACCGCATGGCTGTTCACTGTATTTATTATATTATGCATAGAGTATTTTTACATGTAGGTACTCGATTCATGATGTATGATGTATATTTGTTTTGTGCATAAACTATGTATGTATTCATCTCTTTATTTTAACTGGAGACAATGTATCAGGTTTAATGTATTATAAAGCATAAACATTTTAAGAGAAAACATGTACACGTATACCAACCATAAGTGGAATATTATTGGTCGCCTGTACAGTCTATAATGGTCTGGTGTTTTACCTTCATCCCTACAAAACTGTCAACTTTACAAAATGATACCAGCTTTCAATTGTTTATCACTGACAATAAGCGTGTTTTAATTCAGTCAAAACTTTTGTAATAAAGGTAATTGCATTTTTCGCCGTATTCAACAGTATTTCAGTCACATAACAGCGGTCAGTTAACCTACTCACACTTTTTCTGGGTAAGCTGGTTTACCAGTACTAAGTGCACATACTTATGCCAGTAGCTGACAACTGCCCTACTTGAATCAGAGGTAGGGGGAGAATGGCTGTAGAAATAATTTCATGACCAATCACCACACAAGTTATGTGGCCGGGATTGGAATGGAACTCGCGATCCTCGGATTTGTATTCCAGCGCTCTACCAACTGAGCCAGCCGGCCCGGCAACATAACTGTAATAAGACCATAAATAATGCAATATATCAGTTTGGACATTCATATTGCAACATTTTATTGCAGAATCAAATATGGCAATAAACCAATATACCGATATATTGTGACACTTCTAGTGTTGCAATATATGAAATGGCATAAGGACAACATTTTATACAACTGAGGCGTGTCATGGGAAAACCGGACTTAATGCATGTGTTTAATGTGTAGTCCCGGATCAGCCGGTGCAGTCCGCATAGTCCTGGATCAGCCAGTGCAGTCCGCATAGTCCCGGATCAGCCGGTGCAGTCAGCATTGGCTGATCTTGGGACGACACTTTCCGCTTTTATGGTATTTTCTGTTTCAAGGAAGTCTCTTCTAAACATAAATCCGCTGTAGGTGGAAAGTGCCGACCCGGATCAGCCTGTGCAGGGATGACACTTTACGCACATGCATTAAGCCCGGTTTTCCCACGACACGCCTCAAATACATTTACACCTCATTTATTCCAAACCAGATTAACTCTATACCCCACATTATTTAACATATTATGTAATCCAAACACTGATAGCATACACAAGACTGTTGGCTAGGAAAGAAATTTGAATAGAGTGAATTATAAGTGCATTTTTACTTTTACCGGACAGGTGAGGTGTCCTTTGGTACTCTGTTTGCCCCAACAGTGCAATTTTTTAAGACCACACCAAAATTAAAGATATTTCAGTAATACTTAATACAGTCGAATCACGATAATAAGAATAGGCACCGGACCGCCGCGATTATTTGTATAATCACATTTTCTGGTATAAATGCATCTTTCCTAAATAATACGTAACATGGTTCTGTAATCTCAATATCGCTGTACAATTTGACCCACAATCATAAAATAGTATTAGTGCATGCCTATAAAACATAATAAATATGAAACAAAAACATTCATGCAACAATGATTATTTTTAAACAATGCAGATTTGCTAATAGTTTACAGATGAAGTATGATCGTATACCAATGTAATGTTGTTGATGTAGCCGCTCCATCAAATTTTGCCTAAATTCTACACACCCTTTCAAATTTATTTGTAGCAGTCAGTGTTCATTCTGGGCCGAGTTGCAGGTGGGCCAATGGCCCATAAGCCACAAAATCAGTGTGCCATTTAAGGATTTTCTTGGGGGCGACAAATTATTAGCATATTTTTCATGTTACTTGTTTTAAGTTTTTTTACAAAAGTAAAATTGCTCTTTATCATATGATAAGCACGAAATTTCTCTAACCAACCATTATGAAATTTGTACCCATCAACCTGTCAATTTTTTCACCCAAACTTGCAGACGAAGTAAGGCCAGTACGGGTATCGATACGGCCAAATCAACGGAAGTTTTCTCGCCCTCATTTTCCCATGTTATTCTAATTTTGCATAGGAAATTTGGTGGAAAATTCAAAAACATTTGTCCCGTGATGCTTTTTATCTGCTTTCCGCTCTGACATTGTCATTTTGTTATTAAAATCAACTTAAACTGCATGTATGTTTCAGACAGCACTGTTAGCAATTAGTGATGAAGTAAGCGAGGTCAAATGGCGTGTGACCTTTATCGGCCAATGAAATCGCTAGTTATAAAACAGTGCATGCTGTAGCCTAGCAGCGGTTAGTTTCCACTAACAATCTGACTATGCGATGTTTAATATTCGCGAGACAATTTTCAATAATTTTCATTTAAAAAAATGAAATTTTCGATGCACCCGTTATATTTATCATGCGCCCAAATGGCCCACTGACAGTAATTTTGTTGAGCCCATTCATAATTTCTTGCGGGAACCCCACAAAGGCGCGGTCCAGAATGAACACTGAGCAGTTTGTCTCAAATTAAGCATTTACATCTGAATTAAGCAAAACAAAGGATGGATACTGTAAACCAAAGAGATGTGAAAATGACCGCCAGTCGGCAATTGGTATAATTGCATCCTTTTCACACATATTGATTTGTTAATTGTTCGTATAATTGCATTATTCGTAAAATTGTGATTCGTATAATCATATCTTTTTTACATTGAATTAAGAAGGCAAAATGACAGGACCGTCACACTTGCTCGTAATACACCATCATTTCATAAAATTGCGTCTAATCGCAATTCGTATAATCTTGATTCCACTGTAGCTTGAAACTGCAGTTATGATTCAAAATTCATCCCAGTTTTCGATGTGTCTCTAGTAAGTAAATTGGGTAGGGGTGCTGAGACACACCTCCGGTCCTCACATAAGATAGCTTTGGCACGGAAGGAATCCCACCACCCAATTAACTTCGAAATACACACAGATTGCAAGAAATCATGGCAACCGATGGTCTGTTAATATACATCTAAAATGCTCATTCAAACATTAATTATGTTTGAAAATACATTAATTTACATGTACATTTATTTTGACCGTTGATTATGCTTCAATAATGGATAAAGTAGATATTTTAATATAATAAAAAAAAAAATGTCCCTGCGTGTTCACGAAATTGTCTGTAAATAATGAGCAGTTGTTGCAGTTTTTGTGTCGTTCTTAAGAATGTATGCAATTAAAATTTCAATGCTGTTTTGTTTCTTGCTTTGTGAAAATTATTGGTGAATTGATTTAGAGGTTAGTGAGGTAACATGCACTAAAAAAAAAACTTGCACATTGAGAAAAACTATTAACACAACCAGAATAACCAACTCTTTAAGTGTTGTTTTTTTTTAAGATGGACAAAAAATAAATGTGTAGTGGGTAGCACAATTAATTATTTATGTCTATGAAACAGTGAGCTCGTTTAGCAATTTTAATGTTATTATATTACAGAAATTAGCAATACAAAGGTGTACACAATAAATAATGTACAGGTAATTTTCATTATTTTGAGATTTTTAATAGAAATAAACAAAAGTACCTGAAAAAAAGAAATCCCCAAGTAGGTATCGAACGCACAATGTCAGAATCGTAAGAACAAATGACAGTTGACAGTGCGTTAAGTATTAGCCCGAGTTGTTTAATAGCCACACATCAGAATGACGAAGAGTTGTTTTTTATTGGCAGATAAACAACGATAATGCCGGAATTATTTTGATTCTAACATGATTTGACATATATTTTTGCAAATGTTATTGGAACAACTTTTTACTATGCACCGCTCAGATTCGGGACTTCCTTTTGCGTTGTTTATTGGGTAGTTTAACAATGAAAATTTTGTTCTTTGTCTATAGAAGAATTAGTGAGTATCATGTTAGAATGATTATTATGTCATTAATAGACTACTTGCATTTTATAAGCATTATGCCATTTTCATGATGTTTTATGACACAAATTTAAGAATTATGTAATTAGTCAACAGTTTTGACGAGAAAAAAAAATCTTTCATTTTCAGAATAGCTTGGCTATGAAGTAGCGTTCTTTTCATCTCCAGATAATCAAGTGCCTTGACGATTTCATGAAATAATGTGAGTATGATCTTTTCCTGATTTTGACATTCATTTTAAGGGACTTCTTCACTGATATTTATTGGGAATGGTGAATCTGTGACAAAATCTGTACTTAAATAACATTTTTATTGAAGACTGTATGATTCAGAATTATATTATAATCACAAAATATACAACTTTGTATCCCTCACACAAAAGTTAGTTTAAATAAGAACTGTAACTTTTTTGCACAACTTCTACATTCACAAAAAAACCCCGCAAGTTTGGCTTGATTAAAAGTATCTGTTGTAGCTAATAAAGGGTGGTAACTCTAAAATATACCTGAAACTTCAGCCAGGGTGTTGTCTCCCCTATATTTACACAATCATCAAATAACTTACTTTATGTATTAACTGTCTGTTATTAAACATTGCATGGAGAGCTTTCGGACAGTCATTCAGAAATTTTGTCTTGTCAGATTAATTTAAACACCTAAAGAAATTATTTGCAAAATATTATGTCCAACCAGTATCAGGAGTGATAAATCTTAATTAATTAACATATTTTTGGTAAAAATAATTATTGTAAAATTGTCTTTCATTAGGAAGTTAAGAAAGCCATGCTTAACATTTATTATGCTCCCCTAAAAATTTCAGGCGAGCATATAATTGACGCCTTGTCCGTCCGTCTGTCCTTCCATCCATCCTTCCATCCTTTTCTTGACCGGGTTATTTCTCAGCAACTACTGGTCGGAATTCAAAAAACTGTAAGGGAAGCTTCATTACCAAGATGACTTGTGCATAGTACCAGGTCATTGTACATCAATCATTTTTCTTGGAGTTGTGTCATTGTGTCCACCAGGTGTCGCTTCTCGCAACTAACCTGTGTGATTTCGCGCTGTGCCATGATGGGTAAGCACTATATTCATATGGCGCTAACTGAAGGATGAGACGCATCTCTTAAACATTAGCAAAATTGTCATAGAGTCTTGTAGGACGTAACTTGGTGCAAGTAACTCAATCTGTGCATCGTTTAATTCAATTTGAAAATATAATCTGCAGTTGTTTTCAAATATAAACAAAGCGAAACTCCAGTTGCGACAGCAGGAGAGAACTCTTATTAGCGGCCCAAGGTCTTTTATTTATGGCAAGTGACCAGTTGCCAAAAACAGTACACAGGACATCACAAAAACACATAACAAACAGAAAACACGCATGAATAAAACTGGGGTCACCGCCTGGGAACGGTCAATAAAAAAAGTTTTTATCTCTATTTGCTCACTTGTACATAGTATACGAAAGTGAAAGTATAAACTGTATGACAACTTAAGTAAAACGCATTTTATTGCACGAACAGGTATAAACACAATGCTTTGAGTGTTTGAAGTTAATAATGATGGTATAGTTATCATGGTTAAACATGGTTTTCATAAGAATATACGGAAATTGTCCTTGTTTGGAAATTATTTCATTCATCCGGGGACTATATCTCCGTGTATGTACCATTTAGCCAAATATGGATAGTTATCAGTTCCCAGTATAGAGGTTAGACGTAAGCAGTGACGTCACACTCTACGTATAGAATGGGAGTTGTGTGCCTTTAAAGGTTGCTGAAATTACTGTATATCCCCTAATAAATGCCCCCACCCTAATAATGACCCCCCCCGCCACCAAATAAATCTCCATGCCTAATTAATGCCCTTATTTTGCTTTAAGCACTCAATGAATATGCATGCAAGACACATGTTTTTATATATCTTTGAAAGAAATGTTTCACAATATGCTATTTAGTCATATAATAATGTTTAATTTCCATAAACTGATATATATTTGAAACAACACCAAAAACTGTACTCATGATAGACGCCACCTTTTTGGGAAAATGTATTCTTTTATTATGGAATATATGGTAGTATATCATGCACAATTTATCTCGTGTCTATTTCTCTGGAAATGCTGTATGAAATTCACTGATACTTCATGGAAAGTTGATGTCTTAGTGCTTTTTTAGGACAAATTTGGGGCCGATATTCGGACCCATTCCCCTGCCAAAAAAGTATACATTTTTCCCCTATATTTACCTTAAAATTCCCCTCAGAATTTAAGCTTTATCTTGAAAAAAACTTGACCAAATTCGGACAAAAATTGACTAAGACAGAGGAAGTTTCATAAACAATCCAAGCTTTTGTTTTAGCAAACCACGTTTGTGCATAATCTAAGTAGCAAAACAATTGATTAATACTATTAATTCTACAAATTAGAATATAAAAATGTTATAATGCTTTAATACAAAAGCAATTCCCCTTTTGCTGTAAAATTCCCCGTCGGGAGGGCCCCGTCACCTTTCCCCCAAAGGTAAAACAAGAAATGTCTTTAAAAAAGACAATCGGCGTTGAAATTAATATTGAGATGTCATTTAAAAATTACCTAAACAGATGGCGAAGATGATCGGTTACGTGACTTCTTAGACCCCAGATTGTTTGGTCTCCACCAATATTAGGACACTTATTGAACCCCACATTTTTCGGACACTATAAGAAAACTTCTCTGACCCAAAAGTTAATTTGAGATAAAAAAATTAATTTAAAAATTAAATAAAATTATCATTAATATCTATGCCGTGAATAAACCAATCATACAGCTCCATGTTTCCACCAGTGGTATATGAATAACCAAAATAATTTAGGTTAACATAATTGTTATATGAATTTGTCAACCAATTTAACAAATTAACAATGTAAGAAAATAATTTCGGGAATGAATTAAAATTATTATGTCAGACGAGTCTATATAGTTATTTATAGTACTGGTAATATACCATTCATGTTAATTATCTAATATAATAACGATTTGAAGTCAAATAAGCATTTATACTGTGTATCCCAATAAATAGCAATAGTCAGGAAACATTAGACTATGACGATTTTAAATTATATCAGTAGAAATATGATATATCAAAGGTTCCTGCGTATAATTAGTATTGCAAATTGTGTATTCATGCTACTCGAATCACAATTCGACGTATTCCGAATCTTCTTTTATAACATTTTATCTATATAAAATGTAGCATCTTTTTACAGATTAAATAACATCTACTGGAGAAGTTGATAGAAAGATGCAATTATAAATAATCGTTAATAAAGCGTAACCACAATTTTATTTCAAATTAACAATAAGTTTCTAAATATAAATTCCCCATTTATTGAAATTTTTAGTTTTATGATTCTCTGAACGCTATTATTGATGCATGTACGAATATATTAACACAGCTATACAACGGTTGCTAGCTACGCGCGCTATTTTTATAATGACACTACTGTTTCTGGAAATGTGATGAACTCGCTAGAATCAATGGGCTACATGGAACGGCAACTCTGTGAATGAGATTTATGCATGGGAACATTTCACAATTGCTATTTATAGAGCATACCGCTTATATAAATGTAGGCTAAGAAACAAAATGGCTATTTCGTTACGTGAATGAATATAGAATTCTGTTTATGGCATACAATGAGAAAATACGTTCATCATTAGCCTCAGTTCTAGAGTATATGTCGAGGATATGTTTATAACTTCATTTTAACCGCTTATGTAAACAATTATGCAAATTTTTTATCCCCAAAAGTATGCAACAGTTATTGGTATACGTTAAGCCATTGTTTGAAGTTTGCATTCCCTAAAATTAGAAAATTTTCCCAATTCTATTGGCATTCAATTTTCCCGCTACATAATTATGGCAAGAAATCTAGGTCAAAAGTGATCTTAGACAGCTATGGCGAAAAAATCACTGTGTCTTGGCATAATATATAGTAGTAGTAGCAGAAGTACTTCAATGAAAGTTTTCCATTAGCCAGAGCATACACATGTTTATATAAAAGTAACACGACTTTACAGTCATTCTACTGTTCAGTGATTATGCTCTTCATCCAAATCAAAGAGAATCGTTTTACCTAATTTTCATTTATGTACATTGCTTATCTATTGAGGTTAGACAGAACTGCTTGTGCAGATATTTCTGTTAATTGCTGTTGTTTAAAAGGCAGCAGTTAACAGTGAACATACTTTTAAATCAAACTTGTTGTTCCTGATATAACAAAAGATGTGTAATATTTCATTTTGCTAATTAATCTTTATGTTGTTATTGGGTTAGTTTTAATGTGATTACACTTCAACATTGTAAATCCACAAGGCCTTGAAGAATCTTTGGTCTTAATTAAACTGGAACATATAGTTCTTTGAAAAAAGGTAGTGCGTCATTTTAGGAGCTAGCAGATGACCCATTAAAGGGGCACATCAACAGTATTTCGCACAAATACAGACACATAATCTTGTGTCTTTCTTGAACATATTTTTCAAGCAACAACAATATATTTATGGAATTATAAAGAAAAATATATTCAAAGACAAACAATTGTTTTTGAGATACAAGTTTCCAGAAGGATTCTAACTCACACCTACAAAATTGTGCACTTTAATTAAAACTACACTATGCAGCGTAGCAGTACATTCGTAATATAGGTTTACTACTACTTCAAAAATTTCTGACCAGCAATTAAGACCATGAAGACCATGATGGTCTTTTAAATAGCATTTCTTCAAAGGGAGACAATTCGATGGCAATTTAAATTGTTACATTAAAAGTTATTTCCCTTAGACAAGATTATCCATTGCCTTATGTTATCCATTGTCAAAGTGTTGTTTGTATGCAATGGTCAACTTGTCTACATGTTATAATTTGTGTTTTCCTGAGATACATTTAAATGAAATTTAACTAAAATTATATAGTTTTGACATAATCAACATTATGAGAAATGTCGTGGGAAAACCGGGCTTTATGCACATGTGTCAAGTGACTACAGTGGATTTATGTTTAGAAGAGACTTCCTGCAAACAGACAATACTGTAGGTGTGGAAAGTGTCGTCCTGGATTAGCATGTGCATTAAGCCCGGTTTTCCCACGACATGCCTTCATATATTTTTCTCAGGTTTTTCATTCACTTGAAAAAAAAAATTATGGCGTCATTGTTAAGTTATTAACAAAGTTTTCTAGCATGATTTTTTGTAGGTTTGCCACCACTTGCCTCAAGTTAAATGAAGGACCTTTAGCTGCTACTAAGAGTCTTAACTGCTGTCGGATGCAGCTGAAGTTGCATAATCTCTGTCTCTGCCATGGAGGTTATGCTAGAGCTGTTGTTGTTCTGTCGGTTTGTTTGTTAGAAACATTTCTAAGCAAACAGTTATGAACACATTTGCATTAAAAAAAAATTCTGGAAGATTGGAAAGGGGCCAATGAACAAATGATTACATTTTGGTGGTGATCCGGCTCCATGATTTTTCTAAAGGCTTCTTTATTATTGAGAGATGGGGCAAATTGCTGTATTTTGCTGTATAACTCATTACTTGCAGAACACATGAGCTGCCTTGGCAGAGGTCTGCCAAATTGCCCTATTTTGCTGTATAACTCATTACTTGCAGAACACATGAGCTGCCTTGGCAGAGGTCTGCCAAATTGCCCTATTTTGCTGTATAACTCATTACTTGCAGAACACATGAGCTGCCTTGGCAGAGGTCTGCACTCACAAAGTGCTTTCTAGTTTATATTTGAGGCATGTCGTGGTTAAACCATGCTTAATGCATATGCGTAAAGTGTCCACACAGGCTAATCCAGGTCGGCACTTTCCTCTTTTATGGTATTTTCTGTTTTGAGGTAGTCTCTTCTAAACATAAAGCCACTTAAAGCCACTAAAGGCGAAAAGTGTCGTCCTGAACTATCCTGTGCGGACTGCACAGGCTAATCTGGGACGCCACTTTATGCACATGCATTAAGCCTGGTTTTCCCACCACAAACCTCATTTGTTCTATATACCAGTCTATTATCTTACTGCGCACATTTCCAGAATGCCATGTGTCCAGCCTGACTTATGATCTTGCACGAGGAAGACTTGGTGGGAAACCCACAGGACAACATGGACAGTGGCGTGAACCGCAACGCAGCGACTGTGCATGATGGGAAGAGGGCCTCGTCCCCTCCAGAGGAGGCAGAGGATTTGGCGGTAAGGATCTCCTCCCACCACCTTAACCCCCCAATCCCCCCTCCCTCTCACTGAATTACCCAGTGTTGTGTTTGTGGTGTCTGCTTGATTGTTTGGAGATTTTTTGGGTGTAACTTTATCCTAACTTGTACATGTAGCTTTTACATCATCAGACTTCCCAAAAGCTCAAAAAAAGTGTCAGACATTTGGTCCGACAACCTTTCAAAAATTGCTCGACCGAAATAAAATTTGCCAGACCGTAAATTCATTCATGTATGTATTGTCTATAGTATACATGTATACACTAGTGTTTTTTCGAGATCTCAAATAGCAAACGTTATTTGCTCACCTTTTTCATTGTTGTTAACATCCATAACATACAATATAAATTTAAATACTTTTAATTAATATCAAACTATGATATGACAACGCAAATCCGAAACGCCTATCCGAATTTTACTGTTCACGAGACATATACACATATTCTATTTACATTAAGTATGCTGACAACGTCAGGTCATCCGCATGGAAAGCGTGGACGTATTGACAGTGAACTAAAAATGTGTAGCGCAAAGAACTGTGAAATCTTTACTTTTGTATAAAAGTTTTGTAGCGCAAAACAATAAGGTGTCTATAAAATCGCAAAGGATGTGCAAATTGTATGTGTCATATTTTTACTCAGTCTAGATCTTGTGTAGACACCATTTATTTTACCTCTAAATCGCGAAAGCAGTTACGCGGTATCGATAACATTTTCGTCAGATAGGTTAGTATTAATCTATCGCTTACAGTGACTGTGAACACCTACCACGTGGACAGCGTGCAGCACATTTTTCACGACCCACAGCTGTTTAAAATTAGGCTGCTAATTAAAGTGACTGCAGTTAAAGGACGTTGCGCAATGTATGCTCGTGATGTCAAACTGTTAGACTTGGATGTTGCGCTGGTCGTGTTATTGTTTGTCGCGTATCACAAGTTTAAATGAAAAAGTAGCGATGAAGGCGCGAAAATCCGGGATATGCGACAAACACTGTATTTATTTACGGCAGTTAGGGTAATAAGATAATCATTAAAGACCATGAAAAAAAATCATGATCCTATCAACAACCGATTCACAAAATGCGGATCACGCTATAGCGGAGCTGTATTCAATTGCTCCGATATTATTTTTTTTGTATCCAGTTACATATAGAAATAAGTCTTGAAAAAGCTGTCGGACGGTCGGACCGATTCTTGGTAAATAAATGTCGTACCCACTCAAAATGTGCTGGACGTCGGACCGACGGTTTTCGGGAAGTCTGCATCATCCAAGCTTATAACACTTAATAAAACTGATATAATAAATAATTATTGTATTCATTGTTAAAATACAGTTTTTCTTTAGATATGGAAACACCATAATAAATTATGTTCATTGGATTGTTTCTCTGTTTTTAATGAGTCAAGTAATAATTAACAGTTATAAAATGTTAAGGATTTCACATGAACCAATGTATATGTTTTTGTAGATGCATTTACATTATATTTAGAAAATTTAAATATTTTTAGTATTTTTAATATATAAATGATTTCATGAATGTATGCATTTTACTTCCTAAATTTGTGGATTGAAATTTTAATTACTACGTACTGGAATATTATTAGTGAATTATTTTGCACATGGTATATAAGAAATACATATGTTATCAATAAATATCAATTATTATTCATCACTACTACATGTGCAGGTGCCTTTTCACCATCTCCTTCAATACATTCTCTCACATATTTTCTCTTAAGATTATGATGTAGTAAAAAAAGGTTAGCTTTCAAAAAGCATTTCCATGCAAGCATTACTTGTCTCATTCAGATGCTAGCATGTTTGTATTTCTTTTTATATTTCTTTTTAAACCTTGTGAATTTCCACCTGCCTTCATGTTTTATCACCTATCCAAGCTACAGAAGTGGCTTACTATTACGGTAGAGAAATTCAATCACTGTCGATGACTGAAACAATGTGCGTCTAATCGAAGCCGGTGACACACACGGTAATTTAGGCCAGTGATGTATGCCTCAGCTTAAACTCATTTTGGGTTGTATTTATTTGTTTTTGATTGATAATGTCATCTTCAGTTTGGGAGCTGTCTCGTAAATTCCAGAATTTTGCATCACACGTTTCCTTCAGTCGCATCGAATTCCACGAGTAACTGGCATATATTGCCGTTTTATAATGTTCAAATGGATTAAGGGATACAGTTTGAAATCAAATTTTCTTCAATTATGCTTCATAATATTTGAAATAGTAGCAATGGATGGGAAGTTGTTTGCTGGAGAAAGTAAAGTAATAAACTACAGAGGCCTTTGAAGATTTTTAAGTGGGTAATATGAAACCAACATTTTTTCTTAGATTTATCAGATTTTTTTTTTTCACGGCTGATTTAATCTGATTTAAAGATATACTGTTAAGATAGCAATTTTCTGTGTTTCTTGTTTTGATATGTCATTAATTATTTGATTCTTCTTTACTTTGATTCACTTTAAATGTGTTTGCTCTATCAGAATGGTGCTTATTGATGTGCTTTCATAACTCCACAAGATGCATTAAGACCTGACATTTTGTGAAAGACAGATATTTGTTATATATTTTTGCATATACAGGCCTTTTTTAATGCCATTTTTGGGGCCGAAATTTGGCCCCATTCCCCTAATCAAAAAGTATATATCTTTTCCCTATTTTAACCTTAATATTTCCTTCAGACCTTTTACTTTATGTACAAAAAAACTTGACCAAATTCAAACAAATTCAAACAAAAATTGGCCAAGATCGAGGAATTTTCGTGAACAATGTAATTTTTTTTTTTCAAGAAACCCAGTTGGATGCATTTAAAAAATGTTTTACATAACAATTTATGAATGTTTATGTATATTTATATTACATAGTAGATGAATAATAATAATCTATAGTGTATAATACAATTTTTACAAAATTCCTGAAAGTTCCCCTTTACTGTTAAATTCCCCTCTTGAAAGAATGCGCCACCTTCCCCTAAAACCCCTAAGAACGGGCTGATATAATGCACGGAGGTTTATGTGTTAAAGCCTTGAAGGAGTCATTCAAGAAACTGTTCAGGTGAGTGGAAATCCTGTGCCCAAACTGTTCAGGTGCATGGAAAGCTTGTGCCTAAACTGTTCAGGTGCGTGGAAATACTGTGCCCAAACTGTTCAGATGCGTGGAAATCCTGTGCCCAAACTATTCAGGTGCGTGGAAATCCTGTGCCCAAACTGTTCAGGTGCGTGGAAACCCTGTGCCCAAACTGTTAAGGTGCGTGGAAATCTTGTGCCCTGAACTTGTACGACACAGGTAATTTTACCATCGGACAAGTAAACTTTTCTTGTCAAGTTGTCTGTGGACAAGTTCAAGGTCGTGGTGTGAAAATGATGCAAAAGTTTTGAGTTAATTGTTATATTGTTTTTACAAGAATAATAAATTGTGTTTTGTTTATAACTAATGACAATTTATATATTAGGAATGCCTATAACCGACAGTAGGATGCATTAAGCATTGCACTTGTCTGTATGTCGTCTGTCCGTACGTATGTCATGCCGTCTGTCTGTACGAGCGTACGTCCCAAAATTTTGTGAATTCCTCTTTAACTGCTTGGCAGATTTAGTTCAAACTTTCACAACTCAAGAACCTTAACGTGTAGGTGATCATAAAGGAAGGAATTTTGGCTGCGACCATTTTTGGCATAAATATGGCCTTTTGTCATTTTTCCGCTATAGAACTCCGCTTTAACTGCTTGGCGGATTTCGCTCAAACTTTCACAGTTCAAGAATCATAACGTGTAGGTGATCATAAAGGAAGGAACTTTGGCTTCTACCTTTTTTATGCAGAATTATGGCCTTTTGTCATTTTTCCACTATAGAATATATAGTGGAAATTAATTTGTGGAGGCAAAAATTAGTGTTGGAGACACGCCCTTTGTCTGTGTCCAAATATGTGTCGTGGGGACATCCGTGTCTGGGACATAAAATATAAATGGCAGCAAAAAAAAAATTGTAATTTTAATAATTAATTTTAAGCAAACAATTATCCAAATTCGTAGAAAATGATTGGATCAGTAAAGTGTTGCCTTTAAATATTTCTATGTATTTGAAACGTAATATGAACAAAATAATACATTGATACATTTCATATGTATTACACCATTGTTGTGTTTTTCAATAATCATAAACCAACAGTGGAACTAATAAAAAAACCAAATGGCACAGTGAATTTAAGTAACTATAAATCTACTTTTTAGCTCGACTATTCAAAGAATAGGTGAGCTTTCCTACTACCCCCGGCGTCGGCGTCCGCGTCTAAATTTGGTTAAAGTTTTTATTCAAAAGTCTTGTAACTTCAAAACTTCATAAGTTATTCACTTGAAACTTGGAATATACCTTTGTCATCAACTCCAGTGTCAGGGGCAACATTTCCCATAATTCTGTTATGAATTTTGACAGAGTTATGCCCCTTTTTCACTCAGATTTTCTTGTTAAATTTTATATTCAAAACTTTTGTAACTTCAAAACTACGTTATTCACTTGAAACTTGAAACTAACCTTTGTCATCTACTCCAGTAACAAGGGCAACATTCCGTATAACTCTGTTTTGTATTTTGACAGAGTTATGGCCCTTTTTCAAATAGATTTTCTGGTTAAAGTTTTTATTCAAAAGTTTTGTAACTTCAAAACTACATAAATTGTTCACTTGAAACTTGGAACTAACCTTTGTCATCAACTCCAGTGTCAGGGGCAACATTCCCCATAACTCTGTTTGTATTTTGACAGATTTATGCCCCTTTTTCACTTAGATTTTCTGGTTAAAGTTTATATTCAAAACTTTTGTAACTTCAAAAATACATAAGTTATTCACTTGTAACTTGGAACTTATCTTTGTCATCAACTCCAGTATCAAGGGCAACATTCCCCATAACTCTGTTTTGTATTTGACAGAGTTATGCCCCGTTTTTACATAGATTTTCTGGTTAAAGTTAATATTCAAAAGTTTTGTAACTTCAATACTACAAAAGCTATTCACTTGAAACTTGGAATATACCTTTGTCATCAACGCCAGTATCCGGATGAACATTCCCCAGTACTCGGTTTTGTATTTTGATATAGTTATGTCCCTTTTTCACATAGATTTTCTGTTTGAAGTTTATATTCAAACGTTTTGTAACTTCAGAACTACATAAGTTATTCACTTGAAACTTGGAACTAACCTTTATCATCAATTCTAGTACCAGGGGCAACATTACCCATAACTATTTTGTATTTTGACAGAGTTATGCCCCCTTTTCACTTAGATTTTCTGTTTAAAGTTTATATTCAAAAGTTTGGTAACTTCAAAACTACGTAAGTTATTCACTTGAAACTTGGAACTAACCTTTGTCATCAACTCTAGTATCAGGGGCAACATTACCCATAGCTATGTTTTGTATTTTGACAGGCTTATGCCCCTTTTTCACATAGATTTTCTGGTTAAAGTTTATATTCAAAAGTTTTGTTACTTCAAAACTACGTAAGTTGTTCACTTGAAACTTGGAACTAACCTTTGTCATCAACTCTAGTATCAGGGGCAACATTACCCATAACTCTGTTTTGCATTTTGACAGAGTTTGCCCACTTTTTATATAGACTTTGTGGTTAAAGTTTTTGTTCCAAAAATTTATAAACTATACAAGGCTTCGCTTAATAATATTGTATTTTAACAAATGTATGCCCCTTTCACTATCCAAAATATATACCAACTGAAATACTTCGAATAGTCGCGCTGTCCTCTGACACCTCTTGTTACTTGATTTGGTCATTAAACTAAAAATTGGACATCTGATTTGCATTTTTTGTTCATTTAAAGAAGTGTTTATATCATTCAAAGTGCTAAATCTATGCATCAATGAGTATATATTTATTAGATGATAAAGATTTTGTTATTACCTGTAGATGATAAATGTCATAAATGGAATGTCTATAACAGAGGTATCACATACCAATGTGCAAATAATTATGTCATTTATAAGTAATGGGTAACACCCTAATATGAACAAAAACGTTTGGTGACACATTCAGTCATTGAATTAACAATAATTTTGCTTGAATCGTGCATTCAAAAGCTGTTGTACGCTGCAGCCAATGGAAAAAATGCATACAATCTCATGGACTCCCTTGCAGCCAATCAAAATAGTTGTTACATCCAGATTGCAGCTAAGAATGTGATTAATTGGAGCTGTTCTAGTTCTATGGTTATCATTTGATACCAGCCTCACTGTTTGTTCCTGTGCCCATTGTCTGTGGCAGCACATTTCAGCATTCTTATACAATATTTTGCTTGACACAAATTATTTATTTGTTTTTGAGTGTGTAAATTTTACCAATTCAATGTTAGCATTGTTGCAATCAGCCGTCCCATCTTGAAGTCCTTGCACAGTGTACAGTTACGATTTTTATCGCTTTTGATTGGTCGCCCAATTTCAGTACTGAATGATGCCTGCTGGTTTATTCGCTCATTCATCATAACTTCTTCATAATTTCTCTTTATGCTTACATCTCAAAATGATATAGATTTGGGGAACTTATTTTTGGAATGGTTAATATGTGAAGTATTAAAATAGCTCATGATGAATTTTTATCTTCTGAGATGCATTGAAAGAAACTTAACCTTTGATAGCGTTCGTGTCCTTGTCTTCTAGAATCTTTGTTTTGAAATACTGGGTTATTCCTATAAGTTTAGAACACAAGATGAGAATATTTACAAATCAGCAGATATGTATGTTTAGTTTCTTTTTCGGCGTAGCTGTCTAAGATCACTTTTGACCTAGATTTCTTGCGTTAATTATGCAGTGTGAAAATTGAATGCCAATAGAATTGGGCAAATTTTCTAATTTTAGGGAATGCAAACTCACAATAATGGTTTAAGGTATTGAATTGCGGTTGTGTTCTATAAAGAAACAATTAGACTTGCACATTTCTATCAACTTCTCCAGTAGATGTTAATCAATCTATAAAAAGATACATTTCAATAAATAACATGTTGTGAAATAAGTATCGCCCGGAATACGTCGAAATGATATTCATGTTACTTTTACTTCATTTGTGTAGCATTAATACATTATTTGCAATACCATTTATACACAGAAATCCTTGATACATCATATTCCTACCGAATATTATTTTAAATCGCCATAGTCTAATGTAATATTTGTGTTATCAAAAATGGAAGTCATCATTATTTCAAATACACTGAATGTTTTCTGAAGATTGCTTTTCCTTAGGATACACAGTACAAATGATTATTTCACTTTGAAATGTGTATGTATTATGCATAGATAACTTCCAAGATGAAGTAGGGCATATTACTTAAGAATAACTAAACGCGTCTGACACAAACTAAATTTTCATTCATTCCCGCAGTTATTTTCGTACATTGTTAATGTGTTATATTTTGCTGACAACTTTATATAATAATGATGTTAACGTAAATTATTTAGGTTATTCATGTATCACTGGTGAAAACATGGAGCGGTATGATCAGTTTATTCACGGTACAAATATTAATAATTATTGAATGAATCACAAATTAATTTTGGGATCCGAGAAGTTTTCTTGTGGTATCCAAAATAGCTGGAGTCCGAGAAGTCTTCTTATATAGGTGGGGACCGAAAAATCTGGGGTCCGAGAAGCCACGTAACCGATCATCTTGGCCCTCTTGTATTATGTTTAGGGTAAAAATGATAGCTCAATATTAATGTCAACGCCGATTGTCTTTTTTAAAGACATTTCTTGTTATTTCTAAAATGTTTTCCTGGTTGGTGCTAGGAAATAACCAAATTTTTTTTAAAAATACTTGTCATTTGAAATAACTTTCCTAGAAAATAGGAAACTTTGCCTCATTTTCAAATAACTTTCAGATTTTGTATGGCCTTTGGCAATTTTGGCTACAGGTAATGCTAACAGAGGAGAAGATTGTGCATGCCCAGTGTACATGATTCTTTTTAAAGTTATAAGTAAAGCTATTTATAAAATCGATTAAGGTTGCACGGATGATGTATATTAAACAAAAATTCTGGACATTGTAGGGCTTTTTCCCACTGTTACTTTATAACTATGATCTTCTTTTATGGACACCCAGGTGACTTTCTTTTCGACACCACTGAATGAACTGGAACAAGTCTTAAAGTATGAAATACAGATATAATTTTATGTTAGTCCCATTGTAGTTTAATTAGATTCATGGAATTATGGTTTTATATTAGATGTGTTATAATTAGAATTTTGCCGAGCGACAAAGAACTTATACGAGTTCTCCCGGGCAATTGTAAAGAGCTAATCTGCTAGATTGAAATATAAAATTAAATGGTGAGTTGTGGAGTAGTGCGAGTAATGTGTGATGGCTTGTACTTTGTACCTGATTTTGATGATGATTAAAATCAGAGGATAGACTGCTGCAGCAAATCTCTATTGTTAATGACAGACATCTGACACTAGATCGTTGGCCGCTTTGAAAGAGCTTGAAATCCTGCACCTCGGCAATTAAATTGTGCATCTTCCATTGTGTGGCAGACTAAATGGACCCAGCCATTAAATGGCAATTAATCCCTTCTTGGTGGATTATCAACTAGTAATTTCCACTAAACAATGGTCCAAATGCAGTAAAAGCCAACATTAAAGTTTGGCAGGCTATCAGGGACAATTTCCTTATGGTGAAGACTGGAAGAAGTGTTACATGTGTTTATTGTATGAGTGTTTGTTTACTGCTGCTGATTTTTTTTTTTTGTCTCTGTTATTTAATTTTATATTTTTATTTTCAACTTTATTTCAATGGTATTTTCTAAAGAAAGTTTTCTACAATTTAGTGAGCATTTCATATGTGAGTTTATTTTAAATATTAATAATTATTATAAGTTATTATCGGTAATTAACACTGTTCTTTAATTACACAAAAAGTAAAGACACTTACCTCCCAATGTTTTTCATTGTATTCATATGATTTTTTTTGTAAAACAAATCATAACAAACACTGTGAATTTCTTGAATCTTATGTGTGTTTAAAATCAAACTGAAAATGACTATCAGTATTGTGGCGATTGTATCAGCGGATGATACTTGCCGTAAAATTGCTGAATGTCAAAGGCTAGATTCCACTAATGATATTGTACAGTATTTAGTGACCTCATGTCAAAAAAGGTCACACTGCATCAATTGTTGACTCCCTGAATTTTCAAAGTTTAGGGTCAGGCCTCATAAATTGAAGAGCCTGAATATTAGAGGTTGGAGGTTAGACTGCATCAATTGTGAATTTCAGGCGTCCATTGTTGTATGGATATTAACAGCATATTACCATGACAATCATCCTGGTTGCACAGAGGGTTGTCCTATTCTTCATCCAGGTGGAAGCTTGCTGGAGAGGTCATCATGATCATCAAAATGCTTGGAAATGTTTTGAAGCATTTCTGGGTCATTTCATGTGGATATTTGTACCAGTAGACACATTATTTTGTATGTGAGAATTGTTTTGGTGATATGCTGGTCAGTCTGAATTTACAAGAATGAGATTAAATTATGGAAAAGACCCAAGTTTATGTAAGAGACAAATATAATTAACCTCCAAGTTTATATTTAAAAAAGGACCCTGAATTATATATATTTGCAACTAAGCTGATCAAAAAATCTTATAAATAAAAAAATGTTATACTCATTGTGGCAAAGTCAAACAAAGTACTGACAAGTGTTTTAAACTTGGATGGGGCAACAACCTGTATAAATATTTGTTATTTAATCATGTTTCCAACACAAATATTGTCATTTCTTCTGGAAACCTCAGCCATATCGTGACACATTGCATGTGGGATTTTTCCATCACTCTGATTTGTCTGTCAAACTCTTGTGTCTCTGTGCCTTATTCTTCATAAACTTTGGTAATCGGGCAAAAAAATGAAATAAAAGTTTCTTTCTGTGTTCGGTTTAAAGCAATCGTAATTGCTTATTTTGGTGATGAAAATCTGGACAAGTGTACAATATTAAGGGTGGAAATTCATGTCAACGAATCCGTCTGCATGGGCATGTTGTTTTTCGGAGTTTCAAATGCATAAAGAACAAATAGCAGTCTATACAAAGAGTTTAAAAAACAACAACTGATTTTTATTTATTCCACAAATTCAGGTAGTTTTTTTTCCAATATGTTCAGTAAGCAGGTTCAACGTGAAACCAGTATTTCAACATACAATAGTTCAAATTTGTCAGTATTTCGACATAAAACAGCTCAAAATTGTCAGTATTTCAACATAAAACAGTTCAAAATTGTCAGTATTTCAACATACAACACTTAAAACTGATCAGTTTTTCAACATACACACATTCAAAATTTGTCACTATTTCAAAATATTTCATTTCAGAATTGTCAGTATTTCAACATTTAATACATTTACTGTTTCCACACATTATAATTATCAGTGTTTCAACATATAAAAATACATTGACTGATGGCACACATTGGAATTGTCAATGTTTCAACATGCAGGTCACTTACCTAAACTTACCATTTGTTGACATGGGGCTGATGCTGCTGGTTAACCATCATTTATTGTTTAACACATTGAAACTCCCTAATAATAATTAATGGTTCATGACCATTCCATATTGCTTTGGATTATGGGAAAATTGTCACGAGCTTGTTTGTTTAAACAGGCACAATTGTGAGAAGAGAAAATTGAGCAAATATTTGCCAAAGTTTTTTTTCCGTAGGAAATAAATAGAAATGTTCACATTGCGAATCCTCCAAACGTTTGTCAGTTTTGTTTGAGAGTTTACCTTTCCCGGCTTGACTGTAAATATGGTAGCGTTTTTAATGTGTGCTCAAAATTTCATCAATTTCGTCCACGTTTGCTGCAACTTGTGAGGTAGTTTCCACCATGTTTGCATTCTCGGACATTTGTCAACATGATTAGTCGATTTATGTACTTATGGTAATTCAGAATGGTGCTTGCCATATGGAATGGGTCAAAAGCGGGATGTCTTCCCTTGTTAACAGATAACAGATGTTAACAGATAGGGACTTTATTATAAAGGCATTTAGGATTTGAAGATTGACTGGTAACTGTCTCCAATGTACAACACTGGAGAGTACCTCATTCAGCAAGAACAATTTTCTTGCAATTTTTATCCAGACCATCCTTCAGCAGATTTGTGTTATTTTGAAAAATTTCATTAATCTTGTCTAAAATGTTCTAAAACGTTAACCAAATTTAAATACTTGTTAAATACTGTAAGTAACTTTAAATTTAAATGGCCAAATAATAGCCAATGTAAATAATTGTTATACAAGAGCTTTAAATGCATTTATATCAAGTGGATACATGTGAGCAAGACAGCAGTTAATGTCTTTAAAGCAATAACCTTATAAGCATTTTATTAGCCATATCAATTAAGAACCTCCATGCTTAAATACTAGCAAAATTGATTAATTAACCTAAACTAAATGTTTTCAGCCTGTTTGCACACATATTTGATGGGGTTTTTCACAGTCATGTTAAAATGTTTATTGTTCATTTCCCTGTTCATGGGCTCCACTTCTCAATTTAGAGCATATTGTTAATGTCTAATTGAAACAAGTACTCCCATATGCTTTTGGACACCCAGTGACATAAGGTATTCTATATTTGAATGCAGGGATTCATCAACAACATTGTTCACCAGTCTGCTATATCCATCTATCTCGTCATTTTGCATGGAAACACTATGTCAGGTGATAACAGATCGAAAAATACAAGAAATGGGAAAACAGTCAGTGGATTGATGGCTTAAACATGCCTTGACAGTTGGAAGAGACCTCTCCTCAGTTCCCATGCATTGTGCATTGTAGTGTAGCAAGTATTGCCAACACTGCTTGTAATACTGGCACATAACCTGGCCAATCTGACTGTATTAGACACCCACATGCAAAAACAATATTATGTCTCTGGATAAAATGCAGGATTATTGTTTATGGCTTTACAGTTGCCCCTGTGGGCTAGTTATTGGCCTCAATGATATCTAATTCATAATTACCTGTTTGTATTGAAGTAGATAAAAATGTTCATGTTTGTACACAATGGTGGAACATTGAGGCTAGTTTAATGAAAAATAATTATTTTTGAGTTTCCTGTTTTAAGGATTGCTATGTATATATATATACCAATATTTTCTCGTACAACTCTATATCATTCTCCATGTTTTCATGTTCTGGTGTTTTTCATGTTCTGGTGTTTTTTTATGTTCTGGTGTTTGTCATTTTCTGGTGTTTTTAGCTCACCTGAGCACAAAGTGCTCATGGTGAGCTTTTGTGATCGCCCATTGTCCGTCGTGCGTGTGTGCGTGCATGCGTGCGTTTTAAACTTTTCATTCAAACAACATATCCTCCTAAACCGCTTGGCAGATTTTCACCAAACTTCACAGGAATGATCCGTGGGTGGACCTTTTTCAAAGTTGTTCAAATCTTTCCGGTCCGCTGCATATGTAGGTTACCAGAGCTAAAAATAGATTTAAAAAGTGAAAACTTAAAATCTTCTGCTATGAAACCGCAAGGCTCAGAGCTTTCATATTTGATATGTAACATCCTCTAGTGGTCCTCTACTAAAATTGTTCAAATGATGCCTCTGGGGTGAAAACTGGCCACGCCCTAGGGGTCACATGGTTTATATAGACTTATATAGCAAAATGACTTTTAAAAAATCTTCTCCTCTGAAACCGCAAGGCCTAGAGGTTTCATATTTGTTATCTAACATTGTATAGTGGTCCTCTACAAAGATTGTTCAAATGATGCCCCTTTGGGTCAAAACTGGCCACACCCCAGGGGTCACATGGTTTATATAGACTTAAATAGCAAAATGACCTTAAAAATCTTCTTCTCTGAAACCACATGGCCCAGAGGTTTCATATTTGTTATGTAACATTGTATAGTTGTCCTCTACAAAGAGTGTACAAATGATGCCCCTGGGGTCAAAACTGGCCACACCCGGGGGGTCACATAGTTTATACAGACTTAAATAGCCAAATGACTTGAACAATCTTCTCCTCTGAAACTGCAAGGCCTAGAGGTTTCATATTCGGTTGGTAACATTGTATAATGGTCCTCTACAAAGATTGTTCAAATGATGCCCCTGGGGTCAAAATTGGCCACACCCCAGGGGTCACATGGTTTATATAGACTTAAATAGCAAAATGACTTTAAAAATCTTCTCCTCTTAAACAGCAAGGCCCAGAGGTTTTAGATTTGGTATGTAACATTGTATAGTGATCCTCTACAAAGATTGTTCAAATTATACCCCTGGGGTCAAAACTGGCTATACCCTGGAGGGGGGGATGGGGGGGGGGTCACATTGTTTATACTGCAGCACTATAATTTCAATAAGCCTCAAACACTCAAAACTCACTACAGCAGATGACATTCCAGCCAGGTGTATACAGTGTGCTATTTTTAGCTTACCTGTGCACAAAGTGCTCATGGTGAGCTTTTGTGATCACCCGTTGTCCGTGGTGCATGGGTGTGTGTGGGTCATCAACTTTTCATTCAAACAACATCTCCTAAACCGCTGGGCAGATTTTCACCAAACTTCACAGGATTGATTCTTGGGTGGACCTCTTTCAAAGTTGTTCAGATCTTTCCGGTCTGCTGAATATGTAGGTCACCAGAGCTAAAAATAGATTTTAAAAGTGAAAACTTTAAAAATCTTCTATGAAACCGCAAGGCTCAGACTTTTCATATTTGATATGTGACATCCTCTAGAGGTCCTCTACAAAGATTGTTCAAATTGTTCAAATGTTCAAATATTTGGTTGGTAACATTGTATAATGGTCCTCTACAAAGATTTTCAAATCATGCCCCTGGGGTCAAAATTGGCCACACCCCGGGGGTCTCATGGTTTATATAGAATATATAGCAAAATGACTTAAAAATCTTCTCTTCTGAAACTGCAAGGCCCAGAGGTTTCATATTTGGTATGTAACATCCTTTAGTGGTCCTATACAAGTTTGTTCAAATTATGCCCCTGGAGTCAAAATGGGCCATGCCCCGGGGTCACATAGTTTATATAGAATAAATAGCAAAATGACTTTAAAACTCTTCTCCTTTGAAACCACAAGGCATAGAGGTTTCATATTTGGTATGTAACATCCTATAGTGGTCCTCTACAAAGATTGTTCAAATTATGCCCCATGGGTCAAAACTGGCCACGCCCCGGGGTCTCATGGTTTATATAGAATATATAGCAAAATGACTTTTAAAATCTTCTCCTCTGAAATTGCAAGGCCCAGAGGTTCATATTTGGTATGTAACATCCTTTAGTAGTCCTTTACAAAGTTTGTTCAAATTATGCCCCTGGGGTCAAAACGGGCCACACCCCAGGGGCCACATGGTTTATAGAATATATAGCAAAATGACTTTTAAAATCTCCTCCTCTGAAACCACATGGCCCAGAGGTTGTCAAAACTGGCCACGCCCAGGGGGTTACATGGTTTATATAAACGTATATAGCAAAATGTCTTCTTCTCTGAAACTGCAAGGCCCAGAGGTTTTGTATTTGGTATTTAACATCCTTTAGTGGTACTCTACAAAGATTGTTGAAATTATGCCCCATAGGTCAAAACAGACCACACCCCATTGGTCACATGGTTAATATAGACTTAAATAGCAAAATGACTTTAAAATCCTTCTCCTCTGAAACCGCAAGGCCTCGAGCTTTCATATTTGGTATGTAACATTGTATAGTGGTCCTCTACAAAGATTGTTCAAATTATGCCCCTGGGGTCAAAACTGGTCATGCCCGGGGGGGTTAAATGGTTTATATAGACTTAAATAGCAAAATGACTTTAAAAATCTTCTCCTCTGAAACGGCAAGGCCCACAGCTTTCCTATATTTGTAACGTAACATTATATAGTGGTCCTCTCCAAAGATTGTTCAAATTATGCCCCTGGGGTCAAATCTGGCCACCCCCCGAGTGGTCACATGGTTTATATAGACTTAAATAGCAAAATGCCTTAAAAAATCTTTGCCTGAAACTGCAAGGCCCACAGCTTTCCTATATTTGGTATGTAACATTGCATAGTGGTCCTCTCCAAAGATTGTTCAAATTATGCCCCTGGGGTCAAATCTGGCCACCCCCGAAGGGTCACATGGTTTATATAGACTTAAATAGCAAAATGACTTAAAAAATCTTTACCTGAAACCGCAAGGCCCAGAGGTTTGTTCAAGGTTGTTCAACTTATGCCCCTGGGATAAAAATAAGCCACGCCTCGGGGATGCAAATTCCAATTGGGATACAAGGTCTCAGGTGAGCATCCTAGGGCCCTCAGGGCCCTCTTGTTAGATCTTATCAAACCAGCTAGCCAGTTACATAGTGTTTTGAGGGTGCTTTAGAGAATGTTGCTGACAGATGACCATTGAAATGCATAGAAAATGTTACCCACCAGCATGGTCAATCATGTTGTGTAAGTAAATTAGCTTGATGTAAGGTTTAGGCAATGTGTCAGAAATGTAGTCAATCAGTCTCAGTATATAAGACCGTCTTATATCATACATTTTCACTTTAGATCTACTACATTGAAGTTTTTTACAGGCGAAGTGTATATTTCTAATTTAATGATGAAATGCCAAATATGAAATGATAGCAATAGATCTATATCTAGTCTAACTTATGTGGAGCTGCACAATTTTTTTGTAAGCCAAAATGATGCAGCAATTGAATCTGTGGCTCTGACACTGCAGTCTGTTTCGCCAGCATGTACAGAAACACATAGCATAGAGCCTAAAGTCTAGTCATCTACTTTAAACCTTTCATTTGTACAGTTTAATTAAATGTGTGCAGCACACAAAAAACTACACACAGATCATGTCTCTCCAACAATGTTCTTAATGCCTTGTTGGCAGCCTCCACCCAAGGACCTCTTCTCAGAAGAACACTTTTTTAGTACCAGATATTGGACATGAACACTTTGCCTTATCAACATGTGGGTGGACATGTGGCACCAGCAAAAACCATGAAGGACAGCTTTCTAAATTTGTGTACAGGGCTTGCACTAAAATTAAATGTTTCTGTTTAATATAAGTGTTGGATAGTGGAAGACCTGAACATTTCAGACATGAAATGAAGTATAAAATAAAGCTTTGTTTAAAGTCATTTCTGAAAATTTTGTGATAATATGCCAATAACTTCATTGAAAGAGGTATACATTTAGGTAAACCGTGTCATTATCTATTTCCAGGTTACATTACTTTTGCCACTTATGTTGTTGTGTTTCCTTGTTATAGTGTGTGAATTTTATGATTATGTTATGTCATTGGGAAACAAAAGAGAGAAAACAAACTATCTGAAAAGGCTGTTTATTGTTGTGCTTCTGTTAGCTCTGAATTACTGTAGATTTTGATTTAGTACACATAAAAAGTTTTATAAAATCTAACGTCGAAGGGGGTACCCCCCCCCTCCAACACCCACCCCGAACCGCGGTTATTTGCCTATGTGCCTTAGCAAAATCCTGGGGAAAGGCCTGGGTATGTAACATTGAATAGTAGTCCTCTACAAAGATTGTTCAAATTATGCCTCTGGGGTCAAAACTGGCCACATCCCGAGGGGCTATATTGACTTAAATAGTAAAATGACTTTAAAAATCTTCTCTTTTTAAACCACAAGGCCCAGAGGTTTCATATTTGGTATGTAACATTGTATAGTGGTCCTCTACAAAGATTGTTCAATTGATGCCTCTGGGGTCAAAACTGACCACACCCTGGGGCTCACATGGTGAATATAAACGTAAATAGCAAAATGACTTTAAAAAACTTCTCCTCTGAAACCACAAGGCCCAGAGGTTTCATATTTGGTCGGAAACATTGTATAGTGGTCCTCTATGAAGACTGTTCAAATGATGCCCCTGGGGTAAAAACTGGCCACACCCCTGGGCTCACATAGTTGATATGGACTTATAAAGAAAGAAGACTTTAAAAATCTTCTCCTCTGAAACTGCAAGGCCTAGAGGTTATATATGTGGTATGTGACATTTTATAGTGGTCCTCTGCAAAGATTGTTCAAATGATGTCCCAGGGGTCAAAAACTGGCCCTGCCCTGGGGGTCACATTGTTTATATTGACTTAAATAGCCAAATGACTTTAAAATCTCCTGAAACCGCAGTGTCTTCGTATTTGATATGTAACATTGTATAGTGGTCCTCTACAAAGATTGTTCAAATTATGCCCATGGGGTAAAAAGTGGCCATGACCCGGGGCATCACATGATTTATATAGACTTATATGGCAAGTGGGCCTTAAAAATCTTCCTTGTTGAAACCGTAAGGCCCAGAGGTTTTATATTTTGAGTGAAACATTGTGTTGTGGTCCTCTACAAAGATTGTTCAAATGATGTCCCTGGGCTAAAAATTGGCCACCCTCTGAGGGTCACATGGTTTATATACATTTAAATAGCAAAATGACTTGCAAAATCTCCTCTGAAACCACAAGGGCCAGTGGAATCACATTTGGTATGTAACATTGTAAAGTGGTCCACTACAAATATTGTTCAAATTATGCCCCTGGGGTATAAGGTGGCCATGCCCTGTGGGTCACATGGTTGATATAGACTAAAAAAACATCTGAAACTGCAAGGCCCAGATCTTTATACTCAGGTAAGGCGTTTAGTGCCATTTTTCCCTCTTGTTATTAGCCATTATGATGCCTTAAACTCAGATGAGCGACCTAGGGCCATCATGGCCCTCTTGTTCATGTTCTGGTGTTTTTCATGTTCTGTTCAGGGTGGCCACCGACTCTGGAAAACAGGGAAAAAGTGTGAAAAAAATTCCCTGCAGGGAAAAATCAGGGAATTTGAAAAATTTGATTTAGAACACATCCAATATGAAGTAGTGAAATCTAGAATTTAATCAATATTTCAACAATAAACCAATGAAATTATCATATTTGTTTAGAATAAGAAGTTAACAATAGTAGAAATGGCTAAACATGGAAAATAGTGGTAGTATATTTATGTACGCTATCACCACATTGCAGTAATTTTACTAGTAATTTGACAGTAAATGTCATGGAAAATAAAATTCCGGTCAGGGAAAAATCAGGGAAGTTCATTGAATTTTATTTTGAATTTCATTGGCGACCCTGTGTGTTTTGCCCATGTTCTAGTGTTTATCATGTTCTTGTGTTATTATGCTCTGGAGTTTTCCATGTTCTAGACTTTTCTACATGTTATCTGTGTTCTGGTGTTCTGCATGTTCTGCATGTTTGGTGTTCTCATGTTCTGTGTTCTGCATGTTTGGTGTTCTCATGTTCTGGTGTTCTAATGTTCTGGTGTTCTCATGTTCTGGTGTCCCCATGTTCGGATGTTCTTTGTGTTCTCATGTTCTGGTGTTCTCCATGTTACGGTGTTCTCATGTTCTGGTGTTCCCATGTTCTAGTGTTCCCATATTTTGGTGTTCCCATATTCTGGTGTTTCCATGTTATGGTGTTTTCCATGTTATGGTGCTCTCATGTTCAGGTGTTGTCATGTTCTGGTGTTCTCCATGTTATTGTGTTCTCATGTTCTGGTGTTCTCCATGTTGTGGTGTTCTTATGTTCAGGTGTTCTCCATGTTCTGGTGTTCTCATGTTCAGTTGTTCTCCATGTTCTGGTGGTCTTCATGCTCTCATATTCTGGTGTTCTCCATTTTCTAGTGGTCTCCATGTTATGGTGGTCTGCATGTCCTGGTGGTCTCCATGTTCTGGTGGTCTCCATATTCTGGTGGTCTCCATGTTCTGGTGGTCTCCATGTCCTGGTGGTCTCCATTTTCTCATGTTCTGGTGTTCTCATGTTCTGAAGTTTCCATATTATGGTGGTCTCCATGTCCTGGTGGTCTCCATATTCTGGTGGTCTCCATATTATGGTGGTCTCCATGTGCTGGTTGTCTCCATGTGCTGGTGTTCTACATGCTCTGCTGTTCTCTAATTTGTTTGAACCAGCTGGTAGCATGATGGAGTGCTGTTGACAGATCAACTGGTAGAAAGGTTGGAGCCATTTTACACCTGATTTATAGGCTGGGCTCATGTTTGATGGGTTGTTTCTGCTCAATTAGCTGCCTAGCCATTGTTAAAGTTAATCAATTAAGTCATTTACAAGCATGGAGTCCACTTTGAGGTCAGTTCCACATGGGAGGCTGTATTCCACATTGTTTGGGGCTACATTCCATATTGTTGAATTATAATGCTCTTGTTGACTCCTGCAAAGTTAATTCATCTAAAAAGTTCCCTTGACTGTTATAAAAACATTAATTTTGCAAATTCATCATAATAATTATGTAAAGAAAGTTATTTTATTTCTGCACGTGTGTAAGAAATAAGAATTGTTGTCCTGCATGACAAAAATAAACCCCCTCAAAAACATGTGCATGGTACAAATGCTTTCTCCAGTTGACAATGTTTTAGTTAAACACTATTGCTTAAAATTGATGATAATTATACTCATTTTAAAACTGTTCTGAATATAATAAATGTTAGCCATCATGGTAAAGTTTAATAACAGATATGCATTTTATTGAAAAGATATAATGATTTATGTCTTTTGAAGATTTTGGTTGCCACTATTTGCAGAGGTTTTTTTCATCACAATCCTTTTATTCTTCTTTAACCAAATTTGTAAACAAACTGAAATGAATAATCCACCTGTAAACTATGCTACTATTAGAATATTGACAGATTAGATCATTATTTGGTCTGCTGCCTTCCAAAATAACAATCCTGGTTGAGCTCAACTTTCCGAACCGAAATGCTTTTGGCACAGACCTTTGGATGATTCTTACGTCGACAGAATTTAAGAAATAATACAGTTCTTAGTGAATTTCTCTAAGTAGATTATAGGCTGTACGATATTCTTAGCTCATGATTTATAATATTAGATCTTAAAAACTATATTCGTCATTGGTGGTTATTGTACAAGTGAAAAAATGTATGTCCCCTAGTAAATTCCTTTATAACATTTCAAAACAACGACTGTCACAAATTACAGGTCGAGTTAATCCTAAAAACGATCATGTAGAGATGTTTTTTTATAGAATAAAGAATATGTCATTGAATAACTTGAGAAGAGACTTGACAAGGTGTGTCAGAAAAATACGCGTAATAGTTTAATATTTTTAAAACGTGTTTATAACAGAAAAATATTTTCTTACTGTGGTATACAGTAACTTTAACTTAATTGTTTCTGGAAAAATCAAAACAACGGTGCTTTTATTAAAAATATTTCAGTAATTTTATAAAGTATTATAAGCGTATCCCGGGGCAAAACGAATATTGAGCAGTATCATGTCATGTAGTTCCTTCCTTGATCAGAACTTGTTATGCATGAAAATTGCGTGAATATATGACGTTCGCACTGTAAGTCATCGTGTGTAAATCTTGACGTCATACGTCGGTACGTTTGCTCTTTATTACATGTTTTGTAAACCAAGTGCGGTTTTGTTTCTAACCAAAAATGACGTCTTTTTGCCGCTATCGAACAGCGGACAATTATACAACTTTGTGTGACTTTGAAAAATCACCGCAAGAGACGGCGAAAATGCTAAAAGAAGCCACAGGGAAAAAACATGTAAACATGACAACTATTTACAAGTGCCAGGGACGATTCGCTCAAGGAATAACAAGCACGGCGGACGAAGAGCGACTAGGTCGCCCGAAAAATGTGAACAGCAACGTCATTGCGGCGATTCAGGACGCTATTGAGAAAGACCGACGTGCAAGCGTTCGGTTCATTTCGACCATCGTGGGAATCAGCAAGACCGCCGTGCATACCGTGCTTGCTGATACGCTCGGTATGAGGAAAGTAGCGGCACGTTGGGTACCTCGGCTTCTAACCGATAACTATATGGCAAATTGTGTCAGGGCTTCTCAAAACTTCTTACGTCGATACAGGAAGCAGGGTGTTGAATTTCTTAACCGCATCGTGATGCGACCATGGTGAACTGGTTTGATCCCGAGACCTCCACAGAAGGCGCGGGTCACCAAGTCAGCAGCGCAAACCATGTTCATCATGTTCATGGACAGATTTGGCATGCTGCTTGTCCACGCCGTACCACAAGGCCAGATGATCAACAGCGAGTATTACTCGAAGGTACTTTTTCTATCCTGTTTACATTTAAATTTATTATTTAGTAGTTTACTGAACAATAATATAAATTATATACAGCAACTTACTTTAAAATGTGTTAGAAACAATTCTTTATTCGTTCGTTTAATTTGTATAGGTGCTCCGACGTGATCTTGTGAGGGCAATCGGCAAGAAGCGTCCAGGAACCGAGATTGAGAGTGTAATACTACACCAAGATAACGCCCCACCGCACGTCTCAAGGTCCACACTGCTTGACATAGATTTTTTTGGTTTCGAACATTTGCCTCACTCACCATATTGACCTGACACCGCCCCTATGGACTTCACTGTCTTCCCAGCCCTGAAGAAGGAGCTCCGCGGTACACGGCACGCATCGTGGCAGGAACTGGTCAACCATGTGAACTCAGTGGTGCGTTCTTTTCAGCCTGAATGGTATGCTCGTGTTTTTGATGACTGGATTCAATGACATGAAAAATTACTTGCGCACGATGGAGTGTACTGAAAAACTGTTACTGTGCAATTTTGCTTATCTCATATCGGAATGACGTTAATGTCATTTTGACGTCGTTATTTACTCAAACTGCCTCGCTGATCTAATACTATGCTGAATTGTTATTGCGATAGAAATACTTATTGTTGATCAAATTCAGCCATTTTTTGTGTGTATATAGATTATAATTGTATGTTTTAATAATGTCAATATAAACATAGTCTGATGTATATTAAAGATTTTATTAATGTACTACGCATATTTATCGGACACACCTCGTTATCTCTTCAAATTCACTTCCCAAATACAATTTTTCAGATAAAAATACTGAAAATGAGGCACGTCGTGGGAAAACTGGACTTAATGCATGTGCGTAAAGTGTCGTCCCATATTAGCCTGTGCAGTCCGCACAGGCTAATCCGGGATGGCACTTTCTGCTTTTATGGTATTTTCTGTTTCAAGGAGGTCTATTCTAAACATAAATCCACTGTAGGCGGAAAGTGCCGTCCCGGATTAGCCTGTGCGGACTGCACAGGCTAATCAGGGACGACACTTTACGCACATGCATTAAGTCTGGTTTTCCCACGACGCGCCATAAAGGTGGATCTTATATTTGAACCATTAACTCTGCCATCACCTCCTTGTGTCAACTGGGTATCATTTGGAATTCTATTCAATTAGGAACAGTATTTTGCAGGTAAATTTACTAAAAATGTGCATATTATATTTTCATCATAAATTCCAAACTCTGCCATCACAATAAGGAATTGCTGGGTACCATAACATTTTGGAGAATCTTCAGTCAAAAACAGTTTGGAAAGTGTGAAGGCTTATCAGCACAGAAAGCATGGCTTACTTTTAAAGGCAAGTTTATAGTAATTAGCACCTGTAGCAATCTTTTGTGCAACAGACTTGAAAATGACACTTTCTGTGGAGGTGTGGAGAGAAGGACCTGTTAGATAATTATTGGGTTTTCTGTGAACTACAGAATTTCCAAGTTTTGTCTGTTTTTCAACGGTTAGACGGCAAAAGTGCTTTTGGAACAAGAAGTGATTGTGGAGAAGCTACATTAAATAATGTACAAACAACAAATAAAAAAGCATGTAACAAAAAATGTGTGTTGTTCAGTTACTTTACCTTATCAAGTTGTTGTAGGAATTCTTGACATGATTAAATTTAACATACTCTGGTGTTTGGTTCAGTCAGTATAATTCGTTTATAGCATAAAACACATAGATTTATGGGATTTTATGTTTATAATTTACATCTTAGAGCAACTTACGGAATACAAATTTGAGATAATGAAATTTTATATAAAGCACTCGGGGGTATTAACGGTAAAATGTTAGAATAGAGCCAAAGTGGGGTGTTGGCAAGACTAAATAATTTTTAAATTGCTTGAAAATAATCTTTTTTTATGAAATCAATTTTTTAAGCAATTTCTATTGAGTTTATAACAATACCATATATTATGTTGTTTTTCCGCATTTAAATGTATTCATTGCCAATAAATAATTGATGTTTTGTATATTGCACATGCTCACATGGACATAATGTTAATACCCCCCCCTCGACCCCCACCCCCCGTGCAGTTTATTTACATTTAGGGGTCATGGACAAGACAATTGAATTAAATATTGAATTACTCAACAGTTCAAGAACAGCAATTTAATGAGGAAAACGTCTGATTGATCAAAATCAACAAAAAAGTAAGCGCTGTGATATAAATGCTTATTTGGATGGGGTGGCGGATTAAGGACAGTGGCGTATTTAGGCACTGCACCAGTACCAATTTGAATGTAAAGTTATCATCAAATTTATTATCAAGAAAAGAAAATTATTAATTATTTTGTTGTTAGTGTATTCATAATTACTAAGCCCTATAAATGGCTGTATTATAAAGCAAAATCTGCTTGATAGTTTTCTGTAAATATAAGAGATTTATTTAAAATCATAACTGGGTTTATGCTTTCCTATTTAAGCAAGTATTACTTGTTATGCTAGGTATGTTAAAAATGTGCGACAACTATTGTTAAAAATATACCAGAGTTTCAAGTTTGAGTACTTGAATCCAGTGATGTACCTTGAACAGCTGTTGTTATACGTATGTGCCAGTTTTGGTATTTTTTATATACTTCTTATTCCGATTCGAAAGTCATAAAAATGCCGAAATTCAGGATAAGATGTAAATCCAACAATGTTTGCTTTAGTAATTGTCATTAGGGAGAGAGATTAAGATCTACTGACATCAACAGCAGTCTCCAGCAATGCAGAGGGAAAATACATTATGAGGAATAAAACCATTTTTCCCTCACTTAATCTGTCAGCACTGATTTTTCCTAACTAATGGACTAGTTGGTTTTATGTTTATTTCATGCTTTTCTCATGTAGAAGGGGTGAAAGTGACAGACAAAACATGCTGTTTTCACGATTTTCGTTGATTTTCTGGGGGTTTTTCCTGACACTGCCCTCTATTCTACCGTTTTTTCTGAGTATTCTGCGGTGCTGTAAAATGGGTCCATTGTTGCTGTTTTCCATGATGGTAAAAACAGTGATGTCAGTTAACCACATAGATTGTTTTAAAATATTTTTGCATAAGATCGAAAGATTTTGTGTCATTTTTTCCAGACTGAAGTATGTACTATTTGTATAACAAGGTGGAATTTATGAGTTTTGTAAATTCCCATTTGCTACTAAGAAATCCATTCTCCTTCACAGATGGTTAGAAATTGAACTCATTAAATGAGGCGTGTTGTGGGAAACCTGGGCTTAATGCGTGTGCGTAATGTGTCGTCCCGGATTAGCCTGTGCAGTCCGCTCAGGCTTATCCGGAACAGCACTTTCCGTCTACAGTGGTTTTATGTTTAGAAGAGACTTCCTTGAAACAGAAAATACCCTAAAAGCAGAAAGTGCCATCCTGGATTAGCCTGTGCGGACTGCACAGGCTAATCCGGGATGACACTTTACGCACATGCATTAAGCCCGGTTTTCCCATGACACGCCGCTAATGATAAAATACATCAATACAACCAGATTTCCACCACTGCAATACTGGTGTGAAGAGACTGCTGCTGTCAGATTATGATCATAAAAAAGTTGTTATACACTTTATTTTGCAAGTTTATATAACAGTTGTTGCTGTTCTCATTGTCTTGTCTTTGAATGCTTATAATATAATAATACCACAAAATACAAACACATATTCAATCTTTTTTGAGACACTGTATAAAACAGTAGTTGTTGTTTTGTCTAATTTTATATTTGTATATTATTTATTTTAATTGCTCAAAACACATTTGAGAATTGTTCCTTTATTGACGTTTTAAATATTTCAAAGTCCATCAAATCATCATTCTGTATGTTTAATATCCGTCATGGAATGATTCACGTCTTGGAATGATTCACGAGCAGTTTGCATAAGTCCCGCCTGGACCATTGTATTTAGAAGTGTAACAATGTCCATTAGCTAAGTAAGAAGAATGAAACCATTGCTTAGCAACCAAATGTAAAACGATACGGCACAGCAGACGTAGAATATTTCCTAGTTCCTATAGTAGATGTCACATTATGTCCCCGGTGGAAACTTATGTCTCCATGTGTCTGAATTTTTCCTTCAAACTGGCGAAAAAATCATTCAGAATTAAACATCTTTTACATCATATTTTTTCTTCTGCATTTTCCTGTCGATATAAAATGCACATCCAGCCATCATAAAGCACAGAGGAGCGTTCAGAATAGCTATATAACTCATTATAACATTAACTAGCAGAAACAAAATGACTTCTGAAGAGAAGTGAACGTTATTTTAGCCACGTTCCAAATGAATATTTTATACAGAAGATAGAATTTCTGTTATTCAGAGAAACTTCTGACAAATTTCTGAAATAATGTACAATTTTGGTACAGTTTAAACAGATTTAATTGAGATATGTTAATTGTTAATGTGCTGTAATAATGTGCATATGTCAGTTATTTTATTGAAATCAACCATCATTTAAGAAATAATTTTCAATTTTGAGTTGTTTATCTGTAAATAAAGAACGATTTTGAGTTCCGATGCGACTATATATATTAAAGAATTAAACCACAGGAGCGTTAACGTTGGCAATTTAACGACTGAAAATTGTCTTCTTTGTCTAAAGAAAAAAACTCTGCGCATCGAGGATTGAGTGTGAAACTGTTATATCTGTTTAACATTTCTATATCAGATACAATAGTTTCACGCTCACAATCGGCATGTCACGTTAGAATTTTACTTAAAATATGAGAACAGCGAATACCCCTGTAAAAAGATTCAACAAAGTGCAATACATTAATGTGTTTAGTTAGATCAGAATGGTACATTAATGTCTTTGTATAGATCAGATTTGCTTGATGAAGATCTTTGATTTTTAAAGTATTTTGGAACACTATTTGGCCCCTTTACAAGTGATCCATTTCATGAAAAAAAAAAGTGTCTGTGAAGTGACCACAATTCATTGAATGTTATTTTAGTTTGATACTTAATTGTAAAGTAATTGTGTTCCCTTTTTCGTACCAAAAATGATCCCCCATTTGTTGAAGGAGTTTCTTTAGGTGAAAAATTGTTATTGTAATTATTCATTTATCTAAGATATCTTCAAAACTGTTTTTTCCCAACTTTTTACTTGCATAAATTTTACCGAACAAAATAATTGCACAACCAATGTTTTATTACCTGTCATTGTGGCTATGGGTCATTGTACTCAAAATGTACTTAATTTACCGAAATATATTGTACATCAGCGAAAATAGATGAACACGTGGAAAATCTTTGATATACGAATAACAACAGGCCTTTAAGCCTAATAACAAGTTATTGCCAGATACAAAATCGGAAGTATAATAGAGAGATAGCGGACCTTTGTTGCTAGACCTTTCATGCGTACTCACAACGTTCTATTAGATGAAACTTTGCGTCAAATTCACCATCAGTTTTAAATTGATTCAAAACATCATTACAATGGAGTAATTTGAAAATTTGCGAAGAACCTTTATAAATCACGGTACAGGGAATGTCAAAAACCATTGCAACTTTTCAAATAACAGTTTTATCTATTTAGATTTTCGCTCGAGATAAAACTTGCCATAAATACGATTATAAATTTGATGACATCGGTTTCAAGCCTAGTGAAAACAGCGAAAGCGGCAGACAGTCAATAAAACGACATTGATAATTAGCCTGCATTCACCGCATTATGTACGGGACAGATTAAAAAATTGAAGCCCTATTCATGCATTGATAAAAAGAAAATATTTGCCAATAGGGTACAGAAGGTGGTGATTATCGAGTACTCAGGGGCAGATAATTATGGGATCAATATTAAAGAAATATTGCGACATCCTGCTGTAACTAATTAAGTTGAATCGATGCCTAAAGCTGTGTGCAATCAATTCCTCTTGCTCTAATGGAACATGCCGTAGATGAAGGTTATGCATTTCACTTCAAATTTTAATGAATTTACTGGGGCAGGCCATTAAAAGGAATAATTTAATAACTTTTTACAAATGTATTTAAGTTTCTAATTGAAAAACACACACATGATAATTCATTCAAATTGTAAATTCACCTTTGTTGATATTTATATGACCGTATAAAATGTTGTTTAATCTTTCTTGTAATTTTTCTGTATTATCAATATTCCTTTCAAATTATTTAAAGGCTTTTTATGGTAATACTAATCAGGATATGTTTAGTTTTCATGCATCAAAATGTTTGTTTCAATTAATTTGTCAGTTATAATTTGTTTAGTATTTTTGAACTCAGATATGTTTTGCATATTAAAGCTAAAGCTATAAATTATTTTTGAGAAAAAACGACAAATATTTGCAAAACTAATGGTTTAAAACTTTATTCAGTTTTCAAAACAAGGGTCGTGCACATTCCCTTATGTAGATTGCATAATATTGAGCATTAAGTGAAAAATTTTCAGTTAGTTTGGAAACATGAAATGACACAATGCAATAAAAGAGGTCGTTCTTTGTGTGTATTTGCTTTCTTAAATTCGTTTTCATAAATATTAACAGGTGCCTTATAAGGCAATCGGAATTTGTTTCATTTAACATCTCAGATGTCATCATCACCTTTCAGCAGTCAAAATACCCTTTTAATAATCCGTTAATTGAGATAAGAATCTATATTGTTAAATGGTGAAAACAACATAGATCAATTTTACTGAAATTTAAGCAATCAGTATCTAACGTGAAATCAGAGAAGTTATTTGATTGTAATGAAGAGGAGGGCTCACACCCAGTAAACAATCAGACATGTGATTTCCTTCTAGGTTGGGTGTCATGTTGGGCTAAACAGCACTAATTTGAGCCGTGTCTCCATAGGTTACATTACATTTTAAGAAAACTTAGATGCAACTGGACCCCACAAAAGCTTTGTGGACCATGTTTTTCGTGTGAATGAAACAACAGGAAATTCGATGTTGCACTGACATGAAACTGCTGGGCTTTTCTCGCAGTATCCGACCAAACCCTATGCAACACCTAGTGTAACCCATGACCCGATTTCAAAAAGCGCCCGTTTCAGTCTCCCTGCTTCTGAAATGTGACTACACCCAGTAATTATAGCTCTGCGAGGTCTTTATTGCGGGCAATTCATGTGGAACTAAATTAAATATAGGGACCGCAGGCTAGTGGTGAAAAATGCTAGCATTATTTATACTTGAAAACGCTTGATAATGTGATGTGGAATTATATATGATGGTTGTGAAATCATTTAAATGCTCATGCTATACAGCAAGTTGGGTTACAATTTAATTGTGTTCTGGTAGAAGCTTAAAGCCCTGTAAGATGATGCATCGAATTTAGACATTGATGAGCAGTGTTTTTTTTAGTGCCAATTTGGGGCCGAAATTTTGCCCCATTTCCCTGCTTCAAAAGTATATATTTTTCCCCTATAATTACCTTAAAATTCCCCACAGCATGTAATCTTTATTTTGAAAAAAAAAAGACAAAAATTGGCTAAGATAGAGGAGTTTTCAGTAAACAATCCCAGTAATTTTTCATGAAAGCAAGTTAATCTCAGTTATCATTAGGAACAAAACAATTCATTAATGTTTTATAACAAAGGAGAATATAAACATTTAATCATGCTCTTCTAAAAAATCCCCTTTTGCCTTAGAATTCCCCATCTGAAGGGCACCGCCACCATTCCCCCAAAGGTGAAAAAAAACACTGTGTAGGATTCAGGATTGTTTGACTTAATATTTTATTAGTAAAAAAAATAAATGTAATTGAGTCTTAAAACTTAATAGCCGGGTCCAGCTAAATCAGTTGGTAGAGCGCTAGACTGTTAATCCGGGGATCGTGAGGTCCCCACCCCGGCCACATAGCTTGTGGGGGGATTGGTGATGAAATTATTTCTACTGCCATTCTCCCCCAACCTCTGATTCAAGTAGGGCATTTGTCACTTACTGGCATAGGTATGCGCACTTAGTGCTGGAAAACCGCTTAGATCGGCTAAGCTTGCCCAGGAAAAGTGTGAGTAGGTTAACTGAAATCCGTGATATAACTGAAATACTGTTAAAAACGGCGAAAAACCCCAACAAAAACAAAACAAACTTAAAACTTAATACAAAACTTCAAGCATAAATATTATGCAAGTTGATTGTTGAAGTTATCATGCATCCTCACTGGGGCTCAAAGGGTCAGGTTTAAACCCCATGGCACACCTCACAGCATTATGGTCTATGTCAATTATATGAAAATAATTTTCGACTATAATTATAATATTATAATATTATACACTCATGAGCCTTCATGTTCTTATTGCATTGTAGATTAACGACTTTATCAGGTAATTAATTCAGTTTATATTATGGTTTCCAGTAATTTATAGGGAAATACCAGTGAAATAAAATTGGTAATTCACTGTTTAAAACATTGAAAATTACCACTCTGATAATTTTCACTGTTTCATACTGGTTTCGATGTAAAACAGTAAATGAAACGAACCGTCAATGATGCCAGACTCAAAATTTTCAAATGAGTCCCGCAATATTTTCCAATAAAACCCACTTTGATAGCAATTAAAATGAAAACAAACGGTGGAAAAAGTATAAAATAAAAAGAACATTTCTATGATCGCTCGTGAATTAAAACCGAAACCAACAAATATCCTTGATTATATTTGAAACAATACGGCTGTTGGTGTAGCATTTTTGAATGTCTTTATATTATACAGACATTGAGTGCCATTCTTTCAATATAATGGGGTTATGTGTTTTTGATTTTGATAATGCTAAAATAATATTAATCCTCTGTGTTAAAATATCATCCCCAACTCATTGCAAAACTGTGATTATTTATATGTAAAATATAATAAATTTGTATAGTTTGGCACTAAGTAATCAATTGGGTAACTAAGGGTGTATCCCTTCTCCAGTTGTTTCAGTGTCACTCGTATAATTGTGTTAGATGATCACCTTACGATGTTTGCATGTCAAAAAGTGTTCCAGAAAGAAAACATTAACAAAACAATCCCCAAAATACCTTGTTTAAGAATTCTATTGGACGTAATGTTTTCTCAAAGTCCGCATTTCCTAAAGAATTTTTCTCCAACAGATCAGTTTCTCATGTATTCTGGGCCAGTATTGTATCGAAAATGCCTCTGTTTTGATGGGAGAATATCCATAACTTGGAAATCAAAACTTTAAAAGGCCTTTCGCAGTTTGACATTTTGAAAAACTGACTGACATTTAAATTGCAAATTAATGCCCTGAGACACCTAATGATGAAATTTTTCGAAATAGTGGAAATTCAGAAAACGTTTCCCTAACAACAGACTTTGCAAGCTTTTAAGACATTTTGTGGCCAAGAGGACATTTTTATGTGACACGTGAAAGTTTTCGCCAAGTTGGCAAGAGTGTTATAATTTATCAATTTTAAGTTATGTGTCAATAGAACTCATTATTGACAGGTATTTGTGAACACCTGATGATGTGAAATCCCACAAAAATACCTGAAGTTTCATATTGCATCATACAGTAAAAATGAATCAAAAGTTGGAATTAGAAATTCAAAAAAAAAAAGAAACTTCTTTAATTTGTGCTATTAATTACACATAATTATACAAGCTTGTGTAAGATATTGTTATAAAATTATTGATTATTTTGCTGTTGCACAGAAAATTTAATAATTTTGGTACTAAAATAAAATATACTGGCCTGATATGATAATTATATGAATATGATGCCATACTATTTCTTTGTAGGTGATTATTTTACTGTCAGAAACAGCAGTATTATAGAATATTTGTTATACATTAAAAATTGTAGCTTAATTTTCCTAATAAATATATACTCATTAATATTTAGTTGCGTATTAGAAATGTGTTTGAACAGTGGTACAACTGCGTTGCAGTCAGTTTGTGTTGTTTCCAATGATTGTTCGTTAATCACAGATAGCACTACAAGAAATATGTAAGGCTGTGAGTCGACCCCACTTGTGAACCACTTATGTACTTATATAATGCATTAGTCAAGTAATTGAAAACAATTCAAAGCCCCTATTTGTAAGGCAGAAATAAGGTCTTGCTGTGAGGAAAAATAACATGTATTATATGAACATTGTACGGAACAATTTTATTATGCCCCCCATCTCTACATGTATGTACAATGTAAGTCAAGTTTTATCCGACCTTCACCAAACTTGATGAAAATCTTTTTGGGCATAATATAATGTCGGTCAAGTTCGATAATAAACCAAATTGCCCCAGGAACTGGAGTTAATGGCCCTTGAATTATGTAAAATTAGCCTTTTTAGCTGTTTCTGCGCTCTAAGTCCAACAGTTTTTATCCAATCTTCACCAAACTTGATGAACATCTTTGTGGGCTTAATATCTCAGTTTTAAGTTCGATAATCAACCAAATCACCCAAGAAACTGGAGAGTTATAATGGCCCTTGAATTGTCGAAAATTAGCCTTTTTTAGCTATTTCCGCTCTCTAAGTCCAACAATTTTCATCCGATCTTCACCAAACTTGATGAAAATGTTTAAGGTCAATTTTATCTCAGCCAAATTCGATAATCAACCAAATCGTATTGGGAACTGCAGAGTTATGGCCCTTGATTTTTCTAAAATTGGCCTTTTTAGCAGTTTCTGCTCTCTAAGTCCAACAGACTTTTCACCCAATCTTCACCAAACTTTCTAAAGATTGCTTTTAACCTATAGTGGGCATAACTGTTTTACAAACAGCTCTTGTTTCTTTTAAGTTTAGAGTTCATCAGTGTCATTTATCCATCAATATATTACAAAAATTTCTATGTTATACCTTTGACATATTTTCTATTTTATACCATTGTTGATATCATTCTGTTGATATAATATGCTTTACTGTTGTTTTATAATTCAGTAAATGAATTCAAGTTTGCTTATGAAATTGTGTGAAATTGTGTTACCAACCCATACATTTAAATCAATTTGAATTACAAAAAACAACTCATTGTAACAGCATAAAGGGGCTTTAAAAGTAACCATAAGGGAAGTTACAAAGGACTGAGCGTTCAGGCCCTGGGATTCTGATTTTGTTTTCCAGGGACATTATTGAGATCAGTGATTTTTTAATGGCCAATTTTGGGCCAAAATTCAGCCCCATTCCCCTGTTTTAAAAGGTATATATTTTTCCCCTGTATTTACCTTTAAATTCCCCTCAGAATGTAAGCCTTATTTTGAAAAAAAAGAAGACCAAAATCGGACAAAAATTGACCAAGATTGAGGAACTTTCCTCAAATATCCCAGCAATTTTTCATCAAACCAAGTTAAAGAAGTTATCATTGGTAGCAAAACAATTGATTAATTTATGTTTTATAACAAAGTAGAATATAAACATGGAAATTTACTCATAATGCTTTTATGAAAAAAATCCCCTATTGGTGTAAAATTTCCCATCTGAAGGGCCTTGCCACCTTTCCCCCAAAGGAAAAAAAAACACTGGAGATCAATGCTGCTTGATATTTAGCACTATTCTTCTTGTGGAAAAAAGCACCAAAGTACATGGTTAGAGAATGTTGAATTGGAAGACCCCTAATTTTGACAAACTGTAGAGACTAATTCCCTACACTAGTGGAGCTTTGGTGGGCAAGTTCTGGACAAATTTGCAGCACTTAATTTTATTTCCTCCCATTCATTAAATTAATCTCCTATTTGCATGCCTTTCCCCCATAGGAGTAATGAAAGCATAAAGAAAACCCATTAAACCAGTCCATTGTATGGGTTTTGCATGGGATTTATAGTATAATTCAATTTAACAAGACCCAAATCTCTACCTTGTTAGCATAAAATAACAGTTTCCATTAAAACTCTTCATGAAGAAATACTTTGGAGCTAAGTGTTTTATTTATTTACTTACAAACAAATGCTTACAAAAGGAAAGAAATTATTTGTGATATTTTGACATATTTTTTGTTTTGTTCACACAGTTTTATCTACTATCAGTTATTAGGTCTGTATTTTATTTCAGAATTTTTAAACTAAAAAATTCAAATTGTCGCAAAAATTGCCACATTTTTACTTAAGTATAACAATGGAAATAATGACAATGATGCTTAATAATGACAATGATAAGAACAGGAAGAGGAAGAAGAAAATTTAGAAGAAGAAGACAAAGAAGAAGACTAATAATAAAAAAAAAATATAATGCTGTTCAAAGAATTCAACTCCATATCATTTTCAAGAAAGCCTATATATGACAATTGAAAATAATATATGGGCGTGTCGTGGGAAAACCGGGCTTAATGCATGTGCTTAAAGTGTCGTCCCGGATCAGCCTATGCACTCCACACAAGCTAATCCAAGACGACACTTTCCGCTTTTATGGTATTTTCTGCACAGGCTAATCCAGGATGGCACTTTCCGCTTTTATGGTATTTTCTGTATCAAGGAAGTCTTGTATAAAAATAAATACACTGTAGGCGAAAAGTGTTGTCCCGGACTGCTCAGGCTAATCGGGGACAACACTTGACGCACATGCATTAAGCCGGGTTTTCCCACAACATGGCTCATATAATTATTGTTTGTTTTGTGTACCAGACCATTTTCGGAAAAGAAAACAAATTAATCACAAATTTGGTCCCTTTTGATACAGCATCATATGCCATGTGCATACGATCTAGCCATCGTAAATGCCAGACATATGGCAAGAAACACTTGCACATATTTTCTTTCGCAATTTCAAATTTCCATTTCAGTGCAAGTCTGTCATATTGAATAATGGAGCTGGATCCTCGTGCAGTGGGGCCGGTATTGAATTGCACGAGTTTATGACAAATTGATGGATCATTTCATCATTCCCCCAATTTTCTTTTCTTTCTATCATTTCTCATAATTTCTCCTAATAAACATGGAATTTGACAATTTTCACAAACTCATTAAAATTTGTGAAACTCATTCTACATGGACTGCCCGAGTTTTTGATTTAAAGCTGTTTGTTTACAGAAATTTACCAGAGATAACTGTGCAAAATTAAGAAGAAGCTTTTATTGAAATATTAAACAATTTTGAACTGTAGGGAATCCATGGATATAGTAGGGACCAGTAAAAGGTGCCAGGGATGCAAGAGGGAACCAGATGTTTGAATGAATACACTGGAGGCAAAACTTGTGCATTATACAAACACAAATTGTTGCATGGTTTGTGATAGCACCAAAATATTGGTTGACAAGGGGAAAGGAAATCACTGTATTAGGAAACATTATGGTTGGGAAAACCAAAGATATGAAAAGAGATATGGTTGGGAAAATCAGTTGTTTGCATCGGGAATCCTATGATATACATGGGGAAATCAAGGCTATGCAAAGGAAAACCAATGATATACATAGAGAAATCAAGTCTGGGCATGGGATTCCCCATGGGATACATGATGGAACCATTGTCAGGTATTGGAAAGACAAGATAAATGCCAAAAGGCACTTATTGCAAGGAAATGAGTTTGGTTTCTTGGTGGAAAAACACATCCTCACAGATTTAAATATATGAGTGCTTTGGAGAAACCAATTTGAAAGGTTTTAAAAACCACTGTTCCAATAATGAAGGATTGAAAGGCCTGTTGCGAGCCTGACAGTCCATATCCAATGTACATTACATCACCTACCTTACTTAATTGGTATCTTCTCTTTATTTTTTGTATAAAAAGAAGTTGACGAAAAAAAGAACTCATGAGTAGTAACTTTAAACGTGCAAGCTCATTGATGGATTACTAAGAAATGTAGCTGGAAAGGTGCTCAATCATATTCCAACAATCTTAAGGAGCCTTTTGACAGCCATATCCAGGGGTTTGAAGAATCACCAACCAAGGTGGGGGAAATTGGTCATCATTGGAAACACAAGCAGGTTATTACTGTTTTTACTGCATTAATGTGATGCCATTTGAGCCTTGGAATGGAAATCTTCATCTTGATTGATCAGATATGAGCATCAAGTTGTTACTGACTACCGGTATTTAACAGGTTATACAGTCATGTATGTTGTAATACAATGTTCTTAATTAAGGATTGAAATTAATTTTGGTTGCGTTCATGCGATTATGAACGCAATGGTCAAACTGGCAAATCCATGATGCACGCTAGCGCTTCATGGATATTTTGCCAGTTTGACCATTGCATTCATAATCGCATGAACGCAACCAAAATTAATTTCAATCCTTATATTTACATTATATTTGGGATGATTTCATAGCATTCCTTTATATTGTTTTTGTTTAACATGCATTTTATTGCTATTCGTAGAGAAATATTACGCACAGCAGTTTTCTTATCGGAGCAGCGAAGTACCGCCCCTTGTAACTGAATTTCACAAAAAGATTGCAAACTACAATTAATAAAATAGTTTCCTACAAAGATGTCATTTTCTCATTATTTTACATTCAATTTGCTGCGACAAATGAAAATTTAATGTAAATATTATATGTCATGACATTTTTATTTTCCGTGCATAAATCATACAGTATCGCTACAAAACTAAAAAAGTAACTTAAACATTTGCAAACATACCTGCGACATCAAGAACTGCTATTTTGGCCGTTATAGCCAACAAGCACCAAACAATATTAATGCTTTAGAAAGTTTAGTATAAAATAAGAGGTGCTTTGTTAGTAAGACTACAGTAAATTCACATCATGAATGCTTCTTTACAGTACTGTACCACAGTTTAGTTCTGACACTTCAAAAATCACACAATTCCTAGGCTGAGGGTTTAACAGATCCTGGATAAAATCCTGTTTAATTATTAATACAACAGATAGAGACTTCTTACATGCTTTTAAATGCTTTAAATCCACGCTTATGTATCCAAATCTTCACTCTTTGAGAAAAATTCTAAACAATCCACAAATGACATTAATACAGTAAGCAAGTGATGACGTGTAAGCTAGGTCATCGATCAATAGTATCCACACGGGCGTATCGGGCGCTCTTTGCTTTGCCTGGGCATAACTTGTCTTAGAAAGGATAACATTTAATATAAATCTCAAAATGCATTTTTTTCTTATTTTACATGTTAAACAATTCATCATTATTAACTGTGATATAAAAGCACAATAAATTAGACGATCTACATGCATCTAGCAAATAGACACATCAATGTGAAATCAATTCCATTTTAAAGCTACGTTCGTGAACCGATGTTACGTCATGAAGATTTTCTGTGGTTGCTTCTTAGAAAAGTAATGTTTACCTAAACTACCATAACATGTACACATTATATGCTAGCGAACTGGCTTTGTTTAATAATAACACTTGTAGACCTTGCATGATAGAATCCTATCCAGCAAAAGTGAAAAAAAGTCAAATTGATTATTGTAGAAGTAGAACTGGAAAGAAATGTTCTTGTAAACGTATTAACTATAAAAAAACATGTAATCAAACGTTAACAATAAATGCAAAAAACAGTAACATTTAACAATATAAGACATCTAAGTTCATGTAAATATTCTTGTCGAAATATAATTTGCATAAAAATAGGACACGCAGATATTACTACGCCAGTGATTAGTCATTGCGTTCATACGATTATGAATGCATACCCCTTCCCTGATTTATCAGATATGAGCATCAAGTTGTTACTGACTACTGGTATGTAACAGGTTATACAGTCATGTATGTTGTATGTTGTTAATTGATGGTGAAGATTTTTATAAATAATTTTAACTAGTTTACCTCTACAGATATTGGTAGATATTGGTGTACATTACTGTGTTCCTTGTTTTAAATAAACAAAACTGATAAGTATTTAATTATAGAATTGGTGGTTAAAATAATAAAGAAAATTCAGAAAGAAAATTGAATAGGGTTAGGGTTAGTACAAATAATTGAATGACTAAAAAAATATATACAGTACTAAAAAAGGTATTTCATGACATGATTTAAAACAGAGTTCTGTGAGATTAGTTTTCCCCCACCCACACAATTTTAGTAGCCTGGTTGACCAAGGAGTGGACACACTGACCAGTGATGGACAGTTTACAAGAGCCAATTAATAAGGCACAAATTGCTCAGAATTTCCCAGGGGCATGGAAGAGGGTGAACTGTCAGTCATCAGACCTGTGGATTGTTTCCTTGGGAATAGTTATACTGTTTAAATTGTCATATATTAGATTTTGTTTGTGATTTTTATTTTCCAGGTTTATAACATTAACCTTACTTCATCAGAAGCTTTTGTCATGTCAGGGGGAGGGGGGGGGGTCAGTTAACCTACTCACACTTTTCATGGGCAAGCTTAGCGGATCTAAGCGGTTTACCAGCACTAGGTGCACATACGTCAGTAACTGACAACTGCCCTACTTGAATCAGACTATTAGGTAGGGGGAGAATGGCGGTAAACAATTTCATTACCAATCCCCACACAAGTTATGTGGCTGGGCTGGGGTTCGAACTCATGATTCACAGATTGACAGTCCAGCGCTCTGCCAACTGAGCTAGCCGGGCCGTGCCTTCATCTGAAGCATCATCATATGCAAATTGACACATCAGCAATGATTATTGACACCACTGTAATCTTAATCATTTATGTAGCACTATCTGTATTGTATGATTATGAGTATGACAAGAATTAAAAGAAATAGCCTAAGAAAAAGACGAGAAGGAAGAAGAATAAAACCAAGAAGATGAAGGGGAAGAAGATGATGATGAATTTTTATTCATGTTTCAGCAATATATATAATATATAGTTTATTAGCATTATATGTGGACTGAAACTTTCATGTTGTCAGTTACTGGCATAAGTATGTGCACTTAGTACTGGTAAACCAGCTTACCCAGGAAAAGTGTGAGTAGGTTAACTGACCGCCATTATATGACTGAAATACTGTTGAATACAGCGAAAAAAAAAAGAAGAAACTTTCATGTTACCTTTTCATAACCTTTTATCAGCCTCTGTTAGGTGTGGTATGGAGATTCAGTAATGATAAACATTTCATGGCCAGGGTACTTGGCTCCTCCCACTGATGTTATCTAAGGGCTGCAGTCTGATTGGCTGTCACTGTCACTAGCTGTCAGAACCCCAAATAATCAGCTGGTCATCAATTAGGTCATGATTAGTCTATGAGTAGTGCAAATAGACCCATAATTGGGGTAAATAGGGCCTCCTGGAGGGGTTATTGGCAGCCAAGGGGCCACCCCCAGACCCCTGCAGTTTTTTAATTGACATTAACTAGCCCCTGCTACCCCACTGAGCTTTCATGCAGATGCCATGGTTAAAATTTGCTGGGAAAATTAACATGAAAAGCAGTAGAGCCATAATCTTGGTGTATTTGAATTTTTCCATAGAGCACTATCACTTTGCAAATGATGGTTTAGTTTAGTCTGGGTTTGTGCATTTGAATTGTTCATTTTATAGCCTTTCAAGTCAAATGAATGAGGCGTGTCATGGGAAAACCGGGCTTAATGCATGTGCGTAAAGTGTCGTCCCGGCACTTTCCGCATACAGTGGATTTATGTTTAGAAGACGCTTCCTTGAAACAGAAAATACCATAAAAACTGAAAGTGACGTCCTGGATTAGCCTGTGCGGACTGCACAGGCTAATCCGGAACGACACTTAACGCACATGCAGTAAGCCCTGTTTTCCCACGACATGCCTCAAATATCATTGTAGATATAATAGCTGCCATGCTAAGACAATTTTCTAGGTTTCACCTATGCCTTATTGTAAAAGAATGTTCATGGGCTGTATTAAGCGGACAAAAATTGCATGCGCACATCAGATCAGTTGCACAATGCACTTTTAAAGTCTTTAATTTGAACACCATTCAGTTATCATTTGTTACGAATGGTTCCCTATTTAACATACTCCTCACAAATTCAATGAAAACATAAAAAACGACTTGAAAAATCACTGATACAGTCATAAAACTGAATGATCAATTCATGAGTAATTTCTATTTAAACATTTTGATGAGGGTACCACTTTGAAGTGTCAATAAAGGGGCAGTTTTCGGAAGTCAATCCACGCGATAATTGTATCAACCCCATTAATAAATCAGCATCTTTCATGTTGCTCTTTTCTTTTATGAAGTTTGTCTCTTTAGCTACTATTGTCACCCGGCGTCTCCATGGAACCAATACATCAAATCAAATTCTGTTGTAAAACAGCAACACCAACTTAACTACTTGCTTTGAAAGCAAAGTCTCTAGTGTTAATAATGAAATGAGGGATTTGGGAATTTTTGTTTGAACGATGGGGAATACAATGTTATTATTTATAAGAAAATTGTAGTTAAAATGTTCAATAATATTCATTATATGAGTTTCATTGTTCAAATACTATTGGTGTTTCATTCGCGTTATGTTGCAGATTTTATTGGAAAATCAGTAAAAGATATAATAATAGTAAAAAATGATGACAGAGAGTAAAAAATAATAATACAGAGATTAAAAAAGTATTAAGTACCTTGAAAAACTATCATTATTTTTATAGTAAAAAAAATACTACTACTGCTACTTCTACTTTTAATACCGGTACTGCCTAAAATGATAACTACTTACTTAATACCACTAACAATAATTATACCATACAGAAAATAAAAATAGTATAACAAGAAGACTAATAAGAGTAGTTATGTTAACAAAAACATACAGTGAGTAAAAATAAATAAATAAAACATACTAAGTAATAAGGATAAAAATAATAATATTAATAACAAAATAAATAAATTATAATACTTTAATAATAATAATAAAAATAATGATAATAATAATAATAATAATTAATAATAATAACATACATAATATTAATTTTTTTATATTTAAAAGTAACAAATATATAATGATAAAATTGTATACATGTACATCAAATTTTAAATCGTTAAAAATTGTTTGCAGTAAGTAAGTAATAATTAATCGAATGGAACTTCCTTTAAACATCTTACTATTATTTAAGATACCCTCACATAGAGTAAAAACCATCAGCTATTTCTTGAATCTTTATACAATGCTTTTAGATCTCCATCTCTTGGCTCGTGCTTTCATCAGTCGAAAACAGCCAACGTCTTTAGTACTCAAGACGCATGTAATGTCCTTGTAATTGTCGCATAACTTACGTCAGTGCTGCGCTAATCCTTGGATTTCAGAAAGACAGACTGCCGGGCCAATAAGGTGTTGTTTCAGCAAATTTGATCCGAAAATGTTTTGAAACGGGAGCTGGCTATATTTCGCTTTTTTTAAAAACGCTGGCAAGATTATAACATAGGAGAAGTACCAGGGGATCTTTGGTTTGATCTATCTGTGAAGACAGTCAGTGTGTGCTTGTGCTAAGATGGGATTATTTGCTTTTATTATTGCATTTTATATTAAGCATTTCACAATGGATTAAACAGTGATAATTACAGGAAATATTTGTCTTCCTTTAATTTTGGTAAGAATTTGTCATGTTTACCTCAGGTGTTATGCTGCTGCCCGTGATGATGATGATGATGAAGATTCAGCAGTTGTTGAGGCTTATGATTAAATGATAAAAAGAGAACATGTAATACAAAGATGATTATAGTTTTATACATTCATGTAGATAACAATTTGAGTAAATATTTACTAATAGTATCTTTTATAATAAATAATGAAAAATGTAATATTTTTTGTATTTTAAATAACATCATTAAATAAAAGATGAAAGGATTTTTCTTAGCAGTTTTCTCATTGTATTATTTCTGTAATTATGACAAATTAAAATCTTTAAAAGCGTCCAGTCCTATTATTAACTGTATTTACAGTTTTCATTTGGCCAGTATTTGCTTTAAGAAAATCCTTACAATAAAATTCTTTCATTTATTTAAGAAACGTCGGACTGGAAATTAGTTTAGGTGTTTTATGAGATTTCAATTGTTAAACTGTAATTTTGCTATCATTTCGGGTTTGATGTATGAAAGGTTCACATGCAAACGTTGTCGGATGCGAAGCCCAAATTTACGCCTTAAATACCTCGCATTTTCTGAGTCCAATTCATCGCAAGGAGGGGCGCTTTTGTTCTGATTTGAGATGTGATTTTACGTCGGAGGCTGATCATTATGGTGCATTGTACGGACGTAGAAAGGTCGTGAGGTATATTTCCTTAAGACGCAGTTAGCTGTGAGAATAAAAATTTGAAGTCTTGATTTCGTATGAGTAAAAAAATTACTACATGTATGAGAATTTTTTAATGGAAACAAATCCCACCAAGCTTTTCTTAGTTTTCTTCCTTCTAGCTGAAGCATGCATTTTTTTCAACTTATATGAAATAATATAACATAAGATTTTTCATTGTTATAAGTACTTTATTAATTGTTCATGTTTTGTTAGTTTATAGGGGCAAACATTAACAGTTAATTTTGATGATTATGATTATTTGAAATTTATAGCAACGTAACTTGGTTGTTTAAGGCCCAACTTCTTCAGTTTTTAGAATATTGCAATAACATAACAGAATAAAATATGTATACCATTTGCATTTTCTATATAACTTCCATCTGAACAACAATATTAATTTTTATATTTTTAATATTTATTATTTCTTATTTTTTACTCCATATGATAAATAAATAAATAAATAAATAAACAAACAAACAAATAAATACTAAAAAATATGTAATTGTATAAAAGAAAAGGTGTGAGCATGCCCATTATATTAAGAATTTTGTTTATATAATATAGACTAATATTAATAAATTTCCTTGATAGAATACAGAAATGGTAGGTACTAATTATTGTATGTATGCGTTCTTACAGAAATTAATTTGGAACCAATGCGTAACATATACATAAATAGAATTGGCACTGTTAATGCATTATGTCAGACAAATTATTTATAATTTTCTCCGCTTCTTGCTAAATGTTAAATAGCATTCGATAATTGTTTTCGACAAATAACATGCTACCTTCCAAAATAGTAATAACAATTATCATTTTATTTGTCTACCAGTATTTACATAAGGAGAAAGTTATGATTGATATATGTTGCTCCTAGCTCTGCTTTTCAAATCACTGACAATGTGGAGAATTGTAGGAAGACATCTTGATGCTTATCAGCAGAAGTAATTGGTGTCCGTATCTCAAAATTCCAAAAGTAATTGCTCTTTAAATGCATAATTGGACTACATTTATGCTAATTAGTCAGATTAGAGCGATTTCAAACACCGATTTATCATTTAGCTGTTTGATCTATATTTGGTCCTGCGATCTTCAATAGGTCAGAAGTTTTAAGATTGCATTTTTTTGTCTGTTTGAAAAATTGACCTTGATAGATTTGGAATGGTGTAATGAAAAGAATTTGTGTACCTCATTTTAAGCAAATCAATTAGAAAATTGTACTTCTTCATTTGGGTGACTTTATTTTGTATGTATGCTGAGCAATACTTGTCATTAAAGTAACGAATTAATTACATGTTTTGTTTAAAAATTGCATAGATTTAAGTACAGGAAATACAACAGTGCTATTGGTGTGTATAGTAATGCAAAATTAAGAGAAAACAATAACAAATGCAAAACAAAACAAAAAACAAGCATGACACTTGTACCAAAATTGGTATTGGTAAACATTAATTTGTAAAGACAGAGAACCTTTATTAGTATTTGCACTCATCTGTTATAATGTTTAATTATATAATATTTTAAGCCATACTGTATTTGAAAATTGTGTAATCTTGGAGAAGTTGATAATGTTGTTTTTCATTTGACTTCATACTATTAATTGTGAGACATTTAATTAAAAAAAAGATCTTTCAAAACATTTTTGTCCAAAAAATATTTCTTTGTCTTAGACTAATATTTTAAGTACAGTTTATTCACATATTTTGCAAGAACTTAAACGAAATTAAGCCAAAAGTTTTTGTTAATACATTAAATGTATAATTTACACAAGAAAACAAACAGTTTTTGTTAATGGCATTGCATGTTTATTATACACAAGAAAGCCAAGCATTTTTGTGGTCAAGTGCTGGATTTAAATCTTGTTACGTCCCAGGTACAAATGACAAGCTTTGTACAACGCCTTGATTTACTTTTAACGCCTTGCTTTACTTTGAACGCCTTGCTTTACTTTTAACGGGTGTTTGTTGACGATTAGGATTTACCATAGCCTATCTGTACTTTTAACAATATTTGTTTACCATTTTTCTTTTACCATACATAGCCTGGTTTTGCTTTTGACAATATTTGTTGACCTTAACTGGATAAGGTTTGATACCCTTTCATGAAGATGTGTTGGACTTACCGGGTGAAGTACCCTCTAAAGTTGATGTTAATGACCAGTGTGTGTGGACACTTGGGATTAGATTGGCTGGATTCACCTGAGATGACCGCTGTGACCTTGCGCCACTTGACCACAGCTTCAGTTTTCAGTTTTTTCCACTTTACCTCAGTAGGTCACGGGACCAAACTGTAGAAGATTTTTCAGTATTAACCTGAGATAATATTTATCTTTGTTGCTGTTGTTGCTACTGTTGTTGGTGGCAAACTGTTAATTTTGTTACAGTCACCTGACTGCTGCCTGATATTGCATTTACCTCTGCCACTGTTGTTGTTATTGCTGCTGTAGTTGTGATTGCTGCTGCTGTTATTATTGTTGCTGCTGTTTTCATTGTTTTTGCTGCTGTTGTTGTTGTTGTTAGTGCTGCTGTTATCGTTGTTGATGCTGCTGTTATTTTTCGCTGCTGCTGTTGTTACTCTGTTTCTGTTGTTATTGCTGCTGCTGTTGTCGTTGTTGCTGGTGCTGTTATTGCTGTTGTTGTTGCTGCTGCTGCTGTTGTTACTTCTGCTGCTGTTGTTATTGCTGCTGCTTTTGTCATTGTTGCTGTTGTTGTTGTTGGTGCTGATGTTGTTACTGCTGCTGCTGTTGTTATTGCTGCTGCTTTTGTCATTGTTACTGCTGTTATTGTTGTTGTTGTTGTTGCCTCTGCTGTTGTTATTGCTGCTGCTGTTGTCATTGTTGCTGCTGTTGTTAGTGCTGCTGCTGTTGTTATGGCTACTACTGTTGTTTTTATTGCTACAGCTGTTGTTACTGCTGCTGTTGTTGTTGCTGCAGTTGGTACTGCTGCTGATATTGTTATTGCTGCTGCTGTTGTTATTGCTGCTGCTGGTATCATTGTTGCTGCTGTTGTTATTGCTGCTGCTGTTGTTACTGCTACTGCTGTTGTTGTTATTACTGCTGCTGTTGCTGTTGTTGTTATTACTGCTGCTGGTGTTTTTGCTGCTGCTGTTGTTATTGCTTCTGCTGTTATTACTGTTGTTGTTGCTGTTGTTATTGTTGCTGTTGTCATTCTGGCTGCTGTTGTCATTCTGGCTGCTATTGTTATCCTTGTTGTTGCTGTTGTCATTCTGGCTGCTATTGTTATCCTTGTTGTTGCTGTTGTCATTCTGGCTGCTATTGTTATCCTTGTTGTTGTTGCTGTTGTCATTCTGGCTGCTATTGTTATCCTTGTTGTTGCTGTTGTCATTCTGGCTGCTATTGTTATCCTTGTTGTTGTTGCTGTTGTCATTCTGGCTGCTATTGTTATCCTTGTTGTTGCTGTTGTCATTCTGGCTGCTATTGTTATCCTTGTTGTTGTTGCTGTTGTCATTCTGGCTGCTATTGTTATCCTTGTTGTTGCTGTTGTCATTCTGGCTGCTATTGTTATCCTTGTTGTTGCTGTTGTCATTCTGGCTGCTATTGTTATCCTTGTTGTTGCTGTTGTCATTCTGGCTGCTATTGTTATCCTTGTTGTTGCTGTTGTCATTCTGGCTGCTATTGTTATCCTTGTTGTTGCTGCTGCAGTTGTTGTTGCTACCAAACTGTTCAAGATTTTTGTTACTCACCTGAATGACACTAAGTCTTTGATAATACCCTGTTGTTGTTGCTGCTGTTGTTGTTGCTGCTGTTGGTGTTGCTTCTGCTGTTGTTGCTGCTTTTGCTGTCATTGCTGCCAAACATTTGAAGACTTTTGTTACAGACACGTAACTGAGATTTTATTTATCTTTGTTGCTCTTGCTGCTGATGAGGTTGTTGCTTCCAACCTGAATTTGTTACAGTTACCTGTCTGAGACTGTATCTTTGGTGTTGTTACTGCTAAACATGTTGCACTGTTGATGATGATAATTATTTTGATGGTGGTTGCTTATTTGTATTGTAAATAGGTTTGGACTTATTTTAAATTTAACTGCTTGTTGTTCAACTGAGTATGTTGCCAAAAGGTTGTTAGTAAGGCATAAAAAAAATTATATGTTTAACTGGTTAACTGACCTACCCTAAAAAAAATTCCCAGACCCTAGAACATTTTATTGGGTTTTTCAGATATGTTTTTGTTTTGTTTACCTTTTTCAATAATGTAATGTGTTTTTGGATAAATAAGTGTTTTGTTTTGATAGCATCTACTTAGAAACAATGTTTAAGGATATTACTGATACGTTTTGAATATTTATTCAGTTTTAAAATGTTCAAGTTGACCATTTACCCCCCAAAAAAAAAAAAAAAAAAAAAAAATCCTGACCTACCTACCCTAACTTTTTTGGGCATAAGCTTTTTTACGCCTAATATAGCTTGTTGCCAAACAATGTCGGTACATGTTTATTTCCCCAGAAAGTATGTATTCAAGTGCTTGTTGTCCTGTGCCAGTATTCACAAAGCTCCTAAGGGAAATCTTAACTTAAGTTGTACGTAAGTGATAATTTCAGATCAAATTTTCTATGAGAAATCCAGTCATTTCTGTTAACAAAAGGGCTAAATACTTTACATCTAAGTAATATTGACTAGTTTAAAACACTTTAATGTAAAAAAACCTATACATGAAACAGCCAGAGACTTAAGGAATTTAATGAATTTAAGACATTTACTTAAGTTTTCCCTAAGGAGCTTTGTGAATACGGGCCCCTGCAGTGAAGTATTGAAATAATTGTTGCACATTTATGTATCTAAGTGCTTTTGGTCTATTTAGTCCATCTTATTGATTGGTGTCTAAGAAAGTGTTGAAATGATTGCTGTCCAACAAAGTCTTAAAACTGTTGATGTTCAATAAAGACTTTAACTGCTTGTTGCCCAGGAAAGTGTTTTTTTTGTTACCAAAATACTCCCAAAGTTTTGTTTGTCTATGAATGTGTTTTGTTTCTCGTTATCAAAATTCTCCCAAAGTTTTGTGGTATAAATAAGTATTTAAGATCTTATTAACCAAAAACATGTTGTGATTCTGTTCAAGACATTTATTAACTTCTCCAGCTGAGCAGTAAGCATTGCTTTCCGGAATTTATTCAATCTGCATTCTTATGAAAATTTATTATATATTTATAACATTAAACTATAATTTCATAAATATAATATAAAAAAATTATTTACAAAACAACATTTTTATGGCAGTGTCACCTCTGTAAAGCTTCAGTACATGTGCACTGTAAAATACACGTGTTGTACAGAATTTGTTTCAGGAAAATCAGGATAAAAAATTATGAAGCATGTATTATCTTGTAATTGTTGATCAATGAAGGACTGACTGATGACAAAAGAAAATGTTGCACCAGTCTGCAGACTTTTTGTACATGAAATGATGGTGTATTATCCATCTCCTGCATTTGCACCAACATTATTTAAAAAACATATTATTAGTATTCTGTCAGATAATAATTGTTATAAATGTATATTTGCGTAATAAGAATTGTCAAATTTGGAAGTAATAATTATTTTAATAGGATTGTTTTCCTCGTATAATAGGATGAAAAACTTAACATTTATGTAGTAGTTTACAGTTTTCACTCTTAAGCTTTGCAGAAATAATTCACTACAATAATTTTATAACAATTTATACTTTTAATATCTGTGCTGAAAAGAGAAGAAAATTGGTGTTGTAATATGCAGTTAATAATATAGTTATATGGAATTATAATTTTATAGTTTTGCATCACTCTGCACCATATTTTATTTATAACATTTTCTGTAATTAATTTATAATTGTCAATGTAGTTTTATAAAAATAGTCCCTCCTAAGCAGCAATCAATACAATACCACAAAATGATATTTATCGTTATGTTTGTTTGACTGTGCAAAAAAATAAAAACATTACATTTGCAGATTTTGCAGATTTGGTAATCCATGCTTGTGAACCCAACATTTTTAATTCTTGGTACATTATTTATTTTCATTGTCAGAATAATTATCTACTTTCCAAGAACATTTTAAGAACCTGAAAAAAATCATTGAACATGGTTTTGTATCCAGAGGTTCATATTTTGGCCTTAATCCCTCCCATATCTGCAAAGGTTAGATGTGCAATCAGTTTCATTGGCCGTGATGGGGCACCTGTATTCTAGAAAACACAAAATATATCATTTCTTCCAGGCCATATGCTTAACAAAATTCTACCTTACAGATTCTGTCTACTTAGAATACACTCATTGAATAGACCTTAGAGATCGTGTGTCCTCTGCACAGTAGGGTAAAGGATTGTATAGGTTTAGCGAAGCAAGTCTGCCGTAAATATCTTGGATACCTTAAATCTCATAGGCCAATAATTAGCAGTGAGTCCCACCAGGTTGCTGTAATTGACAGCTGCTAGGCAGAGAGCCGTGGCATTCATTGACAGTGGGGAGGCGTGGCCTAGAGGTAGGCGGGACTGGGCTTGACAAGAGGCATGTCAGTATTGATTATTGGCTCCTCCCACTGCCATGGCGTATTCTCTCCTTGGTCAGTTGATAATGAATGCTTATTGAAAAGCTATTAATATTTACAGCAACCAGATTAATTCATACCCTGGTGTTATCTGGATACAGTGGTTGTTATTTTATGTGCTAAGGGACTGTATATTGGTGGATTATATATAAGCCAAAGTAAATGTTGTATAGGAAAAAAAGGTATTGCAGCAGACATTGAATGAGGTGCTTGTACAATAACAGACGGATATTTCACAGGTTTTTATGGATATCAGCAGAGCTTCATCACTGTAAGTCACTGGGTTTTATAGATCTTTTCTGAGTGGTCATCCTCCCAAGTTCTGCCCAGTTGAGATCATTTACATAAATTATGTCTGGCAATCTGTGAGTCAATATCAGAGAAGCTAATTCTGTTCTCAAATACATACTCTATCCATGGTGTATGTTACCCAATTAGTGTGATGATGGTTACTGGTATTTATTAAAGTGTATTTGTTTAAAGTTATAATTTCATAAGTTCGCTTATTATTAAGATGACAAATTTTAGATGCAGATTATTGTGCAAATTTAGAGTGGAATTTTAAAGTTGCGTTATCCGAAAGCATATCAGGTTGGTGTCTTATGTTTCATTCTAGACGCTAAAATCAGCGTATCGGGTTTACAACGGCAGCAAGATTATGTTGCATGTAAAGTGACAAAATTACATTTCTTCGGAAATATAATCAGTATCGGTGTTCCCTCAGCTTAAGATCTAGTAAAATTCTTATTCACAAAAATAAAAAGGATTAATTTCTCCGTATAAATTGTGTTAGTTTGTATTAAGGAACAATTGTGACTTTTTGAACTTTTGAATAACCTGTAACAAGAAAGAATGAACAATAAAGACTTCATCTTATTTATGTAAAATTTATACATAGTATCTATTATTTTTTATGATTAGTAATTAAATTGATTTAGAAATTTAAGTGAGTACATTTGTTTCCCATTTAAGTCATATGTTTTGGCTTTATGTTTTCATTTGTAAATATACACTGGAATTGAAATACGGAATAAAAGATATAAAAATTGAAATACGGAATAAAAGAAAAATAACACTCCTTGATATTTTTGTGTTTTAATTTCAAACAGGGTGTACTTTGTGATTTGGTTATAATTAATGGCTCAATTTCTCGTTCAATACATGTAAGTGGTAGGTTGGTTTCTGAAGTTCGGCTTGTGTAAACAAACTTTTTAGGCCTTTTGATAGAACTGGAGTGATCACAATGTCAAGTCCTGCAACTAAAAATAGAAATGGTTTATTCTGTATTGAAACACAATTTTTCAATTTTTGTGCACTTTTTATGGAAAACTTTACCAATAATAATAATAATAAATAATAATAATAATAAAATATATAATTACAGTTGCCAGCTTCTATGCCTAAAAAAAACAAACAACTTAATAAGAAGTTTATTTATAATTTAACTCAATAACAAATCACACGAATTTTAATAATATTTTGTGTTTTCATCCATAGACATTTTGTGTATGCAATGACGATAACACAATACATTTTTAGTCATTGTTTTACAGAACAATTAGAAAAAAAACAACTGAATGTTATTATTTTTTTAATTAGAAACACACATTGTGTGACACTTTACATATAACCTTACAAAAGTGTTTGTGATATTTACTTTCGGTAAATAATAATAATAATAATAACAATAATCACAATTTTAATAATGTTTAGATATTATTTTGTTGTAATATTTAAACTCAATCATTTCAGGGTAACTATTTTATTCCACTCTTTCTTAAGTCACATAGACTACCCATCTGTAATCACCAAACTTTCCATTATATCACTTTGAATATTAGCAGTAAGCATAGTGGATTAATTGCTGGGTGTTTCTTATTAACAAAATTATATGAGAGTTGTTAACAAAATATCAACGGACAAATGGCTTTAAATCATGTCTGTTATGTTCCATCTAAAACGAAAAAAACAAAACAGTTAAGGAATAAATGTCATAATTTATTATTCTCATTTTATACAAAATACAAGTTTGGAAAATTAGCTAGGATACAATTTACTGAAAACACATTACTCCATACAGTATAAATGACAATGCCCTTAAACCCACAGCACACTTTTGACCTGAGATTGTTGTAATTATTTATGATAAAACCATACTGTATTCTGTAACTTAATAGAGGTAACTTATTTGCGGCAGGACAAAAGCATTTATTTCATACTTCAGTCCTACTGCTGTAATAATTAATTGCTGTAATTAAATTATGATAAATAAAAATAAAAAAAATAAAAAAATCAGTAAAAAAATTATATGCCTGAATTAAGGAATAAAATTTGAATATTGTTGACATAAATTTTGAATATTGTTGAAATATTTATTTCATTTAATGTTTGAACGACATGCAATGCAAAAAAAACACAGTAAAAGTAAAAATCATTTGATATTCAGGCATTCTAACTATGAATGCTTGAACATATATACAACAATTTGATTTATTTCAGTCTTTTTACTTAAATCCCGAAGAACATGTTCAAAATTTCAAAAAAGCTATGCTTGTGGTTGGCTGATTTTGTGTTGTTTCTCAAAATAGATTACATTTTAATCCAACATTTATTAAAACCTACACAGGCAGTGGTTCAAAATAACAGCACATTGTCTGTGTTTACTCCAGAAGACCTCTGCATTGTTATCAAACTAGGGTCTTGTTTTATTATGATTTTCACAATTGAAGAGCTTCTTGAAGAGCTCTTTTTGTTCTCCGGTATTGAAGAGTACCCCCATGATCTGTATAAAGCTGTATGGATCTTCAGGCTATGTCAAAAGTGCTAGCATATTAAGGAAACATCTAAATTTCCACAAAATAACATCACACTTGTTGGTTTATCAAGGGGAACTTCTTTTTCAGAATTTTATAAATTATTGAGAAATTTTAAATTTTCTTTCAAATAACGTGTTTATAATAATTTTTTTTCCGTATTTGTATCAATCATATTCTGTATATTCTTGGTATTTAAAAAAAAAGAAGAAAAATCAATTATTTCACTGGAATGTCATTTAAAAGCCTCATTAGAAACCTAATAAGTAGTGGTTTATTAAATACTTATAATATGAAAGTATTTCAGTATTAAATTTCATAGTATCAATTGTTTTAGCAAACAGAAAAAAGTAATTCCAAATTTTAAAATTATTGCAGAATATTAATAAATACATTTATTATATACCTGTTTAAAATCTTAACAAAATACATGCTGTATCAATCGGTGAAATACATGTCGTCTGAAACAAAATCCCGTATTATGCTACTCGCTATTTTTCCGATCCCGTATTACCATACTAGCCGGACTACTTTTTTAATGACGTCATCATAGAGTTATGTAAACAAATGTAATTTATACCTACAATGATTAGTCATCATCGTAGTTTTTAAACAAATACAATAAGGTAAATGCACATTTGAAGTTTATTGTGGTATATAATAAAAGGAATATTACTCTAGTCAATTGTTCCAAGAGTATGTATTAGTCTTGTGGCTTATTTCATATCACACTCGAGGCTCCGCCACAACACACATCACACAAGCCACTCGACTAATGCATACTCTTGGAACAACTGACTAGCGTAATATTCCGTATAAATACATGGTTTTAAAATAATACAAGAAGTTGTCTACTGTGAACTTCTAACATTAATTGTAATCTGAAAAACAAAACAAAAAACAAAATGAAAACTATGTAGAAGTATAATTATTAGACCATTGATATTCTAAGGGCATTATACAGAGGCAGTAGTTTATATTTTGCCACGTTCAAAGTGTAAAATTGTGTCATCATTGACTTTAATCCTTTGCAAAAAATGCCAGGAAACATTACCACGTTGACATGTTAGACTTTGATTTGCTTTTGTCTCAGTGCCAGGCTAATTATTTGCCACTTCAGCAGTTAAATGCATTAAAACTGTTGACAGCATAGCTGTTTTCATTCTACTCTAGGTGTTTTGATGTCACTTCTGTAGTACTATGGGTAATATGGCATCCCCCGTGCACACCTTGGTAACGGGTAAGGGGTCAGGTGAGGCATCAGTTGAGGTGTCGCAAACCGCAGGGAGTGCTGATACTGACAGTGTTGATACTTTGCACATAGTGCTGCTCTGTAATTTAGTCAGTGCATGATCTAAGTAGCAGTGAAATTCTCTCTAATGTTGTCAAATGATGTTAATGTACCTACTTGTAGTCAGTATATTTTCAGTTTCAAGTAGTTATGTGAAGTGTGTGATTTGGAAATTAGTTGATGTAACATGAAGTTACAATGAAGATGTCTTCCTTGAAGCATACCTGAGTTAAGTATGTTACTACTAATAATACACTATTTTCAAAAATATTTAAGGTCAACTTGCTGCGTCAGAAAAGGTACAACTGCGACACATGATTTTAATTCCTTGTACTATAAATGCTTGATGCTGGCTTCCCCTGTGAAATGTTCATGAATTAATGAATAGTTCAGTTTGTTCTTCTTGAACTGTTCATGAACTAAATGCATGAACTTTTCATGAACAATTGATGCAGGTTAAATGGCTGGTTCGTAAAAAGTTCATGAATGTAATAATTTATGAACACTATTGGTTACATTTATGAACCATTCATGACTTCATGAACTTCCTCTCGCAAGGGTTTGAATAGTTAATGTTGATATTGTTTATTGTTTTTTTGACGAAAAGTGCATAGTACAAAGGATTCTGGTATGCATTATGCATTTCGAGGGTTGAGCGTGAAACTGTTGTATATGCTTAACATTTCTATGTCAGATACAGTAGTTTCATGCTCAACCCTCGATTTGCGTATTACCTTTGTGTAATAAATATAATCTTTCCCAGGTTTAAAAATAACATTGAAGAAACTATAAAAATCCTAATGGAAAACATCCTGTTATGCAGAATCTGTTGTAATGGTATTATGTTGCAGTATCGAATGTTTGCTTTACACATCTAGAAAAAAATTCACAAAGGTTTGTGTTTATTTAAAAGAAATGTTAGTTTGTATAACTCAGAATATATAATAACTAAAAACGCAAGTCCAGGTAATTTGCATTATTTCTGGTTACGAAACATAAGTAGTTACCAACCCCTTTCCTTGTAAAATATTTGCTATGTCTTGAATTAAAACACTTTTTTGGACAATAAGCAGACTGGCTTTACAGTCTATAATTGAGGCGTGTCGTGGGAAAATCAGGCTTAATGCATGTGTGTAAAGTGTCATCCCGGATTAGACTGTGCAGTCCACACAGGCTAATTTACGCAGATGCATTTAGCCGGAAGGTTGATGTCTCAACAATCACTGATAAGCCAAAGGCTTTTGACATTCTGAAGCATTTCCATTGTAAATCTTTGTAATTATTTTGTATTTTGGGGGAAGTTTACTAATTGTTTTAATTTACAATTTATTTAAATTTTATAATAAAACATTGTTTGAGGAAATACCATGTCATATGTGTGGAGACCACTCACATTTGTTATAAACAGTATAAACTTCGTTGCGGTTTCTATTATTCAAAGGCAAATAATTAAAAAACTCATGTTTCTTCATCCGTAAAATATATATGTGGTGCATCGTGGGAAAACCGGACTTAATGCATGTGCGTAAAGTGTCATCCCGGATTAGCCTGTGCAGTCTGCACAGGCTAATCCGGGACAGCACTTTCCGTGTTTATGGTATTTTCTGTTTTAAGTAGTCTCTTCTAAACATAAATTCACTGTAGGCGGAAAGTGCCATCCCAGATTAGCCTGTGCGGACTGCGCAGGCTAATCAGGGACGACACTTTACGCACATGCATTATGACCGGTTTTCCCACGACGCGCCTCATATATATTTTGTGTCACAATTGAAAGGTCAGATTTTGTTCAACAGAGGTCAAGGTAATGTGCAGATATTGTAAATGTTTATTTTCCATGTATGACACATTTTGGTTATGTCTTGCCACTTCAACTTTTACAAAGATTAAATAATAAGATTTTTAAAGAAAATCTCCCCAAAAATTTGCTATGGGCATTGTTGCCATGTAAATGGTTGCCATGGATAAAGGGGGTTGCTGCAGGGGTTAAGATGTTGAAGATGAAGCTCACAAGTGTCAATACAGCACTTGGGGAGCACAAATATTTGCCTGTGTGGAACCTTTTGACATTCCCAATGGCATTTGTTTGTATTTAATTATATTTGCCTCCATAATATTGTCTTTTGTATATATTTTGAAACTTAAATGGGGACAAGAATCATGTGGTGTTTATAATTTGAAACGTTCGAGAAATCTTTGAGATGTAAATATGCATACAGAATACCATATGCATACAGAATACCTTGTTGTCTTGCACTGTATTTTTTCGGCGTAGCTGTCTAAGATCACTTTTGACCTAGATTTCTTGCAATAATCAGCGGGAAAATTGAATGCCAATAGAATTAGGCAAATTTTCTAATTTTAGGGAATGCAAACTTCAGACAATGGTTGAACGTATACCAATAACTGTTGCATACTTTTGGGGATTAAAAATTTACATAATTGTTTACATAAGCGGTTAAAATGAAGTTATAAACATATTCTCGACATATACTCTAGAACTGAGGCTAATTATGAACGTTTTTTCTCATTGTATGCCATAAACAGAATGCTGTATTCATTCACGTAACGAAATAACTATTTTGTTTAGCCTACATTTATATAAGCGGTAGCTCTATAAATAGCAATTGTGCAATGTTCCCATTCATAAATCTCATTCATAGAATTGCCGTTCCATGTAGCCCATTGATTCTACCGAGTTCATCACATTCCAGAAACAGTAGTGTCATTCTAAAAATAGCGCGCGTGGCTAGCAGCCGTTGTATATAGCTGTGTTAATATACTCGTACATGCATCAATAATAGCGTTCAGAGAATCATAAACCTAAAAATTTCAATAAATGGGGAATTTATATTTATAAACTTACTGTTAATTTGAATTAAAATTGTGGTTAGGATTTATTAATGATTATTTATAATTGCATCTTTCTATCAACTTCTCCAGTAGATGTTATTTAATCTGTAAAAAGATGCCACATTTTCTATAGATAAAATGTTATGAAAGAAGATTCGGAATACGTAGAATTGTTATTCGCGTAGCATTAATACACAATTTGCAATACTAATTATACACAGGAACCCTTGATATATCATAGTTCTTTAAAATCGTCAGAGTCTAATGAATTTTTTTGTTTGTGTTATCAAAAATAAAGTCTTAACATTTCAAAAATCGCTGAATGTTCCCTGACTATTGCTTTTTATTGGGATACACAGTATAAATGCTTATTTGACTTCAAATCGTTTTTATATTAGATAACTAACATGAATGGTATATTACCGGTACTATAAATAACTATATAGACTCGTCTGATACATAATAATTTTAATTCATTCCCGAAATTATTTTCCTACATTGTTAAATTGGCTTGAGAAATTCAGATAACAATTATGTTAAACTAAATTATTTTCGTTATTCATATATCACTGGTGGAAACATGGAGCTGTATGATTGGTTTATTCACGGCATAGATATTAATGATTTAACTTTTGGGTCCGAGACGTTTTCTTATAGTGTCCGAAAAATCTGGGGTCCAGTAAGTCTCCTAATATTGGTGGGGACCCAAAAATCTGGGGTCATCTTGGCCATCTGTTTAGGTAATTTTTAAATGACATCTCAATGTTAATTTCAATGCCGATTGTCTTTTTTAAAGACATTTCTTGTTAATACAACTTTTATAGAATTCATTAAAACACCAACACTATTGTATGTCTGTGTTACTCAACAGATTTACTGAAATAACAAGAAATAACATTAATTTTGCAATGTATTAATTATGTAATTTTTGGGATCTTTTTTTACAAGGATTAAAAGGCCACATGGGAATGGATTATTAACATTTAAATAATTTAATAAGGCAAATTTGAAATCTTGCAGGGAAACTTATTTGTGCCTTCTGAGCTTATCTTAAAACAAAGGCATTGACATTTATTCGGAGCAGAATTAATTAGCATGCAACATGCAGATAATATGCTAATGAGATAATTACATATTCATGCATTTTGATATGGTGGGTAGATAATCCTATTACCCCTGCATTGGGCAGAATTTTCGCACTAAATTAAACCCTAATGTGTATAATTATTTGATTAATCATTCATTTAATGGCTTTGTATTTGAAAGCATTAAAGAAGGCAAAGAATCAATTAATTTTACAGGAATCGTGATGTCTTCTTACAATAAATTGTTAGGTAAGACATAATCGTCTGAGTGCAAACTGGTGCTGTTAATATACCTCATAAAACAAGAAAAAGTGAAGACATTTAAGATGAGAAAATTTTCAAGAAATTTACAACCCCTAATCAAGCCAGTCATCATGATGAGTAGAAGTATTTACACATTTAATTGCAATCTCCCAATAAGATTAAAAATATGTGGCGCGCTGTGAGACAACTGGTCTTAATGCATGTGCGTAGTGTCGTCCTGCATTAGCCTCTGCAGTCCGCACAGGCTAATCCGGGATGGCACTTTTCGCTTTTATGGTATTTTCTGTTTCAAGGAAGTCTCTTCTAACCATAAATCCACTTTAGGCGGAAAGTGCCGTCCTGGATCAGCCTGTGCGTACTGCACAGGCTGATCCGGGACAACACTTTACGCACATGCATTAAGCCCGGTTTTCCACGACGCGCCTCATGTAGAACTGTAGGTTGTTATAGGCTTCTTTTTCGTATATCCAAGTGTCTGTCCATATTCCAATGACATAAGAGCCGGGCCGGCTAGCTCAGTTGGTAGAGCGCTGGACTACAAATCCAATGATCGTGGGTTCGATTTCCAGCCCGGTCACATAACTTGTATGGGGATTGGTCATGAAATTATTTCTACGGCCATTCTCCCCCTACCTCTGATTCAAGTAGGGCAGTTGTCAGTTACTGGCATAAGTATGTGCACTTAGTGCTGGTAAACCAGCTTACCCAGAAAGTGTGAGTAGTTTAACTGACCGCCGTTATATGACTGAAATACTGTTGAATACGGCGAAAAATCCAAACAAACAAACAAACCAATGACATAAGAAACGAATCAATTCACAGACCTTCAGATGAATTCTAAAAATGAACAAACAATAATCTACTTGTATTGAAATAACAATCATTTTATCTATTAACTACAACAATTGTTTTGTTCTTTTGTCATTCAGACATGATCAACAAATGGAAAATGTATTTGCTTGAGTAACACATTAGTCGCCGATACAAGGATGATCTTGAATTTGTGCCGTATTCCGATGATTCACTGTTAAATTAAACAACATGAAATACAGTAATTTTTGGGCTTTGTTTTTCAACTGTACTATCTATTTATAAATTGTCAACACTGCAGACAAGCTAAAGTAGTGGTTTCTCATGTATATTTGCTAAAACTTACACTCAACAGCAGACACGTTGGAAATAACAAAAATGAAGCTATTTTATTTGTTCCGATAGCCATTGTTTTCTGAATTATTATCTGTTATATATATTTTTGCCTTCTATGATCAGTAACTTGTAATGATATATTGTTTAGAAGACTTAAAATCACAGTAAATACAAGTTTAAAATGTAATTAAGACCATGTGGAGATAATAAAGATGCCTTTTTGACATTTTTCTGTGGGTAGACATAAGAATTGAGAATTCCAGGAATAGTTCTGCTTGTACAGGAATGTTGTGTTGGTGATGAACCGTGCTAAAGAACACATTAAATCAACCACAGCGGGACCTTTGAAGTTGGCCATTGGCTGATAGGGACAACATCCAGGTTTGAGGGTTGAGATTAGGTGGCTTGAAATAATGCCTGTCTGGTGAAGTGGGTGGGGAAGTTGAGAAATAAAATGTTGGGAATCTTGTTTGCACTGTTCTCTAAATAACTCTTGTTGTGTTTGTTTACGTTTGCATTTGCGATTTAATCATGCTGTTTCTTATGTGTGTGTAGGAAATGTTTTTGTTCTAGAATCAAGTGTCTAATGAAATAAAATTAACGGAATATGTTGTGCATTATATATGAAGAAATAAAACAACAGGCATATGTTGTGTCATGAAATTTTTATGAAGAAATGTTGTGCTTAAGTGATGGCCCAAAGGCGTGTTTCATTTCTGTTGTTTGATAAGATGGATTTAGAAAATTATTCCATGTTCATTGCAGTTGAAATTTGTATAAGGTATTCCTTAAAGCTTCATTGTGTTTGAAATTGAATTATTATCTCTTATAAGAAGTTTGTTAGATATAAGGTTTATATTGTACATGACTGGTGACTTAATACTTGGCTGTTCTCAGAAAGTTACAAGACCCTACCATTATCAGCATTTTAATATACTAAAGAAATACTGCATCCCCTTGTATTATATTTGAGTTATAAAAACGTTTATTTCATGGGAACTGAATTGTGGTACATTATAAAGCGATAACCGTTACCACATAAATATGATAGACAGATTTGACAATTTGATTTAGTCACTATATTTGAAAGGCAGACTATAAAACTCGCAAAGGATATCTGAAAGAATGATTTTAGCGAGACAAATGACATTTTAATAAGATTGACCACAAATAATGTAACACTGTTGTTTTGCTATTGAACTATCATGTATTGATTTTTATTTTCAGATAAAAAGGCCCAAACTTGAAACAGAACATAGAGAATCCCCGGAGCCTGAAAATCATCGGTAAATATATTTAAATACCCACTTAAACACACAGGAACCAGCTTAAATAATAAAAGACCCGGTTAAACCCACTAAAAAATCTCTTAAACTAATTTCTATTTACCAAAAACTCACTTTTAGCTTGTTTTTGAGAAAAAAAATGGGATAAACCCACTAATAAGTAGCTTTTAAGTGTGTTTTTGGTATAAGCATGTTGTTTCTTGGACAATGGTATTGCGTCCATTCTGACACTGAGATTTAAATATATGCTCTTATCTAAAAGTTGTATTTTTAAACGACACAACTTTTGATTATATATATTAAAAAACATCCCAACTGCTGTATGGTAGCATCTGGACTTTAATCAACAAAAAGCATTAAAAATTGGTGGCAATATTGGACTAAGGGACCAAAATGATGACCTCAGTTACTTAGTCAGTTAGTTTAAACCTTCAAAATTGGTGGCAATATTGGACTAAGGGACCAAAATGATGACCTCAGTTACTTAGTCAGTTAGTTTAAACCTTTTTATTTAAGCAGAAAGCATTAACACTTGGTGGCAATATTGGACTAAGGGGCCACAATTATGACCTCAGTTACTTAGTCAGTTAGTTTAAACCTTCAAAATTGGTGGCAATATTGGAATAAGGGACCAAAATGATGATCTCAGTTACTTAGTCAGTTAGTTTAAACCTTTTTATTTAAGCAAAAAGCATTAACACTTGGTGGCAATATTGGACTAAGGGGCCACAATGATGACCTCAGTTACTTAGTCAGTTAGTTTAAACCTTTTTATTTAAGCAAAAAGCATTAACACTTGGTGGCAATATTGGACTAAGGGGCCACAATTATGACCTCAGTTACTTAGTCAGTTAGTTTAAACCTTTTTATTTAAGCAAAAAGCATTAACACTTGGTGGCAATATTGGACTAAGGGGCCACAATTATGACCTCAGTTACTTAGTCTGTTAGTTTAAACCTTTTTATTTAAGCAAAAAGCATTAACACTTGGTGGCAATATTGGACTAAGGGGCCACAATTATGACCTCAGTTACTTAGTCAGTTAGTTTAAACCTTTTTATTTAAGCTTGATAGTGTCGAAAGCCAGAATCTTACTGAGTCCATTTTCTGGGTAGAACCAGTACTTGGTGTCTTTTCTAGAATGATCACTCAAACAGTCCCCAAATAGGGATTAAACTCACGACCTACCGATCGAAAGGTGGACACCATATTCAATGCACCACTGTGACCTTCAAAAAGTCTGCTGTGTTCACTACAGAGCCAGAATGTTGGTTGGTTGTTTGGATTTTTCGCCGCTTTTAACAGTATTTCAGTCATATCACGGCGGTCAGTTAACCTACTCATACTTTTCCTGGGCAAGCTTAGCTGAATGACTTCTGTAGTTTGATGTAATTTTAACACTATGAAAATGAAACGCATATTTACGAAATATTTTGGGAATCCTGCAGATTTAGTGCAAATATTATTTTATGCAGATCGATGTAAGTTTTATCTACATCCGTTTGCAATAATCCTACAACTAAGCCTCTCAGTAGGGCCTGAAATCAAGGCAACGTTGCAATTGTTAGCTTTTGGTACCGTGATTCTTTTGACAGTAACTAGTGTGTGAAATTGAAAAGGTTGATACGGAAAATGACATGTTTTATTCGGAAAATTTGAATTTCAAATTAGATGGTGCTTTTGAACGATTATGAAGAAATAATCACCGGTGTCGTAAAACTGCGTACAGAAATCTAGCGGCCAGATCTATAGGAGATTGCTACAACCTATTTGCAATTGAATGTTAAAAAGGGACCCTGAATTTTAATGGAATCAAAATAATAGAGTTCGAGTCAATTAAACGTAGCATTATTGTAGCAGTATTAACTGATGCGAAATGTAAATGGACAAAAGATTGCATTCCAATCTTGAGGGTTTTCTCAGGTCAGAGATAGGCTGGCTGGATGTATACAAACTTTTATTGTTTGTAGAAAATCCAGGCTCCATTGTAGTGTAGGTTATCATTAATTTCCTTTATAAATTGCGCAGTGTCTTGGTTTATTGTCCCTAGCATTCCTCAACTATAGCTGCATTCTGTTCAAACTTGTCCATGCTTCTGCATTAAATTATGTATTATTTTTATGCTCTTGGTACAAAGACGGCAAAGAGTACCTCAGTTAAGATGTTATCATAAAGACCTATAGTTCCTTTAAATGTTGGAAAAACATGTTTGTCACTTATAAAAGTAATTTAGTGTATTCTTTTTAGCTTCACTATTCTCCGAATAGTCCATGCTATAATATTCGCCCGTTCGTTGGCGTTGGCGTATTGCTCTGGTTAAGGTTTGATTGCAAAAAGTGCTTATCTCTGTAACCACTACAGATAAACAATTGAAACTTCACACATATCTTTGGGCTCATTATGTGACGTCACTGACCAAGGCCCATAACTCTGACCTGCAGTTTTGCAGAATTATGCTACTTCTGTACTTAGAAATTCAGGTTAAAGTTTTTGTGCAACAACTTCATATCTCTATATCTACTACATATATTCTGTTAAAACTTCACACATGCCTTCAGGGTCATTATGTAAGGTCACTAGCGAAGGGCCATAACTCTGACCTGCAATTTAGCAGAATTATGCCTTTTTTTTCCTTAAAAATTTCAGGTTAAGGTTTGCGTGCAACAACTTCATATCTCTATATCTACTACAGATATTCAATTAAAACTTCGCAAATGTCTTCAGGATCACTATATAAGGTCACTGGCCAAGGCCCATAACTGTGACCAGCATTTTAGCAGAGTTATGCCCCTTTTCTGTAGTGAGAAAGCCCATAACTCTGACAAAGTGGTATGAATAGTCGAGCGCGCTGTCCTGAGACAGCTCTTGTTTAAGTATGTAGGCCTACAGTGTGAAAGCAATAGTCCACATTGCACTGAGCTTGTCTTGAGAACATGTACCAACAAATGTACTGACATGGACAGTTTTTCCAGAATTTACTATGTATAATTCAACTGTAAGGACCCGAGTGGTAAACCACTTATGTTAAAATAGGACAAGTGTGGAAACATCTGAATTTGCCACCCTTGTATGCATACAGAATTCTGCTTCAATTATGTTCCTTACGGAGACATAATTTCCCTTTAAAAAATGTCCCTAAAATCATGCATAAAGCCCATATCTTAGCAGCAGAGAAAAAACAAGTGCAGCAAAATGATGTTAGGACATGAATTATGGACTCCACCATTCCATCATTACCAGCCAATTAAAATCGGCTGATACAGCTGCTTGCTGGAGATAACAGTTGCAAATTAGTTAAAGACTTGGGCAAATTAGAGAAATTAGGGGGAGGCCTAGTTCCTGATGCAAAATAAACGTCTGCGTGTCTTAATTTGACTGTTAATTGAGGTAATAGCTGAAATATGTGGGAGACTTCGCTTATTTACATCACAGGACTGTCAGCTGACAGGGATAGAAATTGTTTAATTAAATATGTGTACAGCAAATACAAAAGTGTGTTATTTGTATATATATATTTATTAAGATTTGTCTTGAAAAGTTTTTGGCTGCAGGAATGAAAAAGGTCTTTAGAAAACAAGAACTTTGTTTTCCCTTTAAATATTAGCAAATCAAATTCAAAGCTGTTATGTAACAACCATATCTATTTGCCAGTATTTTAAGTTAAGACTAGTTTGAGATAAAGAGCTTTCACAGTCGTGCGCAAGACCCTATGACCAAGAAGGATCTCAATCTTAAATTTTGTATCAAAATATTGACCAATAAAAATGATTGTTACATAACAGGTCTGATTTCATTGGCTGATACTTGAGTTTAAGACTTAAGTTTAGGAATGTTCATAGTTGTGGAACATAAACCATATTTTTTCAGAAGAATAAGAACTTATACCATAGTTTTGGGTTTACACTGTATTGGTTGTTATTAGAAAGCCATAAGAATGTTAAAGTTTAAGACTTGAATTTAAGAATGTTTATAGTTGTGGGACATGGGCCAGATTTTATCAGAAGAAAAAGAATTTTATAAAGAAAAAACGTTTCCAATTGTTTGGGGTTGACAAAATCTCAGTCTATTAGAAAGCCATTAGAGTTGCAAAGCGGTTGATCACTTAACTGACCCCAGTCCATTATTCTGATTTCCCAGTTGAAGATTAAGTCCATTAAGCTAATTTGTCCTCCTAGAAAATCATGGACAAGCAAGAGGAAACTTTACTGCACAGAATAATTAGTGAATTGCTATGAAAAATTAGCAATAGTGTCTTTGGTAATTGTAGAAATGTTTTTTGCTCACAGGGGGAACTCTGCGTTGCTAGGGACATAAATGAAGAGCTACATGCCCCTGTTGTTGACATGACTTTGCTTGTTTGTTTGATTTTGCTTGTTTGTTTGATTACAATTATTTTAAGGTTATTACCTCTCCTGAATATGTGAAATTCAAAGTGCTTGGTTGGCTGTTTTTGAAAGGGTATTTCTACTGGCTCATCCATCAGTTACCATCGGTTCTGCGTATGAAGTCTGTCAATATTGTGTTCTCTGTCCACGTTACAGTGAAACTTCTTGCACTCGAGCATCAATAACTCGAATACCTATGGTTACAAAGTCCAGACAGGAGTATTTTTTTCTTGAGACATGTTATAATTTGCACAGTTAAGTAAACAGTTTGCCTAATACTATAAGAAGAACACATAAAAAGTAGATGATTGGTCCTCAGAAATATATGAGGCGTGTCGTGGGAAAACAGGACTGCACAGGCTAATGGGGGACGTCACTTTACGCACATGCATTAAGCCCGGTTTTCCCGCGGCACGCCTCATATAATTTGCACATTATACCTTATATATCCTTGAAAGTACTTTTGAGGAAGTTAATTCATAACTACGCCCTATGCACTTGTTTACATGAATATTATCAGCTTATTTAGATAAATGTTTTAAACACCCAAAGTTCAACATGTTAAACACCTAGTTTTCAAAGTGGTTGGTGGTTGCATTTTTTTGCTAGCCAAATTGATTTGCGTTAGCCCTAAAAACTCCCAAAGCGTGCAATTAATTTTGTTCTAAACAATTAATACGGTTTGGTCAAATTCTTTGGAAGACTAAGGTACGCCTCATTTCCTTCTTGTCTTTGGAGGAAATCGTCAAGTGTGGATGATTTTCAAAGCAGTCCCGTTATCTTGCCATCTCTAATTGCTCTCTGCTTTTTGCATTTTATCAATGAAACAAAAATTTAGGTCACAGACAAGACAAACTGCTTTTGAAAAAATGTAATTTTTAATGTCTTTTTCGAAAGTGGGGGTGAGCTAAATATGGCTTGCAATATTTTAAGAATTTTGGTATTTTTCAACAATTGAAAATGTTTTTTCACGTCTTCAGGTTTCGGCAATGTTTGTGTTTTTGTTTAATATTTTAAATATTTTTTATACTATTTATTCTTTTTTTAAATTTAATATTGTAATACATTTTTAATTATTGAAACATTTTTCAGCGTTTTATTCTGACGTTATGAATAGAATTACCTGAAAATCATAATAATTTATTGTTTATTTAATATTGTTACAATTTTATTGAATGAAACATTTTTCCAAGAGTTATTTTGACATAATAAACAGAATTACCAGTACCATCAGAAGTTATGATGCTTAATTTTTATTGATATTCCTTTTCAAATATGAATCACCAATTTGTTGATTTTCAGCAGTTTTTATTTTCTACTCTACAACAACAACGTAACGCACTGGTGTTTTAAGTATTGTTCTATCGCCTGACAGTTTTCATTTGTAACAGCTGCAAATAATTTCAGTCGTAAAACGGGTGGCCGTTTATTGTGTGCAAAATAGACATGGTCTAACGCAGGGATTTTATATAAAAAATACATTGAAAACTTCCAACAATTTATGTTCCGTGACCAAACCAGATGTAGCGAAGTAGTGTAACATCCGGAATTTGTTATTGTGTTCCTAATATGGATATATTAAATCAAACAATGACTTCCATAATATAAATCTTTATCAGGGTGTAATTAACAGATTTGGTTGTGGCGTAAATTCTCGACGGTGACATACGCTAGACGAGGTGGGTAGAAAACATATCCTGGTTTGAAGTTGGTATGGCAAATGAAAATTACAGGTTTCTGGTAAAAGTTTGCAAGTGTTTATTAATTCCTCCAGTGGTAGTCTTAAGTAGTGATTATCATTTTTGTCTTCAGCTTCAGTGACTTTAATACTTGATTAGGTACACACTGTTAACATTATGGTTGGGCAAGTACAATTAATTTAAGGAGGGGGAGTTTGGTATGGTATGTAACATCAATAATTTAAGTTTGACATTAATTTTTAAATATGTTCTGTAGTAATATTACTTGATTAGGTACATAAGTATTGTTGACAAAGATTTGGTTGTTACATAATTCATAGAGGTGTGTTTTGTATGTTACGTTGATAACTTGAGTTTAAAATGAATCTTTTAAAATGTTCTGTAGTATAAATACTTGATTAGGTAAATAAGTATTGTTGACATACAGATTGGGTTGTTTCATAATTTAAGAAGGTGTGTTTTGTATGTAACATCGATAATTCACGTTTGAAATGACTGAATTTGTTCAGTGTATGGATTATCATTGTCTTCATCATTGTGGAGATTGTTGTCTTTGAATTATTGCCATAATCAAGCTATTAGCCTCCAGAATGCCATCAGTCAATCAACTTGATCTTCTTCACTATCATCATCATCATCAGCAGCAGCAGCAATGCATTTTATTAAACTCATTTTTAGCTCGACTATTCCAGGGATAGGTGAGCTTTCCTACTACCCCAGGCGTCCGCGTCCACGTCTGAATTTGGTTAAAGTTTTTATTCAAAAGTCTTGTAACTTCAAAACTATACCTAAGCTATTCACTTGAAACTTTGAATATTCCATTGTCATCAACTCCAGTGTCAGGGGCAATATTCCCCATAACTCTGTTTTGTATTTTGACAGAGTTATGTCCCTTTTTCACTTTGATTTTCTGGTTAAAGTTTATATTCAAAAGTTTTGTAACTTCAAAACTACATAAGTTATTCACTTGAAACTTGGAACTAACCTTTGTCATCAACTCCAGTATCAAGGGCAACATTCCCCATAACTCTGTTTTGTATTTGACAGAGTTATGCCCCGTTTTCACATAGATTTTCTGGTTAAAGTTAATATTCAAAAGTTTTGTAACTTCAATACTACAAAAGCTATTCTTTTGAAACTTGGAATATACCTTTGTCATCAACTCCAGTACCAGGGTGAACGATTCCCCATAACTCTTCTTTTTTTTTTTTGATAGAGTTCTGTCACTTTTTCTCATAGATTTTCTGTTTAAAGTTTATATTCAAAAGTTTGGTAACTTAAAAACTACATAAGTTATTCACTTGAAACTTAGAACTAACCTTTATCATCAACTCTAGTACCAGGGGCAACATTACCCATAACTCTATTTTGTATTTTGACAGAGTAATGCCCCCTTTTCACATAGATTTTTTGTTTAAAGTTTTTATTCAAAAGTTTGGTAACTTCAAAACTACATAAGTTATTCACTTGAAACTTGGCACTAACCTTTGTCATCAACTCTAGTATCAGGATCAACATTTCCCATAACTATGTTTTGTATTTTGACAGAGTTATGCCCCTTTTTCACATAGATTTTCTGGTTAAAGTTTATATTCAAAAGTTTTGTTACTTCAAAACTACATAAGCTATTCACTTGAAACCTGGACCTAACCTTTGTCATCAACTCTATTATCAGGGGCAACATTACCAGTGTTCATTCTGGGGTGAGTTGCAGGCGGGCCAATGGCCCATCAGCCACAAAGTCAGTGCGCCATTGAAGGATTTTCTCGGGTTTTTACAAATGTAAAAAAACATCAAATTACTCCTTTCATTGTACACGAACCACAAAAATTTCTCTAACCAACCTTTCTGAGATTTGTGAACAGTCAACGTTTTTGGAAGATTTATCAGTTTTTTTCCACTTAACTAGCCTCATTTTCAACAATGTTCTCATTTTGCCTAGGAATTTTGGTGGAAAATGCAAGAGTTTTTCCATCGATGCTCACTGTATCTGCTTTCCACTTTGACATCTTTATTTTCTTATTAAAATCAACTTAAACCGCATGTAAATTTCAGACAGCACTGTTATCAATGTGTGATGATGTAAGCGAGGTCAAATGGCGCCTGACCTTATCTGCCAATGAAATCGCTAGTTATAAAACAGTGCGCGCGCGGTAGCCTGGCAACGGTTAATTTCCACTAACAATCAGGCTATGCGATGTTTACAATTTGCAATACGATTTACGATGGTTTTCATTCGAAAAAAATTGCCTGCAGATGGAATTTTCTATGTGCCTGTTATATTTATCATGCGCCCAAATGGCGCACGGACAGTATTTTTGTTGCGCCCATTTAATTTTCTTTAGCGGGAATCCCACAAAGGCGCAGCCTAGAATGAACACTGCATTACCCATAACTCTGTTTTGTATTTTGACAGAGTTAGCGAACTTTTTACATAGACTTTGTGTTTAAAGTTTTTGTTCCAAAAATTTATAAACCATACAAGGCTTCACATTAAAATATTGTATTTTAACAAATGTATGCCCCTTTCATTATCCAAAATATGAACCAACTGAAATACTTCGAATAGTCGAGCGCGCTGTCCTCTGACAGCTCTTGTTGTTTTTATAATTTGCACTTTTGTGATGGTTTTAACTAGGTAATTGTTGTCGTTTTGCATGTAGTTGGTATCATGTTATCTTATTTTATTTTTTGGTTCTTTTCTTTTCTGTCTATTTTCCTTCATTTCTGCCTAGTCATTATTATCATTATCATGAACCTCAACAAAAATAGCAGATCATTATCAAATCATTTATAGAAGATGATGCATATAAAGATAACACTGTTTAAAAAATGTTTCAATTATGTTAACATTACTACTTTTGTATTCAATTTTATCTCATTCCGGTCATAAAAAAAACAAGTATTGGTTTGAGAAATGGTTTTTAAATGATAATATATTTCATTTATAGTATGTTGCCATGGTATTTATTTTATGACTTTGTTGGGCAATTTTCCGGTTTGTTAAAATGAATGTGAACATCATTCAGTTTTACTACATTGAATGTGAAAACAGTTACATTTTTTATAATAGATCACTAATTGTTCTGTTCTGTTCATATACACATAAAGACAATAATTTCTATGCACTGAAAGAGACTTGCGCTACAGATGTCAATGCAAAATGTCTTGGTGTGCATTACGTCAGGTGGATGCTACTTACTCTTGTTGAGAATATATGAGGTGTTGTGGGAAAACTGGGCTTAATGCAAGTGCGTAAAGTGTCATCCCAGTAGTCTGCGCAGGCTGATCCGGGATGGCTCTTTCCACTTGTATGGTATTTTCTGTTTCAAAAAAGTCCCTTTTAAACATAAATCCACTGTAGGCAGTAAGTGTCGTCCCGGATCTGCCTGTACGGACTGCACAGGCTGATCTGGGACGACACTTTACGCACTTGCATTAAGCCTGGTTTTCCCTGACATGCCTCATATTCTTTTCATGTCTGGAATGAACACATTATCCTCGTTACAATAAACTACATTTTGGAGTCTACTGCAAACATGTATGTCATGCAAACCTAAGCTTCTATAATCTAGTGTTCTTAGACAAAAATGTGAAGGAATATTCTCTAGTGATTCGTAAAGAATGAGACTTGTATTGTTATTTATAACAAATTTTAGCTGATAATAACAATTTAGTTCCCAAGTACAAATTGTAACAAATTTGGTCGATAATAACAAATTCAGTTCCCAAGTACAAATTGTAACAAAATTTGGCAGATAATAACAATTTAGTCCCCAAGAGTGGTCTGTACTTAACTTTTCTTTTCAAGTTCTGTCCGTCCAGTTCGGCTTTGGAATAGAATACCAGAGTTATCATTCTTTGTGTATTTCAAGGTGACAGAGTTATAGTTCTTTGCCACTGATTTTTTACTAGTCTTCGGACCAAAAATAAACAAATATAGCAAATCATTGCTTATACATAAAAACTATTATTAACGTCCATGATGTTGTTTTTCAGGATTACAGAGGTACAGCCCTTGCCATCAATTTGTTTTAGTCTTATGACCAAAATATAGCAAATCTCTGCTTCCAAATCAAACTTCATAATTATATATTCCTTGTTATGCCCCCGATGGGAACTTCAGGGGCATATAGTAATAGCATCATCTGTCCGTCCGTCCATCTGTCCGTCCATCCATCACGCTTCTTGTGTGGAGCATAACTCCAGTAATATTGAACGGATTCAAATAAAACTTCATATAATGATAGAGGACAATGAGAGGAAGTGCAGAGCACAAGGACCATACTCTTTCTTCAATATTTGTGGAGTTATTGCCCTTTGTTTCATTTTCTTGTGCGGAGTATAACTCCATTTGTATTGAAGGAATTCAAATGAAACTTAATATAATGATAGAGGACAATGAGAGGAAGTGCAGAGCACAAGGACCATAACTCTTTCTTCAATATTTACGGAGTTATTGCCCTTTGTTTTATTTTCTTGTGCGGAGCATAACTCCATTAGTATTGAAGGGTTTCAAATGAAACTTCATGTAATGATAGAGGACAATGAGAGGAAGTGCAGAGCACAAGGACCATAACTCTTTTCCCAATATTTACGTAGTTATTGCCCTTTGTTTAATTTTCTTGTGCGGAGCATAACTGCATTAGTGTTGAAGGGATTCATATGAAACTTCATATAATGATAGAGGACAATGAAAGGAAGTGCTGAGCACAAGGACCACAACTCTTTCTTCAGTATTTATGGAGTTATTGCCCTTTGTTTTATTTCCTTATGTGAAGCATTGATTTTCTTGTGCAGAGCATTACTCCATTAGTAGTGAAGGGATTCAAATGAAACTTCATATATTGATAGAGGACAATTAGAAGAAGTGCAGAGCACAAGGACCATAACTCTTTCTTCAATATTTATGGAATTATTGCCCTTCAGTTAATTTTCTTGTGCAGTGCATAACTCCATTAGTATTTAAGTGATTTAAAATAAAACATATATATTTATAGAGGATGTTGAGAGGAAGTGCAGAGTACAAGGACCATAACTCTTTTTGTAGGAAGTATAATTTTTGCCAAAATGTAGCTGACATTGGGTTCTTTCCTCTGACAAGCATATGCTTCAGGGGCATACGTCACATCCTGTGACAAGCCTTGTTTTTGTTTAAGACTACAGAGTTACGACCCCTGACCCTCAAAACCATAATTATCTTCCTTTTTTTTGTTTCAGGATTACAGAGTTACAGCCCTTGGCCCACAGCTCTGTAGACAGTACAGAAGAAAGTTCCTCTAGTCAGCCATATGAAAACCACATCAATCACAACACAGACATTGGCACAAATGGAACAACTGATGGTATGGTGTGAATATTCATGAAATTTCACATTAAGAGGTTTTTGTTTAATAAGGCTGTTATTCTTTGCTCATATAATTGTTTTTATGCTGATTATTTGGAGGTGCCTGTGTGGAATATCTGTTGACAAATTTTGAAACTTGTGACAATCTGGATTGAAAGTTTCAATATCCCTCAAAAATAAAACTTAACTCGGGTGAATGTCCGAGAGTGGAAGTTGTATTAAATATATTTGACTGAGATTCACACTGTTTCCAACGACCGTTTAGCAAACAAGAATTAATTTTATCTAATGTAAGTTTTTTTCTCTCACAAACAATGAAGAGTAGATTTTCTTGAGTAAATGCACTATGTATCTTTTGTGCACAAAAACTTACTCTAAAATGTACAGTCTGGCTATTCATTCCTTATACATGCTTTATGGACTGATCTACTAATTTGTCAAGTCCAAAAAGCAATGACTTTATTTACTCAAATTTTGAAATATAAAAGTGCAATTAGTAACAAAAGGGTATCACTATACAAGTTAATGATAGATACTGAAAAGTTATTATTTTCGTCTTTCAAAAAGGTCACAAAAAGTTAGACTTTGAAATGTTCAATCAGAAAAAAACTTTTGAACCCTTTTGTTCGTATTTCAACAATCAAAATGACCTCTCACACTGAAAGACACATTTCTGGCACACGATTTTATGCTTTGTGGAAGACTTCCAACGTTTGAGATAATCAGACATCGATTGGACTGGTAAACACCTTGCTAAAAACACTAATTATAAATTCGTCACATTTTTATTTGTGACTCATCGCACAGGAAAAGCTTGCTAATCGTAAAATAGCCATAGCAGATGTGGTATTAATTGTTAAAGTTTTATTTTTGCACCAGCTACTTTGACTCATTGTATGTCTTATTAAATTGTTGAACAATTAATTTAGGAAGGTCTTGTGTATTAATCCTTGCTTCCAAGCTTACGAGTGCCACTTTACCTCCGTTTGATTCATTCTTGCTTTGGCCACATCTTAAAACTAATTGAAGTTTTTAATTAACGTTTAAGTGCCAGCAAAGTTTGAGTCATTTATTTATTCTCCATGTTTGATCGTCTGTCATGTGTAAGTAACGAGTACGTATTTGGAAATTCCATTGGGTTGACATCTATCAAATTAAACAAATTTGAAATAAGTTTTCGTTTTAAATCCTTTTCAATACCAATTTGTATTTATATTAGTAAATCATTGAGAATTTTGATAACTCTGCCCAGAGGGGAATTAGCGAGGTATTTGATTGATTTGGAACGCATCTGATACAATGATAAATCAAGCCTTCAGGAGGATGCTTTTTGCATGTGTACAATGAAAAGAAAATTTGCCGTTTCTAAACAAATTCAAGTGACATGTCTATGTAAATTACGAATTACGTATAGACACCAGTGGATTTCTCTGGGCTAAAATGCAGGTGATTTAACAGTCGCGACAAAAGTCGCCATGGATTGTCTCTTTGAAGATGTGCGTACACAGGAAAGGTTTTTCTCGTCTGCTTTCTCCTGATAATAGAAAATGAATTTAAAATTAACTCTATTATTACTGACAACAGTTTTAATTAATATTTTAATATATTAATTATTAATGAACATTTTAGTTCTAAGATCCAATTTAAAGATAACATGGTCCGACTATTGTGTCATCCTTTATTCAGTATTTATACTCGCTTTAAATAAACGTTTTAGAGCTTTTGTTGAACAATATTTTCTCAAGGGATCAATCATGCTATGAATTTTAATTAATAAACAAGTAGAGCTTAACCTTTTATATCCAGGCCTAAAATGGACTTTTTGAATCAAAAAGACAAAAAAATATCAAGGACAAAACACATAGTCATAAACAAATGAGGCGTGTTTATGGGAAACGCGGGCTTAATGCTTGTGCGTAAAGTGTCGTCCCAGATGTGCCTGTGCAGTCCGCACAGGCTAATCCAGGGCAACACTTTTTGCTTTTGTGGTATTTTCTGTTTCAAGGAAGTCTCTTCTAAACATAAATCCACTGTATGCGGAAAGTGTCGTCCCCGACTAGCCTGTGCGCACTGCACAGGCAGATCCGAGACTACACATTACACACATGCATTAAGCCCAGGTTTCCCACGACACGCCTCATATTATTTATGAACAGTATTCACTTAAAAGGCTATAGCCCCATGATTACAAAACTTCTCAAACTTTATCTTAAAATATTGTCCAATAAGAATGTTGTTACGAATGAAGCATGAATTTTTTCATTGGTGAAAGTTTAAGATTAAATTAGTGGCTATAGGTCAATTTTGTTGATTAATTGACAGCGGATTGATAGTCTAGTGGTAACACACTGGCTTCACAACCCAGGTTCGAATCCCTGCTAAACCCTATTCTACTAACTAGTCTTATTGTTTGAGTATTATTTGAAATTTTTCAGCATTCTGAAATTTGTAGTATCGACGGCCACAGTATTTGAAATTCAGCAAGTCAGATACAATAATAAACTTAGAAGAAATATGCCTTTAAAAAATATTCATATCACCTCTACACCAGAATCCTTATTACATGATACATTTATGAACTGCTTTCGATTACAAGAAAAGATTCATTTTGGGTTGAAAACTGTTGAAGTGCTTTTGTAGAAAAAATTAACTTGTTTCCCGTGCAAGGGTCTATTCAGTTAAAGGCATCTTTTCGAGTGCAGGGCCATTAAAATTTGAACACAGAAATGCTAATCCCGATCTGCTTTTGTACTCATTGATAAAAATACCGATCACAAAGATAAATGTGTCCATTTTATCACAGTTTTCGATCAGGGATGTTTTTCATTGTCAACATTTTGAAAAATTAAAATAAAAAATCATTGCCGAGAGTTGGGCGACTTTTCATGAATTAATGACTGTTCAAACCACACCCCCTTGCTTCCCGAAAAATGCGGCATCAATCATAATTCACGACCATCAGCCATGGGAATAGGAAATTCTTAATTCCGCAACGGTAGCAAACAATCTTTCAACGTGGACATAATAAAGTGGATGACAACATAATTGGCGAACATTGTCCCACGTTTGATTGTGTGCCGAAGACGAGGGCATTGTGCACACAGCGCCACCTAGTGCAGCCCGTCTGCCTGAATGGGGGATGTGAGGTTGGTGATGAATGGACCAGTGACCGATGAAGACCCGATAATTAGTTACATGCTTTTCCATGAAAAAAATGTCACTGACTTAAAGCAAGCCTCAATTTATTTTGGTGAAACATGTTTGCAAAAAAAAGTCTTCAAATAGTGAAAAAATTGTTGTATACCTAAATATAAGTTTTTCTCAAAACTCTGTATTTTATCACTGGATCATTTTATATTATACATATATTGTTTCAAAATAGGAAAACAAGAGCTCATTGATGTTATTTTGCTAAATTAATTGATGTGTATATAATAAGAGGCAAGAACAGCAGGTAGCAAACTCTTACTTACTCAAGATATGGATCGAATGCTACTTTGCTAAAATGCCATGGATTGCAAAGATCGATGAATTTGAAGCTGCAGGTCACCTTGCCAAGAAGCAAAAGTACCAAAGTTTGCGCTTATCTGATAGATGGCTTAAATAATGCATTCCTGATACCGCCTGGATTATTATTTCTGTTGTAAGATGCAAGATGCAGAAGTACCAAACATTAAGCTTATTGGAGAGATGGTTTGACAACAGTACTACTTTGATGAAATACACTGTGGATCCCGAAGCTTTAGTTGAGGCACGTCGTGGGAAAACTGGGCTTAATGCATGTCTGAACAGGCTGATCCAAGACGACACTTTCCGCTTTTATGGTATTTCCTGTTTCAAAGAAGTCTCTTTTAAACATAAATCCACTGTAGGTGGAAAGTGTAGCTGGACCAGTAGTAAAGAAGCAAACTAGGGTTAGAAGGCAACGAGCACAAGCACCAAATGTTGAGCTTATGATATACTTGTATGTGGTGTTGCTTCGAGAATGGTTGGCCTTAACACACACAGTTCAAAAGGCTTTAGAGAGATTTGAGCCCAGTAATGTGTGAAAGTACCAAACTTTTAGCTTATCCGGTAGAATGCTGGCTTGAGTAACACTCTGCTGACAACGCAGAATCTGATGTCTGTTTTGGCTTGCGCTTGAAGAACACTGATTCCTCTTCGTTATCCCCTTAAGTATATTCATAGATGTAGCTATACTTCCATGAATTGCGAGACAAAACAAACCCTTGACGATAAAATGGTTATCTTTGGGAGAAGTTTCGTCAGCGTTCCATTCTTGGATTGAATTTATACTATGTGTTTCGCTGCTGCTTTATTACTTGTTTTACGACCACGTATTGTATACCATCAAATGATGGAATATTAATGCAGTTATAGTCGCCTATTGCCACATAGTCACTCGGGCTTAATGCTGGCATTAACTTTCCAACGTTCATGCTTAATATTGTTTATTATTCAATATGTTAAGTTTATTTCACTAATAAAACATGTAACAAGGTTGCATAATTGAAAACTTAGCATCGGATTTATTATAATTTCATGTCACTTGTTTTTCATTACTGGTCGGGCATGACATCTTTATGGTGATACTATTGAAGCTTTCAATGTTAGCCTAGGTGACAATGTTGTTGTTTTTTTAATATTGTACTTCTAAAAATATAGAATTTAAATCTGTTTAACACAAACACAATTTAAGAAATGGCTTGAATTTTTTTAAATAATTATTTAAAATACTGATTCAAGTGATAATAGTGTAATCTGAGCCTGATTTGAAAAACAACAAAAACTATGGGTTGAGTTTCCAAAGTCATAAATTAAAAAGTTTATTGTATATTATTTTAGAATTTTGAATTATTATCATAATTTGTATTTAAAGAACATTGACATGTTTCTTAAAAGACTATTTAAGTCCCAGTAATTTATTTTAAACATTTTTACTTCCCTTTTCACTAGAATTGCCAAGGCCTGTTTAAAAAAGTGTTTGACATATTTCAAGGGATTTACCAGGGCCCATTTAAATGAGTGCTAACATATTTCGGATGAATTACCAGGGACTATTTAAATGAGTGGTTTACATATTTCAGGGGAATAACCAGGGCCAAATTTAACATTAGTGTTTTACATATTTGAGGGGATTTACTAGGGCCTATGTAAATGAGTATTTTACATATTTTAGGGGATTTACCAGGGCTCGTCACTGCGGGTGACTCCGTTCTCAATCCTGAGCCGTGGATTATGACAGGAGTGGCAGGCCCACTTACAGGTATGTCCCCTTGTTACCTTAGCAACCATAGTATGTTACCATAGCAACAATTGTATGTTGCCGTGGAACTACAAATAGTTTTGTTCTATTAAAAAATAACATAATGATTCTGGTGGATGAATCCTTTGCACAAAATTTAATAAGACAATGTTTTGATGGACATGCTCAGAGGCATCAGATGCAAATAAATTGTCTGTAGCTTAAAGGTTATTGTATAAAGGTTAGTGTAAAGGGCTATGGTATAAACATCTTATAATAAAGGTCATTGCTTGAAGGTCATTGCTAAAAGGTCATAGCATTGTGTCTCGTAAGGGCACTAGGGCAGGTACTGCTGCACTGTCAATGTTGAGGAGGAGGCAGAGACAGCAGCTTCAGCAAATCTTGTAAGCACTGACAAAAAACTGAATCTTGTAAGCACTGACAAAATCCTTAATCTTGTAAGCACTGACAAAGTACTGAATTTTGTAAGCACTGACAAAAAACTGAATCTTGTAAGCACTGACAAAATATTGAATCTTGTAAGCACTGACAAAATACTGCATCTTGTAAAAACTTACAAAATACTGAACTGCCAATAATGTTGACTATCGTAAAATAATTGAACAGCTGTGTGACCTAATTAATGGATATAAATTATTTCCTTATAAACATGAATCTTTGTAACCACGGGTGATTGAACGGTTATTTGACTTTGTTAATGCATATAAATTCTTCCCTTATAAAGATGCATCTTTCCAGCTTTAGTTGAACATGCTATCTTAAATCTGAGTCATAAACCTTATACAAAGCCATTGCTGTCAGCGGAATTCTGGGACAGCCTCTCTGTACGCTCATAGATGTCATTGTAAACCCGTCAGACCAGTACTCCCGTCTTTTTGTTCACAGACCGAGTATTCTAAGGCGAATATATTTGGGTAGACATTTCCTGGACACTCATTAAAGATAGGAACAAAAATGCCTTTCCACCAGTTCATGTTTTTGACCAATTTCCTGTCATGATTTAAACAATCTTTACAAGAAGGACAATATTAAACACCTTGTACATTTTCCATAATACGCATGCCACACTTTGTGCCTTGGTGTTTTACAAGAGCAGACCAAGTTCATACTGTAGTTTGTTGTGATGAAATCAAGCATCCTATGTAAGTTCACATTTTGATAAAAATATTACAAACAAAATTTTACATTCTTGGAAGTAATCATAGAGGAAACTGTTAGGCAATGGGTCATGTCATTGTTTAATTAAAGGGACTTGTTCACAGATTTTAGCATTTGTTGAAGTATGCAATTAAATGTCTTAACTTGACAAATTTAAGCAAAAGAACTATAAAGCTTAAGTACACTAACAAGAAAAGTATTTTTTATTTAAAAAAAAAAAAAATCAGGATTAATAGGCTATGGCCATAACCACTCGGCCATTCCAACCACTCGGCCATTCCAACTTCTATTTTTCATCCTGCATTATTTACTTTATGTAAGTGTTCCACGTGATGTCAACAGTTTCAACGAAAACAACAGAAACACTCCATATTATACCATCGTTAAGCGTTACAAACGCTTTATACTTTTATCAATTTCAACTGATGATTACTCATAAACGAAATGGTTTTCACAGTATATTTCTAAGTCCGTTGTGTTATTGTGCTCCCTTGTATACACTGTTCTTTTATTTTTGGAATCGGTGACAAAAAGTTGAAAAATTGCTTGGAATCGGTGACAAAAAGTTGAAAAATTGCCAATTCATCAATCTGTGAACAGGTCCCTTTAAGTAACAGATTTAATGTTGCATTCTTCTACTTCTGGTATTTTCATTGTTTCATTTAATGTCTTTCAATTATTTATCCAAAGAAAAGTTCACACATGAAAATATGTTAATGGATAATGTAGATACTTGAAATTTTGAATAATTAATTATTGATTATGATTGCGATAAGAAATTTTGATATCATATTCTTGAATGCTTCATTTTTTTGCAAAAATCATAATATACTGCTGAATTATTGAAATTTAATATACCCAATTATGTTAAAATTTCTATGTTTATGCAAACATTATAAGAAGCAGAGATTAATTCAATCAAAGCAGTTTTGGCAATCTGTTATCATAGCAACAGTTGTGCATCAAAGTTTATATAAGAAAAACAAAAAAATGACTCTTTCTTGCCCCACCCACTAGATTCCAATGTGTGTGATATAAGCCATTCACCTCTGCTTGCAAGTGTGAAGATTTCATTATCACCAATTTTATGAGCATCCTAATCTTTTGTACCAGATGGGCCTAAGAAATTCGCTGCCAATAAAAGTTGGCTTAAGCACTTAGAATCAAATCATAAAATTCCCCTGCTATCATTGCCAATCTGTGCTTGTCCAGCATTGTTCTGTATGCTCTGCATCCTCTCTTCAACTGTTTTGTCTTTTTTGTCTTTTTCTGTTTGTCTAGAAAATCTTGCACAAATAGTTAAGCGTTGACTTTTTTTTTTTGCATTGTCCGATATTTCGGATTTAGATTTTTCTGACAATTTCAACCATGGTGGTTTTTGTTATGACTTTCAAAAACTGATGATGGTGGGGATGGATAAAAATCAATGAGTGACAGAACAGAGATTTCATATTTTGAATATTCTCAATGTGCAATTACTGTTTCTTAATATGTCAGTTTTTCATATAAAATTTAATTGGACAAGATTTTATTTTCATTGACATTAATTTTATGTTGTCTTTTAATTTATTTAAAAGAGAAGAAAAAAAATATGTTGTGCTTACGTTAAATACTATACCAGTACAAGGTATTGGTGTAAAAATACAGCCCATTTGTGAATTTTTTTATTATTTTTAATTATAAAGCTGCAAACAAATTGTCAAAAATAAAATAATCTGACGCCACTGAGGGCATATTCTTAATGTCATGTAGTACTGCTATGTGTTAAAGTTATATATATGTATATATATATATCTACATTAAAATACAAAGTGTGTATTCGGTTGTTTTTAAATAAAAGAAACAAACAATGTTAAAGTTTTTATCTGTTTTAAGAACTTCTCTAAGAAAGAAAATTTAAGTATAAGCAATATTTGACATATTTTTATGAAAGCATATTTTTATGAAAACTGGTTAAAAATTGTGTTTTTTGTCATATCCCTTGTGTTACAAGTAACTATGAAGTCTGCTTTTCTCCATTGTACTAATTGGTATAAAACAGTACGAATGTAGCTGTACATCTTGAGAATCCTGTGTAGGGCTCAATACCAATTTAAGGTTTTATTATTCCGGGAATCCAGCAGAAACAGTATAGGGTTGGACCTGTCAATTAGCAAACACAGGAAATTAACAAAAATCACCAGTTTTCACAGAGTGTTTGAAATGTTAATTGTACTACAGGGGTTCTGTAGTCCTCAGACATTTTTACAGGGTACATTTTATGAAAATCATTAGAAATGTCCGCCTTAATGTGTCGATGATTGATGAGAAGTAAGAACAGGTTTTGAGTTAAATTTGTTATTGTAAAGTCTGTACTTTTTACACCATTAGTTACCTTTAAAAAAAAAGAGTATTTAATATATGTGGTATAGGCATCATATTTTATCTGCGTTAAATGCACATTAAATTCACTTTTAGTACACTAAGTGTATTTTTTCTGTACTTTTTCTGCATTTTTACAAAAAAGTGTATTAATGAACTAGAAAATACACTTAAAAAGCTCAAGTGTATTTTTTGAAGCTATAGCATATTTTTCAATGAGAAAAAATACACTGTAAATGCATTAAAGTGTGTAAATGCAAGAAAATGCAGAAAATATACACTTCATTTCTGTAATAAGTGTATTTTTCGGAATTTTCAAGCGTATTAAACGCGTATAAAATGCTTAAAAAATATGGTGCCAATACCGCAGCGTTAAAATGCATATTAAATACACTTTTTCAAGAAGGGTAATGTGTAATTGTATTAATATTTTTGTTACAAATACTGCTTGTAGTGAAATGATGTCAGCATATTTGTTTGGTAAAAAAATGGAATTTCATCATGTAATAGTGAATCTATTTTGAACCATTAATTCACTTTGAAGAATTTATTCAGTTGTTAATTAATATGAATTAATCACTATTATTATACCACATTTATATAGCACTTTTATTATGAAATATCATGTTGAAAAGTGCTTTACAAACCCAGTTAAGATATTTTAAAATAACAATTTGAATAACATATAATACTTAATATTTTTTATAACTTTAATATTTTTCATAATTGTCTAAAGAAACTTTAATTTTTAAGTATTACAAGTATATTAAGAATAGTAGCATCTTGTTTTACTTAATATTTATTTTAAAATCTCTTTTGATGAACAAGTAAACAATAGAGATTTGCTTTGTTTTACTTAATATTTATTTAAAATCTCTTTTGATGAACAAGCAAAAAAATAGAGATTTCTTTGTTTTACTTAATATTTAATTTAAATCTCTTTTGATCAACAAGTAAAAAATAGAGATTTGCTTTGTTTTAATATTTTAAATCTCTTTTGATGAACAAGCAAAAAAATAGAGATTTGCTTTGTTTTACTTAATTTTTATTGTAATTCTCTTTTGATGAACATGCAGAAAATACAGATTTGCTTTGTTTTACTTAATATTTATTTTAAATCTCTTTTGATGAACAAGCAAAAAATAGAATTTGCTTTATTGCGAAGAAAATCAGTATTTTATTATTAATCCAACATATAGCGTATGGAAAAGCAATGTTAACAGCACCGAATTTTCCATTGTTGTTTATTCATTGTATTTCATAAAACCATAATAAATGAACCATAATGTTTTAATGTCCAGAGTTTAATGTTGAGTTAATTTTAGGTTCACACAAAATTAATGGGGCGTTAGTTTAAGTCTATTTTATGTGTCGTAAAACGTTGACTAGTCGTTGACTAGTCGGTGGGGATTAAAAGTTTTTGGTTGGTTTTCAGTACAATGGCCGCATAGTGAGAAATGAAGTCAGTGTCTGTGGGTCTTGTAATAAATTACAATTGCAATTTTTGTTGCGTTTCATCCAAGATTGAAACACAAATTAATCGGGTGGAATTTTTTTTTTTTACTTTTTTTTTATGCATTTGAACAGAGATGTAAGTTAAACTTGTCATATTTGTTATATTTTGCTTAGAGCAGAAATCAAGTTCAGTTTTGGATGAAAATGTTTAGTTGTGCAAGTTATATTTCTGCATAATTTCACATAATGATCGATGCAGCATTTGTATAACTGTTGCCAGTCTAGCCTCTGACATATTTGGTGTACGCAAATTTTTATATTGTTTCTGTTTAATTAATTATGTAATTTTGATTGCTTTCCATCTAAGGTGAAATAAGGTGAGGTTATAAATGTTTAAACTGAAAAATTTTATATAAGAAAAATCTATATCCTACAAAGTTGTATGCTTCCAAGTAAAAAAAAGTCCATTTTTTATTTAATAAATTAACCTGAAAGAAAAGTTCACAGAAAATACCTAGACCGTAAAACATCTTGAATCTTCTGTTATGTTCTTATCTTTACTTGTTTAAGACAAATTACTCTCTTAGAATGTGATTAGCTATCAGGGTTTATCAAAGAAATGAACTTCATCTTCCACACTTATCAGAAGACAAAACCAACAGTACAAGCATCCACACTGAGTGCTCTTGGAAGTCACAAGTCTGGCAAGGTGATTTTGTCCTTTGGTTTAATCTAGGCTATGGCAAGACAGTTGTTAAAATGTCGTAAACTTATGTGTACTGTTACTTGTTTATTAGAAATCTGTAAAAATCTATTTCAGACTCATCTCTTATTATCGTCTATGATCAGTTATTTCCAAATCTGGACTATTCATTTTAAATTCAAGACTGACAAGTCTAGACTAATTTAAGTTGTCAATTAATTAGCCAAATCTACATGTACGATTATTAAATCAAGACTCAACTGTTTAATTAATTGATTATCAAATTTAAGACGGACCTCAAGATAAATGATTATCAAATCTAGACCCAACTAAAGACTTATGATCTTAAATCAAACCCCAATTCTAGACTAGTTTTAGTGTCATGTCAGTACCCAAATCTAGACCAGTTATAATCAATTCAAGAATCTACTCTAAACTATCAGTTCAGGACGAAACTCTTGACTAAATTTGCTACTAAATTTAAGACTTATCTCAAGATATTGGTAGTCAATTCAAGACTCAACTCCAGAATAATGCTTTTCAATTCAAGACTTTCTTTGTGAAAACTATTCATTACAATCATCAGCTGTAAAACCTTTGTAACTGGAGGAACTCTGTTTTTGATGCATGATAAATATATGAAAGAAAGTCTCACATAATTTATTTCTGTCATATATATATATTTGGCATAAATTGTGGAAGCTAAAGAATTGTTTCATTCTTATTTAACTAGGACTTGCATAGATATTTTTTTCTATTCTATTTCAAAGATCATGCATTTATAGAGTTTGATTATTATGCACATTCACATTCCTTATATCCCGTCCTTCATGAGGTTTTGCAGATATATTCAAATTGAAAATTATCATCAAGTTCATGTAATACGTTTTGACAGCAAGTTGATAAATTCGCCATTAATCAAAACAGGATTTTACTCTTCATTCAGCCTATAATGAATTTAATTTACAATTTTTCTATGCTCGATTTAAAGCCACAAAGTCTTTTTTGGACAAAACTTTTCTGTATTCAGGAGAGAAATTAAATTTAATATTGTCATTTATTGTTTATGGTAGAGAATGGGTGCGATAACAATCTAAGTGACATTACTCAGTATTTTGTTTTGTCATTTTAATACATTTTAAAAGAACATGACGTATCTCCAAGCAGCTTATTACAACATAATTGTCTGTTTTTACAATGTTGTATTTGTTGCCATTTTGATTAGAAGATGAAGAAGATTGCTTAATGTCTTTTCGATGGTATCTGTTCATGAAAAAAAACTTTCTAAATGACAGTATTACAATCCATACTCAAAAGTTGGTGTGTGAGGGGGGTGGTTGTGTAATTTTGTTTAAGAAGAAATATCAATTAAATTTATATTATACAGTGTGATAAATAGATGTTAATATCTAACCCATTGTTGTGGTAAGCAATTCTTTATAAAATCAAAACGCGGATAGCATAGAAAGAATGTTGACGAGAAAAGGGAAGAAACCAAAATCAACGGATATAGAGTGCAGAATGGTCACATTTGCTTGAATGAAATTAAATTTGTGCAATGCCATTTTTACGCAAGACAAATCGAACTGTTCATTGTTATACTCCCTACTTTCAACATCTTTGGTAGAAAAATAGATTTGTATGCAAACTACTTAATGCAGACGCAATAATAGGCAAAACAGTTAACGTGTGGACTAATCCAAAATGGGCCGAAATAACCAATGGATTGTATCAATTTGGGGGTATCGATTGTTAGGGCTTGGTAGCCTGCAAAGTAAAAAGTAGGTCCTGCAATTCAGTCTCTAGAAATTGCCCTACTAAAGACTGTTGGCTTCTGCCAACAGTCTAAATATCCTTCTGTTGCTAATTCCTATCAGTTATCATGATTTTATTGTCATTGAAGTTGATACTTTATTTAACTGTGAGTTTTTGACTACAATATAGTGTTTTACGTTGAAAAGATCACACAAAATCAATAAAGAGATGTTGAGTTACTTCATAGCAAGCATCAATTGCAATTTAACTTCTTTAAAGCATTTTTCTTGAATCTTTGAACAAACTAAAAAATTGTGCTTAAAAATGTTTTACCAACGATTTACCATTCCAGTGAGACCCCTAGTCTACTTTATTTTTTAAATTTAATGTTGCTTTTTATAGGTTTATTCTTAAAGGTGTATGTGTTACACAAAAACTAAGCATCATTCGCTGAAAATGTCTGTGAATTTGTGCATTTATGACGACAGATGTAGTCTTTCAGAAAGGTTTTCATTCCCATCGGTTTGCATTGTCATGAATTATATTGAGATACAAAGTGTAAAAACGGCTGAATATATCACACTTTCTCTGTCTTGTTTGTAGACATTGTGTCTAGTAAGGTGTCTGAAAAGCCGATGTTGACTTTCCTCCTGTAATGGCCTGGTGGGCATATGTGTGAAGGCAAAACACTTTCACAGGAACATTGGTGTCTTGTTTATTGTTATATTTCATTCAACAGTGTGGAAATGTGACATTCTCTTGCTATGTGAACAACAGATGGCAACTGTTAATTTTTGCAGGTCTTTCCTGTCATGAGTTTGCTTTTTGTTGAATAATACATATATAATAACAAGTCAGCATTGAAAACACATTCAATTTCATTTTTTTCAATGGATTTTAATAAGTCATTTGACTGTATTTACCATCAGTGCTAAATACATCAAATGAAGATGATTGTAATACTTTTCAGTTATAACATTTAAAACAAGCCTTGGTGACACATCGTTAACTGGTTCCCCCCTTTCTCCAGGGGAGGTAATAACAATTCCTCTAGAGTGGATTACAGGTAGGCAGGGTACCGGCATGGCTCCCTGCATGTATATAGATAGTTTGGTTCCCTCATTCAATGGATGTTTTAACTAGAATACTAAAGAGATATGCAGGGTACCAGCAAGTATATAGATAGTTTGGTTTCCCTGATTCAGCGGATGTATTAAATTGAACACTAAAGAGCTAGGCGGGGTACCAGCACGGCGGGGTACCAGCACGGCTTCCTGCATGTATGTAGATAGTTTGGTTCCCTCATTCAGTGGATGTTTTAACTTGAACACTAAAGAAACTAACGTTTATACAGGGTACCAGCTAGCAAGCATGTATCCCTGCATTTGTCATCGGAAGTTCAGTGGACCAGATATAACCAGAAGTTTTTTTAGTTTTTGCAGAACAACTAGATTGTGCCGCATTTAGAGGGCTGTTTGTATTTAGCTAGCTATGAAGACTTTTTCGGCGTAGCTGTCTGAGATCACTTTTGCCCTAGATTTCTTGCGATAATTATGCAGCGGGAAAATGGAATACCAATAGAAAAATTGAATACCAATAGAATTGGGCAAATTTTCTAATTTTAGGGAATGCAAACTTTAAACAATGGTTTAACGTATACCAAAAACTGTTGCATACTTTTGGGGAATAAAAATTTACATAATTGTTTACATAAGCGGATAAAATAAAGTTATAAACATATTATCGATATACACTCTAGAACTGAGCATAAGTATGAACATATTTTCTCATTGTATGTCATGAACATAATAATTATTATGTTAATGCCCAGAATTAATCAACTATTTTGTTTAGCCTAGCGGTACGCTTTATAAATATCAATTGATTCTAGCGAGTTCAACACACTCACGATCTTTCTAAAAATAGTTCACTTTTAGCTGCCGGTGTATAGCTGTTATAATATGTATGCATCATTTAGCGTCCAGATAATCATAAGAGCAAATATTTCAATAAAGGGGGAATTTATGTTATTAAGCTGACTGTGCATGGATATTTGAAATTGAACTGTGGTTGCGTTCTGTTAATAATTAATGTGAACTGCACATTTCTGTCAACTTCTCCAGTAGATGTTAATCAACCTATAAAAAAGATAACTTTCAATAAATAAAATGTGGTGAAATAAGTCTCTGAATACGTCCAAATGTTATTTGTGTTACTCTTACTTTATTTGTATGAATACATGATTTGCAAAACCAATTATGCACAGAAACCTTTGATACATCATGTTCCTACCGAATATAATTTTCAATCACCATAGTCTTATGAAATTTTATTTCTGTGCTATCAAAATGGAAGTCATCATTATTTCAAATGCACTGAATGTTCTCTGAAGATTGCTTTTCATTAGGATACATGGTATAAGGCTAAAGAAAAATAATGAATTGTTTCTCAGGCACTTTTTCAAAAAAATCAGGAGGGAGGGCGAGTTGTTTTTTTATTGAAGTGTTTCTTCTCCTACTCTTTTAAATGGCTTAGTAAAACAAGTAATTAAGTACAGATTAAAGACAATATTAAGTTTTAATAACAACATAAGCATTCATTTTTTTTAAATTCTAAATATAGATTTATTAATCACAAACCGTCATTTATGCAAGATGATGTGAAAAGGCAATTCGAATGTTCATAATTAACAAAGTGCCTTCAAATTGATACACCATCAGCATTAAAATACTTCTATTTATTTATAGAATTTAACTTTTCGTAAATCATATTTTTTATAACTGTCAAAAATATAAAATATTTTTGCAGTAAATCACCAATAATTTTTGGAAAGGAAAATCAACACTTGTCAATGCAGCTGGCATTTTCGATTGTTTCCATAGGACTTATATTGACACAGATTTTCTTTATAAGCTATGAAGTTAAATATGAAATATTATACAAGCAAAAGCATCTACGAAACAAAAGTTTAAATCATGAAATAGAACATATTTGTAACGGTTCCCAATCGATGACTTTTTTTTTCAAAATTTACACAGTATTTCAGACAGGAAGAAAGTTACTGAAAATACAGAAATATCTACCGGGTTACTGTTCTTGCGCTATGTTAAAATGCGGATTCGTTTAATTTTAAGCCACTGTCCATCAATACATCGTAATTTTAGTAATAGTTCTTATGAACGTTTATGGTGTTTATTCGTCCGGAATATGTTTCTTATTTACGAAAGGCATTGTTCAAAAGCGCTTGGTACGAACGAAATACTATAATGTACATACTGGTTTACTCCAGAGTCATTACCAGTTATCGCATACAGAAAATAGACGACAGCAAGTTACCAAAATGTTAATAATTCACGGATTTCAAATGCGTAGTTTTGTTATTTTGTTCGGTAACATGCCCATTAGAAACACTTTCTACAAAGTTTTATTTTTATTAACATATTTCTGGACTGCTCCTTTAAACCCGGGCGCGATCGTCAAAAAATAGTAAAAAAATATTTTCTTTTTTGGCATTTAATCAAATTCGTGGTGGCCATAAAAATACGTTGCGGCGCTGCCTTGGAAACAAATCATAGACCTTTTTTAGCCTATAAATGATTAATTTACTTCGAAATGTGTATGTATTATGCATAGATAACTTCTAAGATGTGGGTAGGGTATATTACTTAAGAATAACTATACGTGTCCGATAAAAAATAATTTTCATTCATTCCCGCGATTATTTTCGTACATTGTTATGTTAATTTGTTAAATGTGGCTGACACATTTATATAATAATGATGTTTACATAAATTATTTAGGTTATTCATATATCACTGGTGAAAACATGGGGCGGTATGATCGGTTTATTTACCATAAAAATATTAATAATCATTGAATTAATCACAAATTAATTTTGGGATCCGAAACGTTTTCTTATGGTTTCCCCAAAAACCTGGGTCCGAGAAGTCTCCTTATATAGGTGGAGACCGAAAAATCTGGGGTCCGAGAAGCCACGTAACCGACCATCTTGACCCTCTTGTATCTTATGTTTAGGGTAAAAATGATATCTCGGTATATTAATGTCAACGCCGATTGTCTTTTTTAAAGACATTTCTTGTTTGTGTTACTTGTGATAGTATCATCGAAGACACGAAATGTAGACACAGTATCACTAATTCCATGTGTTGTTGAAATTATTCATGATATATTCAGACGGTACTATTTGTTCATATGTTGGTAGATTTGACATACATTTCAATTTTTGATTTCTTTTTGCATGGCTTAAGAATACTGATGAATGCTTGTTAACCTAATCATCGTCTGAATTTGCATGAACATCCAGTATTCTCTTTTTATCTGTCACATCTTAGAATCAATTATCAAACTATTGCTATAAATGCTACACTTGCATACATTTGCTCCAGGCTTTACCTTCATAAGCCATCTTGTAGCAAGTTAATTCCCCATTTGAAAATGTGATCAGTATCATAATCTTGTTCACACTTGAAAATGGAATTCTAAGAATACATGGAAACTGCAGAGGCTATATGTCAGTATTTGTCTTTTCCACTTAATTGTTGATATATTTATTGCTATGGCAGCAGTAATAGGTAAAAACCAGCGGTCTTTTTGTAGTCCACAATACCCAGCATGGTTCAGCCGGCTATAAATTACCTGATTACCTGTTAAAGCAGATATCAGGAAAAAAAAAACCTGCTGTTTCGAAATAATAGACTGCATTGATTTTCATTCAAGTGACTGATTCATTGTTGTGTTTTTACTTTGTGTTCTTTTAAAACGGGGACAGAGCCTGCACGTTGTGCATTGAGACGGGGACAGCCTGCACGTTGTGCATTGAAAGGCATGTTGGTCTCGTGAGCAGCGCTTGTGTTTTATGGTTGCCTTTGTTTATTATGGATCTGAATTCTGGGGTAGGTTAGTGGTGGGGTGCCATAGTAGATGTTGGTTGCATTCAGATCTGGGCTGTATAATATCCACAAAGCTCTTAAGAAAATCTTAACGTAAGTCAATTTGAAGGAAAAATCAACTAAAACTTCCATTTCATATTTTTAATATGGTAAAATATTTGTTCTTTAGCTTGGCAGGGCTTTTGTGAATATTGCCACTGTAGTGATGTATAATTTCTTAGTTATTTAATGAAGAAAATATAGCCAATGTTATTGTATTGTTGTTGATGTGGGGAAGTATTTTTCTTCCTTTCGGTTTTTGCCTCCGTATTTGGCACAATATGTGTATAAATGTTGAACAAACTGGTTCATTGTACGTCGATATGAGGACATATTAATGGTTGGTCAATATTCCGGTTCAGGTTCAATATTTTCCTCCATGTTATTAATGAAAGCCGTAACACCTTTTGCAGACTCGTTCAGCCATTGTTCATCATCGTGGTGGAAGGTGGCCCTTCATTTATAATATAATTAATATGAACGAGTCATCATGATGTTGCGAAAATCTGAAATCTTTTTTTGAACAAGAGCCATTACTACTGATATCCTGTTTTTTTTTTAATACTGTGTATCATTTACGGACTTTGCCCATATCACTAAACAGCGGTTTTGGATGGATCAGTTACCAAAATGGGGTTTAGTTTTCACTGGATTGTTTGATTTCCTCAAATGTAACACTTGTTCGGTAACAGAACAAAACGGGGCTAGAGAAAGGTAACACGGGAAACACTGAAAGTTGTAACATGCAGTGTGTATCGATTTTCATGCGGCTTTGTTATATAATTTGCCTCATTTTGCTGTGTTCTAGCGTGATTTATCTCTATATCGATTGGAAGGTTGAGTTTTAAAATCCTGCATGGGTTTTGTGCATTTTGTGTATTATTTATACAAATCATGATGTGTCTAAAGCGATATGGCGTGTGTATGATGAGATGGAAGTCGGAAATTTCATGTTATTTCTGCCTTTCTTATGAAGTTTCAAACAAGTTTTTGGTGTTGTTTGATTAAAAAGACAATGGTAATTGATCAATTTGGTGGGTAATTATGCCAAGTAACCCTAATTTCGTGGGTCTTATTTACGATCTGTATCGTCTGGAAGCTTCTCAAAATTTCGTGGGTTCTGATTGGCTGGCCTACTTTGGTTGGAAAAGAGTGTTTACAGCAGCAATTTAGTTTCACTTTGTTTGTGCTGGAGCCTGTGCTGATCAAAGAACGAAAACTTAATGAAAACTAGTGTTGTTTTTTTCATTTTATCGTTATAAATACACAGTCCTTATCATATTTTTTAAAAGGTAACAATATAGGCCAGACGAAATCTACACACTTGTTCAATTTTCGTTGTGCAGGTTTAACTTAAAGCTTCATGAATCTATATTTGTATTGTGTTAGTTATTGTTTGTAAATATTAAATAAATGCTAAAATTGCACGCAGCTATTTGTGGGTAGGAATGCTAACTTAAAGTTAAAGGTTTGAAAATGTCAGTCAAATTTAGAGAAGGGGGATTGTTTATGTATTTTTCTTACTGAAAATAGCAAAATTCCTGTGAGAAATAAACACAAGGGAGATAATCATACATGCAATTATTCTTGGAAAACTGTACTAAATATACTGGCGCAGTGCCTAACTCCGCCACTTGCCTAAATCCGCCACCCCATGCGAATAAGCGTTTTTTACCGGCAATTTCTATTTTGTTGATCTCGATAAATCAGATACTTTCCCTTAACAACGCTGAAGAGTTTTCATCTTGATTTGTGCATAAATGAATGTTTTATCCAAGTATTTTGTACCTAACCCCTAAATGCAAACATGCTGCATGCGGGTAATCTATTTCACATTGCGCATGCGCAATTTTAGGCCCCGCATGGTGCCCATTAAAAAATTAAATTATCGTGTTTTAATATTATGTCTGTGGGAGCATGTGCAGCATAAAAATAACCATTATTTATTAGCATTACATAAAATAAAAAGCGGAAAGAACTGCATATTAAGAGCGCAAATGTATCGCTACTCAATACCCTAATTATTTGTCCCACGTGCATGCAGGTTATCAGTTTCAGAGCTATTTTTAGGAATACAAATGAGTATTTGAAGAAATTGAAACTTTGTATTAACAACAGACAACGAGCTGCTTAATATGGAAAATTAAATAAGAACAATAGTCAAATGTGAAAAAAGCAAACATGAGAAAATGAACCTTAAAGAAACAAAAGTGGGAGTTTTGTCAATAGAAGTTGCTTTGAAAACAGAATTCATAAAAGAATATTATTTTCGAGCAATTTGAACATTTTAAAGAGGGGTGGCGATTTAGGCACTCCGACGCTCAATTTTTTACACTGTTTAGGCCTTCAATTTCAATAAATATTTTTCGTTTGCCAAGTATTTGAAATGTAACCAAAACACGCCAGTAAATGCACATTAAACCTAACTTTATTTATGTGAATTTTTATGTCCGTCGGTAAAACAGCTTTTGAAAATAACGTAAAAATACCCCCCAAATGTGGCGGATTTAGGCACTGCGCCAGTATGATTTTTTAGAACGAAATTTCATGAATTTAATTCCAAAATAGTTGTATGGTAGTGAATAATTTGTGTATTTAATGTCATTAATTGGTGATTTAAATGACCAAGTCACTTACTGGTTGACATTTAATAGGATTTCCTTTTCAGATACTGCAAAAATATGCAATTCACTTAACAGTTATAGTAATTCTGACAATGTTTTCGGATGCACGAGCGAAAATTCTATTTATTCAATTGTTACACGTTAATAAGGGTGGCTATTTTAATAATTGAAAATATATATGAATATAATGTATTTGCATTCATTCATGCATGTTTATTCATAAACCTTAATTGGCTCATGCTAAATCACTACTTGAAATCACACGTAATAGCAACGAGTTTCTGCTAGTTTCATATCTCCATAAATGAGGCATGTCGTGCGAAAACAGGGCTTAATGCAAGTGCGTGAAGTGTTGTTCCAAATTAGCCTGTGCAGTCTGCTTTTATGGTATTTTCTGTTTCAAAGAAGTTTCTTCTAAACTAAAATCTACTGTAGGCGGAAAGTGTACAGGCTGATCCGAGACGACAGTTTACGCACTTCCATTAAGCCTGGTTTTCCCACAACATGCCTCAAATATATTGTTTTCTCTTCAAGCATGAATGCAGCATGTGGCAGTGCATCTTTTTGATATTTTTTGTGTTTATGACAAATAATTATTTATTGCTATGTCAGTAACTTTATTTTCATCTTGTCTGTGATTCTCAAATAAAATTAAATATTTTTATAAAACATACCTTTGCAAAAAACATTATAGTGCACATGCAGCACAGAAGCATTGGATCATTTAAATAAAAAAAAAGGATCTTTTGAACCAAGACTTTTAAAAAGTGATATACATCATTCTTTATCCCGAGCGAATAATTGTTAAGAAAGATTATTCTTTCAGTCTGAACTATTTCAATATTTAGTGACACATTTTTGTATCCTTTCTCAGGTTTTGTTCCATTTTACAATAAAATGTCATTGTTCTTTTGCAGGTGATCCTAACAGAGCAATAGCAGAACTTCATAATCCAAATTTCATCACCAATTTCTTGCAAGCAAGGTAAAAATTGAAAGTTTGATATAATGTCAGGTAGTGTTGTACTATTTTTTATACAGTCTTCAATTTGTGCATTTTATCTACTATTCAAACTAAATGAAAATTTATCAAGAAGTTACTATGGCACCATATTTTTGTTGCAAACTCATTGCAAATCCATGCCAGTTATTGGGTCAGTTTGTGAAAACAAACAAGCTTGCAGCTTTGCGTGTATGTTGTGTATATTGCGTAAAATGTGCGAGCTTAAACAATGTTACAGTATTTTAAGACCAATATTTAACTTTCAGCGGGCGAGCTCACTACTCGCAGCTACTTCCTGTTTCTACGAGCGAGGCACACCCTACCACCTCGGAGGTTGCAGCAGACGGGTGCGAGTCTGGTCCAAGCTCCCCGACGACCCTGAGCGCTAGCGGCGAGGCGGGTGGAAGTGACACACCCACCACCATGCAGACGTACCACAACTACACGTCGTGGCCTAGCAACCACTCGGCGCAGACGTACATGGCCCCTGGTTACCAGAATGACACGTCGAGTATGTGACCTCAGACATGTTTTTCGTATTGTGTGTGGCGTTGTTCAGGCAATCGGTAACTTGCCTGGAACGAGTGACTTTCCGATGATACGAACAGTTTCTCTATTGCTGATGCTGCTGGTATTTTATATCTTGTATATTAAGATTTCAAATGTATTTAATGTAGCCAATGTTTATAATGAAGTATAGTAGGTCATAAAGTATGCTGGATATGTCCCTTATTTTTGTCTTTAAAGTAATGGAATTTGATGTTTTCAATGATTGACACTTGTGGGAAAGTCTGGTTTTAGATTAACTAAAGTTCAAAGGTCAGAAGGCAGAAACATAATTATAGTTTAGTATACACCTATTGTATTCAAGTCCTATCATTTTGTTACTATCCCCAACACCTATAACAGTGGGTGTACTATGTGTCATCCAAGTATACTTAAGAAATAACTTTCTATTTATCATTGTTTATTGGCCAATAAACAACTATTTTGAGTTCTGATGTGAAGGAATTAAACTACTTGTGCGTTAGCCCAAGTTGTTTAATAACCATGCATCAGGACAACAAAGAGTTGTTTATTGGCTGATAAACAACGATAATGTTAACATTATTTCCACTCTAACATGATCGGACAAATAGTTTTGCAGTTGTAATGAGAACTACATTTTACTATGCTTCGCTCACAATCGGGACTTCTTTTGTTTTGTTTATTGGGTAGTTTAACAACGAAAATATTGTTGTTCTTTGTCGATAGACAAATTAGCGAGAATATCAAATAAATAGCAATTTCTGTGTTGATACAAAATTTCCAATTATGGGTAAAATTGAAATATACTATAATGTCGTCCTGTTAGTCCACTTGTATAGTGCTGGCAGGTATGGTAATACATAAAATTAACGCGAAGATAACATCGAGATGTTAGACCGAGTCGATCAATCACTTGAATTGGCATCCCACAATTCAGCGTTCCTGGATCACCCGTATACTTTTACAGCTGATCAACGTGATGTTGATTTGGAATCTCGTGACCCAGAGCAACAATTGTTTATCTCATTATAGTGATTGTAAGGAGATAGGTCGTTATTGTACTGTGTTTTTAACTTGGGTGCCTAGCACAGCTTGGGGCTAGGAAATTGTAAATGAAAAACCCCATGAATTGGGTAAATAGAAATTATCGGCCTCTTATATAAGGCAGAGCCTGACTGTCATTCACGGTGGAGTTGAAACAGAAAATTGGGTGACACGAAATTAATTTGTGACTATAGATCAACTGGTACAGCCTTCTGCAGCGTTTAAAATTCACCCAAATAGTGTGACATCTTATAAAAATCTGACAAGAAGTGTCGTTGTTGCATCAAATTTGATTAGCGATGTAAAAAGGTAATATTGGCGTACAGGCACACATATTTGCTGGTGTCCAAAATCTCAAACGGTGTGTTGAATTAAAATCACTGATTTTCCTTTTGACTGTTTTGTGATGGTTTAATAAGCAATTTATCATAATTTGCATGAAAATTAATCATTTTGATAAGACTTACAGCTGCGTAATTTTGATTAATAGAAAAAGATTAACATCTTGCAACCACATATAAACTAGATGAAGACTTAGGGGAAGGAATTATCAACGTAATTGATAACCCTATTGCAGTATTTGAATCGTTTACATAAATAAATAGTGAACCATCATTTGTTATAATGATAGTGGCCTGCAAGTGGTTCTTCTTGGACAAATGCATGTTTCCATCATCTGTTGAACATGAATAAAGAATTTGCAATTTGAGAGACTATTAGGCCATACAAATTTGATTCTATGTTTAGCGTCCTCGAGCTGGTAGGTTTTTGGATGCCTGGACGAAAAAATTAAAAATTTTAACAATTTAAAAAAAATGAGATGGAAAGCATATAAAAATTTGAAAATAAAAAGACTTTAAGGTGGTTTTACCAATTTTTATAAAAACAGTGTGCAACTAGTGAATTTACACAGTTAAAATACTGTTTTAAAGTAGGTCCCCAATATGAAGATGATATACAACAGTTTTTCCAGTAAACATTTGCTTTGGCTTGTACCACTGCCATGAATAATGTGTAAAACAAGATTTTTTTTATCGACTCATTGTTTGTTTTTTCCTGCCTGGTTGGGAGGTTTTGAATATTCAGGGGGACGCTAAACATAGAATCAAATTTGTATGCCCTAACTACACAACTACAAAAAAAACGTGTCTAAGACTTAAGACTTTTTTTCTAATCATGTGTCATTAGTCATTTGTAGTGAAGGTTTTGTAGTCCTTTCTGTCTATACATAGTTATTGTTAAAGAGTTTTGGGGGAAAAGCCATGTAATGTGGATTATTCTGTTCATTACTGTGTCTTTGTTGTATGTTTCAGTGAAGAAATACACAGCAACTTTCCCACCTACCACATACCAGTCTGGCTACACGAGTCCTTATGGTAAGCAGACCACATTTTTAGACACAAAGTCTCGTGTTATGTTGAAGTTATTTTCACTTTTTTCAGCTTGAGATTCTCATCTTGTAACATTTGTCTCTTTCGTAACTTTTTCACTTTGGAAAAATGTTCTTTCATTCTTATTATATGTAAAAAAAAAAAAAAAAAAAAAGGGAAAAAGAAAAAGCAGTCGCAACAAACAATAAAACAAACCAATTTAACACATAAAAAAGTAAATGTTGCCTCATATTATTTTTCTATGATGCAATAATTGACCCGTTATTCATGTTTCTATGTTGCAGATGCCAGTACGTACGTGGGATCCACGAGTAATGCAACCTCACAGTCTGCATACACTCAGCAGGTACGTTTCTTGACATATTATTAAGAACTGTATGAAAGAAATAATACTTGGTTATATGTAGTAAATTCGCTATCAAGGCTAAGCGTATGTGAACCCTGACCTAATGTGGCTCTACAGGGGTAATTGAATTTGTTACCAAATAGGCCGTCATGTTGAAAGCCCCTCATAGAAAAAGATAGAGGTATTACTGGTATAGACATTTTACTGATACACAAAAAAACAGTCCAATAGAATTACTGTAACCTACCTCTCTGCATATTTAGGCTGTGCTCTCCACTGCCTTCTAAATACATATGAGGTGTGTCGTGGGAAAACCAGGCTTAATGCATGTGCGTAAAGTTTCGTCCCGGATTAGCCTGTGCAGTCCGCACAGGCTAATCCGGGATGGCACTTTCCGCTTGTATGGTATTTCTGTTTCATGGAAGTCTCTTCTAAACATAAATTCACTGTATGTGGAAAGTGCTGTCCTGGATAAGCCTGTGCAGACTGCACACGTGCATTAAGCGGGGGTTTCCCATGACACGCCTCATATTTACATTTACAATGTTTATCTTATCAGATTCCTTAATATGCATCCATCAAAATTGCTTTGCACTTTACTAAATTTATCTGCATTTTATTCAAATTGTCGGCCAAAAATATTGTGTACCCATGTGGTCGCGTATTCATGGACCAGTTCTTCTAACTAAATGATTCTGATTGTTCGCAAAATACTTTTCACCAATTTTTGCCGTGTTTATGAATATCTTCAAGTGACAGTTTTATTATGATGTTGTTTCCTCTGTTTGTAGATTTGACCTCCGAAATCAATGAGTCAGTTGGCTGTGTCTAAATTATTTTTAAATGGATAAAAAATTTCATGGGCTTTTAACCACAAAAAGAAATTGACAGTATTCCGTTACTACTATCACCAACAAATCAAAATTATTGGAAGTTTTATTTGATAATCAGTGTTCCATCACATTTTATCCCCCATCATATATTTCTTTCATTTGCTTGCTACAAATGAGCCGCTGTCCTCAATATCACGCCTATGGGGGAAGATTTGCTTTATGAACATTAAATTTTATCGTTATTCATAAATTTTGTGGTTATTTTTTACGCTAGCTCTTCATGCTGATTGTTGATAAACGTTAATTTATATTTAATCTCCGTTAAATTTGGGGATGTTGTAGACGATATACCAGTATTTGGTGATTGTTAGGGTAGTGACAGGTTCAGGCTACGGGATGATTGACAGTTTAATAATTGGTGCTGATAAAACATTTCAGTACACAGTTTTTTTAATTAGAAGCAAGCAAAAAGAAAAAAAATCAAAATAAGACCACTATGGAAAACCTTTAGTGAAAGTTGTCTCTTTAATTTGATAAAAAATATTAATATGATACGTGTGGTGGGAAAACCGGGCTTAATACACGTGCGTAAAGTGTCGTCCCGGATCAGTTTATGCACAGGCTAATCCAGGATGGCACTTTCCGCCTACACTTGATTTATGTTTAGAAGAGACTTCCTTGAACCAGAAAATACCATAAAAGTGGAAAGTGCTGTCCTGGATTAGCCTGTGTGGACTGCACAGGCTAATCCGGGACGACACTTTACGCGCATGCATTAAGCCAGAAAATACCATAAAAGTGGAAAGCATCAGCCTGTGCTCTGGATGACACTTAACGTATGCACATTAAGCCTTGTTTTCCCACGACATGCCTCATATAAAAGAAACAGTGCATTGTAACCTGGATTTACAACAAGTGGTAGACTCCTCAGGACTATAAAAGTTGCCTTTGTTTGGTCTCATTTGCCACATTGACCATTTGGCGGGCCTTCGGGTCGGTCGGTCTAGTCGAGCACTGCTAGCGCTCTATGTGCTGAGCTAGCGGGCGGTGCTTGGCTGCTCGGTCATATGGTTTTCAACCGGTACCGAGGGTAAATAAACTCAACTACTACTCTCATTTGCCAGTGTTGGGGGTAGCATCACATGAGGTTGGGCAGACGATTTTTTCAATAAGATTGTCCTGTGCTGGAAGGCAAGAATCATGTCCAATTAAATTACGGAATGTCAGAAAAGAAAAGTGTCTGTTTTTTTATGCGAAATCTCCCTCACAGGCATGGGGGTCTATCATTGATACAAGACTGTTCCGACTATTGTTTGCCAAATTGATGCTTCTCTTTGCTAAATTTATTAAATTTAGACCCATAATGCATTATTTCTAGATGGGAGATTTAGATGAGATTTCGAGCTATGAAAATTCTCTAGGATTCTTTCGTCACTTTTTTTTTAATCATTCGGGATTTTTGCAGATAGCTATGGAGCCTCTCTAGTTTATAGTTTTCATTTTCATTCTTTCAAGAGTAATCTATTATTTGTGACAGCTCGTTAATATTCGTTCTGATGGGAAGAAGAATGATATTTGAGAAAATATGGCTCAAATTTTTATGCTAGTTATCAATATGATTTGAACATTTGAAGAAATGTATTAGTTTGTGTTGCTTTCTTTGTTACCTCAGCCAAGGAGGCTCTGTTCTTGCCGTCAGTGATTTGATTGTCTGTCTGTCTGCATGTTTGCCCGTTATGAACAGATTTGTTGAAATTTTGGGGGGGAAGGTTAGAAATGGGCTTATGAACCAACAGGGCCATATCCAGAGACCAAAAAGCACAGAGGCAAATATGTCTAGGGGGTCTGGTGAGCTTTTGTGATCGCCCGTTGTCCGTCGTGTGTGCGTGCGTGCGTTAGTGCGTGCGTGCGTGCATGCGTGTGTGCGTCGTCAACTTTTAATTCAAACAACATCTCCACTTAAACCACTTGGCAGATTTTCACCAAACTTCACAGGAATGATCCTTGGGTGAACCTCTTTCAAAGTTGTTCAAATCTTTCCGGTCCGCTGCATATGTAGGTCACCAGAGCTAAAAATAGATATTAAAAGTGTAAACTTTAAAAATCTTCTTCTCCGAATCCGCAGGGCCCAGAGGTTTCATATTTGGTATGTAACATCCTATAATGGTCCTCTACAAAGATTTTGCAAATTATGCCCCTGGGGTCAAAATGGGCCACGCCCTGGGGGTCACATGGTTTATATAGAATATATAGCAAAATGACTTTAAAAATCTTCTTCTCTGAAACCACAAGGTCCAGAGATTTCATATTTGGTATGTAACATCCTATAATGGTCCTCTACTAAGATTGTTCAAATTATGCCCCTGGGGTCAAAACTGGCCACGCCCCTGGGTCACATGGTTTATATAAACTTAAATAGCAAATTGTCATATTTGGTATGTAACATCCTATAGTGGTCCTCTACAAATATTGTTCAATTTATGCCCCTGGGGTCAAAACTGGCCACCCCCAGGGATCAAATGATTTATATAGACTTGAATAGCAAAATGACTTTAAAAATCTTCTCCTCAGAAACCGAAAGATCTAGAGGTGTGTTATTTGGTATGTAACATTGTATAGTGGTCCTCTACAAATATTGTTCAAATTATACCCCTGGGGTCAAAACTGGCCATGCCCCAGGGGTCACATGGTTTATATAAACTTAAATAGCAAAATGTCTTTAAAAAATTTCTCTTCTGAAACCGCAAGGCCCAGAGGTTTCGTATTTGTTGTTTAACATCCTATAGTGGTCCTCTACAAAGATTGTTCAAATTCTGCCACATGGGTGCAAACAGACCACACCCCAGGGGTCACATGGTTAATATAGACTTAAATAGCAAAATGACTTTAAAATTCTTCTCCTCTGAAACCGCAAGGCCTAGAGGTTTCATATTTGGTATGTAACATTGTATAGTGGTCCTCTACAAATGTTGTTCAAAGTATGCCCCTGGGGTCAAAACTGGTCACGCCCGGGGGGGGTCACATGGTTAATATAGACTTAAATAGCAAAATGACTTTACAAATCTTCTCCTTTGAAACGGCAAGGCCCGCAGCTTTCCTATAGTTGGTACATAACATTTCATCGTGGTCCTCTTCAAAGATTGTTCAAATTATTCCCCTGGGGTCAAATCTGGCCACCCCCCCCCGAGGGGTCACATGGTTTATATAGACTTAAATAGCAAAATGACTTTAAAAATCTTTACCTGAAAGGGGGGGGGGGCCCTCAAAAGGGTATGCTTCAAATTTTACGAATTTCTTGTAATAAACTGACGAAATCTCATTGCTCTCACCACGTATGAACGTAATGAACGGCAGTGTAAGAGAGTGATTCTAATACTTGGCTTATGTAGATGTACTGGACGGTAAATTATGCTGTTTATATACTAGATCTATTCATTTACTACTCTCGGCATTCATATTGACAAGTAGATTTTCAAAAAGTGCTTAATTGTATTTTGGTAATTTCTCAAATTTTCACAGAGGCAAGTGCCTGGGTGTGCCTCAGCATGGCTAGTTCATATTCGGTTCACCACCAAATTCTAATCGTTTGTCAGGCCAGACAAATGATTAGAATTTGGTTGTGAACCCAATAACAGCTTGGATTCAGGAATTTTCGTTCTTCTTTTTGCAAAATAGGCCGTATTGCCACATTATGCTGGATAACTGGTTAGTTGCTCAATGCATGGGGTGGGCTGCCTTAGTGGAGGTCAGCGCGCTCTCTGAGTCAGGGCTTTTATTGGGTCATATTCCCAATGGCAATAAGTATCTTTTTTTCCCAAATCCAGTCCCAAAATTCCCAATTGATGGTTTGACTTTCAGATGTTTGGAAATAAGGGGTGTTCAGTGTAGAAATAAAGACTGTTGAATTTGTAATAATCATTTTTCTAATTTGTTTTTGTTCATATTTTACGTAGTATATTCATAATTATTTAAATTCAAGAAATTATAATTTTTCCCAGTTTTATATCAATTGATGCTAAAATTCCCAATTTCATGGGTATAGGTCATCTTCCCAAAATGGTGAAAAAAAGCCCTGTGAGTGCTTTCTAGTGATTGACTATTCAAACTCATTTATTGCTTGTCTATTCACATCATTTTAATATGCCAGGAAAATAATTGTTATAAAACAGTATCTACTTTGGGTATGATCATCAATAATGCCGAAATGGTACTTCTGTTTAGCAAAATAAAACTTAAGGCTGTCATTTGTTAGAAAAACACTATGCAAACTGTTTGTCACCATTTGCAAATATCAGGAACATGATTATTATCTTTTCTTGATATAGTATATCAATGCTTCTTCTGTTAGCAAAAAAAGGCTGAAATTAAGTCTGTCCTTTGTTAGAAAAACATTATTCAAACTGTTATCACTTCGCTCTATGAAAATGCCATAATAATAATTATATCAAATAATGATACCTACTCTCATGATATTATGAAATTTCTACTTCCTACTATATATATATAATTAACAGCATCATATAATTGTAAAACATCCAATTTTATGCTACGACATGATATCAATTGATAAAAATAAATCCTTATTGCTGTTTTTCAACGGGTACTTTGATTATAAATAGATCCTTGCGCTATTTGCTCTTTCCAACCCAACAACTATTTCTCTGGTACTTTGATTGTAAATAGATGCTCACGCTTTATGCTCTTTCCAATCCATAACAATAGGAATTTTTATTAAATAAGTTCGATAAATCACCATGCTTTTTGGTGTTTTCATCCCAACAACAATTTCTATGTATGCTTTGATTATAAATTAATCTGCGCTTTTTGCACTTTCCAACCCAGCAAAAACATCTACTGGTACTTGGTTACAGAAAACGCTTTTGCACTTTCCAGCCCGTCAACAATTTCTACGGGTACCCGTCGCAGGCGCAGTTGGCCGCAAGCTATTACCCCCAGTACCCCTTTATCCCCGCGACGACTATCTCAGGTTCATCTACAGTGCCTTCATCGCAGACGTATGTTATACCCACGCCATCGGACATCATCCCATCAGGTATGTCAAACACTTGGTGCGGTGTAACCTGACCATGACACAGCAAAATTGTGTGGAATTTGTTATTATGAGATACTGTAATGATGTGAAAATATGCAAGAAGCATTGTACCAGGATAGGATTCTTCCTACTTTCAGTGGATTTTGTCTTCTTGATGTCAAACTTGTTCACCAAATTATGTTTAAATTCACTGGATCTGTTTAAAGTGTGTATGTATGATCTTTTATATCAATTATTTTAAAAAAAAAGCAGAGGAAAGTTGCTATATAAATTGTAAGCAGACAGATAAACATCAACCTGTCGAAAGAAATACTGAAATATCAAATAAATCAACTAATACAAGTGTCAACTTTTGCATCGATTCTTAGTGTTGTTTAACCTAAAACAACTGTCGAGTCAACTTATTATCATGTATTGGAGTTTCCTGCAGTACAGCCGAAAAAGTTGTTAGTGATTATAAGGTAGCCAAGTATGCGTTTTACAAGAATGGTTCTAATTCACTTTTCTTACATTTTAAATGGAAGAATAATATAATGGTAATTAACTTTATCGGGTTGTTTTAATTTATGACATTATGTCTGTTGTAGGATCATACATACACTCTTTAAAAATGATGAGTTTTGGTGAAACCTTTTGAAGAGGGTGGGGTAGAGTATTTTTCTCCACTGAAGTATTTCTGTAACGACACCCCTGCTTTATAACAGCAAAATGATTGCACTGACATTTCAGTTGTGAATTAGCAGACATTATAGTTTTTTTAAAAACCTTTTATTTTTTGTCGTTATTTTTTTATTTTTTTAATCGGCACCTCATGATGGTAACATAAACATGCAATGCATGCGCTGTATATAAAATACGAATGATGGGCCTAGCCTGTGTATGGGAGTTCACATATAGACCACACATTGTTAGACCTTTAACATCAGGAATCTTATTATTTAACCAACAGTTGTCAGAAAATTACAACTGGCTTCATTATGGTTTCCTTGTAATGTCATCAATGTTTTTCGGGCTGGGGGGCAGGATGGGTGGGGGTAGAATAGGGTAAAGTGGAGGTGGTGGTGATTTAAAAAGAAACGTTCATTAAATGGTCAGCAATGTACAGTGACAATGTAAGTTTTGAGATGCCCCCTGGCTAAGGGAATGTAAGTTTTGAGATGCCCCCTTACTGTGGGAATGTAAGTTTTGAGACGCCCCCTTGTAATGAGTCTGTAAGATTTGAGAAATCACACTGAAGCATGACCAATGTTTGGAACACCCCCTTGTAATGAGAATCTGAAGTTTTTAGATGACCCCTTGTAATAAACATATAAGTTTTGAGATGCCCCCTTATAATAAACATGTAAGTTTGGAGATGCCCCCTTGTAATAAGCATGTAAGTTTGGAGATGCCCCCTTGCAATTGCAATGTAAGTTTCAAGATGCCCCCTTGCAATGGGAATGTAAGGTTTTTTTAATCCCCCGCTGTAATCTTAAGATTAGAGATGCCCTATGGTAATTAAAATGTATGTTTTGAGAGGCCCCCTTGTTATGAGAATGCAGGTTTTGAGACGCCCCCTTGTGTACCTTCAGCTACAAGCACACAGGGTTCACATCTGGACTTGCAGTCACCAGCAAATTCCACAGGTACAGTGATCGTTGTCTTGTCCCTCACCCCTGTGGTTGAGAATTACGAACCAAGCAGTACGGTCAAGCATTCGTATATTTTTGCGTGGATGTAATAATTGTGTGCAATATTGATTGGCCTTGAAAATGTCTCGTACTCTCTGACGATGCCAAAACTACACATTCCCCATGTACGATTTCTTCTTCCATGTACATCATAACATGCTCTTGTGGTGTTTAATGTAACAGAAAATAATATTGAGCAGTAATATTTTAAACAGTTTTGCAAATATGTCATTTTCTAGGGCTAGGGTTTTGTGCCAAAAACATGTGTTGTTAAGTGTGCAATGTCCAGCAAGCAAATAACAAATCTACAGGTAACCTTTCTTTCATGTTTTACATTTGTTTGCATAGTTGTTTATCTGGACAACTTCTCCACTTAAAACATGGGTCAGCATGTTCTTCCATGGTTAGTTCTTTTTTATGGCCATTCTATTGTTAAATTCATAAAGCAAATCCCCTACAAAGAATGCTTCCTTTTTAATCAGAGATCACTCAGCCTCCATCATGGGAAATGGTTGCTCTGGGCAACAAAAGGTCAACCAGGTCATGACTGACTACTGGGTTCAAGTGTGACCAAACTTTATTCAGACATGTTTATGATGGTCAAATCCTTTGACCGGTGTCCTTGCATGCACTGTCCAACATGTTGATGCTGGGCCAAATTGAGAGGAAATTTACACACAAATTAAGTACTGGCAATAAAAATTTGTTCCTGGATGATTTGTATCAAGCATATCCTAGTGTCCAGCTAGGTTTATGACTGTCGGGTCACATTAGGTCAGGTTAGAAAGTAGGAGTGGGCCTAGCAAATCAAAGCGTGTGATTGGTTTGGATTATAAATTATATCCATGCTAGCCATAAAAAAACATCAAGAAATTGATGTGTTTAACCTCTGAACCTATTTTATTTTATTTAGTTTGGTCATTTTCGCTTAAAATAAAAAAGGCTATGTAGCATTTTTTATAAAAGTAAGTTATTATTTGTTTAACATGTCAGTGTATCTTTGATAAAACATAGTTAAAACAGTGCACGTTGGTGTGAATCCGGGTTTTATCTGTATCAATAATTTGTAGCTCATCGGGTTCATAATTGCAACTGTCAGCCTTAATGTATGCGCTTTTTAATAACAACTGGAAAGATTGCATGACAAAAGTCATTTAAGAAAATAATGACGCAAATTTTCTTAATATGCCTTGTAAACAATGTTAAAATGCATTTTCCGCTTTTGAATAGCTCTGTGTAGCAAATGCTAACAGTTTTTAATAGTTGGTTGTCTCTGCTAGTAATTACTTCATAGCTTCTTAATAAATGGGTGTTTTATAGCACATAGAAATAATGGGACATATTTTCTATAATTCCGGTGCCGTAAAAATAATGGGACATATTTTCTATAATTCCGGTGCCGTTAAAATCATAGCTAACCCCAGTAAATAACATAATTTGGCCATTATTTTTAAATAAATATACGTTTAATGGCTCCCAGCATTCAGCAGAAGTTGTCGCTATTCCTAGTCCATCGTAGTGTACCTGTAATTGGTGATTTGCGTCGACGTGTTCGTCTACAGGTGTATTATTTATGTGCTGTGTCAGAAATAATCGTCATTGATTGCTGGCCTCAGATACTCATTTGCACTTGTCCAATGGGAGTTACCATGGTTTACAGTGATTATGGATAATTATTGGCTCTTGGTCTTTTTTTCTCTGACAATCCTTGGTCAGGTACAAAAAATGCCCCTTTCATTGACATGTATTAAAAAAGGTAAATATTTTCTTTGATTTTAATTTAATTTTAACAAAAATTTGCTTTGATAGCATCAGAAAATTAGGTTTTAAGTACTTGTTTAAATATATAATGATCAGCCAATTAAATCACTTGTTGATTTGTAACAACCATTGTCATTGATCAGTTTTGAAAAATTACTCATCAGTCCTTTGCACCAGTTCAAGAACACAGATTGGCTCAGTAGGAAATTGCTTTGTTGAAACTATAATCAATTGAAGGCATTTCATGTTCTTTAAAAATTAGGCAAGCTTCGGCTGTTGTACACATTATGAGGCGTGTTGTGGGAAAACCTAGCTTAATGCACTGCGTAAAGTGTCATCCCGAATCAGCCTGTGCTGTCCGCACAGGCTAATCCAGGAAGGCACTTTCCCCGTACGGTGGATTTATGTTTAAAAGAGGCTTCCTTGAAACAGAAAATACCATAAAAGCACAAAGTGTTGTCCCAGATCAGCCTGTGCGGGCACGTGCATTAAGCTCTGTTCTCCCACGACACGCCTCATATATATGTGTACGTCTCAAGGGCGTAGTAACCTAAACGGAACACAACAAATATTGTAGCAATGTTTCTAACTGCTACACAACCTGCTCCAGCAAAGTCGGTGTACAATCTGTAATATGGAAATTGTCACGAAATTGAATTTTTCTTCGCCATTGACTTGCCGAAAATGTCTGTATGTATAAATCTGCCATTGCTTGGTCCCATGGCCCGTCAAAATGTCTAGCACTGGAGGAAAAAGGGAAAAAGTAACACTTCTTCAGTACTATTCTAGCTATAATGTAATAGATTGATATCAGCAAATTGAAATGGTGGTCTCTGAATGTGTTTTGTTTATGGTTGGCCAGGGCCCGTTACAAGTCATCACCCCATTCTTTATAAGACTGAAGAATAAAGAACAGACTTAGACACAAGATTTATTTAAATGTATACTTCTTTCATGTTCTTAATAAAATGGCATATAAACACTTGATGATAAAGAATTGGCCTTAAAAACACCTTGAATTTTATACTTAATTTCATTTCTGAAATGCTCAGGACTTACATACATGTAGCACAATACTGTCAAAACTTCCAAATATTATGAGCAAAACTTCCAAAATCAGAGGTCAGGAAATTCAAACTTCTAGTTTTTAAAAGTTAATGAAAGCCTTGGTCAAAGTCTATTCTTTATTTTAAGTCTAAGACTGTGTTGGTGAATACAGGCCCCTGGGTCGTATTCTAGAAACATCTTAAGTGACATCTTATCCTTAGCCTTAAAATCGTCATTTTTCTTAAGCATTTTATCCCATGTATGCATGAAATTCTGCCAAATGTATACTGATTATCAACTTATTATTAACTACTATTTACTTAACTGTAATTGGAATCATTAATTTATATCTAGTTTTAAAAATATTACCTTACAAAAATTTGAACTTACGTGAAAATATTTTAAGATAAATTTAAGAGGTTTCTGCAATATATGGCCCCTGGACTCCTTTTCTAAACTGAACTATTTGCTATGGCTGACCATGCTTTCTCAGTTTGCTTTTAAGATTGTTAGCAATGAAAAAAACATTGGCATAATTGTGTAGAATTCTATGTACTTGTGTTATTTAATAGTAAAAACATTAAGTTTCTCAGTTCACAATTTAAATGTTAGCCGTAAAGCATTTATTGCCATAATAGTAAAGAAATGTATTTACATTTTAATGGTAAATATTCAATAAGATAGAGTTTTTCTACTCTGTAGACATATTCTTAAGGCCATTTAAAACACAACTTATGGTTCAAGTAAGTATCTCAAGATCACATATTGGGATAGAATGGATACTGGTATATGATTTCACAATTTTTGGCTTCATTTGACCGTGTGTTACAGTAACATCAAAATATAGGCCAGTCACCTGGTTTATCTTTACAACGTGATAATCCAAGACGTTGATAATGAAAAAAGAATCCAGTTACTATAAATAAAAACAAAAATAAAGTGTCCAAAAAGCTTCAGTTTTATTTGCCTCAAGTATAGTAAAGGTCCCTTGCTGTTGTCAACGCTGTATTCTAGTCTTGGCATACAGATGCCTTAAGAGCGGGACAATTACTCAATATCCTTGGGCATTGTTGTTCATTGAACAGATCAAGTGCTTAGAAATAATTCATCATTAAGTCTTGAAAGAGCCGTGCTATAATATGCCATGGAAAATTGAAAAATGATTCAGTATTTGGAAAATGTTGTTTTTGTCATATGCTACGTTCGTATGATTTATTGAGTGGGCTATTACAAAAAATGGGGAAATGGTCTGCTTGCGGTACAGTACGAGAAATATTGACTGGCGTGTCAACATTTGAAATAATGTAACAATGAGCTGAAGGTTGTGCCTTATTTTACGCCTATTTTCTCTTCAAACATATGTTTGAGCAATGGGTCTTGTGGTCATTTAAATGATAGTTTTTACAACAAAGTTGAGGTCATAACCAACACTGTTAATTTAATTGTTAAATTTTTCTAAGAGTATTGTAAATAGTAACTGTTAAAAGTGTTTTACATTTGTTTTAGTTAGCACAATTAATGCATTATATTTAATTTGCAGCTTAGTATTTGTTTGCATACTTTTATGAGTTCTAGCCATATACATACAGGTGGAGTTAATAAAAGGGTTTGAAATGACTTTGGTAGTTTATTTCATCACATTCCAGTAACGGTCAAGCCTCAGTCACATATTCCCGATTATGGCTCCCGATAGCGTCCCGATAGCACTACGATACAAATAATAAAAAGTCGTGAATGTCGGGACGCTGTCTGGAGGTGTCGGAACGCTGTCGGTACGCTGTCCTAAGAATTGGGACTTATCGGAGCATGTTCGGCGTGTCCGAATAAGCACTCCCGACAGTTAAGGTTTTCCCTTAACATTCTGGAGACTCAGCCGAATTTGTATAGTCGGGACTCTGTCGGGATAGATTCGATTATTATATAGAAATATTACATCTGGAGTATTGCTGCAGTCACAAAGTCCCTGTTTTGGCTCCCAACAGCGTCCCGATAGCGCAACGATACAAATAATCAAACAGTCAGAAATGTCGGAACGCTGTCGGGAAACTGTCGGGTCACATTTGGGAGAATCGGGACGCAGTCGGGACTCTGTCGAAACGCTGTCTGGACGCTGTTGGGACATATTTGATCTTGTGATCAAAAATTGAATTTCGAGCCCCGAATCTCAGAATATTGTCCAGACTTTTGACATATTTGATTCGAGACGCTGTCAGCTCAAGAACGGCAGTAAAAATCGGGAATGTGTGACTGAGGCCTTAAAGTGTATATATATATTTAATAAATTAATTGTAATTCCTCAAAGATTTGTATTGGTATTTTGACACCACAACATTTTTTTTTATATCAGAGTATAGGTTACACACTTGAGCAGTAAATCACCAGGAAATGGATTTCCTTGCTTGTGTACAGGTTGCTTTGCCAGCCAGAGTATTGTCACCCGGCTGATTTATGGCTTGGGAGCAGCCATATTTGCCTTGAGACCATATTGCAGCTCTCTACTCATTAAGTCTACACGAAACCTTCTCCTTCCACCCTGCTTATTATGGTAAACCCGATACCCCCAGGATGGGTAACAGGCCTGTGTGTTGCCCCACCTGTAAGTGGCGATACCCCCAGGATGGGTAACAGGCCTGTGTGTTGCCCCACCTGTAAGTGGCGATACCCCCAGGATGGGTAACAGGCCTGTGTGTTGCCCCACCTGTAAGTGGCGATACCCCCAGGATGGGTAACAGGCCTGTGTGTTGCCCCACCTGTAAGTGGCGGTGGAGGGAACTGTGGTAGCATGAGATCCTTTTGTTTGTCCCCTACACTCAACCACAGTCCTGGGCCAGTGGCCATAAATCTACTAAGGAAAATCATAACTACCGGTAATATAGGGGGTGACTTATCTACTTGTGTGAATATTTCAAATCAAATTTTCCTTGGGATGATCAATATTTTATATTTAAATTCTGATGGTCACCAGCTTTTTCCCCCAATTCAGTGGTCTTGGCAATCACAGAAAATAACTCTTTGCATGTTAGCTATATATATTATCGTTATCAGACCTAGAATACATTTTATGGAAAGGGGTTTATTTCATCAATGCTCAGCTGATATCTCTTTTGTGATCAATCATGTATGATTTTCTGCATAATTTGTGGTTTCCTTGCCTTAATTCTTAAATATGAACACATGTAATACGCATATTATTCATTGGTAAGGCCTACCATTTTTCGCACAAATACAACACGACTTATTGCAAATAATTAGCATAAAGACTATGCTTAGTTTGTTATGGCAGTGTCCCTGTATGTGTATCGATGTTATATTCTATCTTAAACAAATTCCTAGACATAGACATACATTTCTTGATGGTGAAGTTATTCTTTAAACCAGTTATTTAAGTAAAAGTCGTTGTTGGTAGTAGAGTCTTTTCTCATACTATACTTTAAATTGATAAGAAAATGGGAAGCAAAAAAAAGAAATCAGCAAAAATATTTATACAATTTCTAACCAAAATATTAGTTTTCGTTGCAAGAGTGATGAGTCTCTGTCAGTTCAAGAAGTATTAAGCTAGATCCTGGGATACAAAGTGGAATACTCATTCCTGGTACACACTTGTACTAAACCACTATGCCATTCCCCACCCCCTTCCATGCCCACAGTCAGCCAACACCCTCTAATCCCCACCCCAACCCTTTCCATGCTCACAGTCAACCATCACCCTCTAATCCCCCACCCCACCCCCTTTCATGCCCACAGTCAGCCAACACCCTCTAATCCCCCACCCCACCCCCTTCCATGCCCACAGTCAACCATCACCCTCTAATCCCCCACCCCACCCCCTTTCATGCCCACAGTCAACCAACACCCCCTAATTGCCCATCCCATCCCCTTCCATGCCCACAGTCTACGAACACATCCTAATCGCCCATCCCAATCCCTTCTATGCCCACAGTCAACCGACACCCCCTAATCGCCCATCCCATCCCCTTCCATGCCCACAGTCTACCAACACCCTCTAATCCCCCACCCCACAGTCAACCAATACCCCCTAATCTCCCATCCCATCCCCTTCCATGCCCACAGTCAACCAACACCCCCTAATCGCCCATCGCCTTCCATGCCCACAGTCTACCAACACCCCCTAATTGCCAACCCCACCCTTCCAGGCCCACAGTCAACCAACACACCCCTACCCAACACAGGCCTTCCATTTGGCTTTCAAAACATACAAAAGGCTCAAAACAAAAGGTTTAGTTCAGTTCCAGACCCAAACTGCCTGTGAGGTGGGTTACTGAAAAACGTCAGCCCCAGTCTATGGTTTCTAGGGATACATGCTAAAAAGCCCTATCTTGATACATAATAAACATGTGGTAGGGCAGTTTAGTGTAAATTACTTTAGGAATGCCATAAGGTGCTAGCTGGCAGGGATTATTTGAAACATATAAATGATTTTAAACTTGACCATTAACTTCAGTTTGATTTAAATTCTGTGACAGTGATGTCTTTAGTAATTTGGGGTGTTTTGAATGAAAACATTCACTATCACCATGATAAACATGTCAGCACTGGGTTGTAAGAACTGGATTTTGATCTAAAATATTTTTGTCTTTAATGTGTTTCAGAAAACTGATTTCCTTGATATGTATCAGTTGAAGTTTCCCACTGTTTAGAATTCATTGTGTTTTCGAAACAGGAAAACATTTACTTTAAGCATTTTGAAAGGATGGCTATAAAAATGTCACGCTCCGGGTTTTCAATACACTTACATACTTTTGTTAATTTTTTGTGACACTTTTTATGATTTCCAGCGTAAATAAAAAACTGATTGTTGAGAATGATTAATTTCCAACCGTTATAATCTGCATAATTTAAAATGCTAATCTCTTGCAAGGTAGTTTATGCTGTTCCATAAGAACGAAATAAAACTGGTTTAAAATTGATACATAGTTGCATAGTTAGCAGAATTACAAAGTCACATTGAAATGAACTTTAAAAAATCTGGAACATTAATTTTGTTTTAACTATAAAACGATGTTGGCAAAAAAATCTTACAAAATAATTATATTCCCTTTTAAAGATGGTACAACAATGTATACACATTTAAAAATCATATTTTAAATCATGTACCAAATAAAATCTTTCTTTGAATACTAATGAATTTGTTACATGTTGCATGGCATTTTCTTAATTAAGCAGAATAAACATTTAATTTCTGTCAAGGGTTTTGTTAAGGAAAAAGTTGGCTTAAATATGAATTTTACAAATCTTATTCTTAATATGGCTAAAGCAGTCAAAATGACCCAAGAGAACAATTTACTTTGAATTGAAGTCTCGTAGAAGATATTAATAATCTTTTCCAAATGAAATACATTAGGGTGATTGAAAAATGAAAGCACAATATCTTAGCAAAATATTACATTTGAGGCGTGTCGTGGAAAAATGCATGTGCGTAAAGTGTCATTCCAGATCATCCTAAGCAGTCTGCACAGGCTGATCGGGGACGGCACTTTCCGCTTTTATGTTATTTTCTGTTTCAAGGAAGTCTCTTCTAAACATAAATCCACTGTAGGCGGAAAGTGCCGTCCGGGACAACACTTTATGCACATGCATTAATCCCGGTTTTTCCATGACACGCCTCATTTTAATTCTCGATCTTTCGATTCATTGACTACCTACATTGTGAATGTTGCAATAAGAATAATAAAGTGTAAACACATAAAATTCTGTGGGCAAGAAATAATTTTTGCAACACTTCACCAATACTGCAATCAACTCATGATATTTCACTTTTAATGTCACAAATATTAATATTAAGCTTCTGTAAAATTTAAGAAACCAGTTCATTACCATAATTTTATGCAATGGTGGAGGCAGTCAGTTTTAATGGCTAAATTTACTTGTTGTTTTATTTTACCTGTTTGTAACCCACTGGTGCTCTAAAATAACACAGCATTCTTTTCTTTTCATCAGTTTTATATCCAAAAAGTCGTTTCAAGGTGACTGTCACTGGCGTAGTATTTTTCAATAAAAATCTGTGACAAATACTTTTGTCAACCACTGGCCATATTGTTGTTTTCAAAATTTATTTCTACTGCAGTTTATCATTGTACTGGTTTTACAAGTTATAGATGTCATAAATAATATTCATGTGCATACAATGTACATTATGTATTTCATGAAAGGCAATATTTTACTCTTTGAGAATTCAATTGACATCCTAACATTAAAACGAAATTTGTCATAGTTGATGATGTTAAAAACGTTCACTTTTGATAGTTATATGACTAAAAAGAAATAGAGTCGTAAACCTGCGTTCGAAAATTATGGAATCATTAATAAAAATGTCCGATTATCAATACAACTGGGCGATACAGAAAATAAAAATGCGAAATCCCGATTTTATGTGTTGATAATAACTGCTATAACCATTGATAATATTTCTTTCTGTAAAAATTGTAAAGGATTTAGATGGCAAAAACTAATTGATGTACCCCACTATCTGATCATTTTTGCGAATGAGAATGCTATAAATTTCTAAATACGGCGGCAACAATGGCCGAGAGACAGTTAGGGAGAGTGGCATAGATAAATAGGCACTTCACAGACACCGAGATAATTTTGAAATATATTTTCACTGAAGAATAACTGCCTAACTGTATGGGGTGGGGTGGAAAGAATTTTTCATTTTCGAAATCTGTTGTTTTTCACAGTCAGTGTGTTTTTGTTCTATGCCTTTTTTTGGCCGAAGAATTGGCAATCAGAAATTATATTTTTTTATATTTTAAATTATTTTGCTGTATTAAAGCTTATACAATCACTTATTTAGACATATAAGAAGGCCTTCTGATTTCTTTAGAATTGAACAATATTTCTCATTGGATTAACAAAACCTCATAAAAAGTTTTAGACATTATTTTATATCAGTTAATTTTGTTAATGCTTTTCAACAATTTTATTTGTATTTAACTTTTTTTAAGGACAATTTCCGGATATGTCAGTGTAAATCATTTTGGTTCATTAAAATTTGCATATATTTTGGGGAATGAAAATGACCCAGATAATTGCAGCCAAATTGTGGGATCAGCAAATACTCATCTAATCAAGTGAATGAATTCTGATTAGCATATTTATTTGAAATTATCACAATAATACAAAGTCATGATTGCCTAGTATCAACAACTATTATATAACCCGCAAATATCTCAAGTTACCCCCATGTGGGTAGGGATAGCATGCGATGTTAAATTCGGTATACCTTGGTTTTTATCTGTCTTATAAAGATGAACCGTAATTAAGTCAGCCATTTTATTCATTTAACCTTCTCCACCACCTGCAATTAAATAGGGTAATAAAGTTGAAATATGGAGAGACCATTCAACCACCCATCTTAGGCTCCCGATTTTAAAAAAGATCTGCGACAGGACAATAACGCTGGCTAGAGTTACATGCCCATGTTTTGTAGGCCCTCGTGACGTTGTAATAATAACATCCTCATGTTACTTATATCTTTGTATTGCAGAAGTAATCACGCAATTAATATCCTGTGTGAATCTTTAAACTGCCGCAACAATTGGCCGCTACTGTTTCACAGTGGTCGCTGTAGCATAATTTCGAGGAATTGTAAGATGTTATTCTAGAATGTGTTTTAAAGAAACAAAAATCAAGTCGATTTTAGTCAGCTTGTTACACTTTTGTCTTCTCCATTTTCCATTTAATTTGAATGAAATGCAACAAAGAAATTGAACATGTTAAGCAAATTAATTTTCTTTTATTGCCCCAAGATTCTATATGCATTTATATGAAGGCCTTGGGGACTGTGTGTTGATATCTATTGAGCCCAACATCTAGTCATTTCATAACAATTTATCAGTGCATTATTTCTTCCGTGAAAACACTATTTTCATCTAGTAGCATTTTAGATTGAGGAAAAAATGCATCTAGACGCTAAACTGTTTTTTGACGCACACACATAATGTTTACCGTGTATTCTGTGTATTTTAAGATTTGCTCATTATTTTCGATGCATCTAGTCTTTTTCATCACACATAGAAACATATTCTGTGTATTTCAAGATTTGCTCATTATTTTCTACGCATCTAGAGTGTTTTCCATCACACATAGAAACATATTCTGTGTATTTCATGATTTTCTCGTTATTTGTCAATACCTCAGTGTATTTTCCATGGCACACTTATACTAGTACCTGTGTATTCTGTGTGTTTAAGGATTTGTTCTACCAGTGTATTTTCTGTCACACACATGTCTTACCGATGTATTATAACTATGCATTTCAAGATGTTCACATTATTTCCGACACCTCAGTGTATGTTTCCATTCCACTCACATTTATACCCCATGTATTCTGTGTGTTCTGTGATACTGTAGTTATTTTCGAAACCTCAGAGTATTTCCCAAGACACACCTACTTATGTAACATGTGTTTTCCGTGTATTTCAGGAGACAGCGGTGCTCAGTATCAGATCCCCTCCAGTCCCTCCCCGCCCTCACAGTCAAGTAGTAAGTAACCCTTCCAGCTTTATATGAGGCATGTTGTGTGAAAATTGGGCTAAATTCATGTGCGTACAGTGTCGTCCCTGATTAGCCTGTGCAGTCGGCACAGGCTTATCCCGGACGATAATTTCTGCCTACAGTGGATTTATGTTTATAAGATACTTCCTTGAAACAGACAAAAACCATAAAAGCGAAAAGTGTCGTCCTGGATTAGCCTGTGCAGACTGCACATGCTAATCTGGGACGGCACTTTAGGCACATGCATTAAGCTCTTTTTCCCACGACACGTCCTCATATAGTCAAGTAGTAACTCACTTGTATTGTGCAACTGTATACAGTCACTGTCTGTCATGCATAAGGCACAGTGGTGGCCTCCTTGCAATCGGGATATCGTTAGTTTGATCCGTATTCGAGGAGCATTCTAATTATCCTTCGCAAAAGACACCAACTACTGGTTCGACCCAGGACATAGACTCTAAAATGGCTCAATAAGCCTCCATCTTTGGACACAATTGAGCTTCAATAGGTTTGAACTAAAAATCATATACTGGTACATTTTAAGCTTTAACTGTCTTGCATTTCAATGGCCTGAATTAAAACAGCCCATAAAACAATACTCTTAATAATTTACCCATGTATAGAAGAGTATTGCTTATACGGTAACTAAACAAAATCAGCCAAATGTTTTCAATCTTTTAATGCCATTCTCCATTTCGCCTAATATGGAACGTAAAAAACTAGTTTTACTAGTCTCTTATTCTTAAGATGATGGAGCTTCAGTTAGTTCACAAGACATTCTCGGTTACTTAATATTGGTATCCTTTCTTTTCCAGGAAAAAAGGGTACCAATAACCGCCAGGGTCGAAGACAGAACCCCTCCCCGGGCCCAGAGTCCGACTTGGAGCGTGTATTTATATGGGACTTGGACGAGACGATTATCATATTCCACTCGTTACTCACGGGATCATATGCTCAACGTTACGGAAAGGTACACCAAGTATGCGTGTATGATTTGTTATTGAAAAGCAAGACAGTGGTGTATTTAAAACAGAACTAGAAATATTTGTTTTTTCAAATATTTTGGATATGCCGAATTGTTCTTCTTAAACATTTGGCGTGTGTTTCATTTTAACATGATAAATCTTAATTATACCCCCACAAACGAAGTTTAGGGGGGGTATATAGGAGTGAGCTTGTCAGTCTGTCAGTCCGTTGGTCTGCCGGTCTGTCGGTCTGTTGGTTTTTTGGTTTCCGGATGATAACTCAAGAATGGCTTGACATATACAAATAATTTTTGGTACACATGTGTAGCATCATAAAATATGGGTCAGGTTCGACTTTGGTTACAAATCACTAAATTTTGACAGATTACAAATCACTAAATTTTGACAGAGTTATGGCCCCTTTTCCACTTAAATTCCCTAAAATTATGGTTTCCTGACAATAACTCAACAATGGCTTGACATATTCAAATAATTCTTGCTGTACATGTGTAGCATCATAAAATACGGTTGAAGTTTGACTTTGGTTACAAACCACTACATTTTGATAGAGGGGTGGCGGCGTCAACTTATTGTTTCTGCTCTCTAACTCGAGAACGAATTGAGCTATTGTAACGAAACTTCATACATAGATACGTAATATCGAGACCTCACTTGGGACTGCATATGGGGTCAAGGTCACTGTTACTAAAAATAGAAAAACGGTTTCCGCTCAATAACTTGAGAATGCATTGAGATATTTTAATGAGACTTCATACATAGATGCCTGATATGGAGACCTCGCTTGGGATTGCATATGGGATGGGTTGGGTCAAGGTCACCATTACTAAAAATAGAAAAACAGTTTCCACACAATAACTTGAGAACGTATGGAGATATTTCAATGAAACTTCATACATAGATACCTTATATTGAGACCTTGCTTTGGATTGCATATGGGGTAGGTGGTGTCAGGGTCAAGGTCACTGTTACTAAAAATAGATAAAAAAGTTTCCACTCAATACCTAGAGAACGAATTGAGATATTTTAATGAAACTTCTTAGGTAGATACCTTATATCTAGACCTCTCATGTGATTGCATATGGAGTGGGTGGGGTCAAGGTCACCTTTACTAAAAATAAAAATAAACGGTTTGCACTCAATAACTTAAGAACTTATTTAGATATTTTAATGAAACTTCATATGAAGATACCTTATATTGAGACCTCGCTTTGGATTGCAAGGTCAAGGTCACCATTTCCTAGCCATAGGTGTATGACCTTCACCTTGCATCCAGAACTTTTTTTTCATTATTGTGCTGACTTATGCATTTCATTAGAAAAATTTGGTTTTTGTGGAATATCCACATTTCGTGTTCAATTATGTTTGGTACACAGGTGTAACGTCATAAAATACAGATCAAGTTCAACTTCAGTTACAAACTACTTGTGTTGACAGAGTTATGGCACCTATTGAAATTAAATTGTTCCTAATACACTGTTAAACATTCACAAATTAAAGCATTCTGTCTGTGTCTATTTCTTTCAAATGGATGCCATAGTTTTGAGACGAGGCCATATTGTGGGGGTATATCCGTCACTCATGTGACAATTCTAGTTTAAATTTTAAAACCACAATAAATTAGCCAAATTTAAATTTGGTACTGTTGTTTGTGGTTGAACATGAATTGTTTCATTGATTAAATACATACAAATAATGACACAGTTTTCTCAATAAACTATGTCTATTTTGATGCCGAATTCTTTCACACATGTTCTTTACCCAATTACCCGAAAATCATATCAATTTTTCCATCTTTACCACATAGAACATGTCAAACTAGTTGTTCTATGAGATTTAAAGATAAACTGATAAGCTGACTGGCTTGCAGAATTCTCTAATGAGCACATGCTGTGATGTGTAGGTCTTTTCCAAGAGATTTTCAGCATTTTTGACAGTTCTGAAATTACCCAAATTTTTGAATGTGTGTTTTTAATCAGGATCATTCAGATGGTTGGAAACATAAATCTCAATCCATTTGACAAGCATCTGGCGAATGTGATTTTCAAATGAAATACAAATGGTAGATTAAAATAATTACTGGGTAAGCAGTTGGTAGATGTAGTTACCTTTGCTTTATTAGAACCATAGAAGCCCTATTGATGTTAATTATATATCAAATTTATCAAGCCATCAATATTGGTATACTCCCAAACAATGATTCACATGCTTCACATGTTTCTTTTGTCGCCAACAGTCTTTCTACGCTATCAGCATTTTGAATGAAACATGTCGGTGGCTGTGATTACAGGTTTATTGGTGTTTTCCCAGAATATATTTTTGCCCAGAATCCTGCAGTGGGTGTCACAGTGCGGGCTACCGGTGTCAGTTTCACTGCGGGGGACTGGTCCGACATGTTGCTAGTGGGTGGGGTAATGGTACAAGGTCCCACACTGGCCAGGTGTTGTTGTTTGCGGAGTAAACAGTGGCCATTATTGGGGCTGCTTGCATCAATCATGGAAATACAGTAGAGCCGTCAGATCTGTCAGTTGTAGATTTACTCCATCATCATTTCTCTTGTCCATTTAATTAACACATTAATTGAAAAGATCCAGGTACTTGGAATACACACAGATTGAATTGCTTTTCTGTCTTTTGTTGTATGTCTATAGTCCAGTGCATTATTTAATTGATTTCATTCTCATGAAATAAAATTAATTGCTAAATTTTTATTAGGGGTTATTTAGTATTTATTATTTAGAACAGCTCTTCTTATCTTTAACAATCCAAAGTCACCCCAAATTCGAGCATTTGCAGTCAAAGAAACTAGTAGGGGGAAAGTCATTTTAACTCAGTGTTTTTTTGTCACCTTTGGGGGAAAGGTGGCGGGGCCCTTCAGATTGGGAATTTTATGGCAAAGCATTATTTAATGTTTATGTTCTACTTTGTTATAAAACTTTGATCAATTGCTTTGCTACAAATGATAACTTAGATAATGCACCAATTTGGTTTGATGAAAAATAGATGGGATTGTTTATGAAAATGCCTCTATCTTAGTCAATTTTTGCCCGATTTTGGTCAAATTTTTTTTCAAAATAAAGCTTACATTCTTTGGGGAATTTTAAGGTAAATATAGGGGAAAAATATATACCTTTTAAGCAGGGGAATTTCGGCCCAAAATTGGCCCTACAAAAATCACTGTAACTCTTTGAATTTGTACATAATTTAAAGTCTGCAAAACATTTGACTTATGTTAGAGCATCACTTTATGAAAAAATGGTTTTAGTAGTGATTGTTTTATATTAAAAAACTAAACAAAACATAATTATGCTGGAGCAATGAGTTATGCCAGTCCAGTACAAGTCTCATTTATTATTTAACAACATGCTGGGATATTTACTTAGATCTCAGTGATATTGATGTTTGCTTCCCAATGTTTAATCAATGCTTCATTCTCCATTGCCCAGTAGTGAGTTAGTTGGAAAACTGTGCTGTAAATCATACTGGGCTCTGACAGAATAATTGGTGTATTGTGTCCTGTCCTGAAAGAACAAAGGAGAAGACATAAAATCAGCAATTATTCAAGTAGAGCTTATAATTAATTTATATCGTTATTTTTATCTGAACCTGATTGGCAAAATGATTGGCGAAAAAAAGGGAGTATTAATTGTTTATTAATCACACAGTCTATTTAAAAATAGATGCGTAAGCCAATATGTGTAACCACATGAGTGTAATGTATCATCATTTCGGACTTGACAATGAAAACCCATTTTTCATGGAATTAGCTCCTTAATGTATTTTTGATAAATATAGCTAATAGACCTTAATGCACAAGGCTGAAAATTCCGTATATAATATTTAGGCATTTCCGCTCAATTTCACTTCAAAATCACTGCCCAGGGAGGTGTAAATAAAAACAGGTTGTTTGGTGCAATATTCCTTTGGTGCTGAAAAGTGCTTACAACCAAGACAATTGATAATGAGTTTTGTAAAAAAAATAATGCTTCCAGTTTATGGTTTTCTTCTGGCCAATTTAACAAATCTTTGTCAATTATTGTTCAATTCCTCATGCTTTGCAGTTATTTGTGCTACTTAGAATAAATAATTTACTATCAAGTCGGTGGCTAATTGCAAACCAGTCTATCTCTGTGAAACAAGACAAGCACATAGATGGTTGTGCGAATGGCAATTGAAATGGCCAACGGTTTTCAAAATAGCGCACACATTAAGCAAGTAGGAGGCATAAAATGTATTAATCATCGTTGGGTTGGCGTGAATGAACATTGCCATATAGAAATTATTGGTCTTAATGAAACTAACCATTCTTGTTAATTGGAAAATGACAATTACAGACTTTCATTGTACTGTGGGAGTAACTATGTTTCATTGGAGGAAACGCAGTCAAAATGTTCATTGAACTCGTATTGTATGTAGGGCATTTCTGGGTACTGTATAGCCAGTTATTTGGTCAAATTTATGTTTTTATTCACATATGTATTTTGCAACGTCATTTTGTTAACTGGCCAAGTATATTCTAAATACTTAACTGTTTGTGAAAGGGATTTCATCTTCTGGTATGCTACATGCAATGAGAGATGAGATAAAAAAATGGAGGCGTGTCATGGCAAACAGGGGCTTAATGCATTTGAAACAGAAAATACCATAAAGGCGTAAAGTGTCATATAAAGGCGTAAAGTGTCGTCCTGGATTAGCCTGTGCGGAATGCACAGGCTAATCCGGGATGACACTTTACGCCTATATGGTATTTTCTGTTTCAAAGAAGTCTTCTAAACATAAATCCACTGTAGGCGGAAAGTGTCGTCCCGAATTAGCCTGTGTGGACTGCACAGGCTGATCTGGGGCGACACGTTACGCACATGCATTAAGCCAGGTTTTCCCACGACATGCCTCCTTTGGTATAGCAAGAACACAGGCATACACTTATTATGCAGATGCAATTATTAGGTATTTCAAAATAAACAACACATCAACATAAGTCAACGAAATGACAGTTAACAATACCAAGTATAATACTTAATTTCTGATTAAGTTATCCATATAGTTACATTAAGGGCTGTTCAAAACATACGTCACTCTAAATGATGTTTTATTTTGTAAATGTTTAACACCGGTATTCTATATATATTTGCAGGATCCAAATGCGTCCGTACAACTTGGTTTACGAATGGAGGAATTGATATTTGGCTTAGCGGATACTCATCTCTTTTTTAATGACTTAGAGGTGAGTACAATAAATTCAGTTACATACACATATAGGGGCTCACTCTGCCATTGCAAAAAAAGTGAGCCAGGCCCTACATTTTTCGAACATTTGGCTAAAGAACATGCTGTTTGTGTACAATTTTTTCTTCATAAAACAATATAAACTACTACAGCACAAAATGCGTAGGATTCCAATGCAGCATGGACAGTTAGCAGCAAGAAAATATTTAGGCAGAGGGAGCCCTAGGACATCGTAAAGTTAGGGTATATTACAGCTATGTCCTTATCCTTGACTTAGATAAGGCGTACAAAAAAATATATGTTTCAGGTTACTTGTCCCAAAAAATAAGGGTAGGTAGGTAGGGAATTATTATTTTATTATTATTTTTAATATTTGGTAATTGGTCAACTTGAAGATTCTGAAACTGAGTGAATTAATTCAAAACATGTCTCTAATATCATAAAACATTGTTTTGAAGTGAACTGTTTCAAAACAAAACACTTATTTATCATTAAAAAAACATTTAATTATTGGAAAAAAGTAAAATATTAAAAAAAATATCTGACCCAATCAATAAAATGTTCTAGGGTCGGGGCCTTTTTCGGGGTTGTTCGGGTAACCTGAAACAAACAATTTTTTTTATGCCTAAGGAAGATACTTGGTTTAAAGCTGTGTATTGTAGCATTATTATGTCAAAAGCCAGTGGCTTATTGAGATGGGCGCAAGTCAGTGTCGTGGGTAGAACCAGTACTTCATTTTTGTTCAAAAAGGTCTCTTGAAAGCATTCTCAACAGTTGGAAAAATCACGTGTTTTGTTCAAAAGTTTGTATTTATTAGTGACGGACTTTTTATTAGGGCAGATGTTCTTTTTGAACAGTTTCATCTAGAGTGTTATTAATGTATGCGTGTTCTGCTATGATTACTATTACGATGAATGAGAAGGCAAACAGTTGTTTGTAATTATCACTGAGGAGCTGTTGGTATTTAAAAATGAACACTTGCGGGCATTTCTTAATAAAAGTGGCTTTTTGGGTCAGTTTTTTGTGTACAAAATCACGCCATAACTGTGTGTCGGTTGACAAAGTGGGACAAATTATCTGCTCCAAAGAATTTCTGGTTATTATTTCATTAAGTTTTGTAAACTTAGACCATGTTACATCACCTGGGGTGTTTAATGAACTGCCAGCATGTCTAGCTAATAGGCGGCCATATAAATTTCTGCAGATAGTAATCTAACAAACTGTAGATACAGACAAGTATCATCAGCATCAACATACCTGGTAATTAATTTGATAGTCTTCTTTTTGACCTGCATGTTTACACCTAGATGTGTATCATAATTAATGGAAACATAATTTAAACATATCTGGACACTCTTATCTGGTTGTAATCAACTGGTCTTGACCATTTGCCATGCTGGGTTGTGTAAATACCTGTCAGAAACCCCACATTCAGGGGGTGATAGGAACTCATCATCAGATTTAATTAGTGGTAATTAACCTATCTTACCTGCTGTTACAAGCAGGAGTTTGGTTTCATAGAAAGTGAAATATTCAATTTGAAATAAGTATGATGTGTGTGTTTGTTACATGTATATGAGAAATTTTACGACATATTCTCAAGTTTCCAGGCAGAATTTGCTAAAAAATATTTCAAATATTAATTTACGATGTATGTACTTTGTAGTCAATGTTGACCAAGTTTTTGTTTAGTCATGTTGTATAAGATGTGTTTTTTATATGAGGTGTGTCAAGAGAAAACCGGGCTTAATGCATGTGCGTAAAGTGTTGTCCTGGATTAGCCTGTGCAGTCCGCACAGGCTAATCTGGGATGGCACTTTCTGCCTAAAGTAGAATTATGTCTAGAAGAGACTTCCTTGAAACAGAAAATACCAAAAAAGCGGAAAGTGCCATCCTGGATTAGCCTGTGCGGACTGCACAGGCTAATCCGGGACAACATTTAACGCACATGCATTAAGCCGGTTTCCCCACGATGCGCCTCATATGTAATTTCAGTATGGCCCAGGCTTGCTCTGAGTTATGTTTTTTAGTTAGTGTAGTTTATAGGAGGCACGTTGTGGGAAAATCAGTCTGAATGCATGTGCGTAAAGTGTCGTCCTGGATGAGCCTGTGCGGACTGCACAGGCTAATCCAGGAGGACACTTTACGCATATGCATCAAGACCGATTTTCCCACGATGCGCCTCATATTTAATTCCAATAAGGGCCAGGTTTGTTAAGATGTTTCATGTTTGTCAAACCAAAATAGCAATATGATTTCAAAACCTGCAGTAAACTGAAAATTCATTTTGTAATGATGGATAATCATACAAGTGTCTATGTTAGCATTACCTGTAGCCAAAATAGCCATTGGCTATACAGATTTCTGATTTATTTGAAAATAAATATTTTAACATGTTCTCAAATTATTTAATCAGGGTTCTTGCTAGAAAGAGTCTTGCGACCAATCTTGTCCAGGTCTTCCTAATAGTATCAAACTATGGTCGCTGGTCAGAAAACTGACATTTATTGAGTCTTAATTCAATTATCAGTGTTATTATAAGTAACTCTCATCAGTAAATACAGATATTTACTGAGTCTTAATTCAATTATCAGTGTTATTATAACTAACTCTCATCAGTAAATACAGTGTCTGCACCATACCGCCCCAGGGGAGGGGGCAGTGCTGTTGGGGGGGGGGGGGTTTCAGGTGTCATAGGCCTGTCCCTGGGGCTGGTTGTATCTCATGTCAGATTGCCCCTTCACATGCTTGTCTTAGATAAACAGTGTTGGCGTATCCTATCAAGAGTAATCAGCATCAGTGTTTGCATCTATTAATGCTAATCATCGTGACAGAAATCATGTTTCTAGCAGCTAGTGAACAGCTGTAGTTACTCTTGCTTGCTATGCACATTGATATTAATGTATTTTAAATACCTATTTATACATGACCAACTGAATAAAAAAAAGTTTAATTGCATGTTGGCTGTATTGAGTGATTCTTATGTATTATATCGCAATTGTTTTTGTAATACATCCGTCTTCATTGAAGTACACTGCTTTATCAGCAAGCATTTCATGTCATAAGCCAAACATGTATTTTTCCAGTACACTACTTAATCATCATGATTGTATCTAATGTAGGAGGTCGAATGTTGAGTTTAAGTACATTACTTACTTGACATGCCTTTGGTGTAAGAGGACTTATGTACACTACTTGATCAGCATGTATTTGATGTTAGAAGTGTAAACTGTTAATTTTCATAACACTACTAAATCAGCATGTATTTCATGTCAGAAAACCAATGGGTTATTTTTCAGTACACTTTAATCCTCATGCATTTCATGTAAGAGTCCAAAAGTAAAGAGGTATTGCACCAGAGTTCATTACCAATAATCTAGTAACCACTATTTGTACAAACACTTCCCATAATGATGGTGATAATGACCACTGGATAGTGTTTCAGAGCCTCCAGGAAAAGTAAATATCCTGGTGTAGATAGACTTTGGCACTCTGGTCAGTCTGACCGTGCCAGTGGGCGTCCTTGGGGGACAGGCTTGTGTGCTGTTAGTTTTCATGTGTTTGGGCGTTTCAGTATCAGTGTGAATATCTTGCTGTTGGTAAAAAATGTACTTCATATGAGGCGTGTCATGGGAAACCCGGGCATAAAGTGTCGTCCTGGATCAGCCTGCACAGTCCGCACAGGCTAATCCAGGACGACACTTTCCGCTTTTATGGTATTTTCTGTTTCAAGAAAGTCTTTTCTAAACGTAAATCTACTGTAGAAGGAAAGTATTGTCCCGGATTTGCCTAATCCGGATGACACTTTACACACATGCATTTAGCCTGATTTTCCCACAACATGCCTCATATGTTTTTCATTAATTAAAAATGGTGAAAAACAAAGGCAATATTGAGGAAATAAGGAATAATGAAAGCATGGTTTTGATCTGAAAGTAATCTGAATGCCAGTGGATAGTCTCTGTAGTGGAGGTCACCTGACTGTCTGATAGGGGGTAGGGGGTTGTACTAACTACTGGGAGGGGTCAGAGGTTCAAGCATCTCACATGATTGGAAAGGGGAGATCACCCAACTGTCTATTTGGGGGTTGTACTACTCGAAGAGATCACCCTAACTGTCGGTTTGTTTTGGGGTGTTGTAGGTCCAAGTCTGACTGGGATGTTCGCACTCAGCAGCAACTTAGTTTTTATCTCCATCATTATACAAGTTTCAGACAAACTTATCCATTCAACATTTGTCACATTGTATGGATAATCATGTGTAGACCTTGACGTAGTAATTAAAGCCGCAGTTCATAGAATATAATTCAATACATCTTAAATTGGCATTAGTTCTAATGAACATTAATGACTTTTATTCTACTGAAAACTGTTTCTTATTTACGAAAGACATTTTATAATGTTTATGTTCGAAAACACTTGGTGCGAACACAATACACACTAATGTACATGCTGATTGGCTCCAGAGACATCACCAGCCACCGCATATCGAAAACTATACGATAAAAAGTTAACAAAACGTTATTATTTTACCAATTTCGATGCGGTTGTTAGTTGTTCGCAGAACAACTGAAGATACCGCAATTCCAAAATTGAACAGTCTAAGAACTATGATCCTAACAGATTTAGGCCAGTCGACTACGCGAAAGTAAGAAGTGCCGTTTTGAATATCGTTTAATTTGTCAAATGGCAATCATTACGATAATGAATTTAATTAGAACATGCCATGTTGGGAAAACTTGAAGGACCCAGGTTCGATTATGTCAGGAGTTGATAATTTTTTTCATATACTTTTTGACAGTTTTGCTACTCCAGATGCTTAATTAATTGAAAGGGAATACATTTTAAGACATTGCCAACAGAAACCAACAATATTTTGATAGTAACTCCCTTTAAAAAACGTTACCACTTGCTAATAAGGTTGAAAAGCTTGTAGCGCAGTCTTTGCATTCATATACTGTTTAATATTTTTAATATTCATCACGTTTTTTGTTTTAAGGTTAATATTGAGTTTTGTTCAACTCCACAGCTTTTGATCTTCGACAGCGTAATCATCTGTTTTCCACAGAGAGTGTCCGGTTATGAAACTCATAATTGTCTTTTTCACTATAATTATACATGTATACCCAGATTATGTGTGTTAGTAATAAATATTTAATGTCAGAATGTCAAATAGGAATGTCATTAAATTAATATATGTTTGTAACCCAAAGAAAGAGCATGCAATTGAAAATCGGACAAAGAATTTGTCTCATTAGGTTTCTTGCGCGACATTGTTTTTTCATTTTGAATTGATTTTATTGAAAGGCTTTAAATAAAGTGTACTCGTACAAAGTTTTAAGCTGCTGAAAGTGACTTTAGCTAGTTTTTACACATGATTACGTTTTAATTAGTGGCGTACAATTTACAATGGACCTAAATTCATCAGCTACACATATTGAATTGAAACAATTCAAAATGACATGATTTAGAAAAAACAACATAATTACACTATGATGATATATTTATTTCAAAATTTGATTTACATGTACATGTTTACGAGGCAATATAGTATTTTAACTTGCCTTTTTGAATAGTATATATCTCTTAGCAATGTTCATGTCATATTTATAATATTGAACAAATGTTATAGTAAATACGTAAATGAATATTTTCGTTTAAACATTTAGAACTGTATTTAAGGTGACGTATATCATCCCATCTAATTGGCCAGACTGTCCATGATGTGCCCAGTGTTACGCAATAGCGAACAACTGCAGTGCCTTCAGCGCTTTGATTTGTATTTTAATCGATAAGATGTCCATTAGAAACTGTTTCTGCAAAGTTTAATTTCATAAACATATATCTGGACTGCTGCTTTAAACGAATAGTTACATAACTTTCTGATAATATGGAAAATAATTAATTTTTGTGTACCTTGACATAGTAATTAAAGTAATAGTTACATAACTTTCTGATACATACATGTAATAATTAAACAAATACTTACATAACTTTCTGATACATAAAGATTCAGTGTAGAATAGCTTTATTTCATATCAGCTAGCTCTGTGTAGGGAAGCTGTGAAGGGAGCCTTGCTACCAAGTTGGTGTCTGGTTTGCATGTTCCCCAGGGTGGGGTCATATGGTTGAGAAAGGGCCTAGGGGTGGACTCCAGTTACTGGGAAAGTTATTAGAACCCTCCAGTCTGGGGTCCAGGATTATGTGCTGTTATGTCACATGTGATTTACTGGACAGGTCCCTGTGCTGACCAGAATTCTCCCAGCAGAGATTAGATTTCTGGAATTTTTGTGGTCACTTGTGGCAGCTTCTTAATGATTTTTTGATTGCTGCTGTTCTCAATTAGTACTGTACTTGGTTGGATTGTTTGAGGATTATTTGATAGTGCACTCTTTTGATCATTAATGAAACATATTAACATGGTATTTGTTTTTGTTTTGTTTTTTTTGCTGATAAAACTGTTCTGTAAATTATTACCTTATTTAATGTTGTTAGTTTTGTGCACTTGCTTGTATTATTATTATTATCAATTGCCTTTTGGTTGGTGCAGTAAAGTTATTATTACTTTGGTAACCATGGTGTATAAATATTTACTTGTAAACATTTTAAATTATAATACTTTTTTTAAGTTTAGATTATGATAATTTGTTTATCATAGTATATCCCACCAAATTTTCAATAAAAAATTTAGCAACCAAAATTTTACAGGTAAAGTTCCCCAAAACTAACATTAGCATCTTTCCATGGGCCCTGTTCACTGTTGGATTGAAGGTAAAGTTCCCCAAAACTAACATTAGCTTCTTTCCATGGGCCCTGTTCACTGTTCGATTGACCGCATAATTGTAATAGACTGGACACTTAATTAACTGTATTTATAGCCCAGTGATGCGTGTAAACGCTAGTGGTCAGTGTCAGACTGTGCACCGATGGTCAGTAGAATGCACTGACCAGTGACGCGTTCTATTTAACATTGTGAATGGCGACATGCCAATTTTAAGCGAGCTTTTGTTCGAGACGTTTTGAGGTTTTCTGCCAAATTTCACCTGAATTAATGAGATAATAGCCCGAAAGGGATGCGAAGTGAGAGTCAGTGTAGCAATGGTGGGCTTTGTAAGTTGCAGCAGTACAAAGTCTTTCAGGGGTGAAATGTAAACACGCCGTGGGATGATGCGAATGATGGGCGAAGGAGATGTCAAGTTTGTGGCCCACATCGTTGGTTTGACAAGTGGCAAAGACAAATTAGAGAAAACTGCCAAATATGGGTTTTTCTGACAGTGGCTGTGGCGAAAGTTGGTAATGAAATTGAAAACTGAAATTAATTTTGGATTTCATGTGGTCAGTGTCCTGTTGGTTTGTTAACTTCCTATCCTTGAATATTTTGATAGTTTGTATAACTTAGATGGCTGGCTTCAGTAAGGTATGCCATAATTTTATGGCAATATTTTGAAATATGAAGCCAGAGGGGTATCTTGTTTTAATTTTGAAAGTCGATAGACTAAAGTAAAGAATAGTTTCATAATTGTGTGTTTTTTGTTCCTTGTTAGCACAAGAGGAATGCAAACCTGTGTGGACCATTCAGTGGGCAATAAATTCCAAGATTTTTTATTACTGACAATTCTGAATTCCCCTGTTGTTGCCCAATTTTAGCACTTTGTGGTCGACCACATTAATTTGAGGGATTACAGTCGTTCATGTCATAATGATTATGGCGAGATTATGCAAATCAGTTACGAGTAAGATTTATAACTGTCCAAAACAATTTTCTCTTCCCCATTGTACTGTTTCCTTTCTATGAATTATTTAAATTTGAAACAATTTCAGTGTTGCCGCTGATTTTCCTGAAGGCAGTTGTGACAGAGAGGGTGTGTTCTCAGAGATTGTGGAGGACAATACATAACTGAAATTCCATAAAGTGTTCTGAACATTTGCTTAATTCTTTGCTCTCTCTCACTTTTTTTTGCACGAATGATATTTGCAATAGTATGGGTAATACAATATTGGTGTTTTGGCTTATTGTTGTGATCCACCTTATCTTCATCATAATCGTCAGCAGCAGCAGCAGCAGTAGCAGCATATTAATGGTGAAAATAGAGTAATAATGATTATAATGATGTTATCATGTATAGAATGCTGATAATAATGTCATCTATGTATAGATGGTGTGGAGAAGGAATAGGATGACAAATAAGTAAGAAGAAAAAGAAGAAGATTATGATGAGGATGATGATGATGTTGATGAGGATGATGATGATGATAAAGATTCATGCAGTGTTGGGTGTGATTCAGGCATGACACCTAGCAGAGACAGATGGTAGATTTCTCCAAAACTTGCCAATTAAAGCCAATTTAGCATGTCACTCATTGTGGATTTACACAGCTGGTCTTGATCAATCCCCATACAATTCAGGAAATTAAGTGTTTCCACCTTCCTGCAGTATCAGATGTCTGTGGCAACCGCTTTCTAAATACATGAACCTGCATGCTGAGGGCTTTCTATGGCTTTGTAAGTGGAGGAAACCTGTTGGAGTTCCAGGGAAACAAATAAAATGAAAAGCTTCGAAGCTAAATTGATGTATCTGAAGTAAATTGTATGTAGAGGTTCTGTCTATTTGCTCTAAGCTGTTAATACACATTATATGGAGAGGTTCTTAGAATGGTTTTAAGAGATTATTTTGCTTTCAGGAGATAAACTAGTGTAGAGGTGACTGTGTTGTTTCATTATGTTGAATCAATTTAAGTCTGGATTTATTTCCAGACATGTAGTTAATGTTAATTGATAGAGGGTAGGCAGAATTCATGTTTAGTAGTTGTGGGTGGGGAAAATATATTTATTCTCATGGAAATGTGGGTCGTGGTATCTAGTTAAGGGGTAAAGGGTCACCGTTCTATTTATAGAATGTTCTGAATGTCCATATAATAAATAGATATGAGGCGCGTCGTGGGAAAACCGGTCTTAATGCATGTGCATAAAGTGTTGTGCCGGATTAGCCTGTGCAGTCCGCACAGGCTAATCCAGGACGACACTTTCCGCTTTTATGGTATTTTCTGTTTCAAGGAAGTCTCTTCTAAACATAAATCCACTGTAGGCGGAAAGTGCCGTCCTGGATTAGCCTGTGTGGACTGCACAGGCTAATCCAGGATGACACTTTACGCACATGCATTAAGTCCAGTTTTCCCACGACGCACCTCATATATATTGTATATATATAAACATATCATCAGCCTTATTTGCTGATGACCCCTTTTGGCTTTCAAGGGTCGATATTTTATATGGTGAATATCCTGTAAGGAAACAGACTATGAACAATTATTGATACTTCAAAAGAGTCTTAGATACAAAGCAATAAATGAAAGAAATTACTTTTTGTTAAATGTAAGGAAATTATTTTGAAATAATTTATTCAGAATTATGAAATCACAATACTTACTGTTTCAGTAAATTAAAGTAAAATTAAGATTTCACAGATGTGAAAAGTTGTTCAAATGGAAACCATGTGCCCAGGAATTTCAGATGCCCTTGATGAGCCACAACCCCAAGTTCTGCCACACATTTAAGCTGTCACATGGAATTAGCAGAACTTTCTGTGGCAGTGGCTAGTTGGACAGTAATTTGTTGCAGCCAGGCTTTGGGGCTTGTTCCTCCCTGGGTAGGATTTGAAATCGGTATGTTCCGAATTAATGATGGAATTACCCGCTAATTGTTCTGGCATGAAGTTTGTAAATTCCCAATGTCCTGGCTCCATGTTTACAAGGCATTTACTGCAGGATCAAGATCAATCTTAGCTGATCTTGATCTTGCAGCTCAACTGAGCGGAATATAAAAATTTCATTTTCGAAATAACTTTTCTTCTAGATTAAATAAACATGAATGTTTGTTACGTTTTGATTAAAATCTTAAAATCAGATAGAAAATGTACGCTAAAAGGAGTTCATAATCATGTATAATATATTTTTGACCAACGATTATAATTAATCCAGATTTTTAGTGAACGCCATTTTTGAGCCTGATCCTGAAATATCTGGCTCAAGTTCATCTTTAATCTGAAAATCAGGCTCAACTTGTTTTGTGAACATGGAGCCTGGGGTTTGGATAATATGATTGACATTCATAATGCTGGTCATGGTGTCAAGTTCTGAACATAAATGATTTGATTGTTTATTTTAATTTAGATATATTATATGTGCAATGCGGCTAATTTTTACGCTAGGTAATAATGTCCATTCTAAGTTGACAGAACTAGAAACAAAAAGTGTTGCCTGTAAAAAGTGTCTTGTACTTTACGTCCAATTAAATGATCGTGAAGATGTTAGTGAAGTACATGGCAGTGTTGCAATAATTATTTAACAAACACTGTCTTGTTTTGATGGCAGGGACCGGTGAAGTGGGCAATGCCAGAGGTTTAGAGTTCTGGGTGACATTTCCAATAGCGTAGGGTGATAATGTCATCGGAGGTCTCGGAGGTCTCGAGGTGGGGTCTGTATCTAATGGGTGTCTAAATCTTATCATCTCCGTGTAGGACTAGGGTACACCCGTCAGTGTGGCAGGACTGACAGGAGGGGGGGATGTTTGGTTATGCTCAGGGAACATATATCCACAGCTCCGAAGGAAAATCTGAACTTAAATCATATTTAAGTGACATTTCAAATAATGTTTTCCTTGTGAAGATTGATGTTATATTTGAAATATGGCTAAATAAGAATCATATGGGGATTGAAATACTTTACCAGATTAAAATCATACAGGACAAAATAAACGTTCAATTAATCGGCCACTGTGAGATTCGAGGAATGTTATGGATTTAAATATTAATTTAAGACCAAGGCTCGTATTAACGGGGCTGAAATTTTGAATTTATTAAATTCATAAAATTTCTCAAGTTTCTGGCTGTTTCATGTATAGGTCTTTATACATTAAAATTACTTAAACAAGTACATATTGCTTAGATGTTTAGTATTTTACCATTTTGTGAACAGAACTCATTGGATTTCATAAACGAACATTTAAGTCTGTTACTTAGCTATAACTTAAGTTAAGATTTCTCCTAGAGCTTTGTGCCCATTGATCTGAGTAGGGTGCTGTGTGACACTTGCTGGAATAAGAAGACTGAAATTCTTTGTTTATTTCTTCTTGTTGTTGCTGCAGCTGTTGTTGTTGTCATCGTTTTGGAAGATGAAAAATACTATATCAAGCTTATTTGCACATTATTGTAGGTCTCTTCAGATCTTATAGCCATTGGTCATTAAAATGCTGCTCCGCGGTTTCACATATCCAGTTATTTTCTTGTCATTGGATATATTAATAAGAATATTTGAAAAATTAAGTTTGTTGGTTATGAAAATGCTGCTATAAATTGAACACACGCACACTCACACACACATTTACGTCTAGTCGTATTTAATAATAAGATGTACCTATCGGGTAATAATCATGGTTATTATATCACATGCCGATGCATTATTGTTTATTAATTGATGTATATTAAATAAACTCTTTGTTTTAGTTAGATAATTGATAAAATTTGGAAAAACTCAAGAAATGAATATTGTAGTCTAGTGCAGACTCAGACTATGAGTATCAAATTTTTAAACGAATCTCGTAATTTCATTTTAATAATAATTTCTGTGACATCTGTTTTCAGGAATGTGACCAGGTCCATATAGATGATGTGTCCTCAGACGATAACGGGCAAGATTTGAGGTAGTTTGTTTTTCAAAATGTGTATTATTACAAGTTCTGAAAATAAGATATTTCAATTAGCATGTTATGGAGGTAAAATGTGGTATAAATGTTTCTGACAAAAAAAGGCTTGTTTGAACCTTTTCCAGCGCTCTTTTCCACGATTTTGAAGTTTTTCTTTTTTTCCTGGCATTTTTTTGTAAACATAGCGTAATCTATTATTTATGTAATATTCAATTTAGACCTCATACAATTATTCATTTTTATCATTCATTTGTGTAGGTGATCATGTTTTTGTTATCATAATTCATTCTAATTATTTATTGATTAGTTATGTTAAATTTCATTTATTATACAGGGCTGTTATTCACACAATTTGCAGATTTTAACATAAGTTGTACTTGTGTGAAAATTTCAGATCATTCTATGTGAAATATAAAGTTTTCTCAAAAGCTTAAACATAAACAATTGTTTCCAATAGCTACTAGATAAAAACAATTGAATGTAAACCGATGCAAAAGCCACAAACTAAAGAAATTTCATGGTTTCTAGAGATTTACTCTCTCTTTTTCTAAAGAGATTTGATTGTGAATACAGGTCCTTTTTCGTCAAAATTTATCTTTCTTTTTTATAAAGTATTAACAAAGTTATACACATAAAAAGAAAGGAACAAGAACAAAATAATCATCACAATGTATGTTGTATTATTGTTCTGTAAGTTTATGGTCCTAAAATAGAAAAAATATCACACAGAGAGTATGGTATTTTCGGAAAATTATTATAAAATCATTCAGTGGTTAAAACATGTAAAATGTACATTTTGATTGATTGATTTTTTTTTCTCAATAAATCTCTGAAGGTGTTAAGATTTTCTGAATATTAGCTTTGTTAGTTCATGAAAAACATGCTTGGAGATAATTTGTTTTAAAACATGTCAAAATATTGTGGGAAAATATTTACATGTCCACCTGGTACTATTTTAGAAAATATGTCTCGATTATTTATAAATATTCCTACAGTAGAGTTGTGTTTTTGTTTCACCAAAGACAGGAAAGAAAGCGTGTGGATATATGACTGCTATGAACATCTGTTTCAGCATTCAAAAATTGAAATCTTGAAATTTTGACATTTGGCTTCCGGGAATAAACTGCCATCTGTTAATCATGAAGTTTAGAATGTTTAGAGAATGGACCAGGGAATCTGTGTACAAAAAAAAGGAGGAAAACAAACTCAGCTTCACAGAGAAACAGCTTATCAGTAAAATGCTTCTCTCAGCTTTGTGCCATTCAAATTCCTTGTTGTTGTTTTTTATTTTTTTTCTGTAAAACCTCATCCATCAAACTCGTTAATCAGCCTGCACTTGTTTTATTTGGGAGTCTCCACTTGATCCTAAATTCTCCCTTCCCAGCATTCTTGAAGTTGCCTTTGATGTAATTTTTATCAATTGAAAAGTTCTTGAAAAAGGGTCATAAAATAAAATAAGCATCTTAGAAACTGTCAAAGGAAGACAGAATTGCTGTACACAGGTTTTATGTGTTCAGGTGTTCGGAAGGTTCTAAGTTGCTTTTTAAAGCATATTTCTGTGCAGAACATGGCTCTTATAATGCAAGTGTGATCTGGAATTTACAGTCTCATTTCTATGCGATAATGCTAATCGCGGCTTTTATAGTTTTAGCAAAACAAATAAATGTGAAATCAATTTTCAAGTCATATAGTTAGCATTTTCTAAAAGAAACATGTATGTTTTAAAGCTAGGGTGTTTGTTATAAATAAAACCATAAATATGAATGAATGAAACGAAATGAATAAAAGATTTTCCAGAATAGCATTTGCAATTCTGTAGCATAATGAACACAAGTTTAATAAATAGTTTCTGTTTATTGAAGCCGCAGTCCATACAATATAATTCAATTTATCTTAAATTGGCATTAGTTCTAATGAACGTTAATGACGTTTATTCGACTGAAAACTGTTTCTTATTTACGAAAGTCATTTTATAATGTCTGTGTTCGAAAACGCTTGGTACGAAACGGAATATACACTAATGTACATGCTGATTTACTCTAGGGGCATCACTAGCTATCGCATACAGATAACTATACGATAAAAAGTTACCAAAACGTTACTATTTTACCAATTTCAATGCATTTATTTTTTTTTATCGGTAAGATGCCCATTAGAATAGATTTCTGCAGTCTTATTTTTATTAAAATATTTCTGGACTCTGCTTTAAGTCAACATAAAAAGGTTGTAGTTTAAAACTTTGATCATGGCATTAACCTGAGTTTTGACTGGGTACTGCAGACTAAATTCTTTCATGACCAGAGTTATATAAAAAAAATCTTTGTAAAGGTTTTTAAAATAAATGTATGTGCAATAAATTAAGGACTCTTCTTGTTTGTTTTCAGCACATACAATTTCTTAGCGGATGGTTTTAGAAACGGCCAGACGGGGGCGAACCTTTGCCTAGCAACCGGTGTACGCGGGGGAGTCGACTGGATGAGAAAATTAGCGTTTAGATATCGAAGAATCAAGGAGATTTACAATACATACAAAAACAACGTGGGAGGTAATTAACACTGAATTATTTACATATTTTATATGATTATTGATTTAATATGTTGGGTTTAGTGTTTTATGTAGTTAAGTATATAATGCATTGATTTATGTTTGTAAAAATTACTATACGGTAAAATAAACATGCCAAATTTGCATTGTTTTTTGGTGTGTTTAGCTTTTATACATGACATAGTGGTATTGTTGTACTAGAATCAAAAACTGTTTATGAGTAATGTGCCAGGAAATATTTAAGAAAATCTAAAAAATTGGTAAAAATGAATATTAATTAATTAGCCAAGGATGTTTAAAGACTCCGCTGTTTCTCCACTACAGGTGTTCTGGGTCAACAGAAGCGTGACACATGGTTACAGCTCCGTCAGGAGATCGAGGGATTGACAGACAACTGGCTGACGCTTGCCCTCAAATCACTCAGCATCATCAACTCGAGGTGTGTTCATTCTTCTCTTTCTCTGTCTATCCTGAATTTGAACTGACCATGTGTCTTTGCAACTACCTGATAGCCTATTTAGTTGGTCCTAGCATTTTGGTCAGTAGTCTAAAAGAAAGATAATTGAAATGCTGCCTTAATGGGGATTGAACTCACGATCAGCTGATCACAAGGCGGACACTGTTTCCATTAAACCTCTACGTGTATGTCTATATTGTCTTTACCACATCTGGGTCTCTAACACTGTGTCCAGTGTCTATTTTCTTCACATGATCTGCGTTATTTACTCACTCTTTGCAGTCTCACTGTATGTCATTTACTGTCTACACGTTTAATGGTCAGAGTATATCCTTTACTGTGTACACGTCTAAAGGTCAGAGTATGTCCTTTACTGTGTACACGTGTAATGGTTAGAGTATGTCCTTTACTGTGTACACGTGTAATGGTCAGAGTATGTCCTTTACTGTGTACACGTCCAAAGGTCAGAGTATGTCCTCTACTATGTACACATCTAAAGGTCAGAATATGTCCTTTACTATGTACACGTCTAAAGGTCAGAGTATGTCCTTTACTGTCTACACGTGTAATGGTCAGAGTATGTCCTTCACTATGTAAACGGGTAACAGTCAGAGTATGTCATACAGTCATAGTGTGTCCTTTACTGTCTACACTTGTAATGGTCAGAGTATGTTCTTTACTGTGTACACCTGTAAAGGTCAGAGTATGTCCTTTATTCAAGCTGCGTCCTTACACTGTCAGTTTCCCTGAAACCTGTGTTATATGGTCGAACTTGTGGTGTTTATCCATAACCATACATGATTTATAACTTAAAGTCACATCCCAATGCATCTATGATTTAGTTTGTCACTTCTGATTTGGGAAACTTTTTATTCCAATTGGGCAGAATAAACCATGGCCCGTATTGACAAAGCCCTTAGGGAAAACTTAAGTAAATTCCTTAAATTCATGAAATTCCTTAAGCCCCTGTCTGTTTCATATATCGGTCTTTTAACATTCAAATGTTGTAAACTTGTATATATTGCTTATATGTTTAGAACTGCAGCCTTCTTTGTATAGAAATCATTGGATTCCACATAGAAACTTTTGATCTGAAATGTTCACTTAAAGTACATCTTAAGTTAAGATTTCCCTTAGGAGCTTTGTGAATACCAGCACATATTTGGCATTTGGAATGGGTTCTTCTACCGGACCCTGTAATATAAGGAAAAAAATTACTAAATATCAGTGTACTATATGCAGTGACCTTTTCTGTGCATTGGTCACTGTGTTTGTCCATAATAAATTGTCAAAACAATCACATGAAAAGGTCAACATAATATTCATGTCGTAAATTGTCAAAACAATCACATGAAAAGGTCAGCATAATATTCGTGTGGTAAATTGTCAAAACAATCCCATGACAAGATCAACATAATATTCACGTGGTAAATTGTCAAAACAATCACATGAAAAGGTCAACATAATATTCGTGTGGTAAATTGTCAAAACAATCACATGAAAAGGTCAGCATAATATTCGTGTGGTAAATTGTCAAAACAATCACATGACAAGATCAGCATAATATTCGTGTGGTAAATTGTCAAAACAATCACGTGACAAGATCAGCATAATATTCACGTGGTAAATTGTCAAAACAATCACATGAAAAGGTCAGCATAATATTCATGTCGTAAATTGTCAAAACAATCACATGAAAAGGTCAGCATAATATTCATGTCGTAAATTGTCAAAACAATCACATGAAAAGGTCAGCATAATATTCGTGTGGTAAATTGTCAAAACAATCACATGACAAGATCAGCATAATATTCACGTGGTAAATTGTCAAAACAATCACATGAAAAGGTCAACATAATATTCATGTGGTAAATTGTCAAAACAATCACATGAAAAGGTCAACATAATATTCATGTCGTAAATTGTCAAAACAATCACATGAAAAGGTCAGCATAATATTCGTGTGGTAAATTGTCAAAACAATCACATGACAAGATCAGCATAATATTCACGTGGTAAATTGTCAAAACAATCACATGAAAAGGTCAACATAATATTCATGTGGTAAATTGTCAAAACAATCACATGAAAAGGTCAACATAATATTCATGTCGTAAATTGTCAAAACAATCACATGAAAAGGTCAGCATAATATTCGTGTGGTAAATTGTCAAAACAATCACATGACAAGATCAGCATAATATTCACGTGGTAAATTGTCAAAACAATCACATGAAAAGGTCAACATAATATTCATGTGGTTGTTTCTTCTGTTTGTCTTATTAAAACCATCAATGAATCTGATATTATGGAAGTCATGGTTTGTTAATATCATTTTTATTAACAATATTTTATCATGTACATGTATTTTCTCTTTATAGTCTTCCTTTAAAAACAAATCATCAATATTGCATTTTTATAACATCGTTATGTGTTCATTTTCTTCAGATGTTAACATTTGATGAAACAAATTCATTTTCGTAAGAAATAATGCACATGTGCTTGCCTTAAAAAAGAGTTTCATAAATGTTTCTGTCTTCAGAAAGTACCACAAATAAGCACGTTATCACACCGAGAAAAAGATTTGTTGGTAAAACTAATTAAAAGCTGTGAACAATGGAAATACACCTTAGGTGGCTGATTATTTTTGTATGTTCCGTGGTCCTTACCTCAATCATATTTGCAATTATTTTTAAATTAGCTTTGTTAATAACGAAGCAAGCCCCATTAAGAACAAGTGATGACAAAAGTCAAAGCTTTACTGAAGGCAGTTATTTCCGTATTTCCTCTTTGTGGCATTTTTAATATAAATCAAAGAGATTTTGTTCTAAATATGTAGTTAGATGAGAGGAAGAAAAAATTCATTTTAATAAGGCCTTCTATATAATAAACAAGTATTATTAGAACTTTTATAGGCTCCGTATGTTGTTATTTTGTGTTCTTATTTTAAAGACAATTATTTTAAACTTGCAGATCAGAAATGTTTATAAAATGGAAATATTTTGCTAAGCCATTATCAATAGATTTGCTTAATCGGAATACAAAATTAAGTATCTTAAAAATTATAACCATGTACAGAATGGGTTGAAATGTTTGACTAGATGTCTAGGCCCAATTTCTTGAATTCTCTTGAAGAATATAGTCGTAAGTCTCTGTTTTCATCAGTTAAATTTATTATTATGAAATTGATTAAAAAAAACAACACAAACTATTATTTATTGTGATAATTTGACATAGAATATTTACAAAATTTAATTTGCATTTACAATATTTGTTATGCTCACTTAATTGCAGTATGAAAATAGTAATCTTAAGATATCCTTGCTATGAACGTAAGACTTTTTGGGAAAGGGGGCCTAATGATGTGTTGCTGCTTTTGGTGGATAAATAACAAAAGTTCTAAAAACTAAATACTAAACGAACTGTTCCTTAAGGATAATCATATTTATGATTTCCACCACCACAAACACGATTCTACCATATTTATTTTTCCAGGTTGTGCCACTAACATTTTAAATACCTTTTCAGCTATTATGAACAGATTAATTTCCTTTAATCGAATATCACAAGCACATCACAAGCTTTAGGCCAGAGTTTTTTAATTTCTTGTTTCTTGGACATTTTTGGAAAAGTGTCCGGTTGGAGGAGGGAAAAAAAAAAAAAGAAAAAAAAAGAAGAAGATTTTAGTAAATGAATGACTAGAATTTCACAAATGGAAATGGACAGTGATATTAAAATCTTAATGCTTTACTACTTACAAAAATCATATTACACAACATTAACTTAATCACTACATGATAACTATGACATTAATATTTTTTTTTGCATTCTGTGTAGCAGGTTGAAACCCTTTTACAAGGTCATTTTTACGATATCTGTTACATTCAAATTTTTATTTTTTTTGCTTTTTGGAAAAAATCGGGTCGGCGGATCAGAGAACCAAGAAAAAAAAACTCGCCTTACCATTATCTTTTGTGTAAATAGGTTAACCATTAAACATGTGATCATTCCTAATGCAATGATTCATATAAAATTTACATATGAGGCATGTTGTGGGAAAACCTGGCTTATTGCATGTGCGTAATGTGTCGTCCCGGATCAGCCTGTGCAGTCCACACAGGTTAATCCGGGACAACACTTTCCACTTTTCTGTTTCAAGGAAGTGTCTTCTAAACATAAATTCATTGCAGGCGGAAAGTGCTGTCCTGGATTAGCCTGTGCAGACTGCACAAGCTGATCCGGGACGACACTTCACGCACATGCATTAAGCCCGGTTTTCCCGCGACATGCCTCGTGTGATTGACATTGTGGTAACATCTATTAAGGTATTCTGGATAGATATGTCCATTGACTCCAGTTTAAGGTATTCTGGATAGATATGTCCATTGACTCCAGTTTAAGGTATTCTGGATAGGTATGTCCATTGACTCCAGTTTAAGGTATTCTGGATAGATATGTCCATTGACTCCAGTTTAAGGTATTCTGGATAGATCTGTCCATTGACTCCAGTTTAAGGTATTCTGGATAGATATGTCCATTGACTCCAGTTTTGTCTGTTTGCAGGCCAAACTGTGTGAACGTCCTAGTGACGACAACCCAGCTGGTTCCCGCGCTGGCCAAGACCCTGCTCTATGGGCTCGGAGGTGTGTTCTCAATCGACAACGTGTACAGCGCCACAAAGATTGGTTTGTGACAATTTTTATAACTTTTTAATTGTCACAATATGGTTATTAATATTTTTTTGGTTTCGCTCATTTTGCTCATTGGCGGAGAAAGGAAGTTGTGTCAAAGTAACTTATATTCCATCAAATTTAACAAGTATTGGACAAAATTGTTTTATTTTTGCCTTAAAATTATATTTGGAAAGAATGTTTCATTGTACATTTACTTAAATTTAAGTTAAAACTATTGTGGTAATTTGTGTAACTATGTTGGTAATTTATATTTTCCTACATTACCTTTTACTTTTGTGTATTTACAGGAAAAGAGTCGTGTTTTGAGAGGATAGTGTCCCGATTTGGCAAGAAGTGTACGTACGTTATCGTTGGAGATGGTCGCGATGAGGAGGCGGCGGCAAAACAAATGACTTGGCCCTTCTGGCGTATCTCGAACCATTCCGATTTGGCTGCCCTTCATCATGCCTTAGAATTGAGCTACCTCTAATGTCCGGTGGAAAAGTTTGGCGGAAAAGTTTTTCTATCACGACTTGCATCAGTACATACTTTGAATAATGCTAAAAATTTGAGTTAACAACAAAAATGGCTGAAGTAACAAATGGCACTCAATTAAATTTTAATTCTGTTGTGGACAGTGTGTAATTAAATTACGCTACTTTTGTGCATAGTGTACACAATTGAAGAAAAATGATTAATAAAAAAAAAAAAAGAGTATAATATGGAGCTTTTTGATTCAAATGGGAATCTGAAATCGTATTGAACTGCAAGTGGAACTGAATGTGTGAACAATCTCCTGGTTTAAACACTGTTTAAGAAACAGATGAATTTTATATCGGCCATTTTTATGGCAGAACATTGACACATATGCTGTTAGATAGGATTTTCAAATTGTGTTGAATGAAGAGGTTATATTGACACTAATTATGGTGGAAAACATGAGATTATCGGAGTTTTAGAATGAACGGAACAAGTGTCACATGCTAACATGGTGATCGTGTGATCTCACAGTCTTTCCACGGTGTTGAAGCACATGGAGATGTCAACAGAATTGGTTTTATGTATGAGATACAGTTTACAAAATGTGAGGCAATGAAAAATCACAAACAACTGCTTCATGTATGAGTGTTGACAATGCCTTTTACATAATCTTTATATGGAACGTGTTTTGTCCATGTGCCACATTAGATTTGGTCATGTGGCATGATGTAAGGTTCGGTCATGTGTCACTTGAAAATTTCCGCAGAGCCATGTCAGACTTCAAATGGTGTCACATCAGATGTAGCTATGCGGCACATGATATTTAGCCATTTGTCACTTCATATTTGGCCATATGGCACATCAGCATAGGTCATGTGGCACATCGGATTCAGCCATGGGGCACATTGTTTTTAACATTTTCAGGATTATATGGTAATAGACAATGGTTGTTGTAATTGGGAATCAATTGAGCCAGTCATGTGACACAATGGCTGAGGTCGCATGATACGCTGTGATCCAAGATGGCCGCCATGTGACCTAAGGACAACCATCAGCTGACCATGTGACATCAGTGAAGAAGATGCCATGTTATGTTAAGAGAGTGTCATGTGACACCATCAGATCAAGATGGTCATCTGACTGAGTCATGTGACATGAACACGGGTGTGGCACAGAGTTGATCATGAGAAATGTTCTTGTTTGTTGTTTGGAATGTTCACAGCCTTGTGTTATATTTAGAGATTGTGAAGGGGTGCAGTTATTGTCTTGAAAATGTCATTTCACAATTTCAGCATTACACATTGAGTTGTAGTTCGAAACCAAAGAGAATTTATTTAATTGCATTTTGCAATTGTGTACAGTGTAGTTAGCTGAAGGAATTTTTAACTTTTGAGGAATTAATAAAAATGTACATTATTATATAAATGTATATATGTATGTAAAGAGATGATTGAGGTTTGTATAGAAACTACGGGAGTGCAAAATTTGAACATTTGTGAATATCTAATCTATATAAATATTGTTAAAATGTGCCATTTTGTTTTGTGTTTGACATTTTGTTGTCAGTTTGTTCATAACTCATGCATTAATATTAAACATATCTTTAAATTAACAAATGTTTGAACTGAAAATGTTTCAAACTGTTTTATATTCAGTTCATGTTATAGACTATTTTAATTGATAATTTGATTTCAGAATTATTTTTATTTAAATGTAATGAATTTTATTATTAAAAACATGTTTAAGAATGGTTTTAAATAACAACACTTGTTTCAATTATTCATTAAAATCCATGTTATTCTATATTTGTCCATTATCTTTAATACCTCTGTCATATTTCATATTGTACAGTTCAACAATGTCTATGGCAGAATGGTTAAAATCTTGCATTAGCTGTAATAGATCTTTTTAGTATTTTTTGTTTAATTTTTTGTTCACTTTTGTGACATAATAGGATACAATATTGTTTGGAACTTTTATTAGGTGACCAGTATTTTACATGTATGTGTATTATTAATATGAAAATGTAACATTTTAAAACACATAAAACAGTTTCAGTTGGAAGGAGAAAGGCTTCTAAATGCCCTTTTTAGATCAAATTAATGTGAAAATTATTGTGTATCTATAATTCCTATCACACAGTCATGTGACAGTAACACGATTTATACACACTTACTTTAATGTTGATACAACAAAAATGGAGCACGTTCATGATTATATTTTACTAAGTCGTCAAATGTTTTACTGATGTTTTTTTTTGAGTTAAATAAATTAATGTATGTGTAAGGTTTTTATGGTATTTGTTATTTTATTGGTTTTATTTTACTCAGCCATACAATGTTACATTTTGCATTGGTATTGTTACTGTGGAATGAAAATACTTAACAATAATTTTTTAGTTGGCAGTTATTTGGTATGATTCGTAAAATCTGGAAACGTATTTATTGTTCGTAATTGCAAATTGTCTTTTTATAAAATATTACATATGACAATCATTTTCAGAAATATATTTTTGTTGCTTTTAGCTCATCTGAGCTTGTTTGATGATTGTATTGCCTTTATTCCACTTGGACAGATTTTAGTTTTGTTCTACCATTGAGTATTATGTCAGTCTAGCTTTAAAGGGTTTACATTTTGTCTGGTTGTGTATTAAGAGAACAGCTGGTTTTAAAATATTTACAGCAATTTGGTGTCATTTGCAGAAAGTATTATTGTATAATTAAATTGTTTTTTTGCAAACACACATTCATTAATTATTAAATAAACGTATAAAAATAAACAGATAAAAAGCATAGTCAGTATTAAAAAAACAACATATATGTGGCGCGTCATGAGAAAACCGGACTTAATGCATGTGCGTAAAGTGTCGTCCCAGGTTAGCCTGTGCGGTCCGCACAGGCTAATCCGGGATGGCACTTTCCGCATACAGTGGATTTATGTTTAGAAGATGCTTCATTGAAACAGAAAATACCATAAAAGCGGAAATTGCCGTCCTGGATTAGCCTGTGCAGACTGCACAGGCTAATCCGGGATGACACTTTATGCACATGCATTAAGACGGGTTTTCTCACGACGTGCCACATATATTGTATTTGAATCTGTCAAATGTTACAATGTATTGTCATCCATTGTCGTTCAATGTAAAGGATTTTGTTCAAATCATGATAGAGAGCAATGTGGAAACCAGTTTAGCAACATCTATTTTGATATTTGATTTCTACGTTTTGCATGGATGTATTGCAGACACAACTTAGACTATCTTTTCTGTTAAATCAGTATTCTTATAAATATAAAATGCAGATTATCATGAACATTTAATTTGTGTTGTTAGGTGATATCTGTGTTGGCATTTTTTATTCTGATTTAATTAGTTAATGGAACGATTTGGAACTTGCAAGAAACAGTTTTATAAAAAGTTATAGGAAATTGAAAATTAATGTTCATTTCATTTTATGTTTGATGGGAGATTACATAAATTACATGCACATTACAAATTTGTACCAAAGAAATAACTATTTTTTACCCATTTTATTTATCTCTGAAATAAGACCGTCTAAAGTTTTTACTCTTTATTTCAGATTAAAAAAACAACATTTTTGTTGTCATACTTGATATTATGAGGTTCGTTGTTAGTAAATTATGAAAAAAAGAGTTTAGAACAGATGTTGCCTTTGCACAATTGCAAAATGTCCTAGTATTGACATAAATTTCTTTACTATATTAACAAGACATTTGCTGTATCCAAATTAATTTACTATCTGTATTTGTTTGATATTTTTGTGTGTTAACATTTTATTACAGTACCTTATTGTGTATTATATTATTGCAAGAAAGAGAGAATAAATATACAATAATAGACAATGTTCTTGTTTGTATATAGAAACCAGTGCTTAGAGCAGTCTTACATACATGTATACCGTAGCCGTGGCCTAGTGTTTAGGGCATTCGCCTACAGAGCGGGAGGTTGAAGGTTCGAGTCTCGCACAGGGCATTGTTCTGATAAGACTGGGTGCCTACCCAGTTCCTAGTTAAATCGAAAGGTACCGATTGCCTTCCTGCCAAGCGCCCGGCATATAGGATAGGAATCGGGAGTAAAGATGTTAATCATTAGAAAGGTGTCTCATAAGTCAAAACTGGCTGGCCCTTAATACACCGATCCGGGATGTGCCAGGAATAGTTTAAACTCCTCCCCAGCTATTGTTAAAAAATTGATTTTCATTCATCAACAATCACAAACATTACCACGTGCTCATTTAAATATCACAAACATTATGTACGTGCTCTTTGTATAAAATAGTTACAGCTAAACACATGATATCCAAGTGCGATGATTGGATAACATGGCAGATTAATTTGAATACGATTGGCATTTGTGGAAGCGTCTATTGCGAGGGGTGACATTATAATAATAAAACACTTACTTTTACAAGTTCTTAAATATGTTTATTGTTTCACAACGTAAGTCTATGAAGAATTTGTACATTCTTTCAGGACTATTAAAAGCTTACTTTGTGTAAGTGGTGATGTAATACAGTTAAAGCTTGATTATTCCTTTCGAATTCGAGACTGGTCTTATCTCTTCTGATTGATTGAAAACAACTTTAGTTTAAACATATTTATTGCCCAATATATACATATACAGTAATATATAGAGAACACAATACAGTACAACATGTGTATTGAGGCAACGAAATCAAGACAAAAGCTTTAAGCTTATAAAGTCTCTGTCCGGACAACTTTGGAAAGCACATTGAACCTGGCTTATTGACACCATATATAAGAACACTAGAGGACACCACAAATCTGTTACATGTTTACTCAGTCATAACTATGTCAAACATCTGGTTAATTGCGCATCAAAAACACTATTGTTTTGCGTTCCATAAATCCAGTCTAGACAAATATCGAGGTAAAACACATTGAAATGTACAACATTAATATTCATAATATTTCGAGGCACTTTCCTATACACATTTCCAATGTAAACATTGAACGCCTAAAGTGTTCAAAGCAGGTCTCGTGTTACTTTTATTTGACTGTACACGAACTAGTCATATGACCCTCGCTTTCTATGTAACTACTGTGCGTGTTATAAATACTGTATAAGAGGTAAAGTCAGCGACATTGAAATGTTTGCACATTTCGTGAATTAGAAGAATTCGCTATTTCTGCCAGCGAAAATATTGATTGCCAATTACTAGACAGGGCCACCGATTGCAGATGAGAATGTGTACGTGTATATGCAAAAGTGCATATTCTTTGCATTGTGTAGAAAAGTAATGTTTAAAATATAGGAATATGAAGATACATATAATTTTTTAAATTGTATTTTTCGCTAATATTAACAAATTCAAGTCACGAGGTGCATTTGTTTTAATAATTTATGATAATTGTATCATGTTTTTTTACCCCCGTATTAATTAATTAATGAAAGTGACTGCAACAAAAGGACTTTGTCTAGGGTGGAACGCGATATAAGCTGATGACGCCAAACTGTTATATTTTGATCGTAAGTAGGTCGAGTTATTGTGTGTGGCACTTTACGCGGGTGTCAGTGGGAGTAGCATTGTAGGCGTGTATTTTTCACACATAATAATGGAAATTCGCTAACATTTCTGCACGCTAAAAGTCAGAATTTTAAATTCGCTAATTTTTCGACACTCGGAAATATCCACTTATACAGTAGTAATGGGTAGTACATACTCAGACTCAGCAAAAACAGGACCACACACTTTTAGTTGACTTTCCTTTACATGGTGCAATACTGCCACGTTCATGCATCCACATTAGATTTGTTTCACCCAATATACTGATATAAACAAACTTGTCAGATTGGTTACCTACAGAACCTTTGGTAATTGTTTTTCTTTTCCTTCTAGTTGACTGTAAATCATGGTCTGTTAGGCTAAAGCTGTCGTGCCTTTCTTAATGCAGTTTATGGTAGATAGATACCTTTTATGCCATAGTTGATGAGATTATTGCTTCAATTTAATAGTCAGGTGAGCAATAAAGGGCCACAGTTGAATTCTTGTCATATTAAATTGAGTGGTACAATATATAATATGTAAAAATAAGCATTTTTTTTGCACACAGAGTTATCAATTCTTGATGTGTTTGTACCCAGGTGATCAATATAGGTCCAAAAGGCTCTCTTGTCATGTTTAACTTACTAGCAGGGCTTGCATAAAGTGAAGTTTGGGAGTAATTTACACCCAGTTTTTGTCACAGGACTTCTTCCAAAATTGCAGCCATGGAAGTTGCAGAACTTCCAAAATTGCAGCCATGGAAGTTGCAGAACTTCCAAAATTGCAGCCATGGAAGTTCCATCATGTAAGGATGAACAAGTTAGAAGAAAATGTTTGTAATTTATCAAAATGTATACTTCTTTCACTGAATAAATTTACATATAAACACTTGATGAAAAAAAACTGGACTTAAAAACACCTTGAATTTTATACTTAATTTCATTTCTGAAATGCTCAGGACTTATGTACATGTAGCGCAATACTGTCAAAACTTCCAATTATTATGAGCAAAACTTCCAAAATCAGAGACCAGGAAGTTCAAACTTCCAGTTATCAAAAGTTAATGAAAGCCCTGTACTAGGACAACATATTCCATACACAAATATGCATTTATGGCTTACAGAATATTAATACTGTAGAGGAATAGATTGTGCCTTTATTAGAGTGAGCAATACAGAGCAGAAATAGCTCTCTTGGCACATCTAACTGTCTAAAGCCATTGTGAAATGAAGTTTTATTGCTTATAAAGGCATAGGTGACCTACAGGCCCTTAATCAGGTGAGCGATACAGGACCACGCAGGACCTCTTGCCATATTTGCCTGAGCCACAGTGTCGACTACCAGGTCCAAATATTTTATAACAAAACAAGAAAGACTAACAAGAATGGTGTATTCAATGTTTTATTTACACAATGATTTGAGTCTCTTGATATATCAATAATAAAACAATAACAAATTAAAAGTCGAAACATAGTACTATGGGTTTTAACAGCATTACAGAATAGATACAGTTCTGCCATACCACACCAGATTTTATGAAATTACTATTATGTAATACAGGATTGCATTGCTAGGACTGTTTGTAGTTACCTTACTGTAATATACCACTAACGATGCTATAGATTTAGATGTAGTTAATACAATGTGCTATAACAATTGCAGTACAGTAATTATGTAACTGTAGATAATTTTGAAAGTAAATTTCTTGTAAACTGACACTGTAGATACTATTATTTTGTAGTAATTATAACACTATAGCTTTTTGTCTTGCATTTATCATAATGTAACACCTGAGCGGTGTTTGCTACAACTTGTAGTTACTATATATATAATGTTACATTGAAGTTCTTATACTATTACTTGTATTTAATATAATCTAACAAAACAGTGTTTATGCCATGGCTTGTAGTTACAGCGATGCAAAATTACAATGAGGCGCGTCGTGGGAAAACCGGTCTTAATGCATATGCATAAAGTGTCGTCCCGGATTAGCCTGTGCAGTCCGCACAGGCTAATCCAGGACGGCACTTTCCGCCTACAGTGGATTTATGTTTAGACGAGACTTTCTTGAAACAGAAAATACCATAAAAGCAGAAAGTGCCGTCCCAGATTAGCCTGTGCCGACTGCACAGGCTGATCCGGGACGACACTTTACGCACATGCATTAAGTCCAGTTTTCCCATGATGCGCCTCCAATGTACTTTTTGTTGTTGCAGTTTGTAGTCAACATTAACACAGTGTCTTCAGGGGCATACCAAGGATAGAAATGTGTATATGCATCCTAATTGTTAAAACTCTGTATTTAGTGGAGTTAGAGTATGTTTGGTATATTCTGTCAGTATTTATGGTATTTTTGCATTATCCATAACACTTTCAGTAAATCTGATTGTGTCTTGATCATTTTTATTATATTTAAAAAACTGTGTTCATGCATGCATGGACACAGTTCTATGTTTTTGTGAAAATTTTGTAAATGCATACAAGTATACTGTTTTGTAATAAAATCAATTTTACTGATTCAATTATCTATGAAGGTTTTTATTACACTAATAACTCTGCAAAATTTTAAAATTGCAAATGTTTAACTGCATATTAAACATTGGTATAATACAATAATTTATTCTATGTTTGATGTCTTATTCTAACTTCACATAATAGTGTGTTTTAAAGTGAAATTTTTAAGTAATAATTTAAACCACCTAAACAGCTATTAACTGAATAATGACATTATGTATTTCAAATCTAACTTCATCATTTGCATAAAAAGAGCAAACAGATAGTGCTGCTTTACTGTTTGCACAATTTTTGACGACCTCAGTTTTAAAAGTATTTTATAGTAATTTTCTTAAATGTAATCACTTTCTTTTATTATGTATGAGTTGCAATGTATACACACATGCATACAGTAGTTTTCCAAGTTACGCCCCTGTTTTATGTCTAGAGCTGAATTGAGGCGTATTGTACAATCATTTTATTTCGCAGAGTCTGAATTTCGTGCATTCATGTGGTCCTTAATTCAAGCATTTTATTTAAATCTTATCTAGTTTTGAAAGAAAGATCATTTAGGCGAGGTCTAAAATCTACGCTATTTTCTTACGGCAAAATACGCTAACATTAGACCACCGCAAAATAAAATGAGTTAACAGTAGTTACTAATATTATTTGCAGTGATATAGCATTCTTCAGTAGTTTACGAAAATGAGCTTAATCCACAATTAAAGAGTATAAATAAAGACCAGGGCCCATAATCCACAATTAAAGAGTATAAATAAAGACCAGGGCCCATAATCCACAATTAAAGAGTATAAATAAAGACCAGGGCCCATAATCCACAATTAAAGAGTATAAATAAAGACCAGGGCCCATAATCCACAATTAAAGAGTATAAATAAAGACCAGGGCCCATAATCCACAATTAAAGAGTATAAATAAAGACCAGGGCCCATAATCCACAATTAAAGAGTATAAATAAAGACCAGGGCCCATAATCCACAATTAAAGAGTATAAATAAAAACCTGGTCCCATAATCCACAATTAAAGAGTATAAATAAAAACCTGGTCCCATAATCCACAATTAAAGAGTATAAATAAAGACCAGGGCCCATAATCCACAATTAAAGAGTATAAATAAAGACCAGGGCCCATAATCCACAATTAAAGAGTATAAATAAAGACCAGGGCCCATAATCCACAATTAAAGAGTATAAATAAAAACCTGGTCCCATAATCCACAATTAAAGAGTATAAATAAAGACCAGGGCCCATATCCACAAAGCTCCTTAGGGAAAACTTTTAGAAATTTCTTTAAATTATGAAGTTCCTTAAGTCTGTGGTTGGTTCTTTAAAAGTTAATTTTTGTCTTAAATGGTTTTAAACTGTTACAGAATCAACAGATGCTTCTTATTTTACCACATTTCAAATAATAAATGTTCACATGGAAAATATTATTTGAATGTTTAACTTAAATATGACTTAAGTTAAGATTTTCCTTAGAGCTTTGTGGATATCACCCCTGCTTTCTTCAACAAAGATGCTCATTATATTAATGACAATGTATATTTCTGGGTGATGTCTACACAGGTAGATAACAATGTGCATAACATAGTCAACAGACAGTGGCAATGTGTTAACAACAGTATTTAAATAACAACAATTATAATAATAAACAATAATAATAGTGCATAAAGGTCACAACAATTCCTGAAAAAGAAGTGTGTTTAACACGAGAATAAAATTTTACATCTCTGGCGTAAGTGCAGCATACACACTTCACAAAGTTACCTTATATGTGGTGTTTAGAAAAAAATGTGACCAAAATATGGAACAAATGGAATTATGAAAACATTCATATCAAATGACTGACAAGGAGGTACTGTCTGTTGATGCAATAGCAAATGTCATTTGGTTATTAACAATGTGAATTTTTTTGTTACTTTAAACTCTGATCAGATCAAGATTTAGTAATCCTGTGAAATTGTAATATGCACCTTTCGGCAATATATATACATGAGGCGTGTTGTGGGAAAACCAGGCTTAATGCACGTGCGTAATGTGTCGTTCCGGATCAGCCTGTGCAGTCTGCACAGGCTGATCTGGGATGACACTTTCCGCCAACAGTGGATTTATGTATAGAAGATACTTCATTGAAACAGAAAATACCATAAAAGCGGAAAGTGCTGTCCAGGATTAGCCTTTGCGGACTGCACAGGCAGATCCGGGATGACACTTTATTCACGTGCATTAAGCCCGGTTTTCCCAAGACACGCCTCATGATCAGCATGTAAAATGTAGAACAGATAATGCATAATCAGTATATAATAGTAGAAAATACGCAAATGAGTCACATACACATGTAACAAATGTAAAATGGTATATGCATGATCCATATATTGTATGTAGAACAGATTATGTGTGATACACATATTATTTGCATGTATTTGTAAGAACAACATTGAATAATATAATGTGACTGTGTATACATGGAGAATACGAATATAAAACAGAGAATTCTGTATGCATAAAATATGAATATGTGCAAAAGCTATTGTAACATGCAATATGGAGAAATGTGTCAAAACAAATAATATTATATTCCATTACATCCCAGCCTGTCTAAAAGCATTTTTTTCACCAAAACACAACTGCTTTCTTCTGCAACAATCAATTTTATCACTAACTATGCATCATTACAATCATTTATCTTTCAATATCTTACATAATTAACCATACATCACATATATTGACATAAAACATCAGTGACTTTCGATACATCAGTGCCTTTAACATTTTGTCACTTACAGCTTACCTTAACTATATGTAAATAAGTTCAACAGTGCCAAAAGCCATATGAATACTGAGAGAGAAAGTCTTTTTCCTGGGTAGAACCAGTCCTTTGTTTCAATGAGAAAGATTTCTTGGACCATTCCTGTTTACATCAGGGCCTAAAACTACAAAAGTTATCAATCTCAATGAGAAAGATTTCTTGGACCATTCCTGTTTACATCAGGGCCTAAAACTACAAAAGTTATCAATCTCAGTGAGAAAGATTTCTTGAATCTCAATGAGATAGATTTCTTGGACCATTCCTGTTTACATCAGGGCCTAAAACTACAAAAGTTATCAATCTCAATGAGAAAGATTTCTCGGACCATTCCTGTTTACGTCAGGGCCTAAAACTACAAAAGTTATCAATCTCAATGAGAATGATTTCTTGGACCATTCCTGTTTACGTCAGGGCCTAAAACTACAAAAGTTATCAATCTCAATGAGAAAGATTTCTTGGACCATTCCTGTTTACGTCTGGGCCTAAAACTACAAAAGTTATCAATCTCAATGAGAAAGATTTCTTGGACCATTCCTGTTTACATCAGGGCCTAAAACTACAAAAGTTATCAATCTCAATGAGAAAGATTTCTCGGACCATTCCTGTTTACATCAAGGCCTAAAACTACAAAAGTTATCAATCTCAATGAGAAAGATTTCTTGGACCATTCCTGTTTACATCAGGGCCTAAAACTAAAACAGTTATCAATCTCAATGAGAAAGATTTCTTGGACCATTCCTGTTTACGTCAGGGCCTAAAACTACAAAAGTTATCAATCTCAAACTTAAGTCTCTATTTCAAATACTGACCAATAACATTGCTTGTCACATATGAGCATCAATTTTCAATGGGTAATTTGTTACTGTTACGCATGAACTTTGACAATCATTGGTTAATTTTCAACTGTCACATGATGTGAATATCAATTGTCATTGGTTAATTTTTTACTGTCAAATGATGTGAATCTCAATTGTCATTGGTTGATTTTTAACTGTCACATGATGTGGATGTCAATTGTCATTGGTTAATTTTTAACTGTCACATGATGTGAATGTCAATTGTCAATGGTTAATTTTTAACTGTCACATGATGTGAATGTCAATTGCCATTGGTTATTTTTTAACTGACAACATAATTATGAGTGTTGATTTTCATTGGTCAGTGTTTATTATATCCAAACAGCATGGTGGCCACCAACTGTCAAATGTAAGTGAATGTCAATTGTCATTGGTTATTTATGAACTGTTACATACAAGTGTTGATTTTCATTGGTTAATTTTTAACTGTCACATGATGTAACTGTAAATCGTCATTAGTTAATTTTTTACTGACAACATAATTATGAGTGTTGATTTTCATTGGTCAGTGTTTAACATATCCAAACAGCATGGTGGACACCAACTGTCAAATGTATGTGAAGGTTAATTGTCATTGGATATTTATTAACTGTTACATACAAGTGTTGATTTTCATTGGTCAGTGTTAAATATATCCAAAAAGCATGGATGACCCAATGCACCATTACAATCACAACCATTAATATTTAAATTGCACCAAGTTCTCTTTAATGAAATCTATAACAGTTGGCTTTAAAATTGTTTTGTAAAAACAACTAGTTAATTTTATTCACAATAATCTATATAGAATAAGTGTAACACTTAGAACAATGTATATATGTGTGCATTAAACATGCATGATAATGCAGAAAACACAGTGCACAATCTGTGATAATGTTCAACAAATACAATACTGTATGACTGTGATGACCATTTTAGCATTTAAGAAGGAATTGTACAAGAGTATATTTGAAATATACACAACTAGAAATCTCTTAGACAGCAGAGACTTCCAGCAAGATTGGTAACAATTAAACAATTTTCCAGTGATACCTCCCTTACTAAATAGCTTCTAATAGCTGAAGAATTCTTCCTCGATCCAGATGGTGACCCAGATCACCACCAAAATCAAATGAGGCGTGTCATAGGAAACCGGTCTTAAAGCATGTGCGTAAGTGTCGTCCCGGACAGGCTAATCCAGGACGGCACTTTTCCAGTGATACCTCCCTTGCTAAATAGCTTCTAATAGCTGAAGAATTCTTCCTCGATCCAGATGGTGACCCAGATCACCACCAAAATCAAATGAGGCGTGTCATAGGAAACCGGTCTTAAAGCATGTGCGTAAAGTGTCGTCCCGGACAGGCTAATCCAGGACGGCACTTTTCGCTTTAATCATATTTTCTGTTTTAAGGAAGTCTCTTCTAAACATAAATCCACTGTAGGCGGAAAGTGCGTCCTGGATTAGCCTGTGCAGACTGCACAGGCTAATCCCGAATGACACTTTATGCACATGCATTAAGACCGGTTTTCCCAAAACGTGCCTCAAATATTTTTTTTTATGGTCCCATTTCCAACAAACCCAGAAAATTTCATGCAAATCCATTCACAACTTTTTGGTTAACATTGCTAAGCTACAAACAGATCAACAAACAACCAACGGTACTAAAACATAGTCTCCCTTGTTGCGGTAATTACCCTTCCCGTTATACAGGATTTTTTTGAGGCAATAAACTAGACTTCATAACAAAAAAATTGAACAGCTTCAAATGGGCTGAAAAATGTATACCACAATACCTGTTACAAAAAAATAAACTTCCTTTTTTTTCATAAAAAAACAAAACAACAAAATAATAAACTGGAAGGTTAAACTTTTCAAGTTAAAATGAAGAAATTTTATGAAACAAAAACATTGTTCAATGGTTCTGAATTGGAATAGCCAAGCACGGAAGTTAGGAACATGTCACTTCCTACAGTGTATAGACTGACCTTAAAACAACCTTTTTTTCGATGTCAAAATTCACTTATAAACATCTGCTTCAAAAAACATGTTTTTAAATGTCCAAATTTGCTCAAACAACAAATTCTTCTTCAAAAAGCCATGTTAGGCCCCGAACATTTTCTTCACAGAGTATCCCGGCATCGAGTAAAAGAAGAGAACCAAGATGGCCACCAGCAGGATGACGACGATGACCTTGATGATCATCCACTTGTAGTTGTGCCAGAGAATGTAGCGGAGGGACTTCAACGGGTTCAAGAACCAGACGAACGACGAATCTGGGCGACTGACAAAAAACAAAGCAGATGCCTTTCAGTTAACAACGTACCATACAAACTAACTGAAAACATCGCACAAACAGGTTTTGTTAATTAATTGTTTATACTAAACGTCTTGATGTGATAACTTCATAAGTCTTTTTTTATTTTTCATAAAATGTCTTCATGTACTGGTGAAGCCCAAAATTAATTACAGGGTATACATTTTGTCAAGAACGAAAAGTTAGTAAATAATCTTGATAGGTTACACACTTTGGTTTCTCGAGGGGATCTGGTTCGTTGCGACCTTGACCTGCGGGATGTTTCTCCGCCTCCTCTGATGTAAATAGATGGAGTTCCGCCTCTACCTTACCCTGTGGGAAAAAATGGACATTGACAGTTTCAAAAACTATGAGGCGTGTCGTGGGAAAAATGGGCTTAACGCATCTGTGTAATGTGTCATACCGGATCAGCCAGTGCAGGACGACACTTTCCGCTTTTATGGTATTTTGTGTTTAAAAAATGTCTCTTCTTAACATTAATCCACAAAGCTGATCCGGGACAACACTTTAAGCACATGCATTAAGCCCAGGTTTCCCTTGACACGCCTAAATTATATATTACAGTCGAAACATAAACATCAAGTGCATTAAACTTCACATTTCACTGCAGGAAAGTGACTGCATATAGCAATGACATTATAGGCTGATTTGGATTTAAAGTTCATTAATAACTTCAGGATTAAAAGTGAAAGTGCAACAATTTCTTCCGAAACTTTGAATAAAAGAAAAAATAAATCAACAAATGCTACTTGTGCAGCAGGGCTGAACGTTTACAATGTTTGTCCTTGATTTAGTTAGTATGTAATGCACATCCTTTTGTCGTTTCATTTATGCAAATATTTTGTATCTTTATTGCACGAAATTTATAATGGTTGGGTCTAAGAATTTTTTAACAACTTATTATTAAATTCAAATAAGCAAATGTAGAAAGAACATGGAAACATACTTCCCAAGGAATGTAATTTTGACAGAAAACCCTCTGCAACTTTTTAAACTGCATCATAACTATATTAATAAATGGAAGTACTTGATCTTTTTGGAACAGCATTTCTGCAACTCTGTGATATTTCTGTTAAAATAACAAGCAAAAGACACATGGAATGTTATTTGCTTCACACATAACAACTTTTTAAAGTACATTATAACTTTTTTTACTGACTGGAAGTACTTAATCTTACTGAAACCCATTGTATGTGAAATATCAGTAAAATTGACCAGCAAAAGTCACAAGTCATGCCCAAACACTTAACATCAAAATGCTAAAATGAATTTCTGTCAAACATGGCCAATGATGACTGAATTATTTTATTTAATTCAAATTTCAGAACATTTTTGTTTGGAAACAAAGTCCCATCTAATGGTTATGGGGAAAGTAAAGCTGGACCCCATAATGGGTCCCAAACATCTGCTGGTCCCTTGAAATAATAGCTGCTCCCTTAGTTTCAGTTTCCAAACCTGATACCCACCAGATTTTTTTGTTATTTAAATTTAGGACATAAAGGTCCAAATGAAAGATGGTAATTGTCATGAAACTTGATTCAGAACGGACCACATGAAACTATGACCATTAGAAAGACCATAAATTCAATAATCTTGCATGACAATTTTATTTGCTGTGAATGTTTGATTCTATGTTTCTGGAGACAACAATTGGTATACTAGGCACAAGTTCAGATAGAAATACTTACTCTTACCTTTTAAGAATCTAATTTAATTATATTATTTATTTCTTGGCTTAGCATATTATGCAATTATTAGCATTTAGTTAGCTTCTTGATCTATAATGAACTTTCCTTTGTAGAATCTGTGACAAAAAAGTTATGAACATTGTCAATTTGCCAACCTCTAAATAGGACCCTTTCAGACATTAGGAAATGCAAAATATTTTTCTTCATAAATAAACTATTTTTGACCTACTTTTATGTTATAATAATCATATCGATAATGAACTTTTTAAATACTATATTATACAACAAGCTTTTTTTTTAAATATCCCCAAACAAAATGTACAATATTTGCTTCCTTAATTTTAATACATCATAAAATATTTATTATACAAAAAAATAATGTCCTTTACTTATATTCCCATTCATAACTTTTTAATATCGACATAAATTATTTTCACAACTCACTAAATCTGTCACTGCAGGGTTTACAGAAGTTTTCTGCTCGTGTCACTCCGAGCCTTTTGTAAAGAACATCATTTCATATGCACTTAAAGACTGTACCACACGATAGAAACAACAACAACAACAACATATATTCTATTGTTATTATAATCCACATGCTTAATACAGTCAAAATCAAAACTTCTCGTGCGCATATTCTCCACGTCTGTAACCATTAAATACACATTAAAACTACAATTAACAAAAGAATACCCATGATTTATTGGAACATTAAGAAATGTAAAGAATTAACGGATTAGCGAAATGGCAGATATGGTTGAAATTGTACACAGCAGAATATTAATTTAGATGTTGACACTTTTGTTGGAAAACCCATGCTAGTGGTCAATATAAATCAGAATTATTCGATGTCTATTGTTTTGCCAATAAATGAATAGCAACCAAAATATTGAGCTCATGATAATTTTCTCCATAAAAAAATTGCTCATCATTTTAGGGAGTTTTTTCGTGTTACTTAGTTTAAACCGAATAATTTTAGTTTGGTGTGTTAACAGCCAGAGGCTTATGGAGACACTTTTGAGTCCGTTTCCTGGGTAGAACCAGTACTTGTTGCCTTTTGAGAAAGATCCCATGAACGCTCCAAAAGTAGGGTTCTAACTCACGATCAAACAATCGAAAGGCAGCTACCTTATCAATTATTTCACCACAGCAACTCTCATTACAAAAATGAAGTTGGTTTTTGTTGTCGTTGTTGTGTGTTTAAGAGTGTACAAGGAATAACCCTACATGTGCCCAGCTACTTTCCTGGCTGGACAATTATAATAGCATCAGGTCATTATTCAGAGTCAACATATTTTACCACCACAAATCCTGACAGCTACAAACAAATTACCTATCTTACATTGAAACGTTCATAATGGCATATAAATCTTTCCCACTGGGTATATAATGGCAGAGGAGCCTGCCTTTCAACCAATGGTAGACAGCCTTCACACACAATGTTGCACAACCATTATTCTTCCACCATGTTATACCAGCCCATAAATAATTCTGACCTCTTGCTCAAGTGATAATATTTACATACATTTCAGGTTGACACTAATCCGAATTATATGTTAATTGCTCTTATCTGCTCCATTCAAAAAGGTAATTAAAAGCTGATTTTATGCAAAAAGCGTCTATTCTGACATTTAAAATGATAGTCAAAGCTATATGCAAATTTAATTCCAATTAATTATTGCATTGGTTAAGATGGCGATAATGATAATGATGATGACAACAAGCAAGAGAACAAATGATCATGATAACGACAAAACAAAAGATTGTTTCACTTATTGTTTAGCTTATTGACAATACTTTCTTTTTTGGTTTCATCCCAATAGAGCTTTCTAATACACACCTGTTAGTGCCACAAAAACCTACAAATAATTTATTTCTCGATTTGTGTTGCTTCTGCTAAAACTGTTCTTTAAAGCAACATTTTCCTTCAAAATGATAATAAAATTACAAAATAAACATAACAATAATAATCATCAAATATAGTTTAAACTATTATGATGAGGTATTCACCAGTTATATAACTTAAGACAATAAAAAATATATGCAATTTTTAAATACAAAATGTAAACAATTTTTTTAAAGCAGGACTGCTTCTGTTAATTTTTTTTATACTTTTGTATATAAATACATATGAGGCGTGTCGTGGGAAAACCGGACTTAATGCATGTGCGTAAATGTCGTCCCGGGTCAGCCTGTGCAGTCCGCACAGGCTAATCCGGGATGGCACTTTCTGCTTTAATGGTATTTTCTGTTTCAAGAAAGTCTCTTCTAAACATAAATCCACTGAAGGCGGAAAGTGCCATCCCGGATTAGCCTGTGCAGACTGCACAGGCTAATCCGGGATGACACTTTACGCATATGCAGTTTTCCCACGACGCTCCACATATGTTGTTTTCACTATATCAAAGTCATATTTTTGATATTATTTTCGCTTATCATATACATTATATATAAATAGCCCCTTTTCCTGTATATTCGGCCACTGAAGTGCTTAATTGCCCTAATACACTAAATAAACACAATTTCATACTCTCAGATCATACTCTCACTGAGAGTTTTATCTTCAAATTTAAGGTCTCTCCTACAAAACAAAGGCCATATAATTTCAAGATCAGCCAGTTACTTAGTTACTGACCAATGCTAGGAAGGCACACTAGCAACCATGAATTTTCATTAGTTTCCTATCATTTGGTTCAGTCTTCATTTTGATAGAAAAACACTTACATTTTGTAATATGATTTTGATCTAAATCACTAAAAGCATCATGTATTATTGGTAACAAACACCAAATTACTGTTTCAAAATGAATTAATACAAAAATCCTGGGTAATGCACATAGTGTGTAGCAATTTCAGAGAATTTCATTAAATATATTAATTTTGTAAGACAAAATGGGACATTTGCAATTTATTTGAAATAAAAACTGTATTTATGAGATAGACTTGTCACAATACAAAAAATAGTTTAATAAGAAATTACAATTAATTTCCATTATTCAGGGGGTGGCCGAATATACAGTAGTGGCTGAATAGATAGGAAATAAGGATATATATTAAATACGAATTCCCAAAACAGTCAACTCAATCTGCAACATTAATTTTGTGAAAGATTTTCAAGAGTTATGTCACTTTAACACGTACCGTGAGTTCAAGTTCGTCCGTCTGCTCATTTTTCACAGCAAAAGGCCACCAGCCTTTTACACGCTTCTGTTTGAAGAGCGACATCTGTGGAACGCTTCTATCGTTCTTCAGCATGTTCAGCGTGCAGAGTTTAGAAGATTTAGCTCCCCTGGGAAACCTGTTTAGGTCCAGAGTTAGTGCCCCTGAAACAGAAATCATTAATTATGTCATTCATTCTTAATCTAAGGAAGTATTTTTTAAGTTTCCATAAAACTTTAAAATGTTAAAGATTCTGCAAGGGAACATACTTTGTAATTGTTTGTTTGTTTTTAATTTTAAATAACATATTCATACCTTTTCACATTAACACATATTAAATTAATTAATTTCAAAACATTATATTCAGTTCACATATTGGTTAAGTCAAAAACAAACAATCATGGTTAAAAGCTCCAAACTTTCCCTACCCAGAAAATCATCGGCCGAAAAATGGTCAGCGTCCCAAACCTGAAGGTTGAGACGAGCAGGAATTTTAGTTTCGGTCTCGTCCCACGAGAACAAAGTCTCCTTTCGCGAGATTACGATTTTCTCTTCTGCCACCAGGTAGTCGAACGGGAAAATGAATCTCCAGTTAAAGTTACCTTCTCCCGTCAAAGATCTGAAAATCAAAAATGCACCAAATGTGGATAAGGTAAAAAAAAAACCAATAAAATAAATAAAATTAACTGCTATCATGAGCTATTCTTGTTAAAGACCAAGAGACATTAGTGACTGGAAGCGCTGAATTAACAAAAAAATCTATGCCAATGACAAAATACCAATATAAAGAATCTCTACATCAGTTAAATTTATACATGCCTGATATTAAATAAGAATCAGAAATTTGGAAACAAAGATTAATCGATGAACAAAATTGTTGGCCTGTAAAGTTACCTAGAAAAAGGCAGCTGCCAGAATCAGTGAAACATATAATATGCAAGCGACTACCGGGTAATTCTAATAATCTTTGTGTGTCTCTGCATCTTTCAAGTCAATGCAATTTATCTCTTACATTGAAAATGAACTTGCTAAATCTTTTTTAAATTATTAGAATGCATGGAAACATGTAGCAGCAATTGGCGGGTACATCTATTACACGAAGGCGCAAGCATCATGAATAAAAGGAAAAATTTCAATCATTTACAATGGTCCACAACCGCTGTGTGGTATCCAATTTGTAGAACGAGTTTAGTGCACAAATTTACATTTCAAATGATAAACCGTCAACACGACCTGTAATTACAAAAAAACATTAATTTTATTTCACTAGTTTGCATCTAATTAACATAATGGTGGTTGCAGGATTATAAAACGTTGTAAAAAATATTGCTTTTCTCCAAAATTTGACAGTTTATGTCCAACTATCGACAATACACTGTTGTTAAAAGGATTAAGTTTCATTTCATTATAGAGGTCAGTGGAAAGCATAAATCACAAACAGGAATGACAATTATCCCCTAATCCAGAATGGAGGAGAAGACCATCTTTATTAAGTATATACTCAAACCTGTAGGACTTCAATAATAAATCAAGGATCTTTTCAAATTTGTTGCTGCAAACCTGTTCATAGAGATGTTTTATTGGACATTTTTTTACTTTCTATCAAACCGAGTCAATTTAAGGTATTTTATGCTTTAAATTCAATGGCAGCGACATCAGTGTCAGCAATTTACACACCAATATTCTTCATTGAATTTGTAGCAAACAACATTTTTAGTTATTATTAAATAACATATTTGCCCACCAAAAACAGCAACATGTTTGCACAGCGAAAACTGCAACATTTTGCCCATCAAAAACTGCAACATATTTGCCCACCCAAACCAGCAACATATTTGCCCACCAAAAACTACAATATATTTGCCTACCAAAAACAGCAACATATTTGCCCACCAAAAACAGCAAAATATTTGCGAATCTCTAAAATATCTATGGGATGTTATACATTATGACCTATTTCCTAATACACAACCATTGTCATATTCATGTTACACAGCATCATCAATATCTGTTTAAAGGTATTTTTCTTGAACACATTAATAAATTTTTATAACAATGACGGACCTTAAGTGGCCTAATGAAGGTGATCCAATCATATACACATTTTCAATCACACCACTACAGAGTGTGCACAGAAAACTTCTCTTTATGAATATGTGATGATGTGGGGGTTTAAAAAAAAAACACAAAACACTCTGTTTTTGGTACTGTTTTACAATTTTTAAATTAGTACAAGAAACGTGGAAAACCAAATTTTTCTAACTAAATGCATAAAAGTCAGCACAATAATGAAAGAAAGTTCTGGGTGCCATATGCATTCCTTAGCGAGGTCTCGTTATAAGGTATCTATGTATGAAGTTTCATTAAAATAACCCAATACATTCACAAATTATTGAGCAGAACCCCTTTTTGTATTTTTTGTAACATTTACCTGGACCTTGATCTCACCACCCCATATGCAATCCCAAGTGTGGTCTAGATACAAGGTATCTATGTATGAAGTTTCATTCAAATATCTTGATGCATTCTAGAGTTATTGAGCGGAAACCATTCTTCTATTTTTAGTAATGGAGACCTTGACCCCACCCACCCTATATGCAATCCCAAGCGAGGTCTCGATAAAAGGTATCTATGTATGAAGTTTCATTAAAATATCTCGATGCATTGTCAAGTTATTGAGCTATTTTTTTTTTTCTACTTTAGTAACGGTAACCTTGGCCTTGACCCCACCCACCCCATATGCAATCCCAAGAGAAGTCTCGATATAAGGTATCTATGTATGAAGTTTCATTAAAATATCTTGATGCGTTCTCAAGTTATTAAGCGGAAACCATTTTCTATTTTTAGTAACTGTCACCTTGACCTTGACCACACCCACCCCATATACAATCTCAAGCAAGGTTTCGATATAAGGTATATATGTATGAAGTTTCATAAAAAAATCTCGATGCGTTCTCAAGTTTTTTAGCACGTTTTTCTATTTTTAGTTATGGTGACCTTGACCTTGACCCCACCCACCCCATATGCCATCCCAAGCGAGGTCTCGATATAAGGTATCTATGTATGAAGTTTCATTAAAATATCTCAATCCATTCTCGAGTTAGAGAGTGGAAACGAAAAGTTGACGCCGCCAACCCCCCCCCCCCCCGTCCGCCCTCCCAACGACAAACCCCAATCTAATAAAGCAAATTTTTCTTCGAAAAATGTGGTTAAAAACTGAGTCATTTGCACCCATCTTTCTGTTTTGCAGGTTAAGCGAATAAACCAGCATTCAATTGATGTATTGTACCTTATAAATAGTGATTTGCATGCACACATTATTTTTTTATTGTGTCACTTTAGTTTCCACCAAATTAAACAAGTGGAAGAGGTCAAAAGCTGCATTTAATGCAAAACACCTGTAGATTACCACTGTCAATTGCCCGCAAGTGTGTGTCCCAGCTAATCCCACCATCAGCCCCCATAAAAAAGATATTATTAGCAAAAAAATTTTTTTTTTCAGACAGTTAGCTTTTCAATTCTATTGCAATGACAATGTAATATCAAATCTCTTAATAGCATGTAAAATACAGTCATAAGGTATGCTTCAGCAAGAATCATAAAGAAATTTGATCCTTAATTTGACGTGTTTGGACCAAATTGTTTCTCCACAATGCAAACTTTTCGCCCATTTTTGCATGTATCAAATATGGCTGACATAGATCGAATGGCCAAACTTTTGTAACTGATCCAAACGGTAGTGAAAATGTTGTCATCCACAACTGACCCTTCACCCAGAATTGCAGGTGGGGAAATCAAGCAATTTGTCCAACATTTAGTAGTATGTAACCTCCTGTGATGGAGTTGAAATTAATACTGCAACTTGTACAGATTTTCCATAAGTAGTTTACATTTTGACATTTAATGGTAACATAAGAACACATTTGAATTATTAACAACTATGATGAGTAATGGTTGTTTTGTTAAAATGATGTAGCAGTTTTTCAGCGAAAGTACAGTTGTATTACAGCAAATACCTCAGCAAATGTTCAAAACTAACGTAGTTACAAACTGAAGCAGTTTGGCAAAGAGTTTAACAAATATTTGAGGCGTGTCATGGGAAACCCGGGTTAAACAGGCTAATCCAGGACGGCACTTTCCGCTTTTATGGTATTTTCTGTTTCAAGGAAGTCTCTTCTAAACATAAATCCACTGTAGGCGGGAAGTGCCGTCCTGGATTAGCCTGTGCGGACTGCACAGGCTTATCCGGGATGACACTTTACGCACATGCATTAAGCCTGGTTTTCCCATGACGTGCCTCATTTCTAGTACTTCAACAATGAAATGTCCTTTAAGCACGAACATCAAAGCGAATCGCAGAAACAAATAAAACATGAACAAAAACTCTCTAAATCACGAATCTCGGCTCTGAATTGTCCCTAATGCCGTCTTTTGTAAGCCGTGTGCACTCAGAACACCAGGGATAAAGCCCTGACAACTGACAGACAATTGTCCTAATGACGTACGTTTATTACTCTCTGAGGGCTAAATGGATAAAGTTTCAAAACCTTCCATGAACAAAATTAATTGTCTGCCGCAAAATTATTTCATTGGTCTTTGTATTAAAATCGTCAAGCAGAAAATCCAATTTATTCAAGCCAACTGAGGATTTGGTGGATAATGCATTGTTGGATCAAATTTCAATGAAGGTGTACAATATTTATGGCAAAAAAATGTTCATCAACGGAGACAAGAAAAAATAGGGAATTCGCTTTACCAGACAGTCAGTGTATGAGAACGTTGGCCTTTGTTCTACTTTTGTTCAAGTCTGTAAAATATAATGTTTTTGGGGTAAAACTTAGACTTACTGACACAACCATAAACAGACACACATTCATTACGTAACACAAGAAATGTATCCACAGTCACGGATGCCACCACCTATGCAGCCATTTCTACATAGCGCTGCTTGTCAATATGCATATAAATTATTTTGTAAAAGGAGAATTGTTCGTTTACACTGTACTTTCTGCTAATGTCTTCTATTATTCTGTGAAGTAAGTTGAGGTATCAAAAATATCCAATTAAGGATTTTAAATCTAGCGTCAAGAGGAGTAATTTGGCAATTATGAGGTGTAGTTCTTGTGTGCTTCTTGTTGACTTAAATCATTCTGTAAAGAATCAACAAAATGCCTTGTATATTTTTTGAGTTATGCTTTGGATTACATCAATACAGGGAAGTAATTCACAAACTTGAGGTTCTTGCATGTGACCTCATGATTGTGATCATTCGCACCAACTTATTTAAACTTGCCTGCATACATGACCTTTGACCTTGAAGGGACCTTGACTTTTCAGTTACAGATCTGGTTCTTGCATGCCGCAGGTCATCTCATAATGCTTATCACTTCATGCAAGTCATTTGAAAATCCTTTAATGCTGACAGGGCCAACTCTATATGACCCCATTGATGGTTGGGGTCATAAAAATATGAGCACAGGACCAAACCGATGATGAAAGATCTATCAGTCCCCTTCACAAAATGACCTCAAGAGTTTATACAAGACAAGTAATTGTTTTATTGGTGGAAATTCACCAATTTTTTAACAACATATTACAGTTAATATGATACTTCGATTAACAATAATTGGTATATAACTAACAAACCATAACTCAATTTAGGGCAAATTAATGTAAAACGTGTAAAACGTAAATTCACAATCATAACAGCAAAAATCTAAACCCAGTTCTAGGCTCACAGAATGAAGCGTAACAATAACGTACCGATAGTGAATGTCGGTGGACTGCATGTCATCTTGACCCTTGATCCACCCCTTCACGTAGATGTCAGACATCTTTTCACCTGTGAAGAAGGCGTCGTCCTCTAGTACAACATCGTCTGTGTTCCAAATGATGCATCGTAACTCGTAACTACGACAGAAATAAATGCTCAGTCAGTTCTTTTTTTTTTAATTTTCAAGGCACTTATTACCATTGAAGGTCACGAAAACAATACTTTGTGACATGCATGTTTTCCATTGAAAGCCAAAAGGTATCATCAGCATATGTGTAAGCCTATGAGGTTTTTGGCCCACATGCGGTATCTGGGCGAAAATGAGTTATTGGAAGTTTTGAATACACTGATATGTGTAGAAACTGGAAATGGCTTCCTTTTTTCGCAATCATGCGATTTGAGCAAGAATGAACAGTTTAAGTAACATCACCATAACGACAAATTTTCACATTTTACACAGATTTAATGTTTGTCATGCATACAATACAGAACCTAGCATGATGAGGACAATAAATTTATATTATATATATTTACTGGACTGTCTTTCACAAATGACAAACTTTGAATGTACAAGGGTTTCAGACAAAAATAATAATAATAAAGAGATGGTTGCTATGGCAACCAAATGAGAAATCATATCACAAATTACATTTTTTACACAAATATTTATAATATTTTCCGTTGACAGTTTTCAAGATTTAAACAATTATTTTAAATCTCTTAATCATAATCTTGACTTTCTAAAAGAAATCACGTGCCTCAACTTTGACGTCTGTTTTCTCGAAACGAAACAGGCTGCAATTGGGATAAAAATCTCATGGGCTGCCACATATGTGCAAAGAAGCCCGATAGCACTGTCTGGCTTTCCAGGAACAATGTGCTCTATGGGCATTCGAGGTATCACCAAGATGAAAAGCAGCAGTATTTCTTGACATTTTAATTTTACAGCACTTACTTAACAGTACTTTGTGAGTATTTCTGGGACTTTACGGAGATTTGATATACTGGTTTCTAACCTTTTGGGTTTCCTGGGGCTGATGTCCACTGCAGTGGGAGGGGCAGGCATGTCCATGGGGAACATATCCACCCACATCTCCAACTTGCCCTGGAATCACGGCAAACAGTCAAAATATTGCCACGATATAACGGTTTACATGTTGTTAGCCTTGTAAATTTTTTTATAGTATAGGAATAATTATATTCATACAAGTGTTATATATTGACAGAAATATGGTAAGAATCATTAGAGTAGTTAGAATCTCTACATTTGTAAATGATGCAGATTGCAATCAACACATATGAGGCGTGTTGTGGGATAACCGGGCTTAATGAATGTGCGTAAAGTGTCATCGCGGATTAGCCTGTGCAGTCCGCACAGGCTAATCCAGGACGGCACTTTCTGCCTACAGCGGATTTATGATTAGAAGAGACTTCCTTGAAACAGAAAATACCATAAAAGCGGAAAGTGCCGTCCTGGAGCAGACTGCACAGGCTAATCCAGGACGACACTTTACTCACATGCATTAAGCCCAGTTTTCCCACAACACATTTTTTTAAATCATCCTCCATAGTTTGATAGTGTAAGCAAAGCATTTTTATACCATTTCAGTGTAAATGTCCAGTATTAACAGTGTTTGAATCTTAATCAGAAATTATCAAAACAGTCTGATCACTTTAGACAACTTTTCAATGAAAAAAATTAAGATTACACTCCATAATACATGCATTAAAATGCCAACATTTGGTGTGATGTAACCTACACATCACCACACACAAACCTGCTCGATGCCCGGCTTATCAGGGTTGTAGAGAGGTCGAGTCTCGATGTGCTCGGGAACCAGCTTGCAGCCGACCTTGGGTATTTCCTCCCAGTGGTTGAGTACAGCCAGGGCCAGATGTTCTTCCATGGACTTGCGTGTCCCTAAAATGAATTATCCATCCATCAGAATTCTTAAGTTTAAATATGAATCAAAGCCACCGTATTAGTAAATGATGCCTTATTTGGATGTTTATATCCAAAGGAAAAGAGTATATTTTGACCGTCTTTAATTTGCACATTTCTGTACAACAATAAAGTTTGCGTAATTCTGATATTTCTTAACATAAACCACAGTGGTAGATTTTGTACATAGGGACCTCATTGGATATAAACATATCTCTGACAAAATAACTTTGTACAAATCTATCTATTAATTTATTACATTTATTACCCTCAAAGATATTATATTGTTTTTTAACCCTTTTACTAATTCTATAATTCTACTTATTTGGGTTTGGTATTCAGCAATGGGTTAAATTTGAGGACTTGTGTAAAACATTTTGTATATGCAAAACAAACACAATTAAGGCACTTTCATGCATTTGCAATAATAGGACAAGTCTAAACAACAGCATCAACGGGAACTACCTTGGTATTATTTTCTCGTATTATTTTCTATAATGTTCAAAGAAATTCATTTCAATTAATCATTACAGCAAAACCAATAAGAGTCTTACATTGTTTCTTATTGCAATATAAATTATTTTATATAATAAAAATGCGCTTTACTAAGACATGTGCATTAAATAAATAAAAATGATATAATACACAATAAGATATTTGATAAAAACAAATAAGCTAAAAAGCCTGAAAAAACTAAAACCCCAATCGGGTATCGAACTCACGACTTGATGCATCGAGGAGCCATACGAAGAAATGACAGTAGACAGCGCTTTAACCAATTGCGCCATCATGCTTGGTAAGGAGTCGTTTGTAAATTATGGTTATACAATATACTCACAATTCTGACGTCAAAATGTAAACAGGAAAGGGCCAAACAAACAATATCTCAAAATGAATACAAAATTTTCCAATTATATATACCCCGTTTTAACCGTTATTATTTGCCAGTATTTATATCTTAATTTTTTTTTTTTTTTAAACAAATTGCCCCCTTGAGGCCCTTTTTGATGGCATAGCCCCTTTAAGGGCACATCAAGACATGCACCAACTTCCATCAAAGTATGTTGTTCCACATTCACAGCATACACATTTAGAGTCATAGAAAAGTGTGTCACTTCATCACTCGTGTTCTAATTGTAAATGCCATGCACCATAGTGTAACTAATTCAGAGAATGGTATTCCACATCGCTGAGCAAACTATTTTCCAGTTTATTCATATGACATAGAAATGATATGTGGCGCGTAGTGGGAAAACCGGACTTAATGCATGTGCGTAAAGTGTCGTCCCGGATCAGCCTGTGCAGTCTGCACAGGCTGATCCAGGATGGCACTTTCTGCCTAAAGTAGATTTATGGTTAGAAGAGGCTTCCTTGAAACAGAAAATACCATAAAAGCGGAAAGTGACGTCCCAGATTAGCCTGTGCTGACTGCACAGGCTAATCCGGGACGACACTTTACGCACATGCATTAAGACCAGTTTTCCCACGGCGCGCCACATATTTACCAACTTCACCTATTTAGCCCAAAGCTATTTTAAAAATATATTTTTACTTGTTGTTAAAATTTTGTAAAAAGATGAAGTGGCTATCAAATGTCATTCTGAGCATGCAGTTTCCTTTCAATATTTGCTGATATGAGTACTTTTTTTGATGCTAAAGTCACAGTTTGTTGATTTGTAGTTTCTGAGATCCACCAACCCGATTTTTTTTTTAATACAAACAAAATTGGAACAAACCCATGCAATAATAAAACAAAAATTTCTAAAAATCCTCGATGGATATTAACAGTTTTCAAATCGCAGTTATTATGTGTGAAAACACAGTGAAATATATATTAATTCAACATAAATCATATTTATTTAATATGCATGTATATATAACAAACCGTGCATTTAATTATTTTTGTTATTGTCATGTGTATTGTGACTGCCATGGACAGTTTTCCAAAAATTTCGAAGAAACTAAAAATTGACATTTCTGACCAAATTCCTTACAAAATGAAATGTTATGATTCAGCGAAAACAATGCATCTGCAAGCAAATGTTGATATGTCTGCCCCTGTTTTGATACCAAATAAAACCACATTTTCCTGGGTCTGCAAGGCGAAGATAAGCCGAGGGCTCCAGTCCAAAAGAAAATACCTCAATAATCGCTTGCAAATATTTATTGATGATAATCTTTATGATAAATTATTTATGGTACTATCTTAATTATTACTGCAATATTGCAAGTTGCCAATTAATAATTATTTAATTGGCAAAGGATGACAAAGAAGTTTACATTTCATTGTTATTGTATTAACTTTAAAGGAACAAAAAATAGACATACAAATGTCAGAAATAAACATATATATATATATACAAATGTCTTCTGTTCACTAGAAACGTTTAATACATAAACAATTTTGGTTAATATAAAGTTTAATGCATATATTTTAACATCATGAATCAAACACTGGATTACCTAAAGTTAGCATAAGCCATCAAACATAGACTTTACTGTTTTTATATATCAATGTTCTATATGCAGTTATAAAACATTTGTAATTCAAACTTTTTGCAAATAAATGAGTTCAGTACACACCTGCCTTGCCGGGCCGGCTAGCTCAGTTGGTAGAGCGCTGGACTACAAATCTGAGGATCACGGGTTCGATTTCAAGCCTGGCCACATAACTTGTGTGTGGATTGGTCATGAAATTATTTCTACGGCATTCTCCACCTACCTCTGATTCAAGTAGGGCAGTTGTCAGTTACTGGCATAAGTATGTGCACTTAGTACTGGTAAACCAGCTTACCCAGGAAAAGTGTGAGTAGGTTAACTGACCCCCGTTAGATGACTGAAATACTGTTGAATACGGTGAAAAATGCAAACAAACAAAACAGACACCTGCCTTCATAACATCGGTGAAATTGATCTTACCACAAACTGTACTTTTATGCATTACACAATTTGCACAATAAAATAGGACACAGTCTTTAAATAAAGCAGGGGTGGCGAAATCAATTGTCCGTATTGTCCGGGTCGTCCCAGAGTATGAAAGGACAAGTGAAAAATTGACAGAATTTACTATATAATAGCTTTACAGACAAGTTGCAATTAGCATTTCCAAAAATGGACAAGTAAGGCCATCCTTAAAAAATTGTTTGTTTACAATAACGTGACACATAATTTTCAATATGGGTAGGTAGGTCGATTTTTTTATTTTTTTTATTTTTTTTGGGGTGGGAACAAATGTAGACGACCCTTAGACATAAATAATTTTTAACAATCCTTATTTAACAATTAAAAATCTGTTGACATGGACCAAATTGTCTAAACACAAAATACAAGAACAAAACACAGTGCTTAGTGTATGCCAGTGGCATGTTCTTTGTTCAAAGTGGAAATATTATTGCAAAGTTATTAGAATGCAGTGTTTAGTTAATATAAAAACGTTATGAATTAATTACGAACAAAATATGATAAGGTGTTAACACTTGAGACTTCTCAACACCTCTCAATACAGCAAAAAAACATCTAGTGTAATGTATCCGCATTGCGATTTTCACGACAAATATATTTTCAGTGTCAATAAACAATGGACGCAACATTTACGATTTTGATGTTTAGAAGCTTTCAAATAGCAGATTTTTTTTTCCACAAATTAGGATCTTAATTTTTAGGTGTGTCTTATATCGGGGGCATCCTATACGCGAGAATTTATGGTATATAACTAACATTTTCGAATTGAAAAAAAATTGCTTCATGGACGCCTTTAAAAACATGCGAGTCGGGCCCAATTTCGTGTGTGGGTCGCGTTACCGCAAACAAACAATTGTTTAAGGATGGCCTAAGGTAATATGAGATTTCGCCACCCCTTTAAAGACTGTAAAAACATTATCGGATATAATGAAAGAGGAATCTTACTGAAAAGGTGCAAATTATTTCATCAGTAATGTCTGCATATGCATAAGCAACATGAAATGCCTGGTTATACATGAAAAATAAACACAGGGTGTCCACTCTATGTTTTATGTCTTATTCTAACTTCACATAATAGAGTATTCTCTCATCTTTTACAGGAAATTTTTAAATATGTTGATGATAACATGTTAGTTATTGCTCTATATTTTGCTCCAAGATTAACAATAATAAATAATTTTGAACAATCCTTATTTAACAATTAAATCTGTTAAATATTCAATGCATTTGATATATTATAGTTTTAACCAAAAATAATACAAGCTTGCACTTCTGTCAAATTAAAAAATGTCAACCTGGCAGCTTGTCTGCTTTAGGAAACTTTTTCAGAGTGTAACATATGTTCTAAACTGCCCATACTTTAATCTGTCACAGAGAGTTAATGAAACTGTAATTAAATATTCTGCTTCGTTGACGAAAATTATTATCAATTTTATCTGCCTGTATGAGCATTTTGTCTCTTGATTACAACTTGATTTTATTAGAAAACGATTTTATGGAATATAATGGGTAGTTGTCCATCAAAATTTTTTAATTCAGACTCGCATGATTACGGTTGGGTGGTTCACTAAAAGAACAAAACCGTACTGTTGGTTTTGTGCGCAGGGCCACTCAACAGCAGTGTTTTGTTTTAATTTTGTATTTTCTGCTTCGCTGCTCCAACTTTGTTTCCATGAGGGACCGTCAAATATTTATTTGGATGTTAAAGGGTAACATGACACCGAATGTAACCATGACTGCCTGTGAAGAGGATTATAAATTAGGTCTTTCAGATCTGCTCATTATTAATTCATCATTTGTCACTGCATTTTCAAATTTATTACAGTTTTATTAAAGCTTAGTAGAGATATGAAAGCTATTCATTGACCCCGGCCACAGTAACTAGATCACACTCCACTAATACATCATTTTATGTGGCTATGTGATTAACAAGTGGGTGAAATAAAAATGTAATTATATAGATATTAAGTATTTAAGCCTTCATTTACATTTACATTATACAACTTTTTTTTACAAAATCAAATCAACATGAACGATATACATTTTTTATGTGAAAAAGTTTTTCATTCAGCCACTGTGAAATATAACAATAAAACTAAATTCTGTTCAGCAATATTTCCAAACACATTATAATTATCAGTATGTAATCTGAAACATTTCAAAATCTGCAAAGTGATAATTCTGTATAAGTAAACTGCCACAATTTTTTTAAAAACATAAAAAAGATGTGATGCAAACAATTTAAACAAGGAAATCCAAAGGACAACTATATCCCCCGCCGTGATCCTTCAGTAGATTTTAAAGGTGACTTTGACACTGACCTTAATCTGGCACAGTTGGACCAGATATGAAAGTACAGTTTCTGAAATTTAGATATGGAGCTGACACGAAAATGGAGGCTCAAACATTTGACCTTTAAGTGTGACCTTGACCTTGAGGTGGCAAGACTGCTCCATACCTTCTGCACATTGCCTCAATGTGATAAACATTTGAGCCAAGTTTTATGAAAATCCTTCATAGGGCATAGGAGATATGGAAGAGACACAAAAATGGAGGCTCAAACATTTGACCTTCAAGTGTGACCTTGACCTTGAGGTGGCAAGACTGCCTCATGCCTTTTGCACATTGCCTCAATGTGATAAACATTTGAGGCAAGTTTCATGAAAATTCTTTAAAGGGCACAGGAGATATAGAACGGACATGAAAATACAGGCTCAAACATTCAACCTTCAAGTGTGACCTTGACCTTGAGTTGGCGTGACTGGCTTATGCCTTCTGCATATGGTCTCAATGAGCAAAACATTTGAGCTAAGTTTCATGACAATCCTTCAAAGGGTATAGGGGATATGGAGCGGACACGAAAAAACGGACACGAAAATGGGCTCAAACATTTAACCTTCAAGTGTGACCTTCACCTTGAGCTGGCGTGAAAGGTCCATGCTTCTGCACATCGCCTCAATGACCTAAACATTTGAGCCAAGTTTCATGAAAATCCTTCAAAAGGCATAGAAGATATGGAGCGGACACGAAATGGAGGCTCGAATATTTGACCTTCAAGTGTGACCTTGACCTTGAGCCGGCATGACTGACTCATGCCTTCTGCACATCGTCTCAATGACCTTAACATTTGAGCAAAGTTTCATGAAAATCCTTCAAAGTGTATAGGAGATATGGAGCGGATACGAAAATGTTACGAACAGACGGACGGACGGACGAAGGGCATTCCTATAACCCCCCTCCCGCTTCGCGGCGGGGGATTAAAAATCTGACACTATATGTGACAGAATATGATTCAACAAATATTCTGCTCACAGGTACTCAATTTTATTCATTGGCTTGGATGGACTTTTCAATACCTATTAGGCTACACCCCACCAAATTATATTAAATTTAATATAACTGCAAAAATATATAACAGCATGCATTTATTTAATATCTCTAACACAGTGAACAGTGATAAAATATTAATTTATCCAGACAACTATTTATGAGAGAACCAGTCATGCCAGAAAACATTCCAAGAACCAACCTCCGCGCAGAGATTTGACAGGTTCCGAGCATAGCTCTAATAAAATCCCTGCCGTCATAACAAACCACGTGATGATGATCGATTTAAATCTTCTAGATATTATTTATGGTTTTAATTAGTAATTTTCTTTTTCTGTTTTTATTATTGACTGCAAACAATATATACAAAGTCCAATTATGTAGAAAATTACACAGAGTTGCATTAAATAAGTAAAAGTTACAAACACGTAATCCTTCCAGACCTGGAAGGATTTTACTTGTGATGGCAGTGGTTACCGTTAACCGATAGGGGAGGTAACTGCTGCGAGGAGTTTGTCAAAGAACAAGAAAAAATTTGTACATCATGCATGGGCCATCTACACGTATTTGCAAATGTCTTGAACAAATAAATCCTACATATCCCTTCTGTTTCTTAATCCTCTACATCAAAAGCCCAGCAGATTTTATCTAACTTCCATAAACATTACAATCATTTTGTTGTTTATTATGCTAACAGTTGCTTTACAAATATTGTCTTTTGTAATATCCAAATTCCAAGCAAGCAATGACCAGTCGTTGCCATTGAAAAATGTAAACATGTTTCTCTAATTTCCACAATACTCTGGGTATTTTGAGAGGGAAAATGTGTTCAAATAATAAAACAAAAATGTCTCGCTTAGATAAGCTAATTAAACCATTTTATTTGATGATTTCAAAACAAAGAACACAGAATTTAGAAATATTGAGAAATAACAACAACAAAGAAAGTTTGTTGTTTTTTTTTTCAAAGAATTTTAGAAACTATTCTAGCCATTTGCAAATCTAACATGACAGGGTCATGTTCATTGTTGATTTTTAGAAAATTCAAGCATGCAGTCAACTATATTTTACTGTAAAATAGACAATGACATTCACACTATTTTTTTGTTTTTGAAAAAAAAAAAATTACTTTTACAACTCCATGAAAAAAATTATTTTCCTTATACAAGCTTAGTATCAGATCTGTTCAATGCAAGGAAATACAAATCTTAACATGCTGAAAAAACTAATGAAAATGATATTTTTATTTGATTTGATCAGTTGATACTACATTTGTACAATTTAATGTTTAATGATATAAACATATTGACCTATATGGAACATTATGGAATGAACAACGCCCATGTGTACATTTGGAATGGTCAGAAATGGGGAATTTTATTAAAATCTATATATATTTATCGCAGAAATCTAACCGACGTAATTTTAAATTTCACGTACCATCTTCATCTTCTGTATCGTCGACAGGTGCGGTGAAGATCCGGTTTTCCACACGCACTTTCCCGGGCTGGTAGTGCGGGCCATCAACTTTACCCTCCTTACAGAGTCGGGCGAGTATCTGGGTGGGCTTCAGTGGGTCTCGCCAGGAATTGTAGCCCAGGCTACAATCAAGAAAATTGTAGTTTATTAAAAGCTCATAAACCATCCTGAAAAATCAGGAGCTTGGTTTAGTTTAAACTATTTATTTAAGCTTGAAGGTCAGAGGCTTGTTGAGACACTTTCGAGACCATTTCCTGGTTAGAACCAGTACTTGGTGTCTTTTGAGAGATAATTCGAAAGCTCCCATAGTAGAGATCGAACTCGGGATCTTCCAGTCGCAAGGCAGGCACCACATGCACTACACTTATGCGACTCTAAGGGGCTTGAAAACAACAATTCTTACAAAAGTTCGTGTAATAATTATAAATTTCAAGCAATGACTATTTTTAGAGTCATTTGGACTGACAAGACTGACCATTGACTTCCCAGTCACGGCAGGAAATTCTCAGGACATTGCCGGACGTCATGCATGGCCAAACTGACCACTGGCCAATTGAAAATACCCACCAGAAAGGTGTCAATTTCCAGATATAATGGGAATTTGCAGATCACTTTCACTGCAAACTGACTGGCGAATGCCTGCCAGCTACCACTTGCACTTTTCAGATATGACAGGCCGCTGCCAAATATTCATAACGCATCTCCTGGAGGCATTAATTATTCAGCGTGCAGAGTTTGTTGTTTCCGTAGCATTGAAAGCTTTCGTGATTGAATTTCAGACTAATTCAAGGAAAATTACAAAATATTAACGGTAATCCCATAATACACATAAAAGTATTGTCCGCGGCTGTAAAATGAGAGAAATAAATGTGCCATTTGCAAGCACGATTTTTTACGCTGATAATGATTTACAACAATTTGTTGCTTCTGCATGGCTGATTTTTTTAAAACACGATTTCCCTAAAGAATAAAATGTCCGCCAAATGTTGTTTTAAAAAATGTCAATCAGGTGTGTTTCAAGTTTGTTGTTTTCTTCTAGAAACATCTACTTGTACTAAAATGGTTGAGAAATAACTAACTAAATTTTGTATTTAAAAAAAATCATTTTCTATTTATTGTTGTTTATCGACTAATAAACAACGGTTTTGAGTTCTGATGCATAGGAATTAAATCACGAGGGCGTTAGACTAAATGGTTTAATAACCACGCATCAGAACAACAAACAGTTGTTTATTTACAGATAAACAATGATAATATGAACATTATGTCCATTCTAGCATGTTCTGACATTCAATTCTGCTATTACAATGCGAACAATATTTTTGTATGGGAACTGTTGTTTTGTGTATGTTTATTGGACATTTAACAACTGACAATTTTTTTCCTTGTTAATTGAAAAATCTGCAGCTGTCATGTTGGAAATCAAATATATAATGAACATTATATGAGAGAAGACTTCATATGTTTAAATAACTTCTTTTTGGATTCATGATGCAGATTAAAATTGACTCAGGTAAAAACACACATTTGCAAGACAATACATGACAACCAGTACATTTGAGACATGATTCTATAGTATACAAGGATTCTATTTTATATGTTTTACCTTTAAGTGGTAATACTATTCCAGTATTTTCCTCAGTCCAAGAGGCTGTCCAGTCCAAGAACATTGAGAAACAAGATTCTGTGTTTGATAAACACTCATGCCCCCGGTTGGTGCTGGGTAGCCCATTTCTTAGTCCAAATTAGGTCAAGGTCCAGGTCAAAGAGAGGTTGGGTGATATGGGTGGATTGGGAACAGTCATAAGTAAAAACTGTGTAAATATCCAAGTGTTGTAGTAATCGGTGTTGGTGCTAGACGAAACAGTAAAATATAGTTAACCAAGAAATGGCACTTTTGAATTATTAAAGGTCCAAATTAGTTCAAGGTCAAGGTCAAAGTGAGGTTGGGTGATATGGGTGGATTGGGGATGGTCATAAGCTAGTATTCCGAGTGTTGTCGCAAGCGGTGTTGGTCCTAGACGAAACGGTAAAATCTAGTTAACGAAGAAACAGCCCATTTGAATTATTCTAAGTGCAAATTAGGTCAATGTCAAGGTCAAAGTGAGGTTGGGTGATATGGGTGGATTGGGAACGGTCATAAGTAACTAAGTAAGTATCCAAGTGTTGTAGTAAGCCGTGTTGGTGCTAGACGAAACGGTAAAATCTAGGTAACCAAGAAATGGCACTTTTGAATTATATAATTCCAAATTAGGTCACGGTCAAGGTCAAAGTGAGGTTGGGTGATAGGGAATGGTCATAAGCAACAACTGTGTAAGTATCCAAATGTTGTAGTAAGTGGTGTTGGTGCTAGACAAAACGGTAAAATCTACTTAACCTTGTCACGGACAGAAGGACGGATGGAAGGATGGACAGGATGATCACTATATGCCTCCCGCATCAAGATGCCAGAGGCATAAAGTTTTTTGTCAGTCAGTGGAATGTCTGTGAACAATGCTGACAGAGGAAACATTTTATTGTATAGTGTATATATTCGATTTTCATATTTATAAGCATAATTATGAAATTGACAAAATGTCTTGAACAGAAAGTGAAACATAATCATAATAACAAAGGATACAGTAAAACAGCAAATGAACACACAAACAATTTTGCCCATTTTTACATCTGTATTGGTGTATTTGTGTTCTGTAGCCTAAATCAACTGTCGGATGTGCAAAAATAGGAGTCTTTGACTGTACAGTAAGAAACTGTTTAGGGATGAAGAAATTGCTTATATGGGATTTTTTGTGTCATAGGTTCGTCTTAACTTTTGTTACATTTCCAAATGTTAATTAACATTTTTATTAATTTATTTAAACCACTTTTTCAGTTGTAATATTGTATATACACACATAATAACTGCAAATACCTGTCAAGTTGGACTTCACTTACGTGTGAAATTTTTGTCCAATCCCACATGCGGCGCGGTGTCGACTGTAGTAGCGGTTTTCTAGGTCAATCTTCGTCTCACCAATCAGATCGTCCATACTAATGAGGTCATAGTCGTAAACTTGAACGGTCAACAACGACTCCATCGGGAAAGTGGCCTCAATCTCGAAACATCTGAAATAAAGTGGCAGGTAGTCGTATTATTCAATGTTGCCACGATCTTAAAACATCTGAAATCAAATGTCATGTTGTACTAATATCCAATGTTGCCACCATCATAAAACATCTGAAATAAAGTGTCATGTTGAACTTTTATCCAATGTTTTGATAGATCTTAAAACATCTGAAATAAAGTGTCATGTTGTACTTATATCAAATGTTGCCAAGATCTTAAAACATCTGAAATAAAGTGTCATGTTGTACTAATATCCAATGGTGCCATGGTCTTAAAACGTCTGAAATAAAGTGTCATGTTGTACTAATATCCAATGTTTTGATAGATCTTAAAACATCTGAAATCAAGTGTCATGTTGTACTAATATCCAATGTTGCCAGGATCTTATATCCAATGTTGCCACGATCTTAAAACATCTGAAATAAAGTGTCATGTTGTACTTATATCCAATGTTGCCACGATCTTAAAACATCTGAAATAAAGTGTAAGTTTTTGGTACATATAATACCAAATGTTTCTCAATTTTGATACATCTGAAATAAAGTGTCAGGTTTTGGAATACCCAATGTTGCCATGATCTCAAAACATCTGAAATAATGTTGTGGCAACACCCAATGTTTGTTTGATCTTCAAACATTTGAAATAAAGTGTTTGTTTTTTGGGTAATACCAAATGCTTCGTCGATTTTGATACATCTGAAATAAAGTGTCAGGTTTTGGAAATACCCCAATGTTGCCATGATCTCAAAACATCTGAAATAAAGTGCCAGGTTTTGGTAAGACCCAATTTTTTTTGGATCTCCAAACATCTGAAACAAAGTGTCAGGTTTTGGTAATACCCAATGTTTTTTCGATCTCAAAACATCCGAAATAAAGTGTAAGGTTTTAGCAATACTTAGCAAATGTGTTATATATATTACTTTATGAAATATCTTATAAATGTATTCTTTTTTACCGACAAGTTCATCTACTAAGGGTTTGTGAGATAATTTTTCCTTATTGCCCAGATTGTCCCGATCATGTACTGACAAGCGGAATATTGCCAGAATTTACACAAATAAGACAACAAATTTTATTTAGAGTTGTTTATCGGCTAATAAACAACGATTTGGAGTTCTGATGCATAGGAATAAAACCACAAGGGCGTTAGAACGACAAATAATAATAATATTAATAATCATGTCCATCTTCTTATTATTATTTTATTCTCATTATTTTCCGACTCAGAGATTAAAACAGTTATTTTTTTAGCCTGGTGACAATACAAATCAGTAACTTGGTATATGTCAATAGTTTAAATAATATTTATTAATGCATCACTACTTGCATACAAAACCAATCAAGGTTATGTTAAAATCTTTTGTTGATTTAAACTTGAACTACAGGTAATAATATATCAATGAGAGTTTCAAATTATCAATGATAGCATTTTTTTTTTTTTTAAATCTGATTTGGAATTACTGTCATGTCTTCACAGTCTGTTTAGTTTTCATGATAAGCCGTTAACTCCATGGTCAGAAAACAAATCAATGAGAAACTCATAAACAATTCTACACTAAAGGCCTTTGTTTAAAGGTAAAAAGTTATGATCAAAAATAAAAAATTAGTTCCGCATAGCTGGTTTATTGTTTGAACATGTTCAATGCCTCAGTACCTTTGGGTATTAAATTTGCAAATCACAGCCGACAAATGTATTTTTACGTATTTAAAAACAATTATGTCTTCAAATTACAACATTCTTTCGACATGGGTATATCGTCTAGATTAATTATTAATATTATTTATTAAATACCGCACAGTCTTCAATATAAAAGAAGATCAGGTAATTTCAAATGGACATAAAGACTAATTGAATCAACAAAAAAAGAAATAAAAAGATGCATATTTTAAGAATAACAATGGAAACAATTTATAACATAAATGATTTTATATAAATCAATGCTTGGAACTGTTAAGAAGCGTAATATAGTATGCTCATTTAAATAGAAATGCTATTAACACAACAGCGTGCTTATAAAGTACTTGCTAAAATTTCAGATATATGTTGGAGGAATTTTGGAACTGTTGGCTCATAATCATAAATTAAGAAATAATTTCCGATTTTTATCCTTGTTTTTTTAGCCTGGTAACAATATCTGATTGTAGGAATTAACCCATGAGGGCGTTAGCCCGAGTGGCTCAAAAGCCACACATCAGAACGACAAAGAGTTGTTTATAGGCAGATAAACAATCATAATGTGAAAATTATTTCGATTTTAACATTATTTGACAAATATTTTTGTAAAGAGAACTACATTTTACTATGCACCGCTCAGAATTGGGACTACTTCTAGCGTTGTTTATTGTGTAGTTTAAAAACGATCATTTGTTCTTTGTCTATAGAAAAATTAACGAGTATCATGTTAGAATATGTATTAACACTTGGTTGTAAGTACCAATGGTAATATATCATAAACTATTAATACAACAGCGTATTGCATTCCTCTTGATTATAATTAAAAAGTTTATAAAATAGAAACATATAATTTAATTAAAACGATGTAAATTAAAAGAATATCAAACAAGATATCCATTTTCCATGGACCTAGATACAATTTTGTGATCGACATTGACAACGTACACATACCAATTTAACGGGATGTTACGATACAGTTTATAAAACATAAACAAGAGGGCAATGATGGCCCTAGGTCGCTCACCTGAGTTTAAGGCATCATAATGGCTAATAACAAGAGGGAAAAATGGCACTAAACGCCTTACCTGAGTATAAAGATCTGGGCCTTGCAATTTCAGGTATTTTTTTTAGTCTATATAAGCCATGTGACCCACAGGGCATGCCCACCTTGTACACCAGGGGCATAATTTGAACAATATTTGTAGTGGACCACTTTTCAATGTTACATACCTAATATGATTCAACTGGGCCTTGCGGTTTCAGAGGAGATTTTTCAAGTCATTTTGCTATTTAAATGTATATAAACCATGTGACCCCCAGGGGGTGGCCAATTTTTTCCCCAGAGGACCACTCCACAATGTTTCACGCAAAATATAAAACCTCTGGGCCTTATGGTTTCAACAAGGAAGATTTTTAAGGCCCACTTGTCATATAAGTCTATATAAATCATGTGACGCCCCGGGTCATGGCCACTTTTTACCCCAGGGGCATAATTTGAACAATCTATGTAGAGGACCACTATACAATGTTACATATCAAATACGAAAAAACTGCGGTTTCAGGAGATTTTAAACTCATTTGGCTATTTAAGTCTATATAAACAATGTGACCCCCAGGGCAGGGCCAGTTTTGACCAATGGGACATAATTTGAACAATCTTTGCAGAGGACCACTATAAAATGTCACATACCACATATGAAACCTCTAGGCCTTGCAGTTTCAGAGGAGAAGATTTTTAAAGTCATCTTGCTATTTAAGTCCATATCAACCATGTGAGCCCTGGGGTGTGGCCAGTTTTGACCTCAGGGGCATCATTTGAACAATCTTTATACAATGTTTCCAACCAAATATGAAACCTCTGGGCCTTGTGGTTTCAGGGGAGAAGTTTTTTAAAGTCATTTTGCTATTTACATTTATATTAACCATGTGAGCCCTGGGGTGTGGACAGTTTTGACCCCTGGGGGGCATCAATTGAACAATCTTTGTAGAGGACCACTATAAAATGTTACACAGTAGATTCCACTTAATTGAATATCGGATAATTGAATATTTCGCTTAATTGAATAAAGATTGAAAACACCAAACAATTTGCATTCATTCCCATTGTAAAAACGCCACCTAATCTGATAGAAAATATGGTGTCATCCGGTTAATTGAATAGCCAATTATCAGTTGTAGACGTATAATCCGCTTGATAATCTCATAATCTCCAAGGATACGCATCGTATCGCTAGTTTTGAATGGCACGCTTCAATGACCGCCTTTGTTATCATTTCACACCACGCATGTATGCAGCGTCTGTTGAATGTCACGTGACTAATAGGTGCAATCTGCGGGCCAAGTACAGTGCATATGCTGGAGTCTCTGGTTACAAAACAGCGTGTGCCTGCATTGTTTGTAAACTACATGTACATGTAATAAAATTGATTCAAAAATAAATTACATAATGTTTTATTTCTTTTAGATGTATATAACCATAAAATAAAATTGTTTAATGGATTTCTTTTAAATGTGGTTAAGTTAATGTAAGTTGTTTATTTCAATGCAAAATCGAACACAAGCAACAAAGCGCAAATACACGTCATACAGCGTATATGCACTCTAAAACGCAATGTAGCCTGTGAGTGATTATCACAAGTGAATTATTTTTCAAATGCACCGCATAATGGATAACAAACACCTATAAACGCTTTTCATAAGTCAAGACCATAGGCGACAACGACGCCAAAATTAGATTCAACAACAACAACAATGCTTTTCTGCATGTTTATTAGCATTCTAAAGTATGAAACACTTTGTAATGTAACAGGTTTGGCAATATATCATCAAAATGGATTAAATAAGACCATAACATATCTGATTAACATTGAAATAATTGAAAATATGACTGATTCCGTATATATGAATACTCCGGATATTTGAATATTCGGACGTGACAAATGGGCTATTCAATTAAGCGAAATCTACTGTATACCAAATATGAAACCTCTGGGCCTTGCGGTTTCAGAGGAGAAGATTTTTAAAGTCATTTTGCTATATAAGTCTATATAAACCATGTGACCCCTGGGGCGTGGCCAGTTTTGACCCCAGGGGTATCATTTGACCCCAGGGGTATCATTTGAACAATCTTAGTAGAGGACCACTAGAGGATGTCACATATCAAATATGAAAGCCCTGTCCAATATCTGGTACTAAAAAGTTGTTCTTCTGAGAAGAGGTCCTTGGGTGGAGGCTGCCAACAAAGCATTAAGAACTTTGTTGGAGAAACATCATCTGTGTGTAGTTTTTTGTGTGCTGCACACATTTAATTAAACTGTACCAATGAAAGGTTTAAAGTAGATGACTAGACTTTAGGCTCTATGCTACGTGTTTCTGTACATGCTGGTGAAACAGACTGCAGTGTCAGAGCCACAGACTCGATTGCTGCATCATTTTGTCTTACAAAAAATTGTGCAGTTCTACCTAAGTTAGTCTACTTGTAGATCTAATGCTATCATTTCATATTTGGCATTTCATTATTAAATTAGAAATAATACACTTTGCCTGTAAACAAATTCAATGTAGTAGATCTAAAGTGAAAATATATGATCTAAGACGGTCTTATATACTAAGACTACATTTCTTACACATTGCCTAAACATTATGTCCAGCTATTTTTCTTACACAACAACATGATTGACCATGCTGGTGGGTAACATTTTCTATGCATTTCAATGGTCATCTCCAACCATTGGCTAAAACACCCTCACAACACTGCTTTACTGGCTACATTGTGTAACTGGCAAGCTGGTTTGATCAGATCTAAAAATAGCACACTGTATACACCTGGCTGGAATGTTGTCTGCTGTATTGATTGTTGGAGGCTTACTGAAATTATAGTGCTGCAGTATAAACAATGTGCCCCCCCCCCCCCCCCCCCCCCGGGTGTAGGGATGTAGTCAGTTTTGACCCCAGGAGCATAATTTGAAAAATCTTTGTAGAGGACCACTATACAATGTTACATACCAAATATAAAACATCTGGGCCTTGCAGATTGAGGGGAGAAGATTTTAAAAGTCATTTTGCTATTTAAGTCTATATAAACCATGTCACCCCCGGGGTGTGGCCAATTTTGACCCCGGGGGCATCATTTGAACAATCTTTGTAGAGGACCATTATACAATGTTACCAACCGAATATGAAACCTCTAGGCCTTGCAGTTTCAAAGGAGAAGATTTTTAAAGTCATTTGGCTATTTAAGTCTGTATAAACCATGTGACCCTCGGATTGTGGCCAGTTTTGACCCCAGGGGCATCATTTCAACATTCTTTGTAGAGAACCACTATGAAATGCTACATACCAAATATGAAACCTCTGGGCCTTGCACTTTAAGAGGAGAAGATTTTTAAAGTCATTTTGCTATTTAAGTCTATATAAACCATGTCACCCCTGGGGTGTGGCCAGTTTTGACCCCAGGGGCATCATTTGAACAATCTTTGTAGAGGACCACTATACAATGTTACATACCAAATATGAAACCTCTAGGCCTTGCAGTTTCAGAGGAGATGATTTTTAAAGTCTTTGCTATACAAGTCTATATAAACCAGTTTTGACCCCAGGGGCATCTTTTGAACAATCTTAGTAGAAGACCACTGGAGGATGTCACATCAAATATGAAAGCCCTGCGGTTTCATAGGAGAAGATTTTTAAAGTTTTAACTTTTTAAATCTATTTTTAGCTCTGGTGACCTACATATGCAGCGGACCGGAAAGATTTGAACAACTTTGAAAGAGGTCCACCCAAGGATCATTCCTGTGAAGTTTGGTGAAAATCTGCTAAGCGGTTTAGGAGGAGATGTTGTTTGAATGAAAAGTTGACAACGCACGCACGCACACACGCACGCATGCACGCACACACACGGGCGATCTAAAAAAGACATATAATCTCAGGGGGGTTGCCATTTGCCGAAATGTCAATGATATTTCAATTAACTCAGTGTATTCATGGGTGTACCGTGACTATAACATTCATTATCAGGTTTAAATAAGTAGCATTTTTTCACCACTGTTTTTGTAGATTTATTTTTGTGTTGGTGAGTTTTTCTCCTTTGCTTTGTTTTCGATCTTTAGTATTTCTTCTTTCTTTATGCTCGCTGTATGTTTTTAATAAACTTTTAATAATAGATGTGGTGGATTTAACGATTTTATGTATAAATTTGTATTGTATAAATATTCTTCAAAAGAAAATTCCCATGAATTTATTTTTTTTAACCATTCGGGACTTGAAAGAGCAATTTTTACAACCTTGGGCCTAAAATGCCATTCCCAACAGACAGCATCCACTTATGTTATCAGTCGAATAAGAGAATCAGCATAAACAATTGAGGCGCGTCGTGGGAAAACCGGGCTTAATGCTTGTGCGTAGTGTTGTCCCAGATTAGCCTGTGTAGCCTGCACAGGCTAATCCAGGACGGCACCTTCCGCCTACAATGGATTTATGTTTAGAAGAGACTTCCTTGAAAAAGAAAATACCACAAAAGCGGAAAGTGCCGTCCCAGATTAGCGTGTGTGCACTGCTCAGGCAAGACGACACTTTACGCACAATCGTTAAGTCCGGTTTTCCCGCAACGTCCCTCAATTTATTATCAAAACTTCTGCATCAATCTGAATAAAACTTGCATGCTAAATTCTGTGCCTACCTCATCCCAGGCTTTTACAGAACAATTACTCATCTCATTTGTAAATAAAAACAAAATCGGCATTATCAATATTTATATTTCGGAAACAAACTGCATTGTTGAGCCAAAAATCAGATAACAATATCTATAGGGCAAACAAAGCCCTAATACATTCCAAAAGAGCTGCTAGTCTGCTGAAATGAATGAACCCATAGACAAACAGACATTGTTTATCGAGATAACTCTAAATCACGATCATCAGACCACTGTTGTAAAGATAAATTGAAAACTGTATTTGAATTCTATCTCGACCATTTAGATTTCTGCTGACAATGCCCTAATATGAAGTCCAATTTCTCACAGTGAACCATGACTATCTGTTGTCAAAGGTGGTCGCATTCAAACTTGTACTTTATAGATAATCGGGGCTTTGTGAATAACACCAAAAATTCATGAAACTGGTTTAGAAAATACATGTGTTTTGTAGAATACTTTGAAATTTTCATAGCCAATATCAGGTAATGTATGGCTGGATTCTGAGGGTTTTATTTCAATAACAGTGTCAAATTGCTTTAAAACAATTATTTTTAATAGAAAAAACAGTATACAAATTGATTCAGAGTATCACTGTATGTGTGCTTGACTCAGGGTATCACTGTATGTGTGCTTGACTCAGAATATCACTGTATGTGTGCATCACTGAATGTGTGCTTGACTTAGAATATCACTGTATGTGTGCTTGTCTTAGAATTTCACTGTATGTGTGCATGTTACAGAATATCACTGTGCTTCACTCAGAGTGTAACTGTATGTGTGCTTGACTCAGCGTCTCATTGTATGTGTGCTTGATCCAGAGTATCACAGTATGAGTGCTTGACTCAGAGTATCATTGTATGTGTGATTGACTCATAGTATCACTGTATGTGTGCTTGACTCAGAGTATCATTGTATGTGTGCTTGACCCAGTGTATCACAGTATGAGTGCTAGACTCAGAGTATCATTGTATGTGTGCTTGACTCAGAGTATCATTGTATGTGTGCTTGACTCAGAGTATCAATGTATGTGTGCTTGACTCAGAGTATCACTGTATGTGTGCTTGACTCAGAGTATCATTGTATGTGTGATTGACTCAGAGTATCATTGTATGTGTGATTGACTCAAGAGTATCACTGTATGTGTGCTTGACTCAGAGTATCATTGTATGTGTGCTTGACTCAAGAGTATCGTTATATGTGTGCTTGACATAGAGTATCACTGTATGTGTGCTTGACCCAGAGTATCACAGTATGAGTGCTTGACTCAAGAGTATCAGTGTATGTGTACTTGACTCTGAGTATCACAGTATCAGTGCTTGACTCAGAGTATGACTGTATGTGTGCTTGACTCAGAGTATCATTGTATGTGTGCTTGACTCTGAGTATCATTGTATGTGTGCTTGACTCAGAGTATCACTGTATGTGTGCCTGACTCAGAGTATGACTGTTTGTGTGCTTGACTCAGAGTATCACTGTATGTGTGCTTGACTCAAGAGTATCACTGTATGTGTGCTTGACTCAGTGTCTCATTGTATGAGTGCTTGACTCAGAGTATCACTGTATGTGTGCTTCACTCAGAGTATCACTGTATGTGTGCTTGACTCAAGAGTATCATTGTATGTGTGCTTGCCCCAGAGTATCACTGTATGTGTGCTTGACATAGAGTATCACTGTATGTGTGCTTGACATAGAGTATCACTGTATGTGTGCTTGACCCAGAGTATCACTGTATGTGTGCTTGACTCAGAGTATCACTGTATGTGTGCTTGACTCAAGAGTATCATTGTATGTGTGCTTGGCCCAGAGTATCGCTGTATGTGTGCTTGACTCAAGAGTATCACTGTATGTGTGCTTGATTCAGAGTATCACTGTATGTGTGCTTGAAATAGAGTATCACTGTATGTGTGCTTGACATAGAGTATCACTGTATGTGTGCTTGACTCAAGAGTATCATTGTATGTGTGCTTGACCCAGAGTATCGCTGTATGTGTGCTTGACTCAAGAGTATCACTGTATGTGTGCCTGACTCAGAGTATCACTGTATGTGTGCTCGACATAGAGTATCACTGTATGTGTGCTTGACATAGAGTATCACTGTATGTGTGCTTGACATAGAGTATCACTGTATGTGTGCTTGACTCAAGAGTATCACTGTATGTGTGCTTGACATAGAGTATCACTGTATGTGTGCTTGACTCAAGAGTATCACTGTATGTGTGTTTGACATACAGTATCACTGTATGTGTGCTTGACAGAGTATCACTGTATGTATGCTTGACATCGAGTATCACTGTATGTGTGCTTGACATAGAGTATCACTGTATGTGTGCTTGACATAGAGTATCACTGTATGTGTGCTTGACTCGAGAGTTAATGATGCTGTGGCCATTCACAATGCCGTTCATGCGCTTTTTATAAATTTTCTCATCACAAAAATGAATACTCTGAATAATAACAATGTCTATAACTGTGACAGAAGGATAATTTCACTAATTGTTTGAATGCTAACATATGGCACAAGATTAGGTTTCATGCAATACATTGTAATTAAATCCATAACAATTGTCACCATACCTGGAAAAGGAACCTTTGATGAGAATTAGCACAGTTTTTCATTCCAGGTATGAACATATTGTGTGTGTTTTTTTTCCACAAATTATCCAACTGAGCGCATTACGAAAATAATTTTTAAAATTTTATATTACTGCATCAACTTAAACTGTATGAGGCTAGATGATTAGGTTGGAGAAGTCAATATTAAAGAAATTTATCAATATATAATTCATTCTTTAATTATTCTTCAGTAAGGCTTATTTTAAAACTCAAACTGTCTTTCTTGTAAACAATATTTTAAACACACTAGTATGTGAAGTTAGAATAAGACATTAAACATTGAATAACCTGTTTTATTATATCAATGTAAATAATACAGTAAATCATTTGTAATTTTAAAATTTTGCCCAGTAATTAGTGCTATAGACACCTGCACATATAATTGCATCAGTAAAATAGATTTTACCACAAAACTGTATACTTGTATGCATTTACAAAATTTTCACTATAAAACAAAACCGTGTCCATGCATGCATGAACACAGTTTTCAACTACATTGGAAATGATCAAAGACATAATCAGTTTTAACAAAAGATTTATGGACGAATGACTATTATACTATAAGTATTGTCAAAATTTAACAAACATACTTATTGACCATAAAATGCACAGTTTTATGAGAAAAAAAACAACATTTCATGTCTATTCTATGTTTGATGTCTTATTCTAACTTCACATAATAGAGTGTTTTTTATATTTCATCAAAAATGCCAAAGCGGAAAAATGCTGTAATAATAACACTTTATTGCAAACATGTACTTAGACATTTTTTTAATATGTAAATTACAACTGTATTTGATCTATATTGTTTAAAAACATGGCAATGGAGTACACTTTAAAATCAGCACCATTTAATTAAAATTAGAAAAATTTGTAAAAATACAAAATTACTGGATATTTTTTAATAAATGCATGATCTCATCCCTTTCTGAACATATTACAACCCAGACAGAAGGTTGCTACTCTGAGCTGCATGAGAAAGTCGAATAACGAATAAAACTGTCGAAGGAGGCATGCCAGTCGAGTGTTTGTCTTCCGCGCTTGACGGAAAGAGAAGTTTCAGAAATGTCGCTGAAATCTGAGTAAAATTGACTAATTTTATTTTACGACTCCTCTGGTCTTTCATTTTATATTAAAAATATACTACAAACATCAGGCTTCAAGAAATGTGTTCATCAGAAAATAAAAAATTGTCGAAGATTATGATTGATTTTGTGAAATATTTTAATCTATGGTCTTTTGTTTTTTGTTTGTTTGTTTGGATTTGTTCGCTGTTTTAACAGTATTTCAGTCATATCACAGTGGTCAGTTAACCTACTCACACTTTTCCTCGGCAAGCTTAGCCGATCTAAACAGGTTACCAGTACTAACTGCACATACTTATGCCAGTAAATGACAACTGCCCTACTTGAATCAGAGGTAGGGGGAGAATGGCTGCAGAAATAATTTTATGAACAATTCCCATACAAGTTATGTGGCCGGGCTGGGGAGTGAACTCACCAACCCTGGATTGACAGTCCAGCGCTCTACCAACTGAGCTAGCCGGGCCCGGCTTAAACCTATGGTCAGTAATTTATTTATTTATTATAATTATCATTGGAATAAAGGTGTTTGTTTCTTGTTTGTTGTGTTTAATTACTGAATATTTCAATAATAAATACAGAATATTTAAACTTGCAAATACATACATTTCTAATTCATTTTGTTGAAAATTTAATTATCAACAACATTCTAACTTGTACCTTCCAATATAAAATATTAATATTAAATTATTTAACATTTTAGCTTGTATCTTTCAAAAACAAAAGTTACATTATTATGTACAACAAAAAATAAGTTATTTCAATGCAAATGTAAATAACAATATGGCGAGTTTTCATTTATTTTTCGTCTATTTTCCACATTAAGAATTAGTTTCAGTGGTTTAATTAATTCAAAAAGTGCATAAAAAAATAGTTCTATGTAATTAATATCAAATTTATACAAGTACGCTTTGATGAAGTATTTTTACTTACACATGATTTGAACACACTTAAAGTACTACGGAACTATTTAAGGCTCTTATTGTGTCGGATGTGCCGTTGTACCGCTCTTCAAGATAAACAATTCAACAATGGCGGTTGTATTTTTTGATAACTCATCATCTGATAAAGTCCATCACAAATCCACCTTGTTTATTAAAACATAGTCAAGCTGGTCACTACTAATCAGACCTCAAATTGTTTATCTTCACCCAACATCAGAAGTTAGACTGTGGAATAAAAATAAGTCAAGCAGGAGCTCAAAATGCCATGTCTTGTTCAACACAGCAGCACAATGGTCTTACAATATGAAAGACTTATCTTCGATCTTCTATCATTGATGTTAATTGCTACACATTTTGGGATAAGGCCGGTTCATGCATTAAATTAATATATTTCTTTGCATACACAATATGTGTATACAATAAAAGTATATGGGACACTTTAATTTGGTTTTCTCAACAACAACAACAAAATTAAACTCAGTAAATATTTATAATATGGTATCTTTTAATGATATACAAAGGAGAAAAACTAAATTTCATGTTTTTCAAATGATCAAAGTAGAAATTTGTATTTTAAAATACTTATATTGCATGAACAGAAATTATTGCATAATAAATACACTGAATCAGTTTATAAAATTAAGAGATAAAATATTAAACTCAATCTTTCCCGCCCATAAGGAATTAGCAGTTCACAATCCAGCAGCAACCGCATTAAATTTGGAGATAACTGTAACCCCTTAACGGACCTTTATTGTAGATCAAAACTTGATCCCTTAATATAAGATCGTTATCTATCCATCCTTAACATTCAACAATGAAAACCCAGCCTGTAGAAAAGATTTAAAGAGCCCGAGCACAGAATAGATGGCTAGCTATTATAGTCTTGCACGCACATAAAGTATAATAAATCTACTGAATTTTTATAAATTGCCCATCTTTGCGTTTTTAACAAAGATGAGAATAGAACTCTATTGTAACATTATACTATGGTATTTGAAATTGTGGTTTAATTAAACGAAAATAATTATCAAAAGAGTACCCATAGGTTAATTGCTATAAAGATTTTTAGTTAAAAACGATTCAAAAATTGGGTCAGCTGTACTACATTTCTTCAACACTCGACAAAAGTAAGATTGGACAAGTTTTGTCAAAGGGAAGTAACTGCCAAACAATTCTGGAATTCAATGTCTGGAGTTCACTTTTCTTAACATAGGAAGGGTAAATTGAATGAAAGTGATTAAGTCAATGAACAGACCTACCTGTTCTTGATATTCTTATTGCAATAAAAATATGTGAAAATTTTCCATTATTTTATTCAAGTGACTACAGGTCTGTAAGCAGTATAAATGTGCACAACACAGAATACATGAAACAAACATAAGACATACGAAAATGATTTAAATGGGACACCGCAATGGAATGGTAAATGCATTACACTGGGTGTATAAACCATATTAATGGCACACTATGCAATATAAAACATAGTGCGATTTCTAATTTCAGAATTGGATTCTGCTTACTTTCCAAACACAGGGTTGAGCTGTTTCGAGATGTAATTCTCCTTGTCATTGATTGGTGTGGAGTTACCTAATCGAACCACCAGGTATGGGTCCGCCTTACCGTTCATGTCGGCAGGGTGAAGGTCATTGCCCTGGAATTAAATGCCAAAACATGGTTTTAGGTTAGATACCACTACAGGTATGAATGCACATGTGAGACCTAAAGAGTTTCAATATATTTTATTTATTTAAGACATGTAACATGGCAAGAAATAAATTAGTGAGTTCCCAAGAACAGGGGTTTTTCTAACACATTTGCTGAATTTTATCTCAGAAAAAGAGCTGTGTGTAAAACAGTTATGCCCCCTCTAGGTTAAAAGCAATTTACACAAGTGAGGTGATGATCGAATGAGAACTGTAAGACAAAGGCAGCATAAACTGCCAAAACGGCCAATTTCATATAAATCAAGGGCCACAACTCTGCAGTTCCTGGGGCAATTTGGTTCCTCATCAAACTCAGCTAAGATATAACCTCAAACATGTTCATCAAGTTTGGTGAAAATTGGATGAAAAATGTAGAGAGCAGAAACAGCTAAAAAGGCTAATTTTAGATAATTCAAGGGCCAATTAACTCCACAGTTCCTGTGCCATTTGGTTTGTTATCGAACTTGACTGAGATATTATGTCCACAAAAGTTCATGAAGTTTGGATGAAGATCGAGTGAAAACTGTTAGACTTAAAGAGCAGAAACGTCTAAAATGGTCAATTTTAGATAATTAAAGGGCTAAAGCTCCACAATTCCTGGGGCAATTTGGCTGATTTTCAAAATTGGCCAAGATATTATTCCCACAAACATTTTCATAAAGTTTGGTGAAGATCAAACGAAAACTGTTGTACTTCAGGTGGAAACGGCTAAAAAAAGGCCAATTTTCGACTATTCAGGGGCCATAACTCCACAAATCCTGGCTTGATTTGGCTGATTATCGAACTTGGCCAAGATATTATCCCCTTAAACATTTTCATGAACTTTTGTGACAATCAGATGAACACTGTTGGTCATGCATTTACACTGCCATTGGTTGATCACATGACTTCCCGTTCATCATTGACCCTAAGTACTCATCTTGACGATATTCACTTGGACAATCTGATGAGCACTTTGATCTACTTCTTACACTGTTTATTTCCGACTCCCATGTGTCATTTGCAGCAGTTCCCGCCTTGACATCGCACACTCTGAGCAGCACTTTGATTAGCTCTTTACACTTCCACACGACTACATGCACCCGTTCCCAACCCAACTACCTGTACTGTTTCCCGCAGTCCTCACCTTGACGACATACACTCTGACCAGCACTTTGATGGGCTCATTGCCAGGCAACCCCTGGAAAAGCCCATACTGAGGATCCCCGCCCGTCACCGTCTTGTCCTCGATATCGGCAGGAAGAGGGATCTTGTAGATCTTCAAGGATCCCTTAAAGTTACAATCAATACTGTTATGAATATGCAATAGGGTGTAAAACACCAGCTCTAATTTTTACTTTTTAAGTTTTTGGTTTTTATTTGGTTTTTGTTATCAGTATGCATGTCACCAAAATGAAAGAGTTGAATATCACATTCACATTAAATGCACCTTTTTAAAACAATAAAACTAACTAAAGTAAAGAAGATCTTTAATGTGTCCTCGCTCATACAAAATGGTTGTGAGGTTGATGCTTCCCTTGTTTTTATGTCTCTCTGTTTGTTTATCTCTGTGGACCTTTAATATGAAACAGAAAAATCTTGGTATAAAGACATACCTTAAATTTGCCAACAATTCTCCCCTCGTCTGTAATTTCATTTCCCATGTTCTTGCCTCTGTACAGCTCAAATGTGTGTAGCCAGTCCTTGAAACCATTGAACTCTGGCTGGGCCTCCAACTCATTGGGGTAGATCTGAAAACATGCAGTAGAATGGTATAAAGGATCTGAAAATATGCAGTAGAATGATATAGAAGATCTGAAAATATGCAGTGGAATGTTATAGAGGATCTGAAAACATGAATCATACTGGTATTGATGATCTAAAACATGCAGTATAATGTTATAAAGGATCTAAAAACATTCAGTAGAATGGTTTAGAGGATCTGAAAACATGCAGTAGAATGGTATAGAGGATGTACAAATATGCAGTGGAATGATATAGAAGAGCTGAAAATACGCAGTGCAATGAAATAAAAGATCTGAATAAATAGAAAATGATTCAGATTACTTTAAAGAAGAAATACAATAAAATGATATAGAAGATCTGAATAAACTTAAGTGGAATTTTATAAAAAATCTACAAAGTATGATGAAGATCTGAAAATAATCAGGAGAAGGATTTAGAAGATCTGAAAACATGCAGTAGAAAATATATAGAAGATCTGAAAACACACAGTAGAAAGATATAGAAGATCTCAAAACATGCAGTAAAATGATATAGAAGATCTCAAAACATGCCAAACGAAACAACAGTCCTGAAAACAAGCAGAAGAATGATACAGAAGATCAGAAGACATGCATTAGATTGATAAAGAACATCTGAAAACATGCACACAAATAATATAGAAGATCTGAAAACATGCAGTAGAATGATATATAAGATCTGAATACATGCATCAGAATGATATAGAAGATCTGAAAATATGCGGTAGAATTATATACAGGATCTGAAAACGTACCGTAGAATGATGAAGAATATGTGAAGCAATGCAGTATAATGATATATAAGATCTGAAAACATGAAGTTGAATGATATATAAGATCTGAACACATGCAGTAAAATGATATATAAGACCTGAATACTTGCAGAAAGTGATATAGCAGAATTGAAAAGATGGAGTAAAGTGATATAATAGATCTGAAACAAGACAGAGTGTTCAATAAACACACATTCCCCAGTTAGTGCTGGACAGTCCATTTGAATTATTCTAAATCCAAATTAGGTCAAGGTCAAGGTGAGGTTGGGTGATATGGGGGGATAGGGAATAGTCAAAAGTAATAACTGTGTAAATATCCAAGTGTTGTAGTAAGCGGTGTTGTTGCTAGACGAAACGGTAAAATCTAGTTAATCAAGAAATGGCACTTTTGAATTATTACAAGTGCAAATTAGGTCAAGGTCAAAGTGAGGTTGGGTGATATGGGTGGATTGGGGGTGGTCATAAGCAACAACTGTGTAAGTATCAAAGTGTTGTAGCAAGCAGTGTTAGTGCTAGACGAAACGGTAAAACTAGTTAACCAAGAAACAGCCCATTTGAATTATTCAAAGAGCAAATTAGGTCAGGGTCAAAGTCAAAGTGAGGTTGGGTGATATGGGTGGATAGGGAATGGTCATAAGCAACAACTGTGTAAGTATCCAAGTGTTGTAGCAAGCGGTGTTGGTGCTAGACGAAATGGTAAAATCTACATAACCTTGTCAAGGACGGACGGACGGACAGGACAATCACTATTTGCCTCAAGAATCAAGATGCCAGAGGCATAAATATGCAGTAGAATGATATAGCAGATCTGAAAATGCAGTAGAATGATATAGCAGATCTGAAAATGCAGTAGAATGATATAGAATATCTGAAAGCATGCAGTAGAAAGATATAGAATATCTTAATACATACAGTAGAAAGATATAGAATATCAGAATACATACAGTAGGAAGATATAGAAGATCTGAAAACATGCAGCAGAAAGATATAGAATATCGGAATACATACAGTAGAAAGATATAGAATATTTGAAAACATGCAGTAGAACGATGTAGAATATCGGAATACATACAGTAGAAAGATATAGAATATCTGAATACATGCAGTAGAAAGATATAGAATATCGGAATACATACAGTAGAAAGATATAGAAGATCTGAAAACATGCAGTAGAAAGACATAAAAGATCTAAAAAAAACACGCAGTAGAAATATATATAATATCTGAATACATGCAGTAGAAAGACATAGAAGATCTGAATACATGCAGTAGAAAGACATAGAAGATCTGAAAACATGCCTTTGAAAGATATAAAATATCTGAATACATGCAGTAGAAAGATATAGAAGATCTGAAAACAAGCAGTAGTAAGACATAGATGATTTAAAAACTTGCAATAGAAAGATATAGAAGATCCGAAAACATGCAGTAGAAAGATATAGAAGTTCCGAAAACATGCAGTATAAATATATAAGATCTGAAAGCTTGCAGTAGAAAGATACAGAAGATCTGAAAGCATGCAGTAGAGTGATATAATAGATCTAAAAATATGCAGTAGAATGATACAGGAGATCTGAAAACATGCAGTACAAACATAAACAAGATCTGAAAACAAGCACTAGAAAGATATAGAAGATCCAAAAACATGCAGTAGAAAGATATAGAAGATCTGAAAACATGCATTAGAATGACATAGAAGATCTGAAAACATGCAGTAGAAAGATATAGAAGATCTGAAAACATGTATTAGAATGACATAGAAGATCTAAAAACATGCAGTAGAAAGATATAGAAGATCTGAAAACATGCAGTAGAAAGATATAGAAGAACTGAAAACATGCATTAGAAAGATATAGTGGCTCTGAAAACATGCAGTAGTTATATCATAAATCTGAAAATATGCAGTCAAATGATATAGAAGATCTGAAAACATGCAGTAGAATGATATAGAAGATCTGAAAATACGCAGTAGAATGCTGTAGAAGATCTCAATACATGCAGTAGAATGATATAGAAGATCTGAAAACATGCAGTAGAATGATTATAAACGATCAGGAAAATGCCGTAGAATAATAAAGAAGAACTGAATACATGTAGTAGAATGACATAAAAGATTTGAATAAGCAAATGCTATTGAATGCCTAACAAAAATGCACAAGACCTAAATAAGTATATATAAAATATGCAGTAAAAGTTACTGACAATATAAAAGAAACACTGTTAACTATAAACACATTCAGTACACATATAAAGTATTTCTTTCACCTATTAAAAGATGCATAAATATAAAAGCACAACCTGTATTTTTGCAATATGTTCTTTGTGCAGACTCTCGTCCTGATCTGCCTCCTCGAGATTGAAGGCGCTGTTTATTAAGCCCGTCACAGACTACAAGAGGATACAACATGACATGCAACAACATCGACACAACATTCATGTGTAGAAACTCAGTCCCACCCACTTGAAAGTCCTTCTTAACTGCATGACTGATATAAATTGTATATATGGCGTGTCATGGGAAGGCCAGGCTTAATGCATGTGCATAAAGTGTTGTCCTGGATCAGCCTGTGCAGTCCGCACAGACTAATCCGGGACGACACTTTCCGCTTTAATGGTATTTTCTGTTTGAAGGAAGTCTCTTCTAAGCATAAAAATCCACTGTTGGCGGAAAGTGCCAACCTGGATTAGGGACCGCACAGACTGATCCGTGATCACACTTTACACACATGCATTAATCCCGATTTCCCACGACACGCCTCATATAATATCTCCCATAACAATATTTAACAATGATTAAACAAACACAGGAATTGAAACCAAGGCCTAATAAGTGAGAAGAATGCATATCACACACTGTGATACACAGACAACATAGAATACAAGCTTTAGAACAAGAGCTGTCAGAAACAGCGCGCTCGACTATTCAAAGTATTTCAGTTGGTACATATTTTGGATGGTGAAAGGGGCATACATTTGTTAAAATACAATATTTTTAAGTGAAGCCTTGTGCAGTTTATAAATTTTTGGAACAAAGACTTGAAGTTACAAAACTTTTGAATATAAACTTTAACCAGAAAATCTAAGTGAAAAAGGGGCATAACTCTGTCAAAATACAAAACAGAGTTATGGGGAATCTTGCCCCTCACACTGGAGTTGATGACAAAGGTATATTCCAAGTTTCAAGTGAATAACTTATGTAGTTTTGAATAAAACCTTTAACCAAATTCAGACGCTGACGCCGACACCGACGCCAGGGGTAGTAGGAAAGCTCAACTATTCTTCAAATAGTCGAGCTAAAAATGAATATAAAAAACGTGTATGGCATATTATGTTTCTAGAAATAAGCATTCATCTAAGTACATTACTGACATAAATAAAATCAACAACAACAACAATTTTGATGAAAAATAAGCTGTGTGGAGTTCATAATTATATACAATGTATTATGATATATTTTTTATTATGGAAAGCTAACCTGGAGCTTTCGTCTTAATACTTGTTAGGACTTCATCAGCAGGCCCCAATTTCTCAAAAATTCTTAAATGCGTTTTAACAAGATAACCTTAGCTCACTATTTTCGTCTTTTAATAAAGTGTGCATAAATACTATTGACATGACAAATTACATTTCGAATAAAAATTTCTATGTCAGATAATCATGATAATTTACATTTTGTGTTGTAAAATCAATTTTAAAACAATAATTTTGATTGATGAAATAAGAGACTTAAGCCCATTATTCTTAAGAAATTTCGAGAAAATGGGCCCTTTATTAGGACGAAAGCTCCAGATTAGCTTTCCATTTTAAACATTATATCATAATACATTTTATTTTATGCTTTTCAGTGATTTATAGTGAAATATCAGTGAAATAAAACTTGTAATATACTGTTTTGAAACAGTGAAAATTACCACTCTGGTAATTTTCACTGTTTAACACTGGTTCCCGATTTAATACAGTAAATGAAATAAACTGCTAACGATGCCGGACACAAAATTGTGAAATGACGTAATTATTTTGACGTTATGACGTTATGCTTCCTGCAAAATTTTCCAATCAAACCCAGTTAGATAGCAAGTAAAATGTACACATACGTTAAAAAAGAGCATAAAATAAAAAGAAAATTTGTTGATTTCGGTGTAAGATCGTATTTTATTTCACTCGTGATCATAATCACAGAAAATATACATTTTCTATGAACATTCGTGAAATAAAATATGATCATGCAAGAAATCAACATATTTCCTCTATACATATAATTATGAACTCCTAAACAATAAAGCGACTCGCTACCAAACAACAAAGTGACGCACCGTCAGTTGGGCCGTTGACGTCAACAGCTTGTCCTTCTTTCTTTGGGACTTTGGTGACAGTTTCGCTGCCAGACCCACCGCTCTCGCTGTTCCTTTGAAGGTCCGCTTCTCAATCCGCTTTTCTTGCTTTTTCAGGACTTCCTCCATCTTTTTGGCTTCTTTAGGATTAAAGTCTGGGTCTAAATCACAGAATTATTATCACAGAATTATATGGCCATTCAAGCATGGTGTAGAGTACATGTGACTTGATAAAGTTAGGAAATATCTAGAATCAGAAAAAGTAGGTTATGAAAAACGAGCCGGACAGAGAAGACAAACAATAAACATTCATCAAAAAGTTCCACTTTTTCTTTTCTTGCATCAAATTAAAGTTTTTCAACTTGTCAACTTCATTGTTTTGAAACGCTCTTTTTGGCGCTTCATCTATGTATGAAGGTCAGTTTTTTGGTATCTAATTTGCATAAAGCCAAAGGCTTTATGTACAAATTAGATACCAAAAAACTGAAAAACTGACCTTCATACATAGATGAAGCATCGAAAAGAGCGTTTCAATTCTTATAATTACAATTATAATTACAACTGTGTGCATACTTTAAATTTTCACCTTAAGAGTAAATTAATTTGGGATTTATTTTTTGCAATTCGCGCATCAATACATTGAAGTATGATTCGTAGGCTCCAAATCTTGCACTGCAGTAGCATTGTGTACATGTCGCAACACAGCAGTATCTTAAATAATACAGTAGCTCTAGTGATAAAATGTACGTTTGATTTACTTTTGGTTTGGTTGATATTTCGTAAGAGCAATTTTGAACAAGGTGTTTTGTATCCATAATAGATCTATACATGTAGACGGAAATATTGAAACGCGTTCTAGTTTAGATTTCCGACTGAAGGCTAAACGAGTCGAAAGTTGTTTTCAGATAGTTGCAAGTTTGTAAACGCCCGTATACATGTGTGGATGGAACCGTACGTTAGGCGTAAAATATATTGAAAATAATGGTTATTTTTACATTTGAAACGCAATGTTTCATATGTATGTTTTATTTCTTTCTTAAAACGACCCGTTAGGCCCTCGATGTTAGTCAATGTTTACACCCATTATGGCATGCATTTTAAAACCGTGTTGAGCAAATATTTCAACACCACATTTTTTTGCACGTCGTGTTAAAACGTTTTGTGTATGAAATTTGGCAAAATATTACTAACCGTGCGGATATAAAATCAAGACGAGGAAAAGGTAAACGACTTTTATTATTTTACTACTGATCAAAATATATAATCTATGGAATTGTGTGTCATCGGCAAAAAATATCTACTGTACAGTAAATCTATATGCTTTTCATCACCTGTGTGACACAATTTAAAAAGGTCAATTGTTATGCATCTTATTTGCATAGAACTATAAACACGAAGGCAATTTTAATTGTTTTAGTCAAAGCTACTAGTAAATGACAATTCTTTCATTTTTTTAAAACTTTTGTTTCAGCTGCTGATGAAACTCCTGGCCCCGAGTGATACAATTAGTAACGATTCACCCAAATAACGATTCGACACATAACCATTCGCCACAGTTTAATGACGATTCGCCAGAGGGTGACAACGATTCGCCACTGTGTGTTATAATGATTCGCCACAAACTGGATGCACATGATATACTTCGCCCTGTCGTGCAATTGAATGGATAAATGTTTTTGAGAAAATGAACAGGTGAATTTTGTGCAAATCATCCTTGGCTTATGCTTAATTGACCAACGTGAGCCTACTTCGAGGAGTGTTTTAAGCTTCGCAGTTTGCGAGTCATTTGCATACTTGAAAATGGGATTTTTACAATGATAAATGGAACATTCAGCTCTCAGAGGTGACAATTAAATGGAGCTCGCACAATTTTCGAGGTGTTCTTTTGGTATTATTTTGCAAGCTCCATGGGATGATTGCATACCATGCTCGCTTGGTTTTCCGGTGGCTTCCTTGTAAAAAAAAGTGAGACGTTTGTTCAACTGGATGTCTGTTATTTGACTGAAACCTGTTGTTTCTAAACCGTTCTTTGCCCTAATCTGTAAAATTGTGTATTTTTATGTTTGTGTTTGTTAAATTTCATTTGTTTTCCTCTTTGATAAATATGAATTTAAATATAAATATTAAAGAGGGTATGTATGATCTCTTCAAATTTCCAAAGAAAAATATGAAAGTAAAATAAAACCTTTAAAACACTGATAAATAACAAACTAAAATAAAAGTTCAGAAGAATTGATATTTGAAAATCCTCGAAATACTTCAAAATACTTTTCGTCTTCCAGTCGAAAACTCATTCATGTGCATCAGACATTTAGCCTCTTTTCCTGTATATTCTGCCACTTAAGAGCTAAACTGCATTTAAACCCCAAATGAGCACACTTTCAACAGCAGTGAGACTTTTATCTATAAATTAAAGGTCTCTCCTAATAAATAAAGGCAATATAATGTAGAGATCAGGCTCAGCCATTCACTTAGTTACTGACCAATTCTAGGAAGGCACCCTAGCAACTATGAATTTGTCAGATGTTTCCTATCATTTGGTTCAGTCTTTATTTTGATAAGATAACACTACCATTTTGTTACAATTTGATAAAATTTATTAGAAGCATTTCTTTATTAAACTAACACCCACTACGAAACTGTTTGAAAATGAATGTTTACAAAATTCTTGGTATGCACAAAGGGGGTAGCAATTTTGGGGAATTTCTTTTAAAAATCTTAATTTTCTCAGACAAAATCTAAAATTCGCAATTTTTTAAACCAAAAACAATATTCATGTGATAGAATTGTTTCAATACAGAGAGCTAACACAAGTTTTATAAGAAATAATTGTTAATTTCCATTATCTGGGGGTGGCCGAATCCATAGGAATGGCTGAATCTATAGGAAAGAAGGATACAATTTTGGAAAATCCCCAATATTTGTTGCGTGTTGACTTAAGTTCTGTGCAGATTGTTCATACGACACATCATGGACATGTTTTTTGTTTGTCTCACAAAAACGATTAAAGGTGTTGTATCGGCACAGCACTAGGAATAAACGTGTCATTATCATGAAGTTCATGTAAAAAAACAACATAATGAAGTATGGTACAAATATCTATTTATTTCTTTTTATTTTAACTGTATTTCTATTTGTGTGTTTTTTGTGTGTGACAGCACTGCATGTAAACAACACTAAAAAGTAGTCCCTCTAGAATATTAATAGAGGCAACCGGCTTCATCGAAAAATAAAAGCCTGTCACATGATGCATTTCAGCCAATCAGAACACTGTAAAATGATGAAACCACAGGAAATTGTAATTATTTGCAAATAATTACAATTTCCCGTGGTTTCATTCATTAATATTCATGAGGGACTACTTTTATTGTTGTTTACATGCAGTGCTGTCACACACAAAAAACACACAAAATATAAATATTCACAGATTTATTCATATTTATACATGGCATTGTCAAAAAAAGAATTAATAATAAATAAATAAATTAATTAATAACAAAGTATAAACATGTAAAATGTATGTTGTTTCTTTCTTTTTGCCTATTTGATGAGCATTATGAACATTAGAAAAGAAATTACATAGAGAGAAAATTCAACACAAACATAAAAAAATACTCTTTGGATAAAAATATTCAAAGGGGGTACGTACGATTTCAATATGAACATTTCATTTTCTCATAATTTGATCAACACAAATGAGAGGACGAATTTAACCAAGGGAAGTTAAAATAACAAGAAATAAACAGATATTTGTACCATACTTCGTTATGTTGTTTTTTTACATGAACTTCATGATAATGACACGTTTATTCCTAGTGCTGTGCCGATACAACACCTTTAATCGTTTTTGTGAGACAAACAAAAAACATGTCCATGATGTGTCGTATGAACAATCTGCACAGAACTTAAGTCAACACGCAACAAATATTGGGGATTTCCCAAAATTGTATCCTTCTTTCCTATAGATTCAGCCATTCCTATGGATTCGGCCACCCCCAGATAATGGAAATTAACAATTATTTCTTATAAAACTTGTGTTAGCTATCTGTATTGAAACAATTCTATCACATAAATATTGTTTTTGGTTTTAAAAATTGCGAATTTTAGATTTTGTCTGAGAAAATTAAGATTTTTAAAAGAAATTCCCCAAAATTGCTACCCCCTTTGTGCATAAGCCAAGAATTTTGTAAACATTCATTTTCAAACTGTATCGTAGTAGGTGTTAGTTTAATAAAGAAATGCTTCTAATAAATTTTATCAAATTGTAACAAAATGTTAGTGTTTTCTTATCAAAATAAAGACTGAACCAAATGATAGGAAACATCTGACAAATTCATAGTTGCTAGGGTGCCTTCCTAGAATTGGTCAGTAACTAAGTGAATGGCTGAGTCTGATCTCTACATTATTGCCTTTATGTATTAGGAGAGACCTTTAATTTATAGATAAAAGTCTCACTGCTGTTGAAAGTGTGCTCATTTGGGGTTTAAATGCAGTTTAGCTCTTAAGTGGCAGAATATACAGGAAAAGAGGCTAAATGTCTGATGCACATGAATGAGTTTTCGACTGGAAGATGAAAAGTATTTTAAAGTATTTCGAGGATTTTCAAATATCAATTCTTCTGAACTTTTATTTTAGTTTGTTATTTATCAGTGTTTTAAAGGTTTTATTTTACTTTCATATTTTTCTTTGGAAATTTGAAGAGATCGTACATACCCTCTTGAATATTTATATTTAAATTCATATTTATCAAAAGAGGAAAACAAATGAAATTTAACAAACACAAACATAAAAATACACAATTTTACAGATTAGGGCAAAGAACGGTTTAGAAACAACAGGTTTCAGTCAAATAACAGACATCCAGTTGAACAAACGTCTCACTTTTTTTTACAAGGAAGCCACCAGAAAACCAAGCGAGCATGGTATGCAGTCATCCCATGGAGCTTGCAAAAGAATACCAAAAGAACACCTCGAAAATTGTGCAAGCTCCATTTAATTGCCACCTCTGAGAGCTGAATGTTCCATTTATCATTGTAAAAATCCCATTTTCAAGTATGCAAATGACTCGCAAACTGCGAAGCTCAAAACACTCCTCGAAGTAGGCTATCATTGGTCAATTAAGCATAAGCCAAGGATGATTTGCACAAAATTCACCTGTTCATTTTCTGGAGTAAATCAAATGTACATTTTTCACTAGAGCTACTGCATTATTTAAGATACTGCTGTGTTGCGACATGTACACAACGCTACTGCAGTGCAAGGGGCGGAGCCTACGAATCATACTTCAATGTATTGATGCGCGAATTGCAAAAAATAAATCCCAAATTAATTTACTCTTTTAAGGTGAAAATTTAAAGTATGCACACAATTGTAATTGTAATTGTAATTATAAGAACTGAAACGCTCTTTTTGGCGCTTCATCGATGTATGAAGGTCAGTTTTTTGGTATCTAATTTGTACATAAAGCCTTCTGCTTTATGCAAATTAGATACCAAAAAACTGACCTTCATACATCGATGAAGCGCCTAAAAGAGCGTTTCAATTCTTAAATGATATTCAAACACTGTGGTAAAAAGTGACTGTATGACTTATTCTCATTGTACAAACTAATGAAGATTCAATTTGAATGCCAGAAAAACAGTACAGACAAGGACCTACCATCTGTTGACTGGTTGGGGTTGCCATTGGTGATGGCCCCATATGGGGTTGTATGAGGGGTTACTTGATCTGGATTAGAGGTCAAGGTCATGACCTGATTATCAAGGTCAAGAGGGTCTCCATAACTTGCAGCCCTCTTTCTATCATGTTCCTGGAAAGAGATGCAAATGATTTTTTTAAGTACAAATGTTTAAGAAATTGTTGCTTTGTGAATTATTTAAACTTTTAAAGTCTTTGCAAATAGATACTGATTTCATGACAAAATAAACAGAATTTCTTGGGAAGACTTCAATGAACTGATTATAACAAACAATTTCCCAAATATAATTCTTCAAAATGCGTTTGAATTTTTTCCACCATCCATTTTTTGCATTATGCATGCTGACATGTGTAGGTAGTAAACTAGTAATATAACATAACTACATCAAACAATACCTTTAACACAGAATAGGAAATTATATCATCTTTGATCAGTAACTGATTTGTATGCGCTATGTAAATGTTCAGCATAAAGAATTTAACAAAAAGAAAAAGAATATCATTGGATCAACAAAAGTGATTACTGGTACAGCATCATACCACTAAATTTGCATATCAGTGCAACCTTAAATACAGCTCATTTAATAAAGTGCACTCCAAAATGCTGAACCTTTCTTATAAGTGTGCAGAATATATAAATTGTCATTTCACACATGCGAAAATATATTATGTTGACAAAAACATGTTGTATAGGGGCAATCCGGGGAAATACGGACAGTTGTACAAGGACTTCCCTTTTCAATACGTTGCGCCTAGCTCTGTAGTATATCTGCATATGCTGATGACGTAACTGGGAAACCTTGTCTTCCTCGGATTTTATCGCTGATTTCATTGAGATGTCTTAATTCAAAAATACTTCAACTACGTCAGAAATGAGGCCACCCAAAACTGGGTACATTTGGACAGAGTAGTGAAAATACGGACGGTACTAGTTTTGCAATTGCAAATTACATGGGGAAACTACGGACACTATTTTATACTTAAAATTCAGGAAAACTCGGACAGAACCAATAGGTTACTCCCATCATGCAACATTTACAATAACAAATGCATTGTGTCACTTGCTATTTTAAGACATATATTACCCCAAACAATACGCTTCTAAATAAGTCAAAATCATTACAAGTAACTTAAAAATAGGTCGAAAAGTCGGTCTACTAATGCATTTGTCCATAGCGACCCGCTGTCCGTATTTCCCCAGATTGCCCCTATTGGTGCATAAGTTTTAAATTAATGAAACAAAACAAAAACAGTGATTATTTACTTATTAACTTGTAGCCAAACATGTTCAAAATTGACAATGACTTCTTAATATGACATAATGACCTTGACCTCTAAATGATACAATGAACCTGACATCTACATATGAAAAAATGACCTTCACCTTCAAACAAGACAATATGGCCTTGACCTTCATACAGCAGAACATGACAAAGAGGATATTTGTTTAATGCAGTATAAGATCGCATTTTATTTCATGAGTGGTCATAGAAACAATATTTTCGTGAGTGGCGCAGCCACTAGTTTCTATGACCAAGAATGAAATAAAATACGATCTTACACTGTATTAAACAAATTTTCTTTTTATTTCATGCTTTTGATCAATAAATAAAACAAATGCGCGACATATGCTGAATCGTCACAAGTTTTGACGTCATGATTCCAAAATTGTCAATCACTGTTGTGGTGGGAAAATAGTGCCACTCTTACTGCCTTGTTGTCGCTAATTTATATTTGTATTGAATTTTATTATGTGTTTTCTGTTGTTTAAAAAGGCCGATGTTTACACTGACGATTTGGGTATTCACATACTTTCAAAAAATAATAATAAAAACAAAATTAAAAGTAGTTTCATATAACCAAGAGTGAAATGATAAAACGTTATCATTTCACTCGACCTAGAGTGAAATGATCGGGTTATCATTTACTGGTATTCTACAATCATTCACCGCATAGCATGAAATATATTAGGAAAACTATGTCTTATAAATAACTTCAATTGTTATTTTGGTATACATTAAACGAATGAACATATAAATTGCATATATCATCAATACTATGGACAAAGGCAGAACAAAGTGATCTTTATCTTGAAAGTTTCTTTTTGAACTATGACCTCTGACATGTAGGGACCAATAGCAAAATTACATTAGAAAAAGTGTGTTTTGTTTTTCTTTAAATTGGGAGAAACCTATGACTTGATTGGGAGAAACCTATGACTTGATTAGGCAGCAGGATCATTTAAGCTAATAATAGATGAATAAACAGCATCCCAAGATAGTTTTGGATGATTACAGGAGTGTGTACTTTAAATATTTTAAAAAATAAAAATTTTCTGGAAAGCTTCTACATAGTTAGCGTCTCTTTTAAAGACATTTTCAGGGAAACAGAAATTAAATGGCAAGCGAAGAGAGAATTTAAGACATGTTTATTTACACAGCAAGATGGAAGGATAACTTACTGCCCACAGGATGTCTGGCCCAGTAAATATTCAAGCTTGCTTTATACAAGAGACATGCTACAAATAGTGCAAAGTGCAAATAGAAAATGTTCGAAAAATGAGAAAAGTTCCTGTATATGCCAGTACAGTCCACGCAATATACCTTTGATTACTGACAGTGGGTCAAATATTAATAATTTTCACAATAACGAATTCGTTAAAATATTGATGTTTTTTACAAACGTACAAAGTAATTTTACGCATTTTCGATCCTCATTTCAAATCCTGCATAACATACACACATTGACATATAAATGGTCTATAAATGACATCTTGTCAAATGTAAAATGTAGAAGTCTGACAATGCAGTATTTTCCATGGCGGTCCTTTTTTGTACCGAATATCAATAAATGATGATATCCTATGGAAATTATTATCACACCTACTCTGACAAACTCCAACGAACACCGTTGACAGTATACACATTTTTTACAAGACATCTCCATCAAACAATTGAATGGTTACACACATTGTCAATCAAATCTCGTTGAAAGGTCAATTACAAGCTTTTAATACAGATCACAATTTGTGATGTCTGCTTCTAGTGAAAAATTGGTCAATAGAAGGCCTTTTTGTACCTTTTGTAACAGAACGATTCAGCGTTTTCTCCTGGCAAACTCATGTTTTTTTATAAAAGCACTTATTTTCTTGAAAAAAAACAGGCTTTGTCCCTGAAAGTTCTTTGAACTTTGAAGGTGTTAGGTCCTTGCCACTGCATGAGATGGAATGATGAGTTCTTTGAACTCTGTTGACATTAATGCACTAGAGATGTAAGCGCTTTCAACTTTCTGCTATTTTAGATTTTAAACTAATTTCCATAAACAAGAGGGCCCTGAGGGCCCTAGGACGCTCACCTGAGACCTTGTAACCCAATTGGAATTAGCATCCCCAAGGCGTGGCTTACTTTTATCCCAGGGACATAAGTTGAACAACCTTGAACAAACCTATGGGCTTTGCGGTTTCAGGTAAAGATTTTTTAAGTAATTTTGCTATTTAAGTCTATATAAACCATGTGACCCCTCGGGGGGTTGCCAGATTTGAGCCCAGGGGCATAATTTGAACAATCTTTGGAGAGGACCACTATGCAATGTTACGTACCAAATATAGGAAAGCTGTGGGCCTTGCGGTTTCAGGTAAAGATTTTTTAAAGTCATTTTGCTATTTAAGTCCATATAAACCATGTGACCCCTCGGGGGTGGCCAGATTTGACCCCAGGGGCATAATAGTCTATATTAACCATGTGACCAATGGGGTGTGGTCTGTGTTGACCCATGAGGCATAATTTGAACAATCTTTGTAGAGTACCACTATAGGATGTTAAATACCAAATACAAAACCTCTGGGCCTTGCAGTTTCAGAGAATAAGATTTTAAGACATTATGCTATATAAGTTTATATGAACCATGTGACCCCATGAGCATGGCCAGTTTTGACCCCAGGGGCATAATTTGAACAATCTTTGTAGATGACCACTATAGGATGTTACATACCAAATATGAAACCTCTGGGCCTTGTGGTTTCCGAGGAGGAGATTTTAAAAGTCATTTTGCTATATATTCTATATAAACCATGTGACCCCCGAGGAGTGGCCGGTTTTGACCCCAGGGGCATAATTTGAACAAACTTTGTAAAGGACCACTAAAGGATGTTAGATACCAAATATGAAACCTCTGGGCCTTGCAATTTCAGAGGAGAAGATTTTAAAAGTCATTTTGTTATGTATTCTATATAAACCATGAGACCCCCGGGGCATGGCCAGGTTTGACCCCAGGGGCATAATTTGAACAATCTTTATAGAGGACCACTATAGGATGTTACATACCAAATATGAAACCTCTGGGCCATGTGGTTTCAGAGGAGAAGAGTTTTAAAGTCATTTTGCTATATATTCTATATAAACCATGTGACCCCCGGGGCGTGGCCCGTTTTGACTCCAGTGGCATAATTTGAACAAACTTTGTAAAGGACTACTAAAGGATGTTACATACCAAATATGAAACCTCTGTGCCTTGCGGTTTCAGGAGAAGATTTTTAAAGTCATTTTGCTATATATTCTATATAAACCATGAGACCCCCGGGGCGTGGCCAGTTTTGACCCCAGGGGCATAATTTGAACAATCTTTGTAGAGGACCACTATAGGAAGTAACATACCAAATATGAAACCTCTGGGCCTTGTGTTTTCAGAGGAGAAGATTTTAAAAGTCATTTTGCTATATATTCTATACAAACCATGTGACCCCCGGGGCATGGTCCGTTTTGACCCCAGGAGCATAATTTGAACAATCTTTGTAGAGGATCTCTAGAGGATGTCACATATCAAATATGAAAGGTCTGAGCCTTGCAGTTTTATAGAAGAAGATTTTTAAAGTGTTATACTTTTTAAATCTATTTTTAGCTCTGGTGACCTACATATTCAGCGGACCGGAAAGATTTGAACAACTTTGAAAGAGGTCCACCCAAGGATCATTCCTGTGAAGTTTGGTGAAAATCTGCCTAGCGGTTTAGGAGGAGATGTTGTTTGAATGAAAAGTTGACGACGTACACACGCACGCACGCACTAGCGCACGCACACACGCACGCACGACGGACAACGGGCGATCACAAAAGCTAAAAATTGTATAAATTTATTGATGAAACAATTATGCAACAGAGGAATTCTCAGTTAAAGTACACATTCATTTTAGGTATTTTGTGTGCATTTTTAGGAAATGTAATGTTATTATTTATGCAAACAGTGTTTTATAAATGTAAAACACCCATTACAACCCTGGCACAAGTGTGTTAGTTGTTCGAAATCAAGAGGGCCATAAGGCTAGGTCACTCACCTGAGGAACTAAGCAAGTTTCATGTTAATTGGGCAAAAAATGTGGCTTCTAGAGTGTTCAAAAGCTTTTTCTTCAATTGACCAAGTGAACTAGTTTCTGAAACCAAAAGACCCAGTTTTGAACTCATCCAGATCTATTACTGAAACTAATTTTCTGGGCAAGTTTCATGAAGAATGGGCCATAAATGTGGTCTAAAGAGTGTTCACAAGGTAAATGTTGACAACAAACGAAGGACAAAAGACAACCACAAAAATACCATAGCCAGACCCAACGCAACCTAAACATACCAATCTTAATGTAACTTAAGGAAATATATATCTACCTATTTTAAATATAACTAATGAGCAATGTAGTCCTACATCTTAACCACAAGAAGAGATGTGACCCAAAGATAAAAAAAAATACCAAAAAGGTTGAACAAATACTAAAAAGAACAAACCTGAAGAAAAAAAGATGCTCTACCCTAAAGCTGCATGTTACCTGTTCAGATGTTTCTGTGGGGTCCTATATGCAAAGAAACAGAGCCCTGGTCAAACCTTTCATGTTTGTTTCGGAAAAGGAGGTATATATGATGCGCATCGTGGGAAAACCGGACTTAAAGCATGTGCGTAAAGTGTCGTCTCGGATTAGCCTGTGCAGTCCGCACAGGCTAATCCAGGACGACACTTTCCGCCTACAGTGGATTTATGTTTAGAACAGACTTTCTTGAAACAGAAAATACCATAAAAGCGGAAAGTGCCATCCCGGGTTAGCCTGTGCAGACATGATTTGATCGCAACAATTATTCACAAATATATTGATGTCAAAAAAGGCCTCAAAAATGTGTCCACAAATGTATGAAATGTAACAAATATGCCAAACTTTTTTTTCCAAGTTCATTGATGAAAAAATAAAAAAAATAAAAAAGTACATGTGTCACTTTAATCACACTGTGCCAGTTCATTACAATTTGTAAATAACAAAAAAGACTATTACAATATAAATTATATCTCTTTATTTATTTTCATTTATTTGATCTATTAAAAAAAAAAAAGATACATGTTGTGGGAAAACTGGGCTTAATGCACATGCATAAAGTGTCGTCCTGGATCAGCCTGTGCAGTCCGCACAGGCTAATCCGGAACGATATTTTCTGACTACAGTGGATTTATGTTAAGAAGACTTTTACTTCCTTGAAACAGAAAATACTATAAAAGTGGAAAGTGTCATCCTGGATCAGCCTGTGCGGACTGCACAGTCTGATCACGGACGACACTTTATGCACATGCGTTAAGCCTGGTTTTCTCATGGCACACCTCAAATCTAAAACTGCAAGCATGATGTCCTCTGCTACTGCTAAAAGCATGGTTGTTACTTTCTAAGTGACCAGTGCTTGAACAAAACTGGACAACAAAAAGCAACAACACATCATCTTTGGGCAAAATTATAGTGCCATTTTTGACATCTGGAGTGAAAACATAAAAACTATACTAAGCAAAAAACAACACAAATTTTACATCTTTTCCTTAAAAATAACAAGGTTGGCATTTAATTTAAACTAACATGTAACAACTATCTAAATTTTTATATATTAGCTATAAAATGTCAAAACAAAAACCATTGACCTATTGCTTTCTTCTGAAAAAAATTATACAATAGCACTAGTTTACTTTTTATCCTACCACTAAATGATTTTATAGAAGGAAACTCTACCTGTCAGATAAACTTTTGCTTTATCCGACAGGCAAGGTTTATCTGACACCCTCATGAATATACTTTTGACGGACTACTTTTACCAGGAATGTGAGTGGGGCGATATTTAACAGTTCATCTATTGGTGGAAATAAGACACTAAACATTCAGTAATTACATTTTATTATATACCTTACAATAAATACTACATTACAATAAATTAAATAGTAACACATTTGTAGAGGAAAAAGAATCAATAACAGTTAGCTATCAACACAATACAGGTAGTTTCGGTTTAAAATAACTCGCCAAAATTTGCGTGCGCGCGTAATGACGAAATCAAATGTTTTACGTCATTCAGTTGAGTTTTAAGTTTACACAGTGTTGGAATTTAAAAAGAGCAATCAGATTACAATCTTTAGTGTTTCTGTGTTTTTTGGATGGATTATGATAATAAGATTTATATCAAAAAGTGTATCCATGGAACATATGGCTCGAATGGAACCGGTGAGATTAATTCCATTTCAATTTTCTATAAGTCGAGTGTATTCCGAGCTGGATTGTTGTGGGTGGAGAACAGAGTTGCCATCATAAGGTGTTAGATCTAGGAATTTGGATGCAATCTTCGATTAGTTTACTTTTGAAAGGAAATTTACATAAAGGGTTATTTCTTTGATGAATAAACCGTTTCTTTGTTGGTTGATCAAAGAAAGTCTATCCACAAAGAATTACTCGCTTACACCAACTGTTTTAAAAGGAATAGAAGGATTATGTTTGCACCTTTATCGATCATGCCATGTGCGGATTAACAACTCACTATGGAAGCTAGAACCTCTGTAAAACTGGACTACACGACGTTTTTATCAATGAAAAAATCGGGTGAGTAAGGTGTATTTCATTTTTAATTTTATGCTGTGTCATTCTGGAATAATTGAGTCACACGAGTTGTGTGTATATTTTGAAACATAATAGAAATGGTATATAATAAACATCTCGACGAAGATAAATCCTGCATATACACTTTTGCAAAGTTAAAATTGCCAGCCATGTTGGTATTTTGTTGTTGAACAGTTTGGTCGAAACACGGACTTGCATTTGAATAAAACCTTCTTTTATCTACTGTAGTGTGTAGCATTTGGCATGGTGAACATATTTGAAACGAAGCATATGGCGATATTTTATCTTGTTACACTGCGTTTTGCATTAAATTGTTTCGGACTATTTCGAGTGGCGGAAACATCATGAATATATTCCATATATATTCCATATTACTACGCAAGGTTAGATTCAGTAAATTTAATGCGTTTTTTGAGTATTGTTTCAAATAATTAAACGTTAATAGTGTGTTTGTTAAACATAAAATAAATAAATAAAAATATGGTAGGATAAATAGGTTAGTGTCTTTGTGTACTTGAATTTATCCGACTCGTCTCCGAAAGGCTTACACGGCTCGGCAAGCCTCGCCGTGTAAACCTTTCTTTAACTCGTCGGATAAATTCAAGTACTCTTAGACACTAACCTAATATTCTCTATATTTCTGCATAGTTGTTTTACTCGTAGTAACTTTTTTTCTGCATATATTGTTAAGACAAATTTTACACTCTACAGATCATCATAAAAATAGTTTTACATATATTATTTTTGTTAATGAAAAAGTTAATTTCCAAAAATTATAAATAAATTCTACATTTAAAGAGTGCAGTGCACCATACATTTCTTATTATTGAAATACCTCTTAAGTGTAAGGATATCAATATATTTTATTCTAAAACATGATTGTAGATTGTAACCGTTCACTTTCTAGCCAAAACACTAGGGCATTGTCTATGCACCTATCAATATTTTCCCCCAGCGGGGCAGCGGCGGGCATATATGGGACTTTAGATTGAAAGCATTTCCCGTCAGGCAGGGATTTGACACGCGGAATGATTCCGGGTCCCGGGAAATATACTTTGTTGGGATGTTAGATCCCAGTAATATTGGTCCCCCGGCCATTTGATACACCAATTGTGGCAGCCCATGAGATTTTTATCCCAATTGCGGCCTGCCTCGTTTCGAGCAAACTGACGTAAAAGTTGTGGCACGTGATTTTTATGAGAAAGTAAGGATTATGATTAAGATATTTCAAATAATTGTTTACATCTTCAAACTGTCATCGACAAATATTATTTATTGGGTTATTTGTATAAATATTGTAATTTTTGCTATGATTTCTTGTTTGGTTGCCATAGCAACCATCTCTGTATTATTATTTTTTTGTCCGAAACATATGTACATTCAAAGTTTGTTATTTGGGATAGGCAATCCAGTAAATATATATTATATAAATTACTTGTCCTCATCATGCTAGGTTCTGTATTGTATGCATTACAAACATTAAAATCTGTGTGAAATGTTAAAATTTGTCATTATGGTGGTGTTACTTAAACTGCTCATTCTTGCTCAAAACGTACGATCGCGAAAAAAGGAAGTCATTTCCAGTTTCTACACATATCAGTGTATTCAAAACTGCCAATAACTCATTTTCTTCCAGAGACCGCATTTGGGCCAAAAATCTCATGGGCTGACACAATTAAGCATCCCCCATTGAGGGGATTTAGACAAAAGTGCTTGGCTGAAAATATTGATAGGTGCACTACCACTGCAATATTTAAGCATGCAAGTGAGATAAGCACATTTGGTTCTGCCTAAAAGAACTAAATAAACATCTGTTAGGGTTTTGATAAATCACAGTAAAACATATTTTGCCCTTATTGACTTAAATGGACCTGTTCACAGATTGGCAAATTGACAATTTTCAAAAACAATTTCATAGATCCTAAAAATAAAGATACGTTATATATACCGTAATTACCCTAAGTATTGGGACACTTAAAAATAATTAGTTTGTGTATTGTCCCAATATTAAGGGACATACAAAATAATTATAGTTATTGTGTCCCAACATTTCGGACAAAATATGATACACTCTATTCTATGTATATTTATATCTATGTCTATCAATTAGTTTGTTTTCTTTGGGATAATGATCGCTTACTGAAATATATTAAATATTTAATTATTAATAATTAGAAGGAATTTGTTTTATTAGACTGATGTTTTTAAAACCACTTATTTCTTGCTGGAAAATTAAAGGTAATTAATTGAGAAGCTTTTATGGCTCCAGTAGAGTACACATATTGCACCTAGTGTCAACTACAGGTAAACATACCCCTGATGGTGTATTGTGGTGTATAGATAAGCAAGGGCCATATATGTGTCACAAGTCGCTATGCAACCAGCATCGTGGCAGGGTATGACATGTTTATACAGTAACAACGTAAGGTGTTACTTTGGTGTCCCAATATTTAGGGACATGAAATACTTCAACTTTCAAATGTGTCCCAATATTAAGGGGTGCAATAAAAATTATTTTTTTGTCCAAAATTAGGGGTGTCCCAATATTTAGGGTAATTACACAAAAAGGAGCGAAATAATACTCCTCACAAAGAAATATATTGGAAATATAGTGTAGTTTATGAAAATTAATTATTTGAAATGGATAAAATTATAAAGCATTTGTAACACTTGTCCTCAGTATTTTTAAAAACACATGTATCTCTTACATAGGTTTAAAAATTGGCTACAATGAATGTATGTCTGAATGGCCGAGTGGTTTAAAAGTGTCAGCTTTTTGATCCCGCTGATCATAGGTTTGAGTTCCGGTGAAGACAATATTTTTTTAAATACTTTTTGTCTTTATATGGTATTAGTTGTTGTTTTTTTAACCAAGTTGCTTCAGTTTTTGCAGTTAAGACATTAAATGGTTTGTTTTTTTAATATGAAAATCTGTGAACTAGTACCTTTAATTTGATTCAGTGTAACAGACTCATGATTAGCCAGAAATTTACAAATGCAGTATATATATAATGGGGTTATTACTTATATGCCATCTACACAAATTACTGGTTGAAAGTATGGCATTAAAATATCAACTGTGATATAAAAATCATCCAGTTATTGTTCATTACATTTGGTAACTTGTTTCTAGGTTTCATTTTTACTTTGTTGCACGGAAACACAACACTTCTGCTAAAACTGATCGCCTACAAATGTTACATTTTCATCCAGCAAAATCCCAAGAATAACACAACATTTGAGGGAAAACCGGGCTTAATGCATTTGCATAAAGTGTCATCCCGGAATAGCCTGTACAGTCGGCAAAGGCTTATCCAAGACGGCACTTTCCTCTTTTATGGCATAATATTCTGTTTCAAAGAAGTCTCTTCTAAACACAAATCCATTGTAGACAGAAAGTGTCGTCCTGGATCAGCTTGTGCGGACTGCGCACATGCATTAAGCCCCGTTTTCCCACACTATGCCACATTTAAACAAAACATTACCAGGATTAGAGTATCCATGGAAACAAAGTATTTACTCCACCAATCCATTGCCTCTTCATCTAGATCGTCGTCATCAATGGTAGAACATCGACGACGTCGTTTATTTTCCAACGTTTTTCTTTCTTTTTCAGAGGGACCCTGTTAAGATATTGATATTTTTACTATTTTTAAGTTGTAATATTAATGAATTGCTAGATCTAAATAAGGCACACACAAAAATTCTGTGTTTCGGGCAACCCGACCGTACATAGTCAAAACCTCCCGAACCTGAAGTTTTTAGAGACGATTGTTTTCCATGAAATCTGTATTAGTCAGATTTTAGATAATTTTCAATGTTTTTTAACCGAAATGTGTCTTTAAAAAGAAAAGTTAAAAACAAAACTCAATCCCAACCCTATCTAACTTTTTGCGACTATAGCCCGAATCACACAATTTTTTTTGTCCTAAATAAAAGAATTGTGTATTTACTATTTTTACGTAGTCATATTACTACATTGTTAAATCGAAATAAATAAAATAATTTACACACAAAACATTATACTACAAAACAATCTGGAATATTTAAATAATTGACAGCCTAAAAATTGCATCAACAAAGTATTCTGATATGTAACAATACATTATCGACCATGCATAACCTAAGAACTATTTCTTTAAAACAAAATCTTAACTAAGCTATTTTTATTGACAATTATACTATTATTTAACAATACATTATGTCAACTTGCAGATCTTTTTCTTAAGACAAAAACACTACAAAACTATATTGACAATTATTCTATGCGGAACCCCCTTCATGGTCTATAGTTATTTCTGTACCCTTTAACAAGTATATTGACAATTATTCTATATGGAACCCCCTTCATGGTCTATAGTTATTTCTGTACGCTTTAACAAAAGTATATTGACAATTACTCTATATGGAATCCCCTACATTGTCTATAGTTATTTCAGCACCCTTTAACAAAATTATTTTGACAATTATTCAATATGGAACCCCCTACATGGTCTATAGTTATTTCAGCACCCTTTAACAAAAGTATATTGACAATTACTCTATATGGAACCCCCTACATGGTCTATAGTTATTTCAGCACCCTTTAACAAAAGTATATTGACAATTATTCTATCTAGAACCCCCTACATTGTATATAGTTATTTCTGTACCCGTTAACAAAACTATATTGACAATTACTCTATATGGAATCCCCTACATTGTCTATAGTTATTTCAGCACCCTTTAACAAGTATATTGACAATTATTCTATCTAGAATCCCCTACATTGTCTATAGTTATTTCAGCACCCTTTAACAAAAGTATATTGACAATTATTCTAACTAGAACCCCCTACATTGTCTATAGTTATTTCAGCACCCTTTAACAAAAGTATATTGACAATTATTCTAACTAGAACCCCCTACATTGTCTATAGTTATTTCAGCACCCTTTAACAAAAGTATATTGACAATTATTCTATCTAGAATCCCCTACATGGTCTATAGTTATTTCTGTACCATTTAACAAAAGTATATTGACAATTACTCTATATGGAACCCCCTACATTGTCTATAGTTATTTCTGTACCCTTAAACAATAGTATATTGACAATTATTCTATATGGAACCCCCTACATTGTCTATAGTTATTTCAGCACCCTTAAACAAAAGTATATTGACAATTATTCTATATGGAACCCCCTACATTGTCTATAGTTATTTCTGTACCCTTAAACAAAAGTATATTGACAATTATTCTATCTAGAACCCCCTACATGGTCTACAGTTATTTCTGTACCCTTTAACAAAAGTATATTGACAATTATTCTATATGGAACCCCCTACATTGTCTATAGTTATTTCTGCACACTTTAAAAAAATTATATTGACAATTGTTCTATATGGAACCCCCTACATTGTCTATAGTTATTTCTGTACCCTTAAACAAAAGTATATTGACAATTATTCTATATGGAACCCCCTACATGGTCTACAGTTATTTCTGTACCCTTTAACAAAAGTATATTGACAATTATTCTATATGGAACCCCCTTCATGGTCTATAGTTATTTCTGTACCCTTTAACAAAAGTATATTGACAATTATTCTATCTAGAACCCCCTACATGGTCTATAGTTATTTCTGTACCCTTTAACAAAAGTATATTGACAATTATTCTATACGGAACCCCCTACATAGTCTATAGTTATTTTTGTACCCTTTAACAAAAGTATATTGACAATTATTCTATATGGAACCCCCTACATGGTCTATAGTTATTTCTGTACCCTTTAACAAAAGTATATTGACAATTATTCTATCTAGAATCCCCTACATGGTCTATAGTTATTTCTGTACCCTTTAACAAAAATATATTGACAATTACTCTATACGGAATCCCCTACATGGTCTATAGTTATTTCTGTACCCTTTAACAAAAGTATATTGACAATTATTCCTAACGGAACCCCCTACATGGTCTATAGTTATTTCTGTACCCTTTAACAAAAGTATATTGACAATTATTCTATATGGAACCCCCTACATGGTCTATAGTTATTTCTGTACCCTTTAACAAAAGTATATTGACAATTATTCTATATGGAACCCCCTACATGGTCTATAGTTATTTCTGTACCCTTTAACAAAAGTATATTGACAATTATTCTATATGGAACCCCCTACATGGTCTATAGTTATTTCTGTACCCTTTAACAAAAGTATATTGACAATTATTCTATACGGAACCCCCTACATGGTCTATAGTTATTTCTGTACCCTTTAACAAAAGTATATTGACAATTATTCTATATGGAACCCCCTACATGGTCTATAGTTATTTCTGTACCCTTTAACAAAAGTATATTGACAATTATTCTATCTAGAATCCCCTACATGGTCTATAGTTATTTCTGTACCCTTTAACAAAAATATATTGACAATTACTCTATATGGAATCCCTTACACTGTCTATAGTTATTTCTGTACCTTTAACAAACGTATATTGATAATTACTCTATATGGAACCCCCTACATTGTCTATAGATATTTCTGCAGCCTTTAACAAAAGTATATTGACAATTATTCTATCTAGAATCCCCTACATGGTCTATAGTTATCTCTGTTTCCTTCTTAATCAAGCTCGAGTTCTCGTCGATTGTGACGATCACGTCCGACACCCTTACCGACATCGGCCCCGTCTGAATCACGTGAGGCGCATCAGGATTCTTGCCTAGAAGAAAAACAACCAATAATATTACTCCATCCAATACACATATTAATAAGAGTTCTCTCCTGCTGATTCCTCTAAAGTTTCACATTGCTCATTTTTAAGCCCGAATTTTATGAAAAAAAAAATCCAACAATCAGAATAGACCAAACTTTTGACATGCAGAAAAAAATTATAATTAATATGTAGGACAAATTGTATTTAACTGTCGAAAGCAAACCTAACATCAATATACTTTCCAATGAAACTGCCGAAAAACCTTTTTTTATAATATTTTTCTTTTTATATTATAAAGTAACTAACACAAGTACTAATTCACGTTATATAAGCTGATATTCGTCACTCATGAACATTAATTTTGTTTTCTAAGTTTACACATGAAATAAACAGTAACTGAACTAAACCAATATCCACTACCATATTTATTCTATGTGGCACGTCGTGAGAAAACCGGACATAATGCATGTGCATAAAGTGTCATCCCGGATTAGCCTGTGCAGTCCGCACAGGCTAATCTGGGATGGCACTTTCCGCTTTTATGGTATTGTCTGTTTCAAGGAAGTCTCTTCTAACCATAAATCCACTTTAGGCGGAAAGTGCCGTCCTGGATTAGCCTGTGCGGACTGCACAGGCTAATCCGGGATGACACTTTACGCACATGCATTAAGACCGGTTTTCTCACGAAATAATTATTTTTTGTGTCTCTTACGTTTTCAGACACTTTCAGAAAAGGACTTAAATTGAGATCTGTGTTTTCGGACAGGTACTAATTTGCATTTAACACCTATTATCATTTAATGTTTCCCAGGTAGCGACAGTTGTTTTCACGGGTTTCTAATTTCCTATTGTCTGTCAATTTAACCTTGTGAAGTGTTTGCTGAACCATTCATGCCAATCAGCAAGTTGTATAATGGCTTCAATATACAATAACGTGTCATAAATTAGCAAGATGTATAATGACTTAAAAAAAAAAAAAACGTGTCAAAAGTTAATGCTTCCAGGAATAAACGAGAACCATCATCGGAGACAAGTAATGAGTTCGTAGTTTAATTGCGAGTTTTATGACTATATTGCAGATAATATGTTTTCGGACAGATTTTTAATAAAACTTTTTTGTGACTCTAAATATTCGGACACTGACAAAATTTATTATTTTTAAGTCAGAAAACATAGCATAAATACCGTATATCATAGCCTCAGCCTTTATTTTTGTTTGGTCCAAATCACAACATGTTTTATTTCACAGCCAATAAGTATATAACTGACCATACAACGAGATTCGATTGAAACGTGTTCAGCCATTCAGAAAGCTAGGACTTAATTGTTTGACGAACATGCCTTGTAAAAATATTTGTATACGGTCAACAGTGTTTGTGGCAGTTTTACCTCAGTAGGAGAGCTTATACATCCCACAGCGTTAGAGCTGCAATGATTTCATCATGACTCGATTCAATTTCTATTTCAAACATCATTTGAATATTTCAATTAGATTCATGTTTCCATTTGACAGGCTTTTTTTTGCATTTTCAGAATCATGGTTGGTTTAGTATTAGTGTTTTATCCAGAAAGCAGAGGGGCATGGCGCAATATACTCAAAAAGGGCATTTTAGCGCGCTGTGTCCTTTTAAAAGGGCACATGTGTGTCAGTGTGTTGGCTATGGGTATCATATTTATATATACACATTTTATATTAAAAGAAAACATATAAAAGCATGTAGTCACACTCTTGTACCAAATACAAGTTTTGGCACACACAATATTCAATATTCACACAGATTAAACCAACGAGAGTAGTACGCGGATTGTTTTAATATAAACTTGATTGTCCGTAACGTACGGAGAAATTTAGGAAGCAAGTTCTGTGGATCACATACTAATTATATTCTGAATTATTATCGATCGATACTTTATATTAACAAACCTAAAGATTCGTAGCAATTATATAATTACCATACAGTTCTGTCTGTCCTCTGCACAAATTTTAATAAACTAATGGTATTTTTTGCCACTTTTACATTCTCCTTCTGAATTTGTGCCAACCTCCGTTTGCACGATGGCATTTTCCGTCTTTCACAAATATAAGCAACAAGTGAATCAAACAAACTTTTTCACAAATTATTGTCCGACGATTTAACACACAAGTACAAAAACAATATACAATAACATAATTTACTGTATGTCCAATTCACTGATCAGAACTGCTCTACCTATGTAAGGTTTTGATTAGGAAAGTTTGAAAGTTTCACACCTCAAGTCTCAGAAAGAGAACCCCACTACTGGTATTTGACCTGAAGTTAAGCTACTAAAGGTTTCGTCAATCAATTAAGTACATTTAAATAAAAACTAATATATCACCTAAATATATATTAGTTTCTACACATACGTACTATAAGTCCATTTTTCAGTAGTCAGTACTTGTAATTTTACATTTTTGCAGTGCTAAAAGTATTTGTTAATTGAAATAATGAATCGTATTAATTCAAAAAATCAATCCGTAACGAACACGGACAGTGAGAGGGGGAATGTTCAATTTATGTCCAATCTATGAGTTGACGTTATGTATCATCATGTTCATCGTATACGCATCACCAATTAGGCCTAAATGTCACCAATTTAGTCGGATTAAGAATCAGGTTCAAGAATCAAGCTGACAATCATTAGTACAGTAATCGCTTTAATCAAATCGCTTAGAAACATGTCGGCAATAAATCGAGCACAGTTATCGATTTAATCAATCGATTAGAAATGCATGTATGCAATAAATTGAGCGCAGTCAGAGTGACAATACCAGTATAAAGCGGGTGCCCTCTTCGCCGACATAGGGCCGATAAAAGTGGTCAAGAGGCAATTAAGATCGATATCGTTTAGGGCGAGTGGCGGCTTTTGCCTTTGAAAAGGGCAAAGTGGCGCTTCAAAAAAGGGGCATGACGCCGTGCCGCGCAAAAAGGGCCTGGATAAAACACTAAGTATGGAAAATCAAATTGGGGCCATTTAAAATCGAGTTATCGATGCATCAAAAGAATTGTTGCAGCTCTACATAGCGTCTCGTCAATTGAATAATAACAACCTGGGAAGAGCTTCTGAAGGGCCTGTTTTGCCTTCTTTGTTGTCGGAACATACATGAACTTGTGCAGCGAGTTGATTACGTGGGTACCGACCAACACGTAGCGCCCGAAGTTGCGACAGTCAACACAGCGAATAGTGATTGGTGGACAGTAGAGCTCATTCTCTGGAAGTTCCTGAAAAAACAAACGTTCAACCTAAATTTTGATCTGACACAATAAAAAGAAATATGATTTATATATACTTGTGTGATTTAACTCTTTGGGGTTTCAATGAATATTGTTATTGTTTTCATGTCATTATCAGAAAAGTATTGCCATTTATATGGGAAATATAGAAACATTTTAGGGACAAATCGTATCTTAAAGGGGCATTCACTACACAGGTTACTCTGAAAATTAAATAATTTAATTTAAATAAAAAAGCATTCATTGATTTTAAACTACAATAAAACCTTTAATACAAAATAAACCTTAAATAAAACAGCCACAGACTTTTAAACATCAAAGAATCTTGACTGGAATACCTACAATATCAAAGTATTTGACTGGAATACCTACAATATCAAAGTATTTGACTGAAATACCTACAACATAAAAGTAGTTGACTGAAATACTTATAACATCAAAGTGTTTGACTGAAATACCTACCACATTTAAGTATTTGACTGGAGTACCTACCACATCCAATTATTTGACTGGAATATCTACCACATCCAAGTATTTCACTGGAATATCTACCACATCAAAGTATCTGACTAGAATACCTACCACATCAAAGTATCTGACTAGAATACCTACATCATCAAAGTATTTGACTGAAATACATACCACATCCAAGTATTTGACTGGAATATCTACAACATCAAAGTATTTGACTGAAATACCTACAACATCAAGTATCTGACTAGAATATCTACAACATCAAAGTATCTGACTAGAATATCTACAACATCAAAGTATTTGACTGAAATACCTACCACATCCAAGTATTTGACTGGAGTACCTACCACATCTAAGTACTTAACTGGAATATCTACCACATCAAAGTATCTGACTAGAATACCTACAGCATCAAAGTATTTAACTGGAATACCGACATCAAAGAATTTGACTGGATTACCTACCACATCAAAGTATTTGATCGGAATATCTACCACATTAAAACATTTGACTGAAATACTACCATATCAGTATCTGCCTGATATACCTACCACATCGAAGTATTTGACAGGAATGCTGAAGTTTGGGTTCTTTTTGCAGTTCAGTATCACTGCAGATTGCAGCACGTGGCCTGCACATTCCACGTCGATACGCGGCTTGTCCACTGACGTCAGCTGAACACGCTTTAGATCTCGAACTCCCCAGAACAGAACCTATGAACAAAATTTGCAAATGTTTTTCTTCTTCAATACTCCTCAATACTAGTATCAGAATGAAATGAATGTTATTCTATTACAAATATGCTTCCTTAGATTTAACTTACTCAAAACATGTTTATGGTATTTAGAGAAATTACTAATAAAGGAAAATTATTTGTGGCTGGCAATATTTTTTAGTGCCTTTAACTCTTCGGGCCATGGATTCAGTGCCTTTAACTCTTTAAGCCGTGAATTCAGTGCCTATTACTCTTCAGGCCATGGATTATGTGCCTTCAACTTTTGATTTCAAGCCATGGATTCAATGCCTGTAACTTTTCAGGCCACAGATTCAGTGCCTTCGACTCTTCAGGACACGGATTCAGTGCCTATAACTCTTCAGGTCACGGATTCAGTGCCTTTAACTTTTCAAGCCAGGGATTCAGTGCCTTTAATTCTTCAGGCCACGGGTTCAGTGCCTTTAAATCTTCAGGCCACGGATTCAGTGCCTTTAACTTTTCAGGTCACAGATTCAGTGCCTTTAACTCTTCAGGCCAGGGATTCAGTGCCTTTAACTCTTCAGGCCAGGGATTCAGTGCCTTTAACTCTTCAGGTCATGGATTCAGTGCCTTTAACTTTTCAGGCCATGAATTCAGAGCCTTAAATGCTTCAGGCCACAGATTCCGTGCCTTTAACTCTTCAGGCCACGGATTCAGTGCCTTTAACTCTTCAGGCCACGGAAACAGAGCCTTTAACCCTTCAGGCCACAGGTTCAGTGCCTTTAACACTTCAGGCCACGGATTCTGGGCCTTCAACTTTTGAAGCCATGGATTTAGTGCCTTTAACATTTCAAGCCATGGATTCAATGCCTTTAACTTTTCAGGCCACAGATTCAGTGCCTTCGACTTTTCAGGACATGGATTCAGTGCCTTTAACTCTTCAGGCCATGGATTCAGTGCCTTTAACTTTTCAGGCCATTAATTCAGTGCCTTTAATGCTTCAGGCCACAGATTCCGTGCCTTTAACTCTTCAGGCCATGGATTCAGTGCCTTTAACCCTTCAGGCCACGGGTTCAGTGCCTTTAACTCTTCAGGCCACGGATTCGGTACCTTTAACTTTTCAGGCCACGGGTTCAGTGCCTTTAACTCATAAGGCCACGGATTCAGTGCCTTTAACACTTCAGGCCAAGGATTCAGTGCCTTTAACTCTTCAGGCCAAGATTTCAGTGCCTTTAAGTCTTCGAGCCATGGATTCAGTGCCTTTAACTCTTTAGGCAACATATTCAGTGCCTTTAACTCTTTAGGCCATGGATTCAGTGCCTTTAACTTTTTGGCCACAGATAGTGTCTGTAACCTATCAGACCACTGTTCTTACCTCAATCCTGTGCTTGCTCAAGATGGGTCGGATGCCCTTTGGTACTGGCATTATTGGTCCCCGGTCCGGACGCTCCATCATATCCGATGGCAACTGCAGGGGAGGCAAATCTTGACCGATGTCGGCAAAACCAGCGAGCTGAAATGACATGAACACATGAGATGTGCCAAATTATCTATAGACAAAATGTACAGTTATTAATTATGAAATAAGAAATCCTAGCTAAAATAAGTTCTGAATCTTACTTTATTTTTTTACTGTTCATCAACAAAGATGATGTCACATATGGAGTACGTTTAGAGTCTTTAATGCCTGATTCAGCATCATACTTAAAGAAATGATGCTTGTAAGACTGAGCATCATGCTAAATGAACAAGCATGATGCTCATTAGATCAAGCGTGATGATCTTTAGATCAAGTATGATGATCTTAAGATCATGCGTGAAGCTCGTTCAGTGATCATTAGTCCAGGTCAGCCAATAAAGACCCTATTCGTATGGCCTACTATTGAGCATCTAGCTCGAGCGTCATGCTCCAGTGAATTAGACATCCATGATGAAATAGACTATGTTGCACTCTTTGTGATTCACTTACAAGGTGAATATAAATGATTTTTCATATTGAATCTTTTTTTTTTACATACTAAATAGGTAAAATAATACACAAGAGCTGTCAGAGGACAGCACGCTCGACTATCCGAAGTATTTCAGTTGGTACATATTTTGGATAGTGGAAGGGGCATACATTTGTGCAAATACAAAACTTTTAGGTGAAGCCTTGTATAGTTTACAAATGTTTGGAACAAAAACTGTAACCACAAAGTCTATGTAAAAAGGGGCTAACTCTGTCAAAATACAAAACAGAGTGATGGGTCATGTTGCCCCTGATACTAGAGTTAATGACAAAGGTTAGTTCCAAGTTTCAAGTGAATAACTTATGTAGTTTTGAAGTTACAAAACTTTTGAATATACACTTTAACAAGAAAATCTATGTGAAAAAGAGGCATAACTCTGTCAAAATACAAAACAGAGTTATGGGTAATATTGCCTCTGATACTAGAGTTGATGACAAAGGTTCGTTCCAAGTTTCAAGTGAATAACTTATGTAGTTTTGAAGTTACAGAACTTTTGAATATAAACTTTAACCAGAAATTCTATGTGAAAAAGGGGCATAACTCTGTCAAAATACAAAGTTATGGGGAATGTTCACCCTGATACTGGAGTTGATTACAAAGGTATGTTCAAAGTTTCAAGTGAATAGCTTTTGTAGTATTGAAGTTATAAAACTTTTGAATATAAACTTTTACGGAAAATCTAGGTGAAAAAGGGCAATAGCTCTGTAAAAATACAAAACAGAGTTATAGGGAATGTTGCCCTTGATACTGGAGTTGATGACAAAGGTAAGTTCCAAGTTTAAAGCCAGAAAATCAAAGTGAGAAATGGGCATAACTCTGTCAAAATACAAAACAGAGTTATGGGGAATGTTGCTCCTGACACTGGAGTTGATGACAAAGGTATATTCCAAGTTTCTAGTGAATAGATGTCGTTTTGAAGTTACAAGACTTTTAAATACAACCTTTAACCAAATTCAGATGGGGACGCGGACGCCGGGGGTAGTAGGAAAGCTCACCTATTCTTCGAATAGTCAAGCTAAAAATTAGATAGCTCGAAAAGTGAACAATTGCTATTATTTGACTGTTATCAATCACTAAGCTAAATATACTTAATTGGGATTTTCTATTAGACAGTGTAAAATTATTTCAGGAATAAATAACTTGCTTTATACACATTGTATTTTTGAAAAAGATTCTTTTGAACTTTGCTTCCATTATAAGTTATATATATTAACTTCAGAGTTTTGTATTCATAACTTCCATTCGTTTTGTAAGATCATAATATTATATATACGAGGCATGTCATGGGAAAACCGGGCTTAATGCAAGTGCGTTAAGTGTCATCCCGGATCTGCACAGGCTGATCCGGGATGGCACTTTCCACTTTTATGCTATTTTCTGTTTCATAGAAGTCTCTTCTAATCATAAATCCACTGTAGACGGAAAGTGCCATCGCGGATCAGCCTGTGCATACTGCACAGACTGATCCGCGGTAACACTTTATGCCCTTGCATTAAGCCTGGTTTTCCCACGACATACCTCATACAATCTTTCAAGTTTCGATCTTTGTTGTAAATACAACAGAACAAAAAGCAAACAACTTCTATTGGTAATACAGAAAAGAAAAATACATAACTATGTGCAACTGTGTGCAAGATAAATAACTAACAAAAGGTGCCTAGTCTGTAACTTGCATTGCCGCAGAATGCCATCGGTTTCTAAATAACGTCACAATGTGTATATTAGATTCATAAGCCAACAAGTGCCACCGTCACAAAGATACGCCTGTCAAAGGAGCATTTTTAGGAGTAACGATTCAACAACTGAAGAGAGAAAATCCATCCATGCTGGACAAAGATATGCTTCGGACAAAGTGTTAGGAATTGATTTCTTATATTTGACCTTGAATTGTAACCTTGACCTTGCAGGCAACACTCTGTCTCACCATGCTAATCACTTCTGCCAAGTTATTTGAAAAATCCAGCCGTGCTTGACAAAGATATGCTCCGGACTAAGTGGTTAGGATTGATTTCTTATATTTGACATTTGACCTTGAATTGTGACCTTGACCTTGGGCCTAGTTCTGACGCGCGATACTCCGCCTCACCATGCTTTTCACTTCTGCCAAGTTATTTGAAAATCTATCCATACTTGACGAAGATATGCTCCGAACAAAGTGGTAAAGATTGATTTCTTACATTTGACATTTAATTGTGACCTTACCTTGGACATAAGGACCTGGTTCTTGTGCGCAACACTTCGTCTTACCAAGATTATCACTTCTGCCAAAACATTTGAAAATCCATCTATGCTTGACAAAGATATGCTCCGGACAAAGTGGTAAGGTTTGATTTCTTATATTTGACATTTGACCTTGAATTTTGACTTCAACCTTGGACCTAGGGATCTGGTAATTGCGCGTGACACTCTGTTACACCATGTTTATCACTTCTGCCAAGTTATTTGAAAATCCATCCATGCTGGACAAAGTTATGTTCTGGACAAAGTGTTAAGGACTGAATTCCTATGTTTGACCTTTGACCTTAAATGTTGACCTTAACCTTGAATCTAGGGACCTGGTAATTGCGCGTGACACTCCGTTACACCATGTTTATCACTTCTGCCAAGTTATTTGAAAATCCATCCATGCTGGACAAAGTTATGTTCTGGACAAAGTGTTAAGGACTGAATTCCTATCTTTGACCTTTGACCTTGAATTTTGACCTTAACCTTGGACCTAGGGACCTGGTAATTGTGCGTGACACTCTGTTACACCATGTTTGTCACTTCTGCCAGGTTATTTGAAAATCCATCCATGCTGGACAAAGTTATACTCCGGACAAAAGTGTTCAGAATTGATTTCCTATTTTTGACCTTTGACCTTGAATTGTGACCTTGGACCTAGGGACCTGGTTCTTGGGCGTGACACTCCATCTTATCATGCTCATCAATCTGCTAAGTTATTTGAAAATCCATCCATGGTTGACAAAGATATGCTCCGGAGAAAGTGGCAAGGATTGATTTCTTATATTTGACCTCTGACCTTGAAAGCTGACCTTGACCTTGGACCTAGGGACCTGGTTCTTGGGAACGACACTCCGTTTCACCATGATTATCACTTCTGCCAAGTTATTTGAAAATCCATCCATGCTGAACAAAGTTACGCTCCTGACAAAGTTTTCAGGATTGATTTCCTATTTTCCTATATTTGACCTTTGACCTTGAATTTTGACTTTGACCTTGGACCTAGGGACCTGGTTCTTGCGCGCGAAAATCTGTCTCATCACGCTTATCACTTCTGCCAAGTTATTTGAAAATCCATCCATGCTGGACAAAGTTATGCTCCAAACAAAGATCTCCCACCGCCCGCACGCCTGCTTGGGCGTTCCCATAATATGACCCATTTTTCAAACAGGTCTATAAGAAGCACAAACAGGAGCTGATTTACTGAAGAGCACATTTTCATTTTTTTCAATAAATATTTCTTAAAATTGTTTGTGTGTAAAAGTATATCGTTTCTACATACATTAATAATTATCGCAGTAATCTGTGAAGTAATATTTAGAGCAATCCAGTATTAGCAATGTAAACTCACTTATATCAAGAGTGCCATTGTCAAATGGATACACCCGTCAAAGAAGCTTTTGGGGGTTAAGATTCAATGACTAAAGAGAGACAATTAAAAAACTAATAAGCTTGAGTCTTGGTAATTGTGCATCTAATTCATCTCCAAAGCCTCTCTCTGTGTGGTGAGTTGAGGTATCAAAACTATTCTTAAATCTATAATCAAAATGCCAAATAAACTAGAAACGTGGAAATTCCCTGAAAACCAAATTTTTGTAATGAAATGCATTAAAGTCAGCACAAAAATAATTTTTTAGAAATGGTGACCTTGACCTTGACCCCACCCAACCGATATGCAATCCCAAGTGAGGTCTAGATATAAGGTAGCTACATATAAAGTTTCATTAAAATATCTCAATGTCTTTTCAAGCTATTCAGCGGAAACTTGTTTGTCTATTTTTCGTAATGGTGACCTTGACCTCATCCACCCCATATGCAATCCCAAGCGAAGTCTAGATATAAGATATCTATGTAATGTTTCATTAAAATATCTCAATGTGTTCTCAAGCTATTGAGCGGCAACCGTTTTTTATTTTTAGTAACAGTGACCTTGACCCCACTGACCCTATATGCAATCCCAAGCGAGGTTTCAATATAAGGTATTTATGTATGAAGTTTCGTTAAAAAATGTCCATGTGTTCTAAAGTTATTGAGAGGAAACCGTTTTTCTATTATTAGTTATGGTGACCTTGACCCCACCCACCCCATATGCAATTCCAAGCGAGGTCTTGATATAAGGTATCTATGTATGAAGTTTCATTGAAATATCTCAAATCATGCTCACTGTTTTTCTACTTTTAGGAACAGTGACCTTGATCCCCACCCACCCCATATGCAATCCCAAGCGAGGTCTCGATATAATGTATCTATGTATTAAGTTTAATTAAAATACCTTAATGCATTCTAAAGTTATTGAGCGGAAACAGTTGTTATATTTTTAGTAACCGTGACCTTGACCGTGACCCCATCCACCCCATATGCAATCCCAAGCGAGGTCTCAATACAAGGTATCTATGTATTAAGTTTCTTTAAAATATCTCAATGCATGCTGACTGTTTTTCTACTTTTAGTAACAGTGACCTTGACCCCCACCCACCCCATATGCAATCCCAAGCGAGGTCTCAGTATAATGTATCAGTGTATTAAATTTAATTAAAATATCTCAATGCGTTCCAAAGTTATTCAGCAGAAACCGTTTTTATATTTTTAGTAACAGTGACCTTGAGCTTGACCCCACCCACCCCATATGCAGTCCAAAGCAAGGTCTTGCAATAAGGTACCTATGAATGAAGTTTCATTATAATAGCTCAATTCGTTCTCAAGGTAGAGAGCGAAACAAAAAGTTGATGCTGCCACTATGCCTATTTACCTTGAATTGTGACCTTGACCTAGGGACCTGGTTCTTGTGCGCTACACCTCACCATGCTTGTCACTGCTGCCAAGTTATTTGAAAATCCATCCATGCTGCATGAAGATATGCTCTGGATTAAGTGTTAACGATTTATTTCAATATTTGACCTTTGACCTTTAATTGCGACCATGACCTTGGATATAGGAGCTTGGTTCTTGTGCACAACACTCCGCCTAACTATGCATGTCACTTCTGCCAAGTAATTTGAAAATCCATCCATACTGGACAAAGATATGCTCTGGACAAAGTGTTTAGGATTAATTTCTTAAATTTGACCTTTGACCTTGAATTGTGACCTTGACCTTGGACCTAGGGACTGGTTCTTGCGTGTGACACTCTGTCTCAACATGCTCATCACTTCTGCCAAGTTATTTGAAAATCCATCCATGCTTGACAAAGATATGCTCTGGATCTCCCACCGCCCGCCCGCCCACTTGAGTGTTCCCATAATACGGCAGTTTTTCAAATGGGCGTATAATAATGTAGTAAAATTTGTATCCAGTTCTAGTAAGAAATAGAAAGATCCAGCTCCAGCAGTGTACAGAGTGATCTAGTTCTTGTCATGTGAAGAGAGTTCCAGTTTAGTAATTAAATGTGTGACCTAATCTAGTAATGTATAGAGTTTATAGTAATGGAATGAGGGATCTAGGTCGAAAGATCTATAGAAAGTTCAAGTCTTTGTAATTTAGTTCCAGCTATGTAAAGACAGTTCCAGTTTTTTGTAATGCTACCTGGGATCAAGTTTCAGTAATTATGTAATTCAGTTCTTGAAAGGATCCAGTTCTAGTAATGTATTATGGGTTTCAGTTCTTGGGTTTAAATTATCTACTGAATGCCATCAAATGGTCACTTTTTTTAACAAGAAGATGGACATCAGTTTTAAAACCAAAATACTACTTCTGTTTCCACTGCATATAGACTAAAGCATTTTATAATGAAATCTGAAAATAATTATGAACATATGTTGGAAGTATTTGTATACCTAACTTTTGCCCGTAGTTTATATACAGGATTTTTTTAAACAAGATTTTAAGTAAATGTTTGTACCTGATTTATACTGATAATGTTTAAACAAGAGGGTCATGATGGCCCTATTTCGCTCACCTGAGTATATTATGGCTTGGTTTTGGACAAAAAGAGCTAAAGCAGATGAGCTAAAAACAAAATTTGTTCTTATACATTTTCCACCTTCTTTAATAATGCTTTCAAAACGATGAAGACTATGTTCTAAACACTGTGCTAAGAAGTGCAGAAAAAATAATCACATCTACAGAAGATTTGGCGATTACAATACCCGAACAGATTTTCTGGCATACGGTGGGGTTCGATTGGCAGTGGATAGCTCCAGTTCATCAAATGGAATCTATGGTTACAATAGCAACAACAACAATATTGTTCCTATGGTAGCTCAACAACAATGCATTAACAGTCATATAAACGAAGACAACTCAAAACACAAACTAACAGATGCTTATGATCAGTTTCGTGTATCAATAGTTGAACAATTCTATTAATTTCAATAAAAAATGCCATGAAGTTGTCTGAAAATTTATAATACAAGTTTTACAGAAACAGCATACAAGCCAGCATTCAATAATTCTGGCAACTTTGCTTCTATTACGATCAATAAAGTGCAAAAAACATATCCAATGAATTTATTATACTAGCATACCTGTAAAAGTTCAAACGCTGCAAGCAATTCACCCGCCCGGTCCGTGCCCCTATAGATATCCCACCATTCTAAGATGGGCGGGAATTTTGGTGCCTCGTATTTCTCGTTGCACAGTTTAACGACCGGTTTGCATAGCGCTCGTCCTATAAACTCAGCCTTGCCCTGGGGAATAAATCAAGAAAGGATAATTCTCTGTATTCATAAACAATCAACGTACCACAACATAGCTGCTCACCAAAGTTATATATAATTCTAACACAGCACGTGGCAAGTTTTCCATAGATAATGAAGGAAATCAACCATATGTTATTCTGCAACAAATCATGGGTGGAGCCTAATGTTTTGAAAATAGTTCCGGAAATTCGAAGAAATTGTTCTGTAAAATGCACGTGCTTAAACGCGCGATAGCAAAATTGTGACATACAAATCATTTCTGCATTATGTAGTGCAATAAAACCACATTTGTAAGTACATATTTTATATTTAAGTTCACAAAAATATGTTTGCATTTTGCTAATACCCCTTTAATTTGCGCTTGTAAGCATAACATTTTCACTGTATTTATCAACGTCATTCGCTCAATGTTTATCAATAAAGCTGACGTCATTTTGAATTGTTATTTATTGACGACACAGAAACGCTTTGAGTGAATGTACTTTGAGGAAAATGGGCGGAGTATAGATTAATATAGTTCTTATTCATAACCTTTACAAATACAGACGAATTTTATATATGATCATGTTGTAATCGAAACAATTGACGGGTACGCATTGGTTATTGCGGTAATAATCAATGGTTTGTCGTTCCGATGCTTGTTATCAAACCACTCGGGCTATCGCCCTCGTGGTTTAATATCTACGCATCGGAACTGCAAACCGTTGGTTAATACGCCAATAACCAACGCTTACCGGTCAATTATTTCTTAAGCATAATGAAAGTAAAAAAATCTGACAAAAATACAGCTATCACAAGAAATACTTGACAGAAAAACAGTATTGTTTGCACTCGTATCAATGTAATATTTTTTTCAATAACAATGTTTGGTACAGTATGGACTTGATAAAGTTGTTGTTTACAAAGGATTTAAAATGACATGGGTCCTGGAAATAAAACTGATGATGCAATACATATATATGAGGCGTGTCGTGGGAAAACCGGTTAAATGCATGTGCGCACAGGCTGATCTGGGACAGCACTTTCTGCATGCAGTGAATTTAAGTTTAGAAGAGACTTCCTTGACACTGAAAATACCATAAAAGCAGAAAGTGTCAACCCAGATTAGCCTGTGCAGACTGCACAGGCTTATCCAGGATGACACTTTACGCATATGCATTTAGCCCGATTTCCCAGGACACGCCTCGTTTGTTGTGAGAATCACTCATTTGGTGCATTAGGTATACAATGCAGAATATATGATACATGTATATTCAATGTTATATAAGACAGTTGCATGAGAAAGGTATAATAAAGTACTCAAAAGTCCCTTAAGTTTATGTTATTTTGATGTGTTCTTAGTTTAAAAAAAAATAGTTCTGAACTTAAAGATTTGAATTTTTATGAAACTAAAAAAATAAAAAATGCAAATTTGATTTATTTAGAAACCAAAAAAATAAAACATCCAGCAAAAGGTATTGAAAATATAACTAAATAAGTATAACATTATGTTTTAGTATACATAAATGTTTCTGATGGATTGATGACAAAAGATATAAAAACTTAATGCAAATTTTGCAACAGAATGTAAACAGAAAATCTGTATTTTTTTATTTTTTTTGTCACAGCAAGCAAGATTATAAGGGCCTTTCAGAAAAGTACAAACTGACCAACCAGTCCCTACCCAGAGTTGTCTATCAATGACCTTGACCTTCGGCTCTGTCTACATCTAAAATGTCAGGAAACCCTTCACCTTTGAATATTTTCCATGCCAAGAATCTTGGTACACAATTTACTGATCCATAAACTACATAATTATTATATTAGATGATCTAGTTAATTCTTGATGATTGTTTGAAAATAAACATTCAGTTCTTCTTACTAATTTCAAATAAGCAATTGTTCTGAACTGGATTATTTTTCAGGTAAGGCTTGCAGGGGTGGCTAAATCTCATATTGCCATGCTTGTCTGTTTTTACTAATGATATTTGCTACTTGTCCCATAAAGCAATTTCATATCAAATTTTGGAAATTTTTTATTGTCCATACATGCTCTGGGACAAGCTGGCCAATACAGACATAAATTACGTAAATGTCCTTTTTGACGCGCAGGGCGTGTGTCATTTTAGGACCCCTGAGGGTTTAAATGGAGCCATGTTTCGTTAATTCTGCCATTATCCAGAAATCAAGTTTTCATGTATGCGCACTTTCCAGTGAAGTAACACACATTGGTACAGTATAAATACGGCCGATGGGCTTTGTCCGCATGAGAAAATTCACGATGGTACTGTCTAAATTAATATCGTCGATTGACACCATGAGCTCACTCGCACGACGTAATGCACAATAATATATGGTTGTGTGTAACCCGTATAGTGGGGCATAGGTTTATTTATATACAGGCAATTCCGGATAGGTAAATATGGCAGTCTATTTAATCGTTTCTATCGAAATTAAATGTAGGTTTTCGTTAATGTTCTAAAAAATAGATCGACAAAAAATATTTTGGAACCAAAAAATACCCCATGCGCGTCTATTAGGGTATGGTCGTCAATAAGGACATTTACGGTATGTTGTTTCACAATCCCCGACGTGTAACTCGAGACAACTTTCCAGACATGGACAGAGCTTAAACGACACTGTCATGATGGACAACTCTATAGAGACTGATTATAAATGGAAAACTATCATGTGAGGTGGAAACTTACCCAAGAACCTTATAAAAACATACCGGGTATTAAGTAAAATCTTATAAGATTTTACTTACTATGAGGCGCATCGTGGGAAAACCGGCCTTAATGCATGTGCGTAAAGTGTCGTCCCGGATTAGCCTCTGCAGTCCGCACAGGCTAATCCAGGACCTCACTTTCCGCCTACAGTGGATTTATGTTTAGAAGAGACTTCCTTGAAACAGAAAATACCATTAAAGCGGAAAGTGCCGTCCTGGATTAGCCTGTGCGGACTGCACAGGCTAATCCGGGACGACACTTGAAGCACATGCATTAAGACCGGTTTTCCCACGACGCGTCTCATATGTAGTTTTTCTTTAGTATGTTTTAACTTAATTAAAATATAACCTACAGTTTGATTACTTGTGCGCATGTACATCATTGGAACATGTCAATAGTAGATATCCATTAAATTTTATGGTAATGCTTAAATGACTACAGACTCTGAGAAGGCAAGGTTCCAAATAGCCAATCAAAAGCCAAAATTGTCTGTTAAGAACATGCTTTAAATTTATGATGTGTTTCACTTAATGGGTGCAGTCCAAGTATTTCATTGACTGAAAATGTAGGTTGCATTCTAAGATGTCACAACCAAAATAGAAACTCGATTTTGTGAAGTTCGGACGTTCATATTGGGTACTTACACAAACAAACAATTATATCTTTAACAGAAAACAATCCGTATGCTGTGCGTGCAAAATGTACACATCTACAAACAAAAGTAATCTATAAAACTTTGAATACACAGAATCGCCTAATAAAAACAATGTGACACAATTACCGTCTGGGTTGATTTTAAAGAAACGTTTACAGAGAAAGAAGAAAGAAAGTACCTAAATTGACAAAACAAATTCACACTTGATGATGAAATAATTCACCTATCAATATTTTTCACCCGGGGGGGGGGGGGGGAGTTGCGGGCATATACGGGACTTTAGACTGAAAGTGATTACCGACAGACAGGACTTTGACATTCCGAATGACTTCGGGTCCCGTTAAATAGACTTTGGTTGGAATTTATATTCTGGTATAAATTTTGGGTCATTTCAGAATTAGAATTAAAACATGAAATAATTCGAATTCCCCTGGGTCAGCCCACCACTACCCCCTTGGGGAAAATATTGATAGATGCATAATATCATACAGACATAATTGTGATAGTTATTAAAAGATTTAATTTCGCACATACATGACTCTGTTGTTTAAAGTTTTAACAACCAATTAAACTTATAAACAACATTCAAAAAGTGATTCCATGCATTCAATTCCTATGACAATTTGCTTCTGCTACTGTTTGGTTTAAATTGGTTTCAGAACAAAATGAAACCACAAATATTTCTTTTTGCAAATACTCATATACTTAAATATTTTTACCACAATGCAAACAACACTTATGGAAATTGCTGTTTATTGTCAGCAGTTTTGACAATTAAAGATGTCATTTTAATTTGTACATTTATGTCTGATTTTAAATTACGAAGTACTCATATATATATACATAAAACAATCCCCAAACTCACTTTGAAGTAAGCAATAAACAACATTAAATAATTTTTCAACATTGATCAGCATCATTGCAAGCTATATTATTATAATGTATAATAATATTATATAATATACTATTTATTATATTATATTAAGTTTTAAACTTAGGTTATTAAAACCTACACATGTTCATGTCAGGTGTCTCTCATTTGCCATTTCACATTTTTTTTATGACATTTATCACCAAATAAAGGAAAACTCACCACTTTATCTTGATCAAAAACCTCGACAATAATGGTGGGAGGATTGACTGCGATTTCTTGGACCAGACCATACATGGCGAGCTCGTTTATTATGAGCATCTCGTCCCATGTTGGCGACAGTGTTTCCTCGATAACTTGGGTTGAAACTGACTGGTCCATGAACGCTATGCGCGCGTAGGGGTCTGACAGACCTGATGCGTCGGAACCGATCAGGCTCCTTGCCTGGTACATGTGACCTCGTAATTGGAACGTCTGCTTTTCTGGAAATAAACCAAGTATTATCGAGAATATAAGTAAGTAGTCTGCATCCCTACCAAATCTTGTTAACTCAAACAAAGTTTACATGCACAACCCTTATAAAGCTCTTGTCGGCAACCATAACACATCTCCCCTATTCAACTGTTAAAACATTCCCATGTGCAACATTAATTCTAACATGGTACTTGCTCATTTTTCCATAGACAAAGAACAAAATTATCGTTGTTGAACTACCCAATTAACAATGCAAAAAGAATTCCTGATTCTGAGCAGAGCATAGTAAAAAGTAGTTCCAATTACAATTGCAAAAATATATGTCAAATCATGTTCGAATCGAAAAATAATTTTCGCATTATCGTTGTTTATCGGCCAATAAACAACCCTTTGTCATTCTGATGCCTGGCTATTAAACAACTCGGGCTAACTAACTCGTGTTTTAATTTCTACGCATCAGAACTTTAAATCGTTGTATATTGGCCGATAAACAACGAGAAATCGAAAATTATTTCTTAAAAGAAACACTGGTGCAGCCGTTGTCATGCCCACCTGCATACAGGATGAAGGTTGGTGGCACACACTGGGGCCTGGTGGACTGTTTGAGGGCCCGGGAGTCCTGGTAGCCATTGGGGAGTCCTGACAGGAAGTCCTTCTTGTGCTTACTAAGGCCCAGCCAGAGATACACCTGCAGCTTGGCCTGTATCGACCAGCCTGCCTGGCTGGATGCCTTCTTTCCTGGCAGCTGCAACAGGAAGGGTACTGTATAGTCAGAGTCTGTATTCACTCCTTAGTATAAACTGAAGATATTTTTATAAACCCTAAAATTCCTAAAATACAATATAACCAGGGTCCTTTCTTACAAAGCTCCTTTGTAAAAAAATTTATATGAGGCGCATCGTGGGAAAACCGGACTTAATGCATGTGCGTAAAGTGTCGTCCCGGATTATCTTGTGCAGTCCGCACAGGCTTATCCAGGACTGCAATTTCCTTCTACAGTGGATTTATGTTTAGAAGAGACTTCCTTGAAACAGAAAATACCATAAAAGCGGAAAATGTCATCCCGGATTAGCCTGAGCAGACTGCACAGGCTAAACCAGGATGATACTTTACGCACAAGCATTAAGTCCGGTTTTCCCATGATGCGCCTCATATAAGTTTTTAAATCCACAAAACTTTAGAAGTGTTTAGCAGTTTTTACCTATTCATCTTATCGCCGACTCATGTAAAGATTATTTGTTGAGTATTGTGTTTAGTAACGAATGTTTATTACTCATTTTATTATTTACATATCATTATAACAATAAAGAACAGTTTAGCGGTTATTACGCAGTAGCGGTAGATATTTACAGAGCATTCTGGATATAGTCGATGTATCACGATTGAGGTCCGAGACACTAATCATATCAGAAACTACAAATAGGCAGAATTTTCAATGCAATCATATCAGAAACTACAATAGGCAGAATTTTCAATGCGGAAAGTCGAAGCGGCAATAGCCTAGTGGTTAGCATGTCGGATTCACATTCTGAAGGACCCGGGTTTAATTCCTGGCAGTGGCTGAGAATATTTCTATATACCTTTTTGACAATTTTGCTACTCCAGATGCTTAATCAATTGAAAGGGAATACATTTTAAGACATTTCCAAAAGAAACAAACAATATTTTGATAGTAACTCCTTTTAATGAACTTAAAACACTTGTTAATACGCTTGAAAAGCTTGTAGCACAGTCTTTGCATTGATATAATGTTAAATAAATTTAATATTCAGCATCTTGTTTGTTTTTAAGGATAATATTAAGTTTCGTTCAACCACACAGCTTTTGATCTTCGACAGCATAATTATCTGTCTTCTACAGAGAGTGTCCGGTTATGAAACTCATAATGGTCGTTTTACACTATATACATGTATAGCCAGATGACGTGTGTTAGTAATGAATATTTCATTTTGGAATGTCAAGTAGGAATGCCATTAAATTAATAAATGCGTGTAGCCCAAAGAAAGAGCATGCAATTGCAAATCGGACAAAGAAGTTGTCTCATAAGGTTTCTTGCCCGACATGGTTTTTTTTATTTTGATTTGATTTTTTTTTAAAGGCTTTATAAATGCCTTTTACTCGTACAGAGTTTTAAGCTGAAAGTGACTTTATCAAGTTTTTACACCTGATGTTGTTTTCATTAGTGGCGTACGTTTTACAATGGAGCTAAATTCATCAGCTACACATTTGATGCAATAAATATATTGAATTGAAACAATTTAAAACGGCATAATTGAGAGAAAAAAATAACCTAATAAAACAGTGACAATATTTTTATTTCAAAGTTTGATTGACATGTTTACAAGGCAATATTGTATATAAACTTACCATTTTGGATAATATTAATTGCTTAGCAATGTTCAAGTTATATTTATAATAGTGAATAAATGTTCTTGTAAATACGTAAATGAATATTTTCGTTTAAACATTTACAACCAGTGCATTTAAAGTGACGTATATCATCCCTATCTAATTGCCCCGACTGTCCATGATGTGCCCAGTGTTAAGAAATAGCCAAAAACTGCAGTGCCTTCAGCGCTTTGGTCCTTAGGAGCTCTGTACATACCAGCCAGGTAATTGTTTGCATAATTTTCAAGTAACTTTCCTGAAAATCTAGGCTTCGGGCTAATGGGTTAAAGTAAAGACTGGAAATCTTACATAGAAGACAACTTTAGTGAATCGAAAACAACAATGATACGACACCATTACGCACCTTGAGCAGCAGAGTTTTAACCTTCCCACAATCCTTGCCGCACTCCTCGTCCACGATGGAGTAGATGAGGTCACGGGCTTGCAGACGCTGGTACGCCACGCGCTTGTTACCGCTGATCAGCCAAATAAACACGTCTGGCAACGCATGTTGGGGCTAGGCAGAAAAAATGGGGAGGGGGAAAAATGAAATAATGTTTAATTCTATCGACATTTCCACAAATGTCAGCCATATGCAAACTAATCTGCAATTTTACACAATCATTGCATTAGGACATCACAGTTAACTTATTTTACGCATAACAGCACATGGTACAGCTTGTGATGTGTATGTGATGTTAGATTAATGGAAATTAATCCAAAACAATAGCCAGGGCTGGTATTTGTAAAGAATCTTAGTCGAAAATTAAGAAAAATCTTAAAATTCTCAAATTTAATTATTGGATTTTCTGACAAAATAATACATTTCTGGAAGATTTTGACACATAATTTGCAAATATAATTAAAAGTGTACTAATATCTAGCAGCAGTCATGCAAATGTTCCAAAGCATAGTGTTTTCAACACACAAATTCTAATTTTGACTTATGTTCAACTTAAGTTAAGAATGGCTTAAGAATCTTTATAAATATGGACCCAGGGAGGATTTTAAACTGTGGCAAAGCCTGGAAAGGTCTATCAAAGGTTTTACTTCCATAAAATTCTGAAAGTCTATTTCCTCAAACAGGCACTGGGTATTATTCAGAAAGGTGTCAAAAATGTTTTTATGCAAGACATTTATGGAAATACTTTCCCCAAAAATGAGTACACTCTTTTTTAATCTTTCAAAAATTAGATTACAAATATAATCACAATTGAACCGAATTAAATAAATGCATAAAAAAAACAAACCCACTCACACAATTTGAGCACAATTTTGTTACTTGGGTAAAACCAAGAATACAACTAAACCAAAAGCCATGTAACATAAATATATTTTAAAGATTATCTTAAAATATTTTTATTTACAGACACAATATATCTGAAACCACATATAAATGTGTGATCCCTTTTAGCGTTAAGTAAACAATAGTAAATAATACAACTCTAAATTGATCAACAATGAACATTTTCATAGACACATGGAAAAAATGTTCAAGAAACTTTTTAGGTCAATGATAAGATGTTTCTGAAACATGGCCCCAGGGCTGGTATTTATAAAGAATCCTAGTCGAAAATTAATAAAAATCTTAAAATTCTCAAATTTAATTATTGGATTTCTGACAAAGTAATGCATTTCTGGAAGATTTTGACACATAATTTGCAATATAATTCAAAGTGTATTAATATCTAGCATTAGTCATGCAAATGTTCCAAAGCATAGTGTTTTAAATACATATTCTAATTTTGACTTGTGTTCAACTTAAGTTGAGAATGGCTTAAGAATTTTTATAAATATGGGCCCAGTACTCTTCAATCTTTTAATGTTATGTACCAAATAAGACAAGTCCACTGACCTCTATAATGAGCCTTCGTATCTTCTGCAGGTACTGTGTGGCAATCCGCAGTTTGTCCTTCATGTTGCTTTTGGTGGTCGTGGCCTTCATCGTCCGCGACAACGTCGACAACTGATCCTGTTTGAGAATATCAATAAAAATAATATTTTGTACAACTTAATTTAAGTTTGAGGAAAATACTTTTTGCGGAATAAGATTAAGAAAATGTTACAGTAAAACTTGCAGATATGGTATAAAACTGCCAAAAGTGTTGCATAATTACCTAATTACAAGTTAGAAAGTTTACAGAAATTAATTTATCACATGCTATACCTAGTTGTCCATGTCATACACCCATTACGAATATTTTTACCTTTGCACATGTGTAAGATAATCTATTGAGCATTTCCATTGGCTAGACTCATTACTTAGTTACATTAATTTTGTCAGGGATTGCAAGTACTCTTCTGATGTTATTTATAACATTTCTGCAGTTGGCGTTTTGGTTGAAATTCTTCGTCATTCAGGGTTAATTATTTGATATTTGAGTGCATATGTTTTATCCATTAATATTGTAACAAGCATTTGCGAATTTATAGATGAGGAAATTTACAATTTTGTCAATTTAATTCGCAACTATTTTTTAAGCACAACAATGACATTCCTAACATAGTAATCGGCTGTCAAAATATTTGGGCCAGAAAATGTAACAATGTAAGTAAACCTACAATTTTACGATGTTTGAGCATACGATAAAACAGATCTGACACTCGTTGTCATTTAATACAAGATTTTATTAAACTCGTCCAGGAAATTTGTTCGTCCAGAGGCTCGTTTACCAACTAATTTCCTGATATCGTTCAATAAAATCTTCTATTAAATGACAACTCGTGCCAAATTCTATACATAATACTCTTATTCAAATAATAATTTCAAAGGAACAGTTTGGAACAAAATTATTTAATAGCATTCAATTCTGTTGTCATACCAGTTCTCTGACAAGCAGCTTATGTCGCTCCTTATCAAGGCGTGTCTTTCCTGCAGAAGCTCCACCCCCTGTACCTTTCACAAGGGACACAAACTTGGAGCAAGCGGCCCCTAATTCCTCATACACGCCCCTCAGACGTTTCTCGGGAAATGGCTGTTCTTGGTTGATCATCTCATTGACTTCTGCAATACCGTCCTCCTGAGGAGAAAATACCAGTACTTGATGGTCGCAAGTCAAAATGAGGCGTGTCATGGAACACCCGGGCTTAATGCATGTGTGTCAAGTGTTGTCCAGGATTAGCCTGTGCACTCCGCACAGGCTGATCTGGGATGGAACTTTCTGCTTTTATGGCATTTTCTGCTTTGAGGTAGTCTCTTCTAAACATAAATCCACTGTAAGCAGAAAGTGTCGTCCCAGATTAGCCTGTGCGGACTGCACAGGCTGATCCGGGACAACACTTTACGCACATGAATTAAGCCCGGTTTTCGCACGACACGCCTCAAATATTATTTTAATTGTGTGTTTTGGAAACACGGTAAGCAAGTGGCAAAAAATGTGACTCAGATAAATTTATAGATAGTATTTAGATGTTGATAGAAATAGTAAGTGTCAAATATCTGGAACCACCCACGTTAAATATTGTTATCGTTTAATAAGAAATCATTGTACAATTATTTCCGCAATACAATCCTCCTGTTGAGGCAATTAAAGATGGTTATCCCTTAGAGAGCACAATATGCTAGAAAAGAATAGATTTTAGATAATTCAAGGGCCATAACTCTGAAGTGCGTGGTGAAGATAGAATTTAAACTGTTGGACTTAGAAGACGGAAAAGATTGTGGTGTACAGACTGATCGACCGACAGGCCAACCTACAGACAGACAAACCAACATTGTCAAACCAATATACCCATCATCTTCAATGGAGGACATAATTATTGTTGCTTTATTGAAACCAGGTAAGTAAAAGTGGTGAAAAATGTGACTCAAATAAACTGGAACAAATCTTGTTGAATATTCTTACATTTAAAAAGGGAATTACACAAATAAGTAGTGTTTTTATGAACATACTAGTTTTTCTGCTATTTTTTCCAGTATATTGGAGTTGTACATCCTTCGTCGATGGTCCTCAAACATTTCCCGCACATACAAACATGGTTTCTCCTCATAATATGGCAGGTGGTAATACACCCTGTCCCTAGTCACAGCCTTCACAGGTGTGGTCGTACTCTGCCACTTCGGGGCGTCGGGTCTTGTAGGGTCATCTGCATTGTCATCTGCATCTTCCCCGCCAGAAGTCTCTTCCGAACTACTCGACAGCTGCCCGGTGGGAGGGTTGTAACCGTCCATGACATTTCCCGCATTACCTGTCATCCAAATTGCTTTTGTTAATTATCATGATACATAAATGCAATCCAAGAATGTGTACAAAATATAAGATCTAACTTATATTATTTTTTATGTAAATATACATCAATTTGTATCTTTATGTACTGAAATCTATAGTTAAATTTTAAGCGATTCTAATCCATTAACACCTGTTGTTTTGCTGTGTATTGCTAGCAAGACACAAAATTTGAAATGAAACTAGAGGTAAATTATGGATTCATACCCAATTTGATAATTACCAATACTCATTTCAAAGTGAACCGGTTTATCGCCAATTTTCTTCTCAATCATCGAGGCTTCCAGGAAACATCCAAAGAGGAAGTACTCTTCATATCTCCCTAAGGCATTCTGGGTAAAACAGAGCATAGTGCTTGAATGAAACCATATTTAAAATTAGAAAAATTCAAACAAATACTTAAGCCTGTTATTAAAAGATACAGAACAGAACAGTGTAAATAAATGGTATTTTACATTACATTGCTGACATTTAATTTCAGAGTATTTTCAATATTTACCTGAAATATTACATGGAAAAAAAGATACCTGCATTATATAATCAATAGTACTTAACAAACCTTAATGTTAACATTTAAAACCAGGCCAACTCGGAGCTATTTAGTAGCAAATAACCTCAGAAATGGTAATTCAGACATCATAACGTAATATATCAAACATTTACACCCAGACAAACAAAGAAATATTTAGTAGTGTGTAACCTCAGGAATTGGCATGACTGGTTCCACCTCCACAGTTGCAGGCCCACTCTCCAGACTGTCAAGGATGTCAGTGCGTATGGAAACGAGAACCCGCCCCCTGAAGGACACGCCCTCTCCGAGACCGTCATTGAGGTGGTTGTGCTCGTCTATGAGGCTGTATTCACGGGTAGAACCATACAAGTTCACCCAGGAGGGACCGAACGTTGGCATAAAACCTTTAAAGAAAATTTTAGAGTTGGAAATGAATAACAATGTTCAAATGAAGTTACAAAGCATACTGATGATATCTTGAGGTTTAAACATTGTTTATTTAGCATGATTGTGTCATAAGTAAATGGCTGATTAAGACATTTTCGAGACTGTTTACTGGGCAGAACCAGTACTTGGTGTCTTCGAGACAAAACACTCAGTAGGGATCAAACTTACGACTCCTTTGCACAAGGCTGACACCAGATCAATTAAACACAAGTCCACTGTGACTGTTATACCTTGTTTTTATACCGTATTTATTCTATGTTTTCGGATACACTATGGTTTCGGACAACCTCAAATTGGCCTAAATAATTATTTTTTGTGTCTCTATGTTATCGGACACTTTCAGAAAAGGAATTAAATTGAGATCTATGTTTTCGAACAGATAATAATTTGCATTTAACACCCATTATCATTTAATGTTTCACAGGTAGCGACAGTTTCTTTTACAGGCTTCAAATTCCCTATTGTCTGTCAATTTAACCTTGCGAAGTGTGTGCTGAACCATGCATGCCAATTAGCAAGTCGTATAGTGGCTTCAATATACAACAACGTGTTATAAATTAACAAGTTGTAGATTGGCTTCAATATACAACAACGTGTCATAAATTAGCAAGATGTATAATGGCTTCAATATACAATAACGTGTCAAAAGTTAACGCTTCCGGGAATAAACGAGAACCATCATCTGAGACGGATTATAAGTCTGTAATTTAATTGCGAGTTTTATGACAATATTGCAGATACTATGCTTTCGGACAGATTTTGATTATTATTTTTTGTGACTCTAAACATTCAGTCACTGACAAAAATATTTATTTTTAAGTGTTCGAAGATATAGCATAAATTCGGTAATTTATTATGTTAATATTTGTCTTCACTTAGCAATGGAACCATAGACATTAGCTTGATAATGTGTTATACAATGAAACAAAACATTCTCAATTCTGAAATGTTTAAACAGGATAATACATTTTCAGAACAGAATAGCAGAATTTTCCAGTCATCCCGCTGTCGTCAATTTATATATTGCATCATAATAAAACCATTAGTCTGAAAATCAAGTTGAATAATTAGAAACCAGATCTGTACAAGTGGTTTTATTAAATTTAGCATAAAATTTTAACATAATGCATATTGTTATTGAATCTCTAGGTTTAATATCATCTTACAAAATATGCAGCAGTAAAAACAATCAATAAGGCGTAAAAAAAAACATGTTTGTTTCATGTTACATGCTCAAAAAAATTAGGGTAGGTAGGTTGGGATTAATTTTTATTTTTATTATTTTTTATTTGGTAAATGGTCAACTTGAAGATTCTAAAACTGAATAAATATTATAAACGTATCAGTTATATCCGTAAACATTGTTTATAAGTTGATGGTATCAAAACAAAACACTTATTTATTCAAAAACACATTTAATTATTGAAATAGGTATATACAACAAAAATATATCTGACAAACCCAATAAAATGTTATAGGGTTGGGGCATTAAATAAATGTTATTTAGGGTAGGTTGGGTAACCTGAAACAAACTTTTTTTTTTACGCCTAAGAATAGCACTTTAATTAATATATGAACCATAGATTGTTTATTGAAATGGTAAATTAGAGAAGAACCATATAAGATTGTATCTTCATTCTCATCCATTTTCTGGTCATACAAATCATTTGTGATTGTATATTTTTTGTTTATTATGTGCATATGTGTTACATAAAAAATCTTTAAACCAAAGAGTAAAATTGCACAGCATCAACAGTTTACATAATAATTTAAGCCTCAGTCACACATTCCCGATTATGGCTCCCGATAGCATCCCGACAGCGCTACAATACAAATTATAAAAAAGTCTGGAATGTCGGGACACTGTCGGGACGCTGTCTGGAGGTGTCAGAACACTGTCGTCATGCTGTCCTACGAGTCGGGAATTATTGGGACATGTTCGGCGTGATCGGCAAAGCACTCCCGACAGTTAAGGTTTTCCCTTAACATTTGGGAGACTCAGCTGAATTCGTGTAGTCGAGACCGATTTGGCTATATCGATTCAAATTCGGGATGGTGTCGGGACATTATCGGGACAATGTCTTATGGAACGGGATTGATAATGCCTTATAAATTATATAGAAATATCATGTCTGGAGTATTGCGGCAGTCACAAATACCCGATTATGGCTCCCAACAGCGTCCTGATAGCGCAACAATACAAATAATCAAACAGTCGGGAATGTTGGAACACTGTCGGGACGCTGTCGGGACACTGCCGGGAAACTATCGGGAAAGTGTCGGATCGCATTCGGGAGAATAGGGACGCTGTCGGGACTCTGTCAAAATGCTGTCTGGACGCTGTCGGGACATTTTTGATCTTATGATCAAAAATTGAATTTCGAGCCCCGATTCTCAGAATATTGTCCCGACTTTTGACATGTTTGATTTGGGATGCTGTCGGCTTAAGAATGGCAGTAAAAATCGGGAATGTGTGACAGAGGCATTACTACCAGGGGAAGTCAACATAAAACAAAGTCATGACATAAGTTCACCCACTTCATTACAGAAACAGCCCTGTGACAAACAACACATGACAATCAAAGCGTTTAACGTTATAAATTGAAAGCTTTAAATTATAGTTCGTAACCACACAATGAAACATAACGATTTGGCATTATAGGTTATGTACTTGAAAATTTGGAATAAAAAGATATGTTTGCAATGGATTAAATCTGATCTACGGTATTTCTTGTCCTCTATACATAGCAATCTATGAATTTATTGATAGTATTTAGTGGACCAATCCACTGACAGCAAGGAATTCTTTCGCAGTTCTGATTAGCGTGCTATCAGTGATCTCCCCTGTTCCACGATGTAGAAGGCAGTGACGCAGGGGAGGTCACCGTGCAATTGCCATGTCAAACCAATACTTGCTTTCAATTTTCGGTACTAAAGACTCTGGCTATCGCCGCAGTCTAAAAATGTGAAGCTTGTTTTTACCTTTCTCTCCTTCATTTTCAATCTTTGCCAGGTCAATGTAATGGGTCCCAATGATGTCATCGTTGACCTTGTTACTGTCCCGAAGCTGAATTTTGATTCTTCGACAAAGCGGGGGAAACATTTCGGAGAAAATGAGCTGTTCATTCCACACTGGTTCATATGACCCCTTTTTTACGCTTGTACGTCCCTGAAAAAATGTTCAGAAAAATAATAGTACTATGGATGTTTTCATACCTTCTCAACAAGAAGGCGTACACTTCGTTTTGGTCCCAAATACCAGTAAGCTTTTTGTATGGTTGTATGTAACCTGCAGGTCTGGTTGTTGGTTACTATGCCAACTTTGCACACTTGCTTCTTTCTCATTCAGGTATTATCAGATTAATAACGAGGTAAATTACAGATAATCTACAAAAACAAATAGCTGAATTTCAGAAAATGTAAGATATTAATCACAATATTCTTGCAAACATAAAATAATTTAAAATTATTAAGTGGTAAAAAAAAACGAAAAACATTTAAAGTCAACTCCTAATTTTTGTTTCATACTATAACCATAGAAATACCTGCATATAAAATTTGGCTATATAACCATACCTTGTGACCAGCAAATGAGACCTGGACATAGGGGTCAACCAGGTCCTTTCCCTCACCGGTCAAGGCTTTCTTAACGCTGGCCATGACCCCTGTGTTCATCTTCGGGAGGCCGTCTGCTCGGTAGACTTTCACAGTGAAATTTGCATGCTGCCTGTCGGCGGGTACGCCATCTGGTAGCAGCAAGTTCCTGCGGGGAAATAGTGCATGCTGGGAAATGTGTGTAATATCTAACTGGCATGTAAGACAGTTGACACATTTTAAATATATAAATCTACTGCACCCATAAAATTATTAGGTTCATTATGTTTATTTTTTTAATATATGCACAGCCATTTTTTTAAATCAGCATTTTTTAATTCCAAGTTTTTGTTGCTTATATTTTTTACTCAAGGGAAAAAAAACAATGTAAACAAAACATTCTTACATTACCTTAGTGTAAAACTAAAATTTGAATATTTTCACTGCATTAAAAATCAGGACAGCACTAGGAAACTTACGCTTCTATGTCATCATCATCTTTATCTGTTCTTGGTGGTACCTGAAAAGCACAGAATAATAAAGTGACACTTTAACAAAGACAACAAAATAAAAATTAATATATAACTTAAGACATGATATGACTGAAAACTGTTGTCCTTCCGTAAATGGGATTAATTTTGTTTCAAGACAATATTATTGGTAAATCTAATAAATATTTCAAGGGAAGTAACCCTTGACAAATTGATGGGTATTTTCAACTGATTACCTCCCTTGCATAAATTAAAATTTGCAATGAAATATATGAATTGTACTAATGAACCTTTTATGTAATTAACAAACAAATAAATAAAAGTTGGAAAATGCAACAATATCTCAATGCCTATCATATATCTGATGTAAAATTACCAGGGTTTTCCCTTAAATTCTGAAAATGGGGGTCACAATGACCCCCATGTTTGGGATTTTGGGGGACATTTGAAAATTGTGGGGTCATTCATCAAACTACATTTAATACACATTGCCAGATATTATTGATATTTTACTGTCCTTTCAGTTTTTTAACTTTCAGCTTAAACAAAAAATATATTATTTCTAGCATCATAAAACAAAGTGCAGAAAACCCCTGAGTTATCTGAATCAGTTATAATGATATATTAGTATCCATTCACATTTACTAAGGACATTTTTCTTACATGCAAGTCACTGATTTTCTACTTTCACTTTCATTTTCGCTATATGCAATTTCTGACAGAAATGACATTTTAAAATTAAGTTAAGACAACTTGTAGTCAAAATTATAATGAGTAAAATTGTTTAAAGAATAAAAACATTGTTTTCATTTTAGTTTAAAAATAAGTAAATAGCAAAGAATGAACTCAACATTCACGGACGATCACGATGTCTGCCATTTTGTTTTCAGCTTTGCACCTGTATCACTATACTCTTTGTGTAATTAGTGAGCAGGTGTGAAAAACCTTTATGTGTTGCCTCAACCTCAATCTAATGTAGACGTAAATAGAACAATAGCTCCACCTTGTTTATTGGATAAAGTGAGAAACAATCTAAAAGGAGTTGTTAACTGCATTACGATTGGTTGATCTTACATCATATGTAAATATTAATAGGTCATGAACTTTGGCTGATGCTATGTACCATATTTTTGCGAGTCAACATAATGTTTGCAATGTGGATTTTCCGTAGTCAAAATCATGTCAAACCAAATTTCTGAGCATCAAAACCCATTGATATGGGTCAATTCAATGCCTTGGAAATTGATGCATTTCTTCAGTGGACGCAGAAGAATTTTTGTTGGGGGACATTTTATGAAAAAATGACGCAGGATTTGTGCGTCAGGGAAAACCATGAATTACCCTTACATATTTTTTTAGAGGACAAGATATTTCAATTGTCCAGTAACCTGACCAGGTGTTAAATACGCACCTTGACTGAGTCACCTTTGCCGATGATGGCGATGTCACACTTCAGATAACCTTTGACCCCTGCGCTCATGTCATCTGGATCCATCAACATGGCCCATTTGTGGTAAAACTGGTGATCTGCATTGAAAATGCACAGAATTGTTACTGAGTGTTTTGTTTCCAGGATGGGTTCAAGTATAAAGTAACTTTTTTAAGTTAATCATTTATAAAAGTGCATAAAATTACTTCAGTATCTGGCCATTTCAAAGATAATTTACATGAAAAGTTTTTAGTCTAGTAAATAGCGAGTAAATGTTTCTTAATTTACCATATTCAAATGTAAAGCATTTATTCGACAAAGAAAATAGGAAGTTTAATTTTCACTTAAGTATGACAGAAGTGTTATATCAGCATTATACTCTGTACAAGTTATTTTAGCAAATGTTTTTCCAAATAAACCAAAGCATTTTAAAATATCTTTGCTTATTGCAATTTCGAATGCTCACTTCAGCAAAACTACTGTTAGTACAGGTAGTAATTTCCGCAAGATTTCGCTAAAAGGGACCTCTTCACAGATTGGCAAATTGACCATTTTCAATTTTTTGTCATAATCCCCAAAAGAAAAATACATTATATATAAACAAGCGAAATAACAACAAAGCAATATACTGGAAATATAGTGTGGTTTATGAAAAATCATCAAATGAAATGGATAAAATAAATGATAATAAAGCATTTGTAAAGCTATTAATTGGTATACTTCGAAAACATGTGTATCACTTACAAAACCTTAAAGGCACAATGTCATCGAAAAGGGCCTCAAGGGGGCGATTTCTTAAAAAAATATGAAATTAAGATAGCAATACTGGCATATAATAACGGTTAAAACAGGGTATATATAATGGGAAGAGTGTACGCATTCTGAGATAAAAATTAATTTATAATATGGGTTGTGTTTGTTTGGCCCTTTTGCTGTTTACATTTTAATGTCAGAATTGTGAGCATTTGGTATAACCATAGTTAACACATGACTCCTTACCAAGCATGATAATGCAGTTGGTTAAAGCGCTGTCTACTGTCATTTCTTCGAATGGCTCCTAAGTTGTGACGTCGATACCCGCTTGGGTTTTAATTTTTCAGACTTTTTACTAATTTGTTTTTATCATATATATCATTGTGTATTATATTATTTTATATTTATTTAATGCACATGTCTTATTAAAGCGCATTTCTATCAAATAATATAATTTATAGTGCAATAGGAAGCCAATTTTTCAATGACATAGTCCTTTTAAAAATTCTCACAAATGATTGGCAGTCAGAATAGCCGAGTGCTTAGAATGACAGAATTTTGATCCTGGCGGACGTGGTTTGAGTCCCGGCGAAGGCAATTTTTGTTCAATTTATGGTTTTTTCTTTATGTAATATTTGTTTTTGGTCAGTCCTCCTTCTTAAGTTGTAAAGTTTTTGCAGTTAAGACATTAATGACTTTTTTTTTAAATACGAAAATCTGTGAACATGTCCCTTCAATGCTCATTACAGAAAAAGATTAATTTATCTTGATTATATTACTGTATTTTCTCTTAAATCTGCAAATTAAAGAAAGAAAAGATATAGATCTAAAAACGAATAAACAAATAAAGATCATCTAAATAAATACATGCAGAGGGAAGTGGGGCAGGAGTGCCACACTGACAGCAATAAGACAAAATCATAAAAAAATATACATAAAAACAAGATTCTGTGTTTGATAAACACAAATGCCCTAGGTTGGTGCTGGATAGCCCATTTCTTAGTCCAAATTAGGTCAAGGTCAAGGTCAAAGTGAGGTTGGGTGATATGGCAGGATTGGGAACGGACATTAGTAACAACTGTGTAAATATCCATGTGTTGTAGTAAGCGGTGTTGGTGCTAAACGAAACGCAAAATCTAGTTAACCAAGAAATGGCACTTTTGTATCATTATAAGTCCAAATTATGTCAAGGTCAAGGTCAAAGTGAGGTTGGGTGATATGGGTGGATAGGGAATGGTCATAAGCAACAACTGTGTAAGTATCCAAGTGTTGTAGTAAGCGGTGTTGGTGCTAGACGAAACGGTAAAATCTACTTAACCTTGTCACTGACCGACGGATGGACGGACAGGACAATCACTATATGCCTCAAGCATCAAGATGCCTGGGGCATAAAAAAATCGTTATAAACATGGCAACTACCTTTAAGAAATGAAATCATATTGTTATCTATATGAATGGTTCAAACAAGTTGACCTGACACTTGTCAGCCCTATTAGCATAACTGAACACTGAAAGTATTTCTGATTACATTTATCGTGGGTATAGTTAGATGACTTGTTACGAAGTTTCACATGTTTATTATTTAACACTTAAATCATAACTTCATTTTCAGTGAAATATACAGAATCAACATGCTTCCAATATAAAAACAAATGCATTCACCACCATAATCATTTAGTAATATATTCATGCATTATGGTCAGTGTCATGTCAATGACTCAGACCTACATGTATAAGAGCTGAAAAAAGGCCCAATTCCAAAGAAGTTGATTTCATAAACTTTTATAATATTTTAAACACACTACAATTTATATGTATGCCATTTCACTTAAGAGATCTCTATGACAAAGATTCTACAAATATTTCCCAAAATGGGGTAGAAAATCATTTGGAACAACGCAGTATGAAAACATACACTTTTGTTACAAAATGTAAAGTAAATTAGAATACCAAGGGTTGAGCATGAAACTATTGTATCTAATATAGAAATGTTACACAGATACAACAGTTTCACATTCAACCCTTTTTTTACATAAACATTATGATGATGCCAAAAATGTGTGGTGGGAAATGGGGTAGAAATGGTGTGTAATCAAATTGGAGATGAACATCGGACAAGTGCCTAACAAGTTACAAAATAAATTACAGTGCAGTCATAAAGATGCTGATATTAAAGGGACTTGTTCACAGATTTTATATATTTTTAAAAAATGTCATTAAATGTCTTAACTGCAAAAACTAAAGCATATGGACTATAAAAAAAAAAAAATTCAATAAGGAAACAAGACATATGTCCGTTGGACACAGACGCCCCCACATTCCGCTGGATGTCACAAAACTCTGTTGATGGAAAAAATGCACCAAAATACTCAGGTGCACAAGTTCACATGCTGATGAATATGTTTATATAAATGTAGGCTAAACAATATAGTTATTTCGTTACGTGAACGAATATAGCATTCTGTTTATGGCATACAATGAGAAAATATGTTCATAATTAGCCTCAGTTCTAGAGTATATGTTGAAGATATGTTTATAACTTCATTTTAACCGCTTATGTAAACAATTACGTAACTTTTTAATCCCCAAAAGTATGCTACAGTTATTGGTATACGTTAAACCATTGTTTGAAGTTTGCGTTCCCTAGAATTAGAAAATTTGCCCAATTCTATTGGCATTCAATTTGCCCGCTGCATAATTATCGGAAGAAAATCTGGGTCAAAAGTGATCTTAGACAGCTACGCCGAAAAAACTGCACTAAAATACCCAGGTGCACAAGTTCACATGTTGAATAACATGTATATAAAGTTTCATCACTGCAGCAGTAATACTTTTTGAGTTACACAAGTCCAAAAATGTCATTTTTTGCTAAAACAGGGCCATAACTCCGCTGATGTCTGAAAACACTGCACCAAAATACCCAGGTGCACAAGTTCACATGTTTATTAATATGAATATAAAGTTTCATCACTCTAGAAATAATACTTTTTGAGTTACACGCGACACAAGTCCAAAAATTTCATTTTTTGCTAAAAAAGGCCATAACTCCACTGATGTCGGAAAAAACTGCACCAAAATACCCAGGTGCACAAGTTCACATGCTGATTAATATGTTTGTAAAGTTTCATCTCTCTAGCAGCAATACTTTGTGAGTTACGCGCGACACAAGTAAAAAAATGTCATTTTTTGTTAAAAAAAGGGCCATAACCCCGCTGATGTCCGAAAAAACTGCACCAAAATACCCAGGTGCACAAGTTCACATGTTTACTAATATATATATATAAAGTTTCATCACTGTAGCAGAAATACTTTTTGAGTTATGTGCAACACAAAACCAAAAATGTCATTTTTGCTAAAAAAGGGCCATAACTCTGCTGATGTCGGAAAAAACTGCACCAAAATACCCAGGGGCCCCGATGCCGATGAATAAGCTTATAAAGTTTCATCACTCTAGCAGTTATACTTTTTGAGTTATGCGCAACACAAAAATCGGACGGACGGACAAGGGCAAATCTATATGCCCCCCCATCTCAAGTGGGGGCATAAGAAAGTAAATTAAAAGTCTTTCCTTCGACGGGGCTCAAACCTAAGATCTTACGGATCAAAAATCTGATGCTCAAACCACTCAGCCATTCTGACTAACATGGAGTGTATTTTTAACACACGATACACGAGTTTCCCAAAAATTCCCAAGAAATGCTTTACAAAAGCTTTATAATTTTATCAATTTCAATTGACCATGATCCATAAACGCCTCTATATTTCCTACATGTTTCTTTGTCAGAAATGTTATTTTGCTTGTGTATATAAAATATATTTTTCTTACTGGGATCTATGACACAAATTTTGAAAAGTGTGAATTTGACAATCTGTGAACAGGTACCTTTAAATCTGGGTAACAGACAACAGATTATGTAGTGAATATATCTATCAGAAACTGTGCTAAACTTGTTAATACTGAGTCGGTGATGGAAAAGAAAATGCATTGACTTCAAATAAGGAATGTAGTGGGAAAACTGGGCTTAATGCAGGTGCATAAAGTGTCGTCCCGGATCAGCTTGTGCAGTCCACTTAGGCTAATCTGGAAGGCACTTTCCGCTTTTATGGTATTTTCTGTTTCAAGATAGTTCTTATAAACATAAATACACTGTAAGCAGAAAGTGCCGTCCCAGATTAGCCTGTGCAGATAAAGCTATGTTACTATCTTTTAAAGGAAAAGAGGGCAGGCAAATCAGTTATTTCTAATGTATAAATATTTTTTTCCTTATTTTTAAAGGAATACAAAGGACGAAACATCAGTTCTTTCTACTGAAAAATTTGAAGGAAATAATTATATCATTCCCTTTTACTTTTTATGGAAATAGAATATAAACAAGGAAATCAGTAAAACTGATGGATGCTCCCCAATGCGCTTTGTCAAGCAATATAAATGCAATGAGAAGGGCAAAGATATTACAATGACTAAATATCAATATAAATTTGTACTATATTCAAAGTCCCATAATTCTAAGAAAAATCACTGAAGTGGAATATCCTGCTAATATGCACACCTCCTCTTGGCAATGAATCTTCCCATGAAATTTCATTGAAATCTGGCCAGTAGTTGCTGAGAAATAGCGCGGACAAGAAAGTCAAGAATTGTGCACTATATACTGATTTCAGAAATCTTCGAAGTCCCATAACTCTAAGAAAAATCACTAAAGTGGAACGTCCTGGTAATATGCACAATGTCCTGGTTATATGCGCACCTCCTCTTGATAAAGAAGCTTCCCATTAAGTTTCATTGAATTACGGCCAGAAGTTGCTGAGGAATACTCCGGACAAGAAAGTAAAGAATTGTACACTAGATTCTAATTTCAGAAATATTCAAAGTCCCACAACTCAAAGAAAAATCACTGAAGCAGAACGTCCTAGTAATATGCAATCCCCCTCTTGGTAATGAAGCTTCCCATAAAGGTTCGTTGAATTCTGGCCAGTAGTTGCTGAGAAATACTCCGGACAAGAAAGTCAAGAATTGTGCACTATATACTGATTTCAGAAATATTTAAAGTCCCATAACTCTGAGAAAAATCCATGAAGCAGAACGTCCTGGTAAAATGCACACCTTCTCTTGGTAATGAAGCTTCCCATGAAGTTTCGTTAAATTCCAGCCAGTAGTTGCTGAGAAATACTCTGGACAAGAAAGTGTGACACAAGAACGGACAGACGGACGTACGGACAAAGCGGCGACTATATGCTCCCCCGAAATTTTTCGGGGATCATAGTAGCATATATAAAGCATTTTGTTCTACTTAAGTAGTAACTAAAAGGCAGGTAAACTAGAGCTATCACTAAAGGTGATTAATACCCCACATATTGCTTTGGCGAAGATGAAGAGGTTTACAGTTGTGGCTCTTAATTGGGTATCCGACAAAAGCCCCTTGCCCAAAAGCCCTTTGGTCTAAAAATGCACACATGGTCATAAGCCCCTTGGTATATTTGACAGAGTGGACATAAGCCCCTTGGAAGATATGACAGAGTGGACAAAAGCCCCTTGATGATTTTAAGTTGTGCTTACATCCCTTGTATTTTTATTTAAATATAAAGTTTATATATATTAATATTAAGGGCATCTTCAAATAAACAGATGGAATAAAATGTTGTTGTTTGAAGTAGAGTTGTACTTAAATGCAGTTATCAATTTGTTTATTGCAATAATGAATATTTTCCTTTGACAGGATGGAATTTTCTATTGAACTTACACACAATATCATCAAGGGGCTTTTGTCCACCCTGTTAAATCTACAAAGGGGCTTATGTCCACTCTGAGAAATATACCAAGGGGCTTATGTCCATATGTGCATTTTTAGACCAAGGGGCTTTTGGGCAAGGGGCTTTTGTACTACACTCTCTTAATTGATACAGAACAATGTTTTGACTGAAAAAAATGACCTGCATAGGAGGAAAAAGCAGTATTTTGACAAGAAGGCGTTTCATTTTGACATTTGACCTCAAAGTATTTCCTTGACCCTTATGGTATCCAGTTCTTATGCGCGACACCGTCTTATCTAGGTTAACATACGTGCCAAGTTATTTTAAAATCCTTCCATGCATTGGGAAGTTAGAGCCTGGACAAGCAGTATTTTGATAATAAAGCGCTCTATTTTGACCTCTGACCTCAACGTGTGACCTTGACCTTTAAGATAGCCATACGGTTCATGGGCATGACACAAAATAGGTTAACATTTTAAAATCATTCAATGCATGGGGAAGTTAGAGCTCGAACAAGCGCTATTTTGACAAAAAAGCACTTTATTTTTACCTTTGATCTCAGAGTATGACCTTGACCTTAAAGGTAGCCGTACTGTTCTTGTTTGCGATACTCTGTCTTATCTAGGATAACATTTTTACTAAATTATATCAAAATCCTGCTATGCATTAGGAAGTCTTAGAGCCCAGACAAACAGTATTTAGACAATACAGTGCTCCATTTTGACCTTTGACCTCAAAGTATGACCTTGACCTTAGAGGTAACCATCAGGTTCTTGCGCGCGACACACCATCTCATTTAGGTTAACATTTGTGCCAAGCAAAAATCCTGCAATGCATGGGGAAGCTAGAGTTCGGACAAGTTTCGGGACAGACCGACCGACCTACTGACGAACGGACAGACCGAGGGAACAAATGATTCCTATATAGCCCCCCCCCACACACACACAACCTACTGGTAGTGTGGGGGTATAATAATTTCTGATAATAGACACAACGACATATTGTTAAATAAGCAGGTGAGAAATGCTGAAAGGCTAACAAGACCAATATTTTACTAAACGTCTGTTAAACAGCTACAGAAAATACAGCAAGCGGGTGCATCACTACGACAAGAACATGATGTACGGGATACCTTGAGTGGCATACACGGTGCCAATGTCCATTTTATAGACACCAACAGGCTTATTTGAACGGAGCAGATGGCCAGACTGACATACCTGTTACCGAGGTGGGTGGGGAGTTGGAAATGCAGAAAAGATAACATTAGCATGGTACAAAAGTCATGTATGCTCCACAGGAAATAAGCTAAACTTGACCTCACAGCCACAGCAGCTTTGGTTGGCAGTAGCTGGCAGGCAGAATAAAGTATACGCTAGAAAACATATACAGTAACCGTATATTCTCTAATAGATACCCCAGGGGCTTTACATTAGTTTATTATGAGTTTATTCTGTCATATGTATCAATATATGGAAAACATTAATCATTATATGACTGTGTAGCTCATTATGAAAATATTTCTTTCAAAAACTTATTAGGGTGGGGCCATTAATTAGGGAATATACGATTCTTTTTATACTCTTAAAATCATATAGTTTCTATAAGCTTGAAAGCATACAGCTTCTATATCAATAAAAGCATTTATTTTATGCTTTCCAGCAATTTGTAGGGAAATTTCAGTGAATTAAAATTGGTAATTCACTGTTTTAAAACAGTGAAATTTACCACTCTGATAATTTTCACTGTTTTAAAAAAGTGGAAATTACCACTCTGGTTTTCACTGTTTCACAAAGGTTCCCGATTTAATACAGTAACTGAACTGGATTGTCAACGTTACCAGACTCAAAATTGTGTGGAAAAGCCATAAAATAACAAGAAAATGTGTTGTTTTTGGTAGAATATCGATTTTTCATTCACTTGTCATCAAAGAAAATATAAATTTATATGATAACTCGTGAATTAAAATCAATATTCTACCAAACCCCACAAATATCCTCAATACAAATGAGGCACGTCGTGGGAAAACTGGGCTTAATGCATGTGCATAGTGTCGTCCCGGATTAGCCTGTGCAGCCCGCACAGGCTAATCCAGGATGGCAATTTCTGCCTACAGTGGATTTATATTTAGAAGAGACTTCCTTCAAACAGAAAATACCATAAAAACGAAAAGTGCCGTCCCAAATTAGCCTGTGCGGACTGCACAGGCTAATCCAGGATGACACTTTACGCACATGCATTAAGTCCGGTTTTCCCACGACGCGCCTCATATTATTTCTATGCAAACAGTTTGCCACAGCAACAGCCAAGAGAAAATAAAATTGTTTTGCAGTAAAATGCTATAAATTAGTCAGTCTTACATCCAGAACATAATAAATTATACTCTTATTTAATAACTCTATTATTATATATGAAATTTATCACTTACTGTTGCCGTGACAATAACACACATATAAAGTAACACATAAAAATCCTGGAATGAAAGAAAGTGTAAGAGGTGATAAAATGCAATAAAAGTAAATGTAAAACCTTCTGTGCAACATATCACTCATGAATAAATAATAAAATGGCCAAAAATATCTTTCAACAATATTCTGTCTACCTTGTGCATCCCTTGCATTGAATGTTGTTATGATAAACATAGGTGACATTGTTTACCCTGTTTACCCTTTAATTTCAACTTGTTTATAAGCAAATGCAAAAGTATCAAAAGGCCAGTTTGAAAGACATGATTAACTTCCCCTTGGTACTTTTTGTAAGTTACGAAATATGTGCAATGTTGGGGCAGTACTATGTATGAAAGAACATTCTTGGTGGTTGTTATTTTGTGCAAGACCCATATTAATTGTACAATCTACAATGATTAACTGCAGAAATAGGATAATAAAGAACATGTCCCAATGACTAAGAATAAGTCTAGGATTATGTTTAAGAGTGTCCATAGTCATGCACCTATCAATATTTTCCCCCGGGGGGGGGGGGGGGGGGGAGCGGGAGCAGCGGGCATATACAGGACTTCAGACTGAAAGCGATTCCCGACAGACAGGAATTTGACATGACAAATAATTCTGGGTCCCGTGGCAATAGACTTTGGTTGGATTTTAGATCCCAGTAATATTGGCCCCTGGGCCATTTGATACCCCTATAGCATCTCCCCCCAAAATAAAATTAGTTAAATTCCCCTGGGTCACCCAAATTATGGGTACCAGTACATATTATATTTGCGATCTCATTACAACAAAAATAATTTTTTTATAAAAACTCTTGAATTGTTGGTTATAACATACATGTATGTTTTATATAAAGGCATGTTATGTTAACCATACATGTACATAGAAATATCTACAAATATTTCTCTCAAGGAATACTCCATGACCCAGTGTTTTGTGCAAAACTGTGTAATCGGTGAAAAGAATGTGATACCAATTTCTTACTAAAAGTGAGTTTTAGTGATTATTATTAATGAAAAGACTCTAGTTTCCCATGTAATAAGACTTGCAGCCTAGTTAAATACGTGTCACTAATATCTTAGACATGCAATAGGCAGTTGAAATGACATAGATGTATGAAGTCATCAATATAACATGACTTTAAACAGGAATCACAGACTGAACATATATTCTTCAGAATAATTATTTGCCTCTGAAAGTTGGTTTATATAAAATGACACTGTTAAACAAAGAAATAAAAGGGACAATTTGTAATACTGGATGCCTGTTGGCAAAATGTCGAGCATGTTTTCAAGAATTTTCATATGTTCTAACAACCAAATGTTCTCCTGTGACCTTGACAATTGAGCTAGGGACACAGGTCTTGCGTGCGACACCTCGTCTCCACATGGTGAACATTTGTGACACGTTGTTGTAAAATTCCCTGATGAATGATGAATGAAAAGTCATGACAAGCTGTATTATGCCTATATTTGAACTTCCATTGAGCTAGGGACACAGGTCTTGCGTGCTACACATCGTCTCCACATGATGAATTTTTTTTGTTTTTTTGTGCAAGTTATTTTAAAATTGCCTAATGAATGATCAAGTTACAGTTAGGACAGGATTGGACGGACACACGCAAAGACGCACGCACGGACGCACTCACGCACATACACCAAACCGCCATTGTGACAACTAAGTCAAGCTGAACGCAGGTGGGCTTGACAAAAACTATTACAAGAACTATATTAAAGTAAATTATGCTGATACGCAATATATGTACATCTCTATGACATACAATAATATCCTGAGAAAGTCAAAGCATGATAGTGACACAAATGTAGAAAAATACACCAAAAACAAGCAAAGCGGCCAAGTCCTATGTTAATAATGGTTGTGCAATTCTCCAGTACCAGCTATTGAGTACACAGTTCCCACGTCAAATTTGAAGGTTCCAATTTTCTTTCCTGAGCTGAGAAAATTTCTCGAATGCAATGCCTGCAAATATGGACATGTTCACAAGCACAACAATCAATCACATTTTTGGACAAAAAAAAAGAACATTATTCAATCACATAACTGACAAGTTCTATAACAACATCAATAAAAAAAAAGTTTTTTAAATAACTAAGTAGCAAACTGCGTTCAAACAATCAAATAACAAAACACAACTCAACTTAATTATACCAACATTAACTGTTACTTCATTCAGCTAATGTCATCATTACAATAATCTTTTTTCATGCTTGGCAAAATCACATGGCACTTTAGTTCAAGACAAAGATGAGAATAAACAAGAACATAGGTAGAACAGATGGATGATCCCCAATGCCACTATGACACTGCTAGACAATGCTGTCTAGTTCAAGTTAATGAAAGGAATTATAGTAATTGGATTGAAGAAAATTATTTAATTTAGATGAGGGATGTTTGCTGTTCACGTATGACCTCTCTGTGTGACCTTGACCTCACCTGGTTCATGCACAAGACACACTGTCTTATGTAGGCAAACATTTGTGGCAAGTAATTTCAACATTCCCCCATTCATGGCCAAGTTACAGCATGGACAAGCAAAAGTGTGACTGAATAACAGAATAACAAAGTGATTGACAGATGGACAAAGCGGCCACAAAATACTCCCTACACCAAAAATTTTCGGGGAGCATTAAAATTCCTCATTCCATCACCAAGGTATAGTACGGACAAGCAAAGTGCCAATTCTAATGTTTGACCTCTATGCGTGACCTGGACTTTGAGCTACTGACCTATTTCAAGCACACAAAATTTGTTATTATGCCTTAAAAGTTTGAATTGTGACTTTGACCTCTAAGTGTGACCCTGACCTTTAAGGAACCAACCTGTTTTATGCAACTGACAAACTGGCTCAATCAGGCAGACAAGAGTGAACGGGACATTAGAGCTACCAATATAGTTCAGGACCGCAATACACTACCAATGTATGTTCAAATTTCTCAATCTATGGCAAATTAATAGCCCGGACAAGCAGAATTGTAGCAAATTTTGATCATGACCTCTATGGTGACTGTGACCTTTGACCAACGGACCTGGTTCATGTGCAATACACAACATCTCATAGAGGCATTTATGCCAATTCATTGCAATTCCTCCATCCATAGCCACTTTCGATCTTTGACCGCTAAGTGTGACCTTGACCTTTGACCTACCCACCTGGTTAATGTGCATTACACGCCATCTCATTGGGGCAAACATTTATGTCAAGTAATTATAAAATTTCTCCAGCAATGGCCAAGTTATAGGACAAGCAAAGTGCCAATTTTTACCTTTGACCTCTAAGTGTGGCCTTGACCATTGACCTATGGACCTGGTTCCTGTGAGCTACATGTTGTCTCATTGAGGAAAACATTTGTGCCAAGTTATTACAAAATTCCTCCATTAATAGCCCAGACAAGCTAGTGTGACAGAACATGTTTTGCTATTGTTTCCACTAAAGACAACAAACAAACTAATTGCTGCTATACTGATAATAATTCACAATATTTCTGTTCATTTTTATTTTTTAATTGCATGGTTCATGACCAAATGTTCACTTACCGTGAGGGTGATGATTTTGTCAAATAGCATAGCAGGCGCCATATGAAAGTCGAACACAAAATACTGAAAAAGACAAACAAATAATAAACTACATTTATGTCATTATTTATTTAAAAACAGATGGTAACACGGCCCCAAACTGTCTTTGTTTTGCCGCCAATTAACTTGTCCCATCAAATGAAGAATGTTTCTTCTTCACTGGTGTAGATTTTCCCTTAAAATTGGGAATAATACTTTTTAAATCAGTTGATTTGATTTAGACATTTAATTTAGTAACATTTCTGATCCACAATATTTTCCCTTCATTAATATTAGGGATATTTGGTAGACTCCTTTACCTCAATATAGTTAGGGCAATTAGTAAATTCCTTAAACTCAATGCAGTACAACAACTGGTAGATTCCATTACCTCAATATAGTAGGACCCTTGGTAGGTTCCTTGACCGCATTATAGCAGGACTATTAGTAGATTCCTTTACCTTAACTTAGCAGGGACAATTAGTAAATTACTTTACCTCAATATATTAGGGACAACTGGCAGAGTCCATTACCTCAATATAGTAGGACCCTTGGTAGGTTCCTTGACCGCATTATAGCAGGACTATTAGTAGATTCCTTTACCTAAACTTAGCAGGGACAATTAGTAAATTACTTTACCTCAATATATTAGGGACAACTGGTCGAGTCCATTATCTCAATATAGCAGAGACAATTAGTAAATGCCTTTACCACAATATAGTTGGGACAACTGGTACATTCCTTTACCTCACTATAGTACGTTCAATTGGTAGATCCCTTTATCTACCAATTAAAAGTACTTTTTTATTGGTGTCCCACCCACCTAAGAATTTAAAATCAGAGAGCTGTCCATGAGCAACTCACTCAGTAAATATGATAAAACGAGTAAACCAAATAACTAAGGCTTGCATTTAAATCTTTATACCAAGTCAGGTGCGCTTGATAAGAATTTTGATTTTAAAAGTAATGAATTTACTATTTTCAGAACTATATTTTTAGCTTGCCGCTGTGGATAAAAACCAAATTATGACGCGACCGTTACGGTTTTAAAAAAAGGTTAATATGTTTAATACAAACTAATGCTATTTCAAAGTTTTCTCGCCCGTCCCAACAATTTCGAAATAGCGGTGTTTGAATGTAGTAGGGACAATGTTTCCTCATTATAGTAGGGACAACTTAACCTCATTTTAGTAGGGACAGATGGTGGGTTTCTTTTACCTCATTATAGTGGGGATAACATTACGTCTTAATAGAAAATTCCTTAACCTAATTATAGTAAGGACAGCTGTTGAATTCCTTTACATCATTATCATAGGTTCAATGTTACCTCATTATTGTAGGGACAGTTGGTGGATTCCTTTACCTCATTATAGTAGGGACAGTTGGTGGATTCCTTCACGCTTGTGTACTTCTTCTGGTCCCCGACCTGCACACACACGACAGGGTCAATGTTGAGTCCCGTGAGCTGTCGAGCCTCAATCACCGTGATGCACACCTGGAAGTCTTGAGCCTTTAAAGAGGCTGGCTCCAGGCTTTGAGACTTGGCTTTCCTAGAACAAGAAGGGAACAAGTACTACAATGTAACATAGGTTTAGGTTTTTTGGCTTTAGTTGTCCAAAAACATGACTTTGATCCCTCCTAAGTAATTAGTCTGAAAGACACAAAGTCAAACATTGACCAGTTGGTGAGGGTCAAACATGAACAAGTCAGTGAGTGTCAAACACAGACCAGTCTGTGAGGGTCAAACAAAGAAGTCTATGACAGTCAAACATAGACCAGTCTGTGAGGGTCAAGCATAGACCAGTCTGTGAGGGTCAAACATAGACCAGTCTGTGAAGGTCAAACATAGACAAGTCTGTGAGAGTCAAAAATAGATCAGTATGTGAAAGACAAACATAGACCAGTCTGTGAGATTCAAACATAGACCAGTCTGTGAGAGTTAAAAATAGACCAGTCTTTGAGAGTCAAACATAGACCAGTCTGTGAGAGTCAAACACAGACCAGTCTGTTAGAGTCAAACATAGACCAGTCCCTGAGGGTCAAACATGGACCAGTCTGTGACAGTCAAACATAGAACAGTCTGTGAGAGTCAAACATGGACCGGTCTGTTAGAGTCAAACATAGACCAATCTGTGAGGGTCAAACATAGACCAGTCTGTGAGAGTCAAACATAGACCAGTCTGTGACAGTCAAACATAGAGCAGTCTGTAAGTGTCAAACATAGACAAGTCTGTTGTTGTACCGTTTTATTCCTGTCTGCGACATCACTGCCATTCCCTCTCCGTCTCTATCGTAAACATCGTCTTTCTCTGCCGCCATTCCTGACAACATGGACGCCACCTCGGCTGCCTTCGCATCCAGACTCGCATCTGAAAGTTAACAAGAATCTAAATTTAACAAGAGTCTCTTCAATCAATTTGATAAATACTCATGTATAAATACATATGGTAAAAATATGAGCTATGGAAATGAGACATTTTGTACGTCAATACCTGCTTCCAAATCTTCGATAAGCGACTGTTTGTCTCCATGATCTGATTCGTTCACACGCTGTTTTGCCATCATGAACTTCATGACTGTGGAGAGCTTACGCATACTGCAAACATACAAAAGCCCATAAGTTTTCTTAGTTATTAATGCTTTTAATGCGAGCAGAGGCTTTACTTGAATCTCTCAGTTTTTATAGAGAATTCTCCTCTGATGATGTAATATAATGTGTTGTTCAGTATATATACTGCAAAACCATTTATATTCGTCGGCATGAAATTTTGTGTTTTTGTTTTTTTAATTACAATTTCGTGGGCACTTAAATTCGTGGATTTTCAATTTCATTAATAAAAAACCCCAGAAATGCGTCAATCATATCACTGTTTTCTGTTTGTAACACCTTACCGTCATAAACGGAACATCCCCACGTTAAGTGGGCCCCATTATCGACCTGTCAATTACGCAATAGACCCTTGTTATGAAATAAACATGGCACGTCACTGTGGGAGGTACGGTCCGACTACAAATGTGTGAATTAAACAATGGGCCTGTTGTCTGCCAAAAACCGAAGTCGTAAAACATGGTCCACGCTTTTTGCATGGAGTGTTTATTATGCACATATATCTTTACTAGTCTATCTGAAAGAAGATAGCAATGCATATACAGCGTTACTGCATAGGCAGATAAATCGCATATTTCAAGTGTCATAAGGTACACAGTACATTACACCGGAGCGTCATTTGGAGTGTATGCAGATTAGTTAGGGGCTGCCTGTCACACAAAAAATAAACTGGATATTAAACTGATTCATATATGATATAAATGCACATTATTTTTTTTTTCCAGGTAATGTATTTATCATAAACAAACTCTTATACTTCATTTAACTACTATAAACATTATATTTACATGGTCTTTATGTAGGTATATGTACTAGAAATAAACATCTTAGAGAGCACTCGACCGAAAAAAATAGCTAGCCAAATAATTATTCGTTGGAAACTTAAATTCATGGATCGTTCCATCCTCAAAATCCATGAAAATTAGTGCCCCACGATTTTATTAATGGTTTTGCAGTATTCAGCCTATTTTAAGGTCAAACTATGTTACATTTGTTTCCAGGTACTGAACCACTGGACCAGGTTTAACTTTAAAGGTTTTCTAGATTCAAGCAAACTCTGTAGGCCCAGTTTGGAAAACTTAGGGTCCAGGGTACTGTTTTATTAACATACTAGATCGAGTGTTAGTCTATGATTAACACACTCAAGTTTTTGCATACTTGAGGGCACACAGAGCTCTCTATCTGTCTAGAACACACTATTATGTGAAGTTAGAATAAGACATAAAACATAGAATAAATTATTTCATTATACCAATGTTTAATATGCAGTTAAACATTTGCAATTTTAAAAGTTATTACTGTAATATTCACCTGCATATATGATTGCATCAGTAAAATTTATTTTACTACAAATCTGTATATTTGTATACATTTACAAAATTTTCACAAAAAACATAGAACTGTGTCCATGCATGCATGAACACAGTTTTTTAAATATGACAAAAGCGATCAAAGACACAATAAGATTTACTGAAAGTGTTATGGATAATGCAAAAATACCATAAATATTGACAGAATATAACAAACGTACTCCTAACACCACCAAATACACAGTTTTATGTGAAAAAATATATATGTTATGTCCATTCTATGTTTGATGTCTTATTCTAACTAAACATAATAGAGTGTTCTAGGGGGATAAAAAACAATTGCGTTTTAATAAATGAAGAAATAATAATTACGGTATTAGGTGTGCACATTCTAACAAAGGTTAAAGTGATAATCACCATAAACATTCTTAGACTGTACCCAGATCCCGTAAAGAGAGGACGCACATTTTCACACGCACACTTAGGACCATTTATTAAAATGCACTTAGGATTTGTAAAAATGTTCGTAACAAGTCACAATTAAACTTATACTATATATATACTGTATGTGCTAAAAAGTTTAGTAAAACATTACACAGTTGTTTCTCCTTTTCATCTTTTATAATGAAACAGAAGTGTTATTGCCATTTAATACATTCACATATCTTAGCAGTCTCATATGGGATAGTTTTAAAATGAGGTTTTGCTGTAATAATTCTTGAAAACCAATACTTGATGTCCTTTCATTAACAATATTGAGTGTTTCTCTGAATCATTTTCCACTCTAAGCGAAAATCCATTAAATGTCACATGATATTTCTATTCAGTTATACTGTGGGCATTAACATGCTCTCATTGTTTTTCATATGAGATTGTTGTCTATTGTGACTTTTATCTGTAAGTAAAGAAAACAGATGGTCAGTTAACAAACATCCTATAGAAAGGAACAATCACAACATATATGTGGCGCATCGTGGGAAAACCGGTCTTAATGCATGTGCGTAAAGTGGATTTATGGTTAGAAGAGACTTCCTTGAAACAGAAAATACCATACAAGCGGAAAGTGCCGTCCTGGATTAGCCTGTGCGGACTGCACAGGCTAATCCGGAATGACACTTTACGCACATGCATTATGTCCGGTTTTCCCACGACGTGCCTCATAACTTTAACACATTCAGTGACTTATTATTGAAATCATCCAAGCGTTTGCCAGACAACATTCACTTTAATGACTTTAACAGCAGCATTTTTGTTTTTTACACCCATTTACAACCCACTTGAAAGACACCATATACAGTGGGGGGGTTTCACATTTGTGGGAAAGGTGGCGGGGCCCTTAAGATGGGGAATTTTACAACAAAAGGGGAATTTTTTTTTTTAGAAAAGCATTATTACATGTTTATATTCTACTTTGTTATAAAATATTAATCAATTGCTTTGCTACAAATGATACAAATTTGGATTATCCACTAACTGGTTTGATGAAAAATTGCTGGGATTGTTTACGAGAATTCCTATATCTTGGTCAATTTTTGTCCGATTTTGGTCAATTTTTTTCTAAATAAAGCTTACATTTTGAAGGGAAATTTTAAGGTACATATAGGGGAAAAATATATACTTTTTTTAGCAGGGGAATGGGGCCCCAAATTGGCCCTAAAAAAAAACACTGATATACAACCTGTTTTACTATGCTACACTCACCATTCTGAATTGTTACACAAATACAAATGCAGCAGTATCTTGCAATTAACTGTAACAAAATTTACTATTCAACATCAGGACATTGTTTTATTTGTTTTGGCTCAAATAGTAATAAATGCAAAAATGGACCAATAAAAAGAAGAGCCATTTAAAATTGATTTTTTTTAACATTATTTGAACGATTTTGAAATAATGAACTATTAAACAAGTTACTCAACATACGTGTTTGGAGATTTGCCCCCTGAGGATTTTGAAGCAATACTGAGATGTGAGCCAGCAAGTGTGGATTTACTGCTGTTGGAATGCAAAGACTCTTTGTCAATGTCATCTCTGTCATAATTCTCGCTTGTTCTGCGACTCTGTCCACTAATGCTGCCCGAACGATGCTCGATGTTGAGTTGATTACGTTCCTCTTCAGTAAGCACTACCCGAAGCTCGTCACATTTGATTGGCTCGAAGCCCCCGCGCTGCCACATCCCCACGGAGCCATCGGGGGCATTGTACGTCAGCTCAAATGTAAGCATCGTCTGAAATCCAACAGATTCTTAATTACGAGCAATCAGTAACACTCTAGAGTCTAACATGTGTCCCACATACATCAAACAAACTTATCATAGTTTCAATGTCTTTTAACAGACTCTTAATTAAAACAACCCATTTCATTGAAGAGATTATCATAATCATTGAAAGTAAAGATAACATTCTTGGCGCTTGGTCAGGTTTTGGAAGAGCAATATGGATGGGGTCCATGATGCCTACCTTCATGACAACATTGTTTGTATCGAGAATCGAGTCCGAGATCTTGACATTGCCGACCTCTACGAGTTCTTGAAGTATCATACGAAACAAGCCAATTAACCTGAAAGAAATCAACCAGAATTAATTGTTTACCAACATGAGCTGTTTGTAAAACAGGACTGTATGCCCCCACTAGGTCCATAGCAATCTTTACAATGAAAAAATAATTAAAGGACTGTAACTGTCATATTGTTCACCCTTCTAACTTGCAAAAAATTAGTGCATCCAAGATATTTCTGGAACAGATTTGAGTTATACGTGGTTGATTTACTTACAGCAAAATAACTGACAGAAAAAAAGTCACATTCCATGCAAAAAAATGTTGTGTAAACCTTAGAAGTAAAAAATTTAACTCGATTCTAAGGATTTAACTGTGTGAAGACAACTTTAGTTGAACGCAGAATTTAAAGTTATCATCAAAGGACTGGTTCCAGCACTGTTATGAAAATAACTTCAGGGGTCGCACCCCAGAAACATCTTAAGTGAAATCTTATCCTTAGCATTTTATTTCATGTATGCACGAAATTCTGCCAAATTTTCACTAATAATCAACTTCTTATTAATTACTATTTACTTAACTGTAATTGGATTCATTAATTTATATCTAGAGTCAAAACTCATTATTTCGAAGGGAGAAAATACTTCGAAATAACGATTATTCGAATTAAACATTTCTAGATTTTTTTGAAAAAAAAAGTTGTAAAAATCGCATAGTTAGATATGCGGTTACACTACACACTTTGATTGAACTTATAAAAAACGAATAAGTACGATAACTTGATGTACGCGAGTTTATTTTATAATTATATTTTGTTACATTAAATTAAAAAATATATTCATTTGTACATATAAAATGATATTTTAAAGAACACACGCGATACAAGAGTAACAGTATAATGCATAGCATTCATTGTAAAATGAATAAAGCATGATAGCACATCATGTCACAGCACAACAAAATAGGCATGATATAAAAGTTCAAAAAAGCATGGTAGCACTAGAATAGCACTGATTGTCAAGTAAATGCGACCTGACAAATGCAAGTCTAACTTAAATACAGAAACCTAATAATTGCTCAAACGTTTTGATATCGATGTATGCACTTCAGTCGTGTTAAAGCAATAGCTTGCCACGCTTTAATTATACGAACACAACAGCTTGGTTTAATTGATTATTAACTCCGGAAAGGTGTGAAAATCAAGCAGAGAGCAAATGCTGTCAAAGCTGATACGGTTAAGGTAAAGGTGTGAAAATTATCTCCATCTCTATTATTAACACTTTGAATTAACAATTGATAAATGCACCGAAAAACTGGTGTTGGGACCGGATTAATGGGTTTGAAATAGCGATAATTCGAAATAACGGAGTTCGAATTAAACATCAAAATTCTAATTAAAATAAGAAGGAAAAAATCGGGACCGAAAACAAACTTCGAAATAACGAGGAATTCGGATTAACGGTGTTCGAAATAACGGTTATCTACTGTAGTTTTAAAAATATTAACTTAAAAAAATTGGAACGTAAGCGAAAATAGTTAAGATTTCTGATATATTGCCCCAGGTAAAAAGTCAATTGCTTTGAAACTGCTGTTTTTACTGAGCATTTAATTAATCTCTACTTTTGAAGGATAAAAACCGATTTAATCGTTGCCAATAACGCATGCCAATGGCATTCCACTAAGCTTTATAGCAAAGCTCCACCAATAATAGACTCACTGATGACAGGAAGCTGTCAAAAGCTTGCACATTACAACTTATTCCTGCCCCAGTTAACTGCATATTGCTCTTTTTATCAATAAGCATGTTTCCACACATTATCTCTACTTTAACCAATAGCATAGTTTCAATGCATCCTGTTTTCTACAAATAGCCTAGCTTCAATGCATTTGGCCATGTGTTTGCCCAGCCATTGCCACATCAAAGGTTACCCATTTTATTTAGGTCCACACTTAGCCCTATATGTGACCTTGCATAATACCATTTTAGGTTTCAGACAACACATATACAGCAACAGCGCCTACAAACATGTCTGTTTATTCCCCATAGACACCAGTTCAGTCCATGACAAGGCTAAATATTTCTGTTTATTCACTATCAAATGCAATTCAGATGATGCAAGCCACCAAGCCAGGAGATGCAATTGTGCCAAGTATCCGCCTGGCCTCTCTCGGGACAACAACGGGCAGACTGACTTGGTTCTTAAATATCCAGGGCAACAACCTATCAGACAATGGGCAGACTGACTTGGTTCTTAAAAATCCAGGGCAACAAACCTATCAGACCATCTGGCGTCTTGCTGGGGGTAACTGTTTATCAACATCCATTAGAGTCCCTTATGTTTTTACCTCCACCTAGGAAGGATTTACATGAAATTTCTCATGCAGTAGGAAATATTTACCAACTTATTATAATTCAGTGGTGATCTGGATCACCATCTGGATCCATTTAAAGGGTTTGTTATTATTGGGCATGGCAGGTAATCTATCACTGGCTAATTAAATTGTTAAGTAGAGTTACCAAACTTGGCAGAGGTCTGCGCACTTCAAATGCTTTTTAGTTTTTATATCTAGTTCTTATTTTATAAAAAAAATATGTTTCAACACATTTCAATGTTAGAGTTTTACCACAAAATTAGACAATGGCTGTCTTTTTTGTATACAGATTTTAAGTTGTTATATTTTTGATAAACAATAACATTAAAATATAAACAAAATTGAAAATAATGACCACCATGCATCTAAAATACCCAAGGCCACCACCTATCACCTGATCTGCAATGTCCCTTGAGGAAAATGTTTATGGACAGGTATAAAGTCTCATTACTGTCTGTTTCACAGTGTCTACTATAAAATATCTCAGATATCTGAACATCAGGGCAGTCAACTATCAAACAATCAGAAGTGTCTTTTCCCACAGGCATAAAGTGACATTTGTGTTCATTTTCCACCACGAAATTAGACCACCAATGTCTTTGGGGTTTTATTATATTTAAAATTTGTCACAAGAAACTAAGCATAACAATAACTTTATGAAAATAATAATGTAAAGTATTTGGTACCATATAAACAATTAATAAATAATAACAGAAATTCAATTTCTTTTAAGCTATTGATAAAATTAAGAATTGTCATTGCTACAACTGCATATTCCTTCCTGTTCTCCCAGTGAGAAGTAAAATGTAATTCATTCCTGTTGACCCAGTGAGAAGTAAATTGTAATTCCTTCCTGTCGGCCCAGTGAGAAGTAAATTTTAATTCCTTCCTGTTGGCCCAGTGAGAAGTAAATTTTAATTCCCTCCTGTTGGCCCAGTGAGAAGTAAATTTTAATTCCTTACTGTCAGCCCAGTGAGAAGTAAATTTAATTCCTTCCTGTTGGCCCAGTGAGAAGTAAATTTTAATTCCTTCTTGTTCTCCCAGTGAGAAGTAAATTTTAATTCCTTCCTGTTCTTCCAGTGAGAAGTAAAGTTTAATTCCCTCCCGTTCTCATTGTGAGAAGTAAATTTTAATTCCTTCCTGTTGGCCCAGTGAGAATTTTTTTTAATTCCTTCCTGTTGGCCCAGTGAGAAGTAAATTTTATTTAACTATGAAAGTCTTTTAAATCTTGAGCAGAACTGCACAAGAGATGATGCCCTTATCCAGACAGGTGTAACGTAATCATGTTTCACTGCAGATTGTTTTCTGATTTAGGAAATGGTATTTCAATATTTCCTCAGATGTTATTAAAACATAATCTAGTAGATAGAAATGCACTGGGACTTCATCAACTTCATCTCTGATATAAAGCAGAGCAGAATTACAGCTATGTACTTTTTATGAGATTTTTCCCCAAATGATTTGAGTTCCTTTTATATAGCATTTTTTAGTTTCTTTTAAAAAAACATTTGTCCTTAGCTTTGATATCATTATCCAATCTCTTTCTTTTGCTTTGGAATGCAAGCTCACCTGTTGCTAAGTTCATCTTGTAGTTGTACAGCTGGATGTTCACCTGTTGTACAGCTAGATGCTCACCTGTTGCTAAGGTACTTATTGTAGTTGTACAGCTGGATGCTCAACTGTTGTACAGCTGGATGCTCACCTGTTGCCAAGGTACTTAGTGTAGTTGTACAGCTAGATGCTCACCTGTTGTACAGCTAGATGCTCACCTGTTGTACAGCTGGATGCTCACCTGTTGCCAAGGTACTTAGTGTAGTTGTACAGCTAGATGCTCACCTGTTGTACAGCTAGATGCTCACATGTTGTACAGCTAGATGCTCACATGTTGTACAGCTAGATGCTCACCTGTTGCCAAGGTACTTAGTGTAGTTGTACAGCTAGATGCTCACCTGTTGTACAGCTAGATGCTCACATGTTGTACAGCTAGATGCTCACCTGTTGTACAGCTAGATGCTCACCTGTTGTACAGCTAGATGCTCACATGTTGTACAGCTAGATGCTCACCTGTTGTACAGCTAGATGCTCACATGTTGTACAGCTAGATGCTCACATGTTGTACAGCTAGATCTTCACCTGTTGTACAGCTAGATGCTCACCTGTTGTACAGCTAGATGCTCACCTGTTGTACAGCTAGATGCTCACCTGTTGTACAGCTAGATGCTCACATGTTGTACAGCTAGATGCTCACATGTTGTACAGCTAGATGCTCACATGTTGTACAGCTAGATGCTCACCTGTTGTACAGCTAGATGCTCACCTGTTGTACAGCTAGATGCTCACCTGTTGTACAGCTAGATGCTCACCTGTTGTACAGCTAGATGCTCACCTGTTGTACAGCTAGATGCTCACCTGTTGTACAGCTAGATGCTCACCTGTTGTACAGCTAGATGCTCACCTGTTGCTAAGGTACTTGTTGTAGTTGTACAACTGGATATCAATGTATTCGTCCTTCTCGATAGGTCGAGCCACCGGCCACTGGAAGGTCTCATCAAACCAGACGCTTTCATCATTTGTTTCAACGATCTTCGTGTAGTGGGAGACACCTGCAGGCAGAAAATATAATAGATGTGCTAGAACACTACAATTCATTATGGATTTCTTGTTAAATAGTGGAACTATAGAATACTCTTCCAACATGCCATAAAGCAATAATTTGTTTACATATCATAATTTGCTTGATTTGGTATGTTATTGAAAACACTTCCAACATACGTGGACAAATAACACCATCCAAAGCCTGAGCATGAAGATCTGGGCCTTGCAGTTTCAGTAGACAATTTTTAAATTCATTTTCCTATTTAAGTCTGTATAAACCATGTGATCCCCAAGGCATGGTCAGTTTTGATCCCACGGGAATATTTTAAACAAACTTTGTAGAGGACCTCTCGAGGATGTCACGTATCAAATATGAAAGCCTTTAGCCTTCCAGTTCCACATGAGAATTTTTTTTCAAGTTTTCACTTTTACATTTATTTTTAGCTCTGGTGACCTACATATGCAGCGGACTGGAAAGACCTGAATAATTTTGAAAGAGGGTCACCCAATGACCATTCATGTGAAGTATTGGTGAATATCTGCCAAGCAGTTTAGGAAGAGATGTTGTTCGAATGAAAAGTTGATGATGGACGCACACACAGGCCAGCACGGACGGACGCACGGGTAACAGGCGATCACAAAAGCTCTCCATGAGCATTTTGTGCTCAGGTGAGCTAAAAATACAAAACAGTCTAATCCACAATCATAGAGTTGAGCTTAAAACTGTTGTATCTGCTATAGAGATGTTAAGCAGACAGGGCCCGGCTAGCTCAGTTAGTAGAGCACTGGACTGTCAATCCGGGCATCGCGAGTCCGAACCCCAGCACGGCCACATAACCTGTGTGGGGATTGGTCATGAAATTATTTCTACGGCCATTCTCCCCCTACCTCTGATTCAAGTAGGGCAGTTGTCAGTTACTGGCATAGGTATGTGCACTCAGCACTGGTAAACTGCTTAGATTGGCTCTGCTTGCCCAGGAAAAGTGTGAGTGGGTTAACGGACCACCGTGATATGACTAAAATACTGTTAAAAATGGCAAAAAATCCAAACAAACAAACAGAGATGTTAAGCAGATACAACAGATACAATCCTCGCCTCATAATATTGTTTCATTCTCCACGCTACAAAATTTAATGTCTTCAATATGAAAACTTTAAAAAAAAATTGCCACGAAAAATACATAATCTGAAGTAAAATCTCAAGAACCATTAAACAAAATCACTGCATTCCACTGGAAAGAAGGGTCTCCAATAATTCACAGGCCACGTAACAAAATTCTCGCATGATCAAAAACATTCTGACAGCATTCAACACAAACTAGTAATCATTGCACACTAATCATCCCCTTTCCTGAGCCTTATAAAATAATAACCTAACGACTAGCTCACCATTCATTTTCTTGCCAAGGCAATGTATAATTTATTTCCCTGGCTTCACTTGCTAGGGAACATGGAAATCAAGGATTGTTATGAAAACACTGCAGATCCGTTATATCGCGATCCGTTATTTCGCGATATCAAATATATCGGCCGTGGATCCCGATTTTTTTCATGTACTTAAATTTTGATCATTACACGACGTTCATAAATAAATCAAGTTTGGTCCAGATTTTCATGCCTACATTGCTACTCTTTCAATCGCACTTGTGAAAATAGGCTAGTGTATACATCAATATGTACATGAATGACCTGCCATGTTATATCGCGATCCGACTATATCGCGATCGCGATCCATGGCCCCGCAAATCGCTATATAATTAATCTGCAGTGTAATTTTTGTGCATTTTGATACAAAATATTACTCTCATAGTGTACATATAAATATGCTTTACTGTTTTTCAATATTGACTATTCATGGACTGTGACCATCATTATAATGGATATACTGAAGTGTTCTTCACAAAACTTATAGCAAGGTTTTCTAGTTTTCATAAACACATACACCTTGAAACTTAAATTTACGGTAAATTTAGGAGACTCACCAGACCACTTCATTTGGAAGTGATAAGAAAATGTCTGGTAGTGACTTCCGAGGTGGTCCAGTGGTGTCACAACATATCATAGAAGTATGCATGACTTTCCGATTTGGTATTCCGTTCTCCTTTCTAATGGCTGCCTTTTCAGAATTCGACTAAAGTCATTTACCAGTAAAAGAAACCCAGTTCAAAATTTCATTAAATAATTTACAAAGTTGAAGACTATAGAATTTTGTAAGCTGAAATCATTGTAATACGTTCTATGCACTGACAGGTTTTACCGAATTGAGTGAGTCTTTTAACCATTACCGATTGAGTGAATTGTCCAGTCTGTGGCAAATAGCTTATACTTGGTATAGTATAAAACAGACACCTCTGCAACTGAGACAAATACAAACCAACAAGCACAGACACTGATCTTAGCTACACTGAAAGACATAATTACGCACTTCAGCAACTGAGACAAATACAAACCAACAAGCACAGACACTGATCTTAGCTACACTGAAAGACATTATTACACACTTCAGGACTGTATGAATGCTTGACACGGCAGCAATATTTACAGAACACAGTCCAGAGATTTGAAAGAAGCAATATAATGTTTCGGCTGCAGCCATCCCCATTGTTCAGCTTCTTTACAGATCTCAATTATGCAAACGAAATCAACTTTGCAGACTAACTAATGACAGAAAATACAATTTGAGGTTTTGTGGTTTCTATTATTCTCTTTCCATAAAGAACCAAACCAAACACTTGCTTTAATGTCAAGTATTAAGACATATTGACTGTATTTTCTGAAGTTTTTAGACAATTGTCCAATGTATATTTTTTTAATGTTTCTAACCATTCTGACACAGAAACAAGATATTTTAAGTTTCTGAAAACATTATGTGCAAAATACAAAATTTAAATTGTTAATAATTTAACATTTTAAAATTAAACTCATTTTCACAAAATTAAAAGTTTTGAGGAATAAGCTTTAAAGATGAAAGCGGCAAGATACTCTCAATGTTCAAATACACATTCTATTAAATCAATAATAATACACTGCACATGATTAGTAATTGTATCTCTTTAAATTATTAAGGGTCCAAATCAAACTTAATCAAAATAAGACATTCCTATGTTACATTAACACAAAAATGTTGTCCCAAAACGCCTTTAAAGGGACCTGTTCACAGATGGGCAAATTGACAATTTTTTTTTTTTTTGTCATAGATCCCAAAATGAAAAATACATTATATATAAACAAGTGAAATAACACAACTGCAAAAGAAATATATTGGAAATATAGTGAAGTTAATAAAAAATCATAAATTCAAATGGATAAAATTATAAATCGTTTGTAACGCTTGTCGGTATTTCGGAACACATGTGTTTCACTTACATAGCATTGAAAAATTCAATGATCGGCAGTCAGAATAGCCTAATGGTTACAGCGACAGATTTTTGATCCCAGTGGACATAGTTATTTTTTTTTTCTTTATATAATATTTGTTTTTGGTCAGTCCAACTTCTTTAGTTTTTGCAGTTAAGACATTAAATGACATTTTTCAAAAATACGAAAATCTATGAACAAGTCCCTTTAAGTTACCAATGTCACATATGCCACTTTAAGATTGACACTGCGATCCGCGGTCCGTTAATGACCTAGATTTGCGTGACTTTACTGCCTTTACCTCGTTGACTGTATTGACAAACGTCTTAGAATGAATGCATAACAGTTGTATAAGAGAATGGCATCTCATCAAATACCACACTAACAATTCCCAAGAAAGCTCATTATTTGCAAGCAAGGAATTAGATGTCCTCAAGAACGATTCAATTTTCTGAAGCAATCTTGATGACAAGGTTGCAGAATGAAACTTAATGCATGATATGAACTTTCCTTTTTATAACCATGTATTGAAACATTAGAAACTTTTGGTTTTATTTGGTAGAATAGAAGCGTGATACAGAAAGATGTACAGGTAGCTATTACAAAGTAATGTATAACCTACATCTCTTATCATCGGCGTAACTGTGTGTCACAGGGTGAGAAATTAGGCAGCCAGTCGGAGCCTCTACCCGGGACCCCTCGCTTACAGGGCGAGTGCTCTCCAACTAAGCTAACCGGCACTGCATAACCTCTCCCCTTTGGTGACAGAGTTCATGCTGGGACATAGGCAAACTCCTTTACGCTGGTGCGTATAGATCTTAATGCTAACATAGCTAAAGCAAGTGATAAAATGTCAGATAAAGCATTAAAAACCTAGGTCAAAATGAGCTTTGGCATACAATCAGTGCTGTCTGATGGAAAACACTGTAACATTTTATTTTAGTGCTATTAGATATGAAATGTTATTTTTATTGAGCTTACTCAGTAGCTGTTTATGTAGCGTAGAATTCTTCATAAAAATTTACAATTGAAACCTTTAATGTGTGTATACTCAAATTCAGACTAGGTATAATACCGCCCCTTCTTATATTTTATAAAAAAGTGGGATGATCAACACTTTAAGATGCGCAGTTCGTGCACATTTCTTAATTAAATAACTCTAAAACTGACATTGTCATGATGAAATTGAGGTGACATATTTGGTAACAAATTTATTAGACAGTAGCCATGCTGATAATTCTATATATGAGTCGTGTCATGGGAAAACCAGGCGTAATGCATGTTCGGCACTTTCCGCCTACAATGAATTTATGTTTAGAAGAGACTTCATTGAAATAGAAAATACCATATAAGTGGAAAGTGCCGTCCTGGATTAGTCTGTGCAGACTGCACAGGCTAATCTGGGACGACACTTTACGCACAGCCATTAAGCCCGGTTTTCCCACGACACACCTCATATTATGTTGTAAGGGCTTAATTTGAGGGACGTTAGTATATTCACAATTTTTTTCACCAATTCGCCCCAAAAAACTACATTATGTATACAGGAGCGAAATATTACACTCCTCATACAGAAATATAAAAGATATTTGTTGATATCGTGAATAATCAAATTTGATTTCACTCGAGGTCATAGAAATCTATATTTTCACTCATGGCTATGCCACTCATGGAAATATTTTTTCTATAACCACATGTGAAAGAAAAATAGTATCTCAAAAGTTTTGGGAATGAATACTGTCATTTTTTTTCAAGCAAAAACACTGCTATTGCATATATAATTCTGCTGCCTACAGATTGCTTTCCAGATGCACAGTTTATTGAACAACATTCAATCATCTAATGCTGAAACCTTGTTAATTTAATTGACAACATCTTTGAGACATAAGTTGATCACTCTGTTATTAAGTTAGAAGCTAGATCTCTTACAGAATCTATAAGAACCAACTTTCTCCATAAATCACTGCAGCATATAATTATGTGCATCAGGCCAGCAATATAATTATGTGCATCAGGCCAGCAATATAATTATGTGCATCAGGCCAGCAATATAATTATGTGCATCCGTCCAGCAATATAATTATGTGTATCAGGCCAGAAATGTAATTATGTTCATCAGGCCAGCAATATAATTATGTGTATCAGGCCAGCAATATAATTATGTGTATCAGGCCAGAAATGTAATTATGTTCATAAGGCCAGCAATAGAATTATGTGCATCAGGCCAGCAATATAATTATGTGTATCAGGCCAGAAATGTAATTATGTTCATCAGGCCAGCAATATAATTATGTGTATCAGGCCAGCAATATAATTATGTGCATCGGGCCAGCAATATAATTATGTGCATCGGGCCAGCAATATAATTATGTGCATTAGGCCAGCAATATAATTATGTGCATTAGGCCAGCAATATAATTATGTTCATCAGTCCAGCAATATAATTATGTGCATTAGGCCAGCAATATAATTATGTTCATCAGTCCAGCAATATAATTACGTGCATCAGGCCAGCACTATAATTATGTTCATCAGACCAGCAATATAATTATGTGCATAAGGCCAGCAATATAATTATGTGATTCAGTCAAGCAATATAATTATGTGCATCGGGCCAGCAATATAATTATGTGCATCGGGCCAGCAATATAATTATGTGCATCGGGCCAGCAATATAATTATGTGACAAGGCCAGCAATATAATTATGTGCATTAGGCCAGCAATATAATTATGTGCATTAGGCCAGCAATATAATTATGTTCATCAGTCCAGCAATATAATTATGTGCATTAGGCCAGCAATATAATTATGTTCATCAGTCCAGCAATATAATTACGTGCATCAGGCCAGCACTATAATTATGTTCATCAGACCAGCAATATAATTATGTGCATAAGGCCAGAAATATAATTATGTGATTCAGTCAAGCAATATAATTATGTGCATCAGGTCAGCAATATAATTATGTTCATCAGGCCAGCAATATAATTATGTGCATCAGGCCAGCAATATAATTATGTTCATCAGTCCAGCAATATAATTATGTGCATCAGTCCAGCAATATAATTATGTTCGTCAGGCCAGCAATATAATTATGTTCATCAGGCCAGCAATATAATTATGTGCATAAGGCCAGCAATATAATTATGTGCATCAGGCCAGCAATATATTTATGTGCATCGGGCCAGCAATATAATTATGTGACAAGGCCAGCAATAATATAATTATGTGCATCGGGCCAGCAATATAATTATGTGCATTAGGCCAGCAATATAATTATGTGCATTAGGCCAGCAATATAATTATGTGCATTAGGCCAGCAATATAATTATGTGCATTAGGCCAGCAATATAATTACGTGCATCGGGCCAGCAATATAATTATGTGACAAGGCCAGCAATATAATTATGTGCATCGGGCCAGCAATATAATTATGTGCATTAGGCCAGCAATATAATTATGTGCATTAGGCCAGCAATATAATTACGTGCATCAGGCCAGCACTATAATTATGTTCATCAGACCAGCAATATAATTATGTGCATAAGGCCAGCACTATAATTATGTTCATCAGTCCAGCAATATAATTATGTGATTCAATCAAGCAATATAATTATGTGCATCAGGTCAGCAATATAATTATGTTCATCAGGCCAGCAATATAATTATGTGCATCAGGCCAGCAATATAATTATGTTCGTCAGGCCAGCAATATAATTATGTTCATCAGGCCAGCAATATAATTATGTGCATAAGGCCAGCAATATAATTATGTGCATCAGGCCAGCAATATAATTATGTGCATCAGGCCAGCAATATGAATATCGTATGTGTATCAGGCCAGATTTTTTATGTTTAGTTTCGCAGAAATGTTTTGAAAACTGTCCAGTCAGATGGTAGAAATAAAATAAAAACTAGAGTGTTTTTGAAACAAGAGCAGCACCTACGGGTGCTGGACGCTCGACTTTCTCGTATTTGGTAGTAGTCTGGCATTTTGTTAATAGAATGTGTTCATCTCTGTGATGAAGTGTCTTAAATTTCAAGTAAATACCTCTCATAGATATTGAGAAATTTGACCTAAAGCTAAAATTCTAAGTTGAAAAAAGGGCAATAACTCCACCAAAGTCCTTGATATAGTTACCTCATCCTGTCTACAGAATGGGTTCATAACTGTGATCAAGTATTTTGAGTTTGAAGTCAATACCTCTTATAGTTATTGTGAAATTTGACCTAAAGTGAACATTCTAAGTTCACAAAAAGGGCAATTATTCAAACGAAATCCTTGACAGAGTTACCTCCTCTTGTCTACATAATAAATTCATCACTGTGATCAAGTACTTTTAGTTTTAAGTCAATACCTCATACAGGTATTGAGAAATTTGACCTAAAACGAAAATTGCGTTGAAAAAAGGGTAATAACTCTAACAAAATCCTTGAAAGAGTTACCCCCTCATGTCTGCAGAATGCAGTCAGCACCATAAACAAGTATCTTGAGTTTCTAATTTAATGTCTTTGATAGTTATTGAGAAATGTTATATTTAACAAAAACTGTCAAAATATTCTAGGTTGTAAGTTCAAACAAGGGCAGATAACTGGAACTACAAATCACAGGGTTAGCTGCCTTGTTGAAATGAATTAACTGTTGATAGTGAACAAGTATTGAAAGTTTCAAATGGATACCTTTGATAGTTTTTGAGGAATGGACTCTGACAAAAAAATTAACAAAACAATTAACCAAAAAACTTAACGAAAACACTGAACTAACGCAGACGCAGACGCTGACGACAGAGCGACAACAATAAGTCGACAATTGAGGCGCGTCTTGGGAAAACCAGGCTTAATGCATGTGTGTAAAGTGTCATCCCCGATTAGCCTGTGCAGTCTGCACAGGCTAATCCAGGACGGCACTTTCCACTTTTATGGTATTTTCTATTTCAATGAAGTCTCTTCTAAACATAAATTCATTGTAGGCAGAAAGTGCAGTCCGCACAGGCTAATCCGGGATGGCACTTTCCGCCTACAGTGGATATATGTTTAGAAAAGACTTCCTTGAAACAGAAAATAGCATAAAAGCGGAAAGTGCCATCCCGGATTAGCCTGTGCAAACTGCACAGGCTAATCCGGGACGACACTTTACGCACATGCATTAAGACTGGTTTTCTCACGACGCGCTACAATTGTTCTTTGAAAAGTCCAGCTAAAAAACATGTCTCCTCCCACTCACTGCCACCCAAACTCCACCTACCATAACATTCTGAAGATATGCACAACAACACTTGGTCTGAACAATCCTGTGAAGTTTCATCAAAATCCCACCAGGGCTAACGGAGAACAAGAGTAGACGAGGTCTGTTATGTGAAAAACTTCCAAGGGCCATAACTCTGCCAAAAGTCTGCCAGCGCCGATATGCACAACTAGACATGGTATTGATCAATCCTTTAGAGTTTCGTCAAAATTGAACCAGAGCTTATGGAGAAGAAGCGCAGACAAGGTCTGTTATGTGAAAAACTTCAAACAGCTATAAGTCCGCCAAAAATCTGCCAATGACGACATGCCAATGATACGCACAACTAGACTTGGTACTGATCAATCCTGTGGAGTTTCGTCAAATTCGGACCAGGGGTTACCATGAACAAGTGCAGACACATTTTTTTTCATGAATCCAGACATATACATCCATACATACATCCAGACATCTATCTTTCCAGCACAAAATCAATATGTCTCCCTATCCACTATGTGGGGGGAGACATCCTAAAAATCAAAGTTATATTACAAACACATTGTTTCGCAACAATCAGGAAAATAGCAATAATAATTCATCTGATATTAAGCCAATCACATGTGTTTGACATACCATACATACGTGTCTTTTTCACTGATTTTAAGCCCATCACGTGTTGATATACCTTAAATATGTGTGCATTTACATGGATTATAAGCCCATCACATGTGTTTGACATACTTTACATATGTGTGCATTTACACTGATTTTAAGCCCATCTCACGTGTTTGCCATACCTTAAATATATGTGCATTTACACTGATTTTAAGCCCATGACATGAGTTTGACAAACCTTAAATATGTGTGCATTAAAACACTGATTATAAGTCAATAACATGTGCTTGACATACCTTACATGTGTGCATTAGCGCTGATTTTAAGCCTATCACGTGTTTGAAATTAACTTACGTGTGCATTTACATGGATCATAAGCCAATCACATGTGTTTGACTTCATGCTAGGCTTTTTGAATTTACAGGATTTAAACCTTGCAAATATTCCTTGCATACATCAGTCTGTCAGCTGATTAACACAGATTTGCACCCAGCAAGTGTGTTTTTGCCATATTTTAACCCTGTAGGTGTCTAGAGAATTTGTACCTAGAAAATGTTCTCTAAATATTCTGTGTTATTTACAGGTAACTCTGTGGAAATTTACACAAATTAGAAGCCTAGCCAATGGTCTAGACACTCTGCAAATCTTCAGGCATTTCCACAAATGTGCAAATAGCAACATTAAATGGCCTTAACATATTCAAACATTATTGAACAATATACAAGGCGTGTCGTGGGAAAACCGGACTAAATGCATGTGCGTAAAGTGCAATCTGCACAGGCTAATCCAAGACGACACTTTCCGCTTTCATGGTATTTTCTGTTTCAAGGAAATCTCTTTTAAACATAAATTAACTGTAGGCGAAAAGTGCCATCCCGGATTAGCTTCTGTGGAGTGCACAGGCTAATCCGGGATGACACTTAACGCACATGCATTAAGCCCGGTTTCTACGACACGCCTCATACAGATTTGTCTACGGTTTTACCCTTATTCCAGCATATGACCAGGTAATGCTACCAATAAATGCCTTTTATGATAAATTTTATTATTTGCTTTCAATCTCAATAATAAACAGTGAACATAACTATCACATTTATTGCAGACAAATAATACCATGGCAGCCATGAAAATAATGAAATTGGACTTCTTAATGATCACTGGTAGATGAAAATACCAAGTTAGGAGGCCCAGGGGTGCATTCCAAATAAACAGCAAGGATTCGTCCATTCATTAACGAGTGTTCCATACAAGGCAATGCTGATTTGAGTTGAGGAATTAACTAACAGAAAAAACTATTTTGGTTACTCAGAACACAAAATGATAAAAATCATAGCACAGCATGGAATTTTTAAGAAAATGTCATGAAACATTTTATCTATACATATTACAGCATCTGAAGCAATAAACTTTACAATTAGATCAACAATAAGCAGATTTGTTTAAGGTTGTCAGCGGAAGCTAGTTTTAGAAGACCTCGTACCAAAACAACCAAATAACCATCAAACCAGACAGACGAGCTATATCGGAATTGAACATGTAACACTTTGTAGTGACAGTTTTCAACAATTATCAACAACAACAAGACAACAACAGAATTAATCCTTTCATATACCAAATGCTTCATAATTTACATATTTTGATAGACGATAATTACTAATATCAATATTTTAAAATATCTCATCCTTGATTTGAAGTTGATTGGGTTTGTTTAATAATCATTGTATACAATCATTTGTCTTATCATTAGGCAGGTCGCCCCAATGGAATTTCGTGTTAATACTTTGACGTGCATTAGATCCCCCTGCAATTTACAACTGTATTATGTTGCTTCGAAATCAAACCAGCAAACACAACACAGTGTAAATAGTGCATCACTATACCACAGCAGCATGTTGGGTAAATATGACAATTAACATAGAGGCAAACCTGCTACCAATTGAAGACAAATATTTGTCAAGGACAATTAAAAATATTTAGGCATAGCCTTCTATGTTTTATCAATGTAGGCATATAAACACAACTAAAGTAGGCAATCATTCATCATTTGTCATGTTTTATCAATGTAGGCATACAAACACAACTAAAGTAGGCAATCATTCATCATTTGTCATGTTTTATCAATGTAGGCATACAAACACAACTAAAGTAGGCAATCATTCATCATTTGTCATGTTTTATCAATGTAGGCATACAAACACAACTAAAGTAGGCAATCATTCATCATTTGTCAAACAAGTAAACATATAACTACAAGAACAATTCCTTAGGGTGACATACAACAACACCATACACAGAAAATGATTTCGTTGTCATGACGTCAATACGAAGTTCTGAAACTGGGACCTGACTGAACTACCATTTCCTCAGAAGAAATTTCATTTTCCTGAGTGTTATAATGTGTGATGAAGGTAATTTCCTGGGAGACACATAATCTCCTAAAGTTTACAGGAATGGAGGAGGTATGGCACATATATTTGGAATGCCAATATTTTTTTGTAATGTCAATATTTTTTCGGTGTAGCTGTCTAAGATCACTTTTGACCTAGATTTCTTGCGATAATTATGCAGCGGGGAAATTTAATGCCAATAGAATATAGCAAATATTCTATTGTTAGGGAATGCAAACTTACAACAATGGATTAATGTATACCAACAACTGTTGCATACTTTTGGGGATTAAAATATACATAATTGTTTACATAAGCGGTTAAAATAAAGTTATAAACATATCTTCGACATACACTCTAGAAATTAACAGAATTGTGAACAATTTTACACATTGTATGTGATGATCAGAATGTAATATTCATTCACATAATGAAATAGCTACATTGTTTAGCCTACATAATCGGCGCGGTCTATAAATAGCAATTACAATGCTACAATTCACGGGGACGACAGTCGGTCACAACGTACAATGTTGCCTGTTTAGCCCGCAAGCACAAAATAAAAAGTGGTAACTTTTTGGTATTTTTCTGATAAATAAGCAAAACAAATATTAGTAAATTTGATTGAGCTTATATTTCCTATTATTTTATCCTTGTGTAAAAATATTATTGTACGGTGTAACCGACTGTCGTCGCCGTGAATTAATTCTAGCGAGTACAACTCCAGCTGGAGAATCATTCTAAAAATAGCGCGTGGTAAAGCTGTGTTAATACACACGCATCAATTAGCATCTGGAGAATCCTAAACCCGAGAATTGCAATAAATGGGGAATTCATAAACTTACTGCTCATTCATTCCCCCTATTATTTTCTGACAATGTTAATTTGTTAAATTTGCCTGACAAATTCATGCATCAATTATGTTTACGTAAATTACTAGTATTTAATAATTATTGAGTTTATCTCGAATTATTTTGGGGGGCCAATACGTTTTCTTATAGTGTCCGAAAAATCTAGTGTCCGAGAAGTCTCCATAGTAGGGACCGAAAAATCTGGGGTCCGTGAAGTCACAGCTTGGTCCTCTTGTATTATATTTAGGGCAAAAAAATGACATCTCAATATTAATTTCTACGCAGATTGTATTTTTTTTAAAGACATTTCTTGTTTGTCATATAACAACAATGTCAAAAGAAGTCATAATGTCTAGGCCTTTTGCATTCAAACTGCTATCATATTTGCATTCAAAATGCTATCATATTTGCATTCAAACTGCTATCATATTTGCATTCAAAATGCTATCATATTTGCATTCAAACTGCTATCATATTTGCATTCAAACTGCTATCATATTTGCATTCAAACTGCTATCATATTTGCATTCAAAATGCTATCATATTTGCATTCAAAATGCTATCATATTTGCATTCAAAATGCTATCATATTTGCATTCAAAATGCTATCATATTTGCATTCAAAATGCTATCATATTTGCATTCAAAATGCTATCATATTTGCATTCAAAATGCTATCATATTTGCATTCATATTTGCATTCAAACTGCTATCATATTTGCATTCAAAATGCTATCATATTTGCATTCAAAATACTATAATATTTGCATTCAAACTGCTATCATATTTATGCCATGCTGATATTATAAAAAAACTAAAACAAAAAAAAGTATAATTTCATTTATTTAATATTAAATCACCATCTAGTGTTCAGATTTTACCTCTGTAAAATTCAGTGCCTTTAATTTGACTACTGGGTATGCCTTTACTGTAAAATAAGTTATTTAATGCTGAAACATATTTGAAATCATTTTAAAGACACTGTTCATATTAAACCCTGTCACACTGTGACTTAGAAGCAGTGAGGTCCCACAACATATTGTACAAAATTATTATTGTTTCCTTGGCAACAGATCCATGCAACAACCTGACAGGAACTCTCAGATGAAGATTTCAAAGACCTGCCTTAATCTCCATGGTTTCCGAATGTCCTAATGCACGGTTGGAAATTAACTTTTTAACATTTTTTTGGCTGCTCCAGAATTTGAAATTGTACAGCAAAGAACATAAAGATGCAGGAAATGAAATGTCAATCCCTTAACGATTGTTATTTGTTACACTGATGATCTTGTGACATGCAGCAACAGGCCATTGTGTGAAACTGAGATTATCCCACAATCAAATAGCAACATTTAAATTATCTATGTTGTATTTGAACCTTTTATTTTGAAAATGGAAATAACCCAGCAATTGACCTAAATTGTATTCCCCCCTCCACAACTTCAAAGCTTCAATTCTGCCTAGACCCCAGAAACCTATGAATTGCCATCATTTTTGCACCATTTTAGCTCACCTGAGCACAACGTGCTCATGGTGAGCTTTTGTGATCGCCTTTTGTCCGTCGTGCGTCATCCGTCGTGCGTCAACATTTTCATTTAATCGACATCTCCTCCCAAACCTCTTGGCAGATTTTCACGAATTCACAGGAATTATCCTTGGGTGAAACTCTTTCAAAGTTGTTCAAATCGTTTCGGTCCGCTGCATATGTAAGTCACCAAAGATAAAATAAGATTTCAAAAATAAAAACTTTAATAATCTTCTTCTCTAAAACCACAAGGCTTGGAGCTTTCATATTTGATATGTGACATCCTCTAGTGGTCCTCTATAAAGATTGTTCAAATTATTCCGTTGGGGTCAAAACTGGCCACGCCCCGGGGGTCATATGGTTTATATAGACTTGTATTGCAAAATGACTTTAAAAATCTTCTCTGCAACCGCAAGGCCTAGAGGTTTCATATTTGATATGTAACATTGTATAGTGGTCCTCTAAAAAGATTGTTCAAATGATGCACCTAGGGTTAAAACTGGCCACACCCTGGGGGTCACATGGTTTACATAGACTTAAATAGCAAAATGACTTTAAAAATCTTCTCCTCTGAAACTGCAAGGCCCAGAGGTTTCATATTTGGTATGTAACATTGAAAAGTGGTCTTCTACAAAGATTGTTCAAATGATGCCCCTGGGGTCAAAACTGGGCACACCCCGGGGGTCACATGGTTTATATAGACTTAAATAGCAAAATGACTTTAAAAATCTCTGAAACCGGAAGGCCCAGTGGTTTCATATTTGGTATGTTACATTGTATAGTGATCCTCTACAAAGATTGTTCAAATGATGTCCCTGGGGTCAAAACGGGCCACACCCCAAGGCTCACATGTTTTATATAGACTTGTATAGCAAAATGACTTAAAAAATCTTCTCCTCTGAAACTGCAAGACCCATAAGTTTCATATTTGGTAAAACTGGGCACACCCCGGGGGTCACATGGTTTATATAGACTTAAATAGCAAAATGACTTTAAAAATCTCTGAAACCGGAAGGCCCAGTGGTTTCATATTTGGTACGTTACATTGTATAGTGATCCTCTACAAAGATTGTTCAAATGATGCCCCTGGGGTCAAAACTGGCCACACCCCAAGGCTCACATGTTTTATATAGACTTGTATAGCAAAATGACTTTAAAAAATCTTCTCGTCTGCAACTGCAAGACCCATAAGTTTCATATTTGGTAAAACTGGGCACACCCCGGGGGTCACATGGTTTATATAGACTTAAATAGCAAAATGACTTCAAAAATCTTATTTTCTGAAACCGCAAGGCCCAGAGGTTTCATATTTGGTATGTCAGGTTGTATAGTGGTCCTCTACGAAGATTGTTCAAATGATGCCCATGTGGTCAAAACTGGCCACACCCTGGGGCTCACATGGTTTATATAGACGTAAATGGCAAAATGATTTTAAAAATCTTCTGCTCTCAAACCACAAGGCTCAGAGGTTATAGTGTTGAAACGTATCGGTCACCTCTCCGTTAAAACTAACCAAAAACGCAACCTCTCCGTTACGGTACCTGTCACTCTCCGTTAAATCAGGATGTTTGGATGTAGGGAGGCATCAATCGACACAGAAAAACGGACGTTATGAGATAAGTTGCTTGAAAATGTATGGCGCACGGAACATCAGCATCATTAAGCTTTAAAACAGATGTTTGTTTTTTGTACCAATGCAATACAGAACTTAAACGAAAGAAAACAATTTCAGACAGTCGACAACCCCACATATTTACATTTGAAGTTTGTGTATATATGTGTATTGATTTCTGTCAACTCCTGTTGGGTGCATTCTCAACTGATATTTCATTAGTAAAAATCACACAAAAAAGATAAATACTGTCTTAAATATGTACAAAACGAATTAAATTAGTATCACCCCGGCACCTGTATCCTCTCTGTTTTTTTTTGTGGTACCTGTGTCCTCTCCGTGTATGGTACCTGCAACCTTTCTGTTATAGTTCATTAATACACTAGTTCTTATCTATACAGCTGTAGATAGGGAGATCTTTTTCAAAAATCTGTTTCAACTCAAGATGTGTAGAACTCTACCACTTTGGTGATCAATTAAAATGATACACGCAATTTTCAGTAAAAATACAGCAATTAAAATTATTACAGTTACATTTTCCTTCAAAAACATCAGAAAATGAAAATTATTATTAAAAGAAAATATAATTTAAAGTATAATCATTGAGAACATGTCAGCTTTTTAAAAAACTAATCGATTAAAGTTTGACAAAGTACAAAATTATGTATTTTAATAATATGACTTGTATATTGTCCGTGAAATAAATGCGTGTTTGTTAATTGTATCAAATGCATGTATTCTTTGACTTAAAAAACACAATCCTACAATGTTCCACTGTTTTGATAATTATTATGTCCCCTTATCGATGTATTGGTTTGCTTGAGGTCGGGTGATGTAGTGGATATAGTGTCCGCCTAGCAACCGGGATGTTCCCGGTTCGATCCAAACTCTGGGAACGTACTCAAGACATCCCCAAACGACACCAAGTACTGGTTCTACCCAGGAAACGGACTCGAGAGTGTCTCAATAAGCCTTAGGCTTTCGATACAATCGAGCTAAAAAACATAGGTTTAAACTAAACTATGGGATTGCTTAATGTCGGTCGGTCAGTCTGTCGAACACTTTCGTTTCTGTCAAGTCAAAGTCAAACCATTTTCATCCGATCTACCCAAGTGGCCCTTGATTGATATTAGACTGTGGTTCGAGTCCTGCCAAAAACTTTCTTTTTTCGTTTCATATTTTTGTTACTTTAAAATCATTTTTCTTTATTTTGTCTTTTTTCGGCGTAGCTGTCTAAGATCACTTTTGACCTACATTTCTTGTGATAATTATACAGCGGGAAAATTGAATGACAATAGAATTGGGCAAATGTTCTAATTTTAGGGAATGCAAACCTCAAACAATGGTTTAACATATACCAATAACTGTTGCATACTTTTGGGGATTACAAATTTACATAATTGTTTACATAAGCGGTTAAAATGAAGATATAAACATATCCTCGACATATACTAGAACTGAGGCTAATAATGAACGTATTTTCTCATTGTATGCCATAAACAGAATGCTATATTCATTCAATTAACAAACTAACTATTTTGTTTAGCCTACATTTATATAAGCAGAATGCTCTATAAATAGCAATTGTGCAATGTTGCCATTCATAAATCTCATTCACAGAGTTGCCGTTCCATGTAGCCCATTGATTCTAGCGAGTTCATCACATTCCAGAAACAGTAGTGTCATTCTAAAAATAGCGCGCGTAGCTAGCAACAGTTGTATAGCTGTGTTAATATACTCGTACATGCGTCAATAATAGTGTTCAGAGAATCATAAGCCTAAAAATTTCAATAAATGGGGAATTTATATTTATAAACTTACTGTTAATTTGAATTAAAATTGTGGTTACGATTTATTAACAATTATTTATAATTGCATCTTTCTATCAACTTCTCCAGTAGATATTATTTAATCTGTAAAAAGATGCTACATTTTCTATAGATAAAATGTTATGAATGAAGATTCAGAATATGTCAAATTGTTATTCACGTAGCTTGAATACACAATTTGCAACTAATTATACACAGGAACCCTTGATATATCATAGTTCTACTGATATAATTTAAAATTGTCATAGTCTAATGAATTTTTATGTTTCTGTTATCAAAAATAAAGTCTTATCATTTCAAAAATCGCTGAAAGTTCCCTGACTATTGCTTTTTATTGGGATACACAGTATAAATGCGTATTTGGCTTCAAATCGTTATTAATAGATAACTAACATGAATGGTATATTACCGATACTATAAACAACTATATAGACTCGTCGGATACATAATAATTTAAATCATTCCAGAAATTATTTTCTTACATTGTTAATTTGTTAAATTGGCTTGACAAATTCAGATAACAATTATGTTAACCTAAATTATTTTGGTTATTCAAATATCACTGGTGGAAACATGGAGCTGTACGATTGGTTTATTCACGGCATAAATATTAATGATAATTTTATATAATTTTTAAATGAATAAATTTTTCTCAAATTAACTTTTATGTCCGAGAAGTTTTCTTATAGTGTCCGAAAAATCTGGGGTTCAATAATTAGTCTCCTAATATTGGTGGGGACCAAAAATCTGGGGTCTGAGAAGTCACGTAACCGATCATCATGGCCGTCTGTTTACATAATTTTTAAATGACATTTCAATATTAATTTCAACGCCAATTGTCTTTTTAAAAGACATTTCTTGTTTATTTCTCGGTAATTATTTATTTAATGACCATGCTGTTATTTACAAGTGACAATTATAATAATCTTACAATATTAACAAGACGCAATGCAACAAATGTCAAAGATCAACAGAAAAAAATAATGTTACCAAAGTACCATTTTGCGAATTAAAGTGGGATATTTACGTACATATAGAAATGTATTAACATGGCACATTACCATTTTTGACTACGATTTTGGGGTAAGTGTTTTGACACTTGAAACTTTCAATACTTGTTCACTATCAAAGGATAATCCATTACAACAAGACAGGTAACGCTGTGATTTATATTTCCAGAGTTACCTGCCCTTGATTGGACTTAAAACTTGGCATATTTTGAAAATTTTTGGTAAATATAAAATTTCCCAATAACTATCAAAGACATAAAATTGAACACAAGGTACTTGTATATGGTGCTGCCCCCATTCTGCAGCAAGATGAGGTAACTCTTTTACTGATTTTTTTGGAGTTATTACCCTTTTCAACGTACAATTTCCGCTTAAGGTAAAATTTCTCTATACCTATATGAGATATTGACTGGAAACTCAAACTACTCAATCATAGTGATGAACTTACTCTGTAAACAAGAAGAGGTAACTCTATCAAGGATTTCTTTCAGTTATTGCCCCTTTTCCAACTTAGAATTTTCGCTTTAGGTAAAATTTCACAATATCTATAAGAAGTATTGACTTGAAACTCAAAATACTTGATCACAGTTATGAACCCATTCTGTAGACAAGATGAGGTAAGTATATAAAGGATTTTGGTGGAGTTCTTGCCCTTTTTTTCAACTTCGAATTTTAGGTCAAATTTTTCAATATCCATAAGAGGTATAGACTTAAAATTCAACATACTTCATCACAGTGATTAAACTCTTCTATAAACAAAAGGCCAGAGTATTATTAAATACGACGAAGTCGAGTGTCCAGCACCCGAAGGCTCTTTTCTATAATTTTCTAATAGCAATAATACGCTGATGGAATCGTTAAGAAAAAAAAAATACAATGCGAAAAATTTGTGTTTTGATACAGGGGTTCCTGTAGGATTTGAACTCACACCTACAAAATCTCTCACTTCAATGAAATCTTTCTCACGCTACAGTACAGTTATAAATAGTGTGCATGCACATAGCGGTACTTCATGTACATTTCATTTATATATATTTAACTACTACTACTAATTTTCCCGCACCCACGCAAAGTGTCACGGTGACCACTTTTAATAATTATAAAAAGTTATGTCTTTTATTTCATTTCATTTATTCCAAACATATATTATTTATTATCTAACCATCAGGTTTCATAAAATACATAACACAATATAGGTGTGCCAACAAGCGGGGTATTTAATTTAATAAAAAACCTATAAATTCAAATTGAATATGCGCTGGTGCCTCCCACAGCGTTAGGGGACGCATGGCTCATCGTCCGTCAAACAGAGTGGATGACTCTGCATAGTGGAATGTCAAGATCCAAAACCAAACGCATCCACCAACTCGCACAAACTCCCATCTGTTGGTAAGAACATGCTTAACCAGCACTGAAAATATAAATACTCATTAGAACTCGTACAGGTTTGTTCAAATTCTATACCATGAACTACCACCTCTTTATCATTTTTGCTGACAAAATTATATTTATCATTATACTAGTTTATTTTCTATAAACCCCTTTATGTGTACAGTCAGCTACATTATCAACATTCATAGTGGCATCATATAACATTAAGCAGTTGATTTCTACATTCATAACTTCTTGGTTATATGGCCTTTGAGATTCATTGACTAGTAAATCTGTCTCTTTACCAATCAGTAACATATTTCCTGGTTCTTTACTGGGCAGTGTTTTTCTACATGACCATTTCCCTCATAGTAACTATAAATAAATGGTCTGTAAATGTATGACCGTTTATTGTGATGATTGAATTTTCATATGGATAAACTGTATATCTCATGTGACCGTGATCAGGTATATGTAATTTAGGTCTGTAATTTCTCTCAAAACTAGCCTGCTGATATGGTCTTGGATTTCAAATATCCTGACACATAGGACCATTGTACCTATTTAGGTAGTTATCAATGTCATGTATTAGCTTTCTATCCTCAAATATATTACCTCTTGGATTTTGAGGATAATAATCATACATAGCAGTATCGGTTACTAAAGCATGAATTAGTGTTACTGAGGTTCTGTGAGGTTTTTCTTGAAGATTCTCTATATGCCTGAAAGTTGATGTTATTACATCTTTGATGGAGGTTCAATAAACGTTTTTGCAATCTCTCTTTCAAAATAGAACTAAACATTCCTGCAGGTCCTCTACTGAACATTATGTACCCATAACAGATGATCTGAGGGATGCAACTGGGTCACTAAAGAGAGTGGCCTAATTCTGTGACTCGTAGGTCTTTTGGTTAGCAATATAATGAACACTGGAATGCGCAATATTCCACTGCTGCACTAATCGCAGCATCAAGAATAAAAGGGTGAGTAAATTGGACAAGTTTCTGTAAATCAAAATCGCCTAAAGTCCTGAAAATATTGGGCAATTATACAAGTCTCTAAAGCCTCATGCTTGGCAATCGTTGTCCTCCCTTCATAGTACATGGACATCTTCCTTTTCTTGAGTTGAAAGTTTGAATTGCCAATAATAGCCTGCCAGTCCTCCATTCCTGTTCATAACCTCTGCCTAATGAGTGATCTGTCCTATCATCTTAAGTGTCACTATAAAATTCTCTATTGAGTACACTCCTGTGAAAGTTCCTATCATGAAATCGGGCCCCAAAAGCTTCAGCAGTGGGATAAAAAGGTCCTTCACTGACACCACTTAGTTGCCCCATTTGTTCCTGGTGTCTGCTACATGGAATATAAGAGCTGCAATTACGCCCCAATTAAGCCTACTACTGGTCATAGTTTTACTTTGTGTACCATTCTATTTGAGTCACCAGCTAAAAAGTTGGGCGTTTAAAATATGGTCAACAGACTCCCTAATCCCTCATTAATATCAGCAAGTAATGACTGATTATCCACTTTTTCTGAATGAAGTATGTTTTCTTTCAAATTTGCACTCGAATAATCTATCCTAATGACAAATCTATCACCCCAATGTCTATACACTTCTTGTGTCAACCATTACCTTTAGGCACAGTCTGTCATAATGTAATGCCATCAGAAAAACATAACTGGTTTAAATATACACAGATCAACATAAATCAAGTTTACAATCACATACAGGTCTTTGTATGAATGCATCAATAAAACAACACTCTAGATATTAAATTGCTGATTTAAAACCTAAATTTGCTATATCCAATCGCCCGACTAAAAACAATACAAATCTCAAAAGTCCTGTTTTTCAATCTCAAATAGCTTTAAATTTCACTCTCAAACAACCCTAAATCTCAATCTCAAACAACCCTTTATCTTAATTTCAAGCAACTTCAATCTCAACTACAATCAACCTTTAATCTCAATCTCAAGCAAAATTTAATCTCATCTCAAGCAACCTTATTTCTCAATCTTAATCAACCTTAAATATCAATCTCAAGCAGCTCCACATCTCAATCTAAAGCAGCTTTAAATCTCAATCTCAATCACCCTTTTAATCTTAATCTCAATAAGCCTTTTAATTTCAATCTCAAGCTGCTTTAAATCTCAATCTCAATCATCCTTTTAATCTCAATCTCAAGCTGCTTTAAATCTCAATCTCTACAAATCTTTAACCTCAATCTCAAGGAGTTTAAATACTCAATCTCAAATCAGCCTTTTAATCTCAATCTCAAGCAGCTTTAAATCTCAATCTCAATCAACATTTAAATCTCAATCTCAAGCAGCTTTAAATCTCAATCTCAATCAGTCTTTAATCTCAATCAGAAGGAGTTTTAAATCTTAATCTCAATCAGTCTTTAATCTCAATCTCAATCAGTGTTAAATCTCAATCTCAATCAGTCTTTAATCTCAATCTCAAGCAACGTTAAATCTCAATCTCAATCAGTCTTTAATCTCAATCTCAATGAGTTTTAAAACTCAATCTCAATCTCAAACAGCTTTAAATGTCAATCTTAATCAAACTTCAATCTCAATATCAAGCAGCTTTAAATCTCAAGCAACCTTAATCCTCAATCTTATTCAATCTTAAATCTCAATTTTGAGCAGCTTTAAATCTCCATCCCAATCAGCCTTTAATCACAATATCAAGCAGCTTTTAATCTCAATCTCAATCAACCTTTTAATCTCAATCTCAAGCAGCTTTAAATGTCAATATCAATCAACCTTGTATCTCAATCTCAAGGAACCTTAAATACTAATTTCAAATGATCCTAAATCTAAATCCACTTTAAATTACAAGCACCCTTAAATTAATACCCTTAATCTCAATGTCAAAAAATCCTTAATCTTAATCTCAGTCAACCCTAAATCTCAAAAATTCCTAAATCTCAATCTCAGTCAACATTAAATTTAAATCTCAACCAATAATTTGCCTTTAAAAGCCTTCCAATTATTTCCGCACACAACAACTGTTATGACTATTATTGTTTAGATGTATATGTCCCTTTTTAATAGATACCAGGATTCTTCACAAACGTACTTGTTTGGGGTTTTTAATCTAGCGACTTTATAACATATGCAGAACTTTACAGTAAATAATTCGATTGTAGATATAAGATATTCGAATTTAACATGATTAACACTATAAATAATTTAAAAAAATATATATGTTTTTAATTCATAGATTTAATTCAAACATGGGAGAAAACCAGTTCTACTACACTTTATTCATTGTATGGGAAACTACGACACACTGTAGGCTGCATAATTGTCTCAAAAAAATGAAATAATTTGACATGCTGTAAATTCAGTCCTTACTACACCCCGCTTGCTAGCCGAATGATTTCTCAAACCAGTCAGTTTCAAATCATCAAAACTTCCACGAGGAAATTTAGGAAATTTCAGCGGGCAAATTACCGTATAACCTAAAAACACATACCGTATAAACCATATTAAACTACGATAATAAATTAATTTATGTTTTCTATTTCATTTCATTTATGCCAAACATAAATTATTTATTATCTAACCATCATGTTTAATTAAATACATAACACAATATAGGTGTGCCAACAAGCGGGGTATTTAATCGACAGAAAAAGAACGGGAACTTTGACATGATCGTAGCATCGTCCTTGAACTTAATACTTATAATATATAATTAAGATATATTTGAACAAAAACATCATTTCGAAATGTATTTTGCATCACAGTGTACGTCGTTTTGTACCAGATACAAACGGTACAAGAATACAACTATTAAAGACAAATGTCACTCTATTCCTAAAAACAGTGTGTTGATTTTATCAATTTTCATGCTCCCATGACTAACTAACTGTACTTCTAACAGTATGATTAACTGTCCTCAAACTGGGAACGTCATTTTGAGGGCCGTCTATGAAACATTTGGAACAGTATCAGACGTTTGAAATATATAATAGATTCAACAATTTACAAAATGAAAAACACTTGGTAAGTTTCTGACCACTAATAACTAAATTTGCACAGAAAAACCATGGCACTTGGTTTACAATGACCTATGTTTTCTCAATTTGCTGTACCAGTGTCGTTATTCAATGTTAAATACTAGTTTAGATTGATTAGACGACCCTCGACAAACTCCACTGACCACATTTACAGGAGTTCTTCATTCAAAAATCATGCATAGGAACTACATTCCTTTTACGGGAAACTAGGACACCAAATGTCTTTAAAACATTTCACATCTCACATTTCCCTCGTGTACAGTACACAACTTCGTTTGTACCAGATACAAATGGTACCAGAATACAATTATTAAACAACATTTCGCATCTCACAATTCCCTCGTGTACAGTACACGACTTCATTTATACCAGATACAAACGGTACCAGAATACAATTATTAAACAACATTTCACATCTCACAATTCCCTCGTGTACAGTACACGACTTCATTTATACCAGATACAAACGGTACCAGAATACAATTATTAAACAACATTTCACATCTCACAATTCGCTCGTGTGCAGCATGTATCTTTGTTTATACCAGATACAAACTGTACAATAAATAATAATAACGGCAATTCATTTCGAATCTCACCTTTAGATTGGTTAAATAATACAAGTTATATTGTACAAAATTGAAACGATACCGCCACGTGGCTGCTCCCTATCCCCTTCAGACGTATCCCCGCAACTTGAGTTGGATTGCTGGCCGCCAGTAGCAACGCCCTCATAATTGTAGATATACACTAGAGTCGATATGATTAAATTAATTTAGGCTAGACTGAAAATATCTCTATGAAAAACAAAAAATGAAATAATTTGACACGCTGTACCTCGCTTGCTAGTCGAAGGATTTCTCAGTTAGTTTAAAATCATCAAAACTTCCACTAGGAAATTTAGCAAATTTCAGCGGGCAAATTACCGTATAACCTAAAAACACATACCGTATAAACCATATTAAACTACGATAATAAATTTATACAACATTTTACTGTTCGGTTATAAAAACAAAACCTATGTGTTAAGCAATCATTTAATAAATACTTATTAAAATTAAATTTTATTTTTCAGAATAACTTTCCGTATAAGCCGTCGATACGCCCCCTTAAATCACATTGCAGTACCCAAATAACCAACAATTTTGAATAAAATTCAATAAGAGTTGATGACGTAAAATTTCAGAAAGGGCAGCAAACAGCTAGAAATTATGTTTAATGCCATACATTTTGTATGATAACAAATTACATAATGCAAAATTGATATGTTTTACATGTTTTGTTTTGTAGCGAAAGTATCAATAAAAGCTGTGGCGACGCACAGAGTACCGGTTCCTCAAACGGAGATGTTACCAGTACCTGCCTATTCTGTGTCGTGGCCTAAGTTTATGGCATTTATACCATTTTTTCTACTACTTGTGCTATCGGTAACAACATACATCCATAGTAGAATCATTTTTTAACTAAGTTTGGTCCATAAAAAACCGGCTTTTAGTTAAACAAAGGAAATTACGACAGAAAACCTCACTGAAATTAGCAAATGTCAGTCAGAGTTTACAACTGTTTTTGCTGTTTCTAGAAAACGTACTGTTTTATGGAGTAAAATCCATGATACATATAAGCAGTTCAATGTCCAAGATGTTCCATGAAACAAATAAAACTCGAATTTTAGCGATAAAAAACTCTATTAACGTGAAAGTGACCTACCCGTAGTTTCAGTGATGATTTTTAATGGAGAGGGACATGTACCGTAACAGAGAGGGTGCGTTTTGGGTTAGTTTTAACGGAGAGGTGACCGATTAGTTTTAACACCGTGGAGGTTTTATATTTGGTTGGAAACATTGCATAGTGGTCATCTACAAAGATTGTTCAAATGATGCCCCTGGGGTCAAAACTGGGCACACCCCGGACCTTACATGCTTTATATAGACTTAAATAGCAAAATGACTTTAAAAATCTTCTCTGAAACCGGAAGGCCCAGTGGTTTCATATTTGGTATGTTACATTGTATAGTGGCCCTCTACAAAGATTGTTCAAATGATGCCCCTGGCATCAAAACTGGCCACACTTAGTGGCCCAATGACTTATATAGACTTAAATAGCAAAATGACTTTTAAAATCTTCCTCTCTGAAACCCCAAGGCCCAGATGTTTCATATTTGGTGTGTAACATTGTATAGTGGTCCCCTACAAAGATTGTTCAAAAAATACCCCTGGGGTAAAAGCTGGCCCATGCCTGGGGGTCACACGGTTTGTATAAACTTAGCAAAATGACTTTTAAATCTTGTCCTCTGAAACCGCAAGACCCAGTGTTTTGTTAACCAAATTTTCGAAGAAAAATTTTGTTATTAGAATGGCGTATGTCATTGGGTGGACGGGTGGGTGGGCGGGTTTTGCCAGGCGTAGCACTTTTCGTTTCCACTCTCTAACTCAAGAACGGATTAATCTATTGTAATGAAAACACACTGAGATATTTCAATGAAACTTTATACATAGATACCTTATATTGAGACCTTGCTTGGGATTGCATATGGGGTGTGGGGTCAAAGTCAAGGTCACTTATCCTAAAACTAGAAAAAAGGTTTCTGCTCAATATCTTGAGAACGCATTGAAAGATTTTAATGAAACTTAATACATAAATACCTTATATCGAGACCTTGCTTGGGATTGCATATGGGGTGGGTGGGGTCAAGGTCACTTTTACTAAAAATAGAAAAATGGTTTTCGCTCAATAACATGAGAACGCATTGCGATATTTTAATGAAACTTCATACTTAGATACCTTATATCGAGATCTCACTTGGGATTGCATATCGGGTGGGTTGGGTCAAGGTCACCATTACTAAAAATAGACCAAACATTTTTGTGCTGACTTTAATGCATTTTGTTCGAAAAATTTGGTTTTCCTGTAATTTCCACATTTCTTGTAATTGGTATGTAACATTGTATAGTGGTCCTCTACATAGATTGTTCAAATGATGCCCCTGGGGTAAAAAATGGCACGCCCTGTGGGTCACATTGTTTATATAGGTTTTAATAGCAAAATGACTTTAAAAATCTTCTCCTCTGAAACCGCAAGGCCCAGTGGTTTCATATTTGGTATGTAATATTGTATAGTGGTCCTATACAAATATTGTTCAAATTATACCCTTGGGATAGAAAGTGGCCAGGCCCTGTGGGTCACATGGTTTATGTAGACTATACAAATCTTCTCCTGAAACTGCAAGGCCCAGATCTTTATACTGGGGTAAGTGCTTTAGTGCCATTTGGCCCTCTTGCTATAAGCCATTATGATGCCTTTAACTCAGGTGAGCGACCTAGGGCCATCATGGCCCTCTTGTTTTGTAGTATTTTTGTGCATTGCAGGCTTTGGGTATTATCTTATTTTTTGGTTGCAGAGCTATATTCATACATATCCACCACATGGTAATCCAAGTTTTGAATTCCGATGTGAAACTGAAATGTCAAATATTGAAGAACCATTGTGTAATACAGAAATGAATGCTTGTTTGTCGTTTGAAAACCTTAATTAAATTAATATCATTATGGAGCAATCTGAATCTTCTTTTAAGATGTTCTCTCATTTATCCACTGAAAATAGAAACATGTCACAAAAGCGTCTAGGGGACGTTCTATATTATGACCAATTGTCTTTATTCTGCTTTTGTCAATTTCTATTTACAGATGTTTTACTTATGTTTTCTAATTGAGTAAATCAATAAAAATGTGTTTATTCAATTGTTTTTTTTTTACATCAATATGGCAAATCTGTTAGTTTAAAACTTCTTCCTTTTAATTAAGTACACATACATTGTATAATAACATAATGGACCTTTTACATATGGCAGTCGCGATATGATTTGCCTAGTATTGAAAATAAAGCAAATGCATTATGCTCTTTGATTTTTGTTGTTTTCATTCTGGAAGTGAAAAGATCATTGTTATTGTGAATAATAAATGCATTTTAACAATACATTTTGAATGAATGCATAATAATTAAATATCTTAATTCAGTCTGAACAGCTCAGAAAAAGTCATCGAAAAAATGCCCTCTGAATGAAAATGGCAACATAAATAATTCTACTTCTAATGGGTACTGATGTAGAACTATTCAAATTAAACTGGTTGGGACAAAACCGACATGAACACACAAAACGTAACACCCCATTGTGTGGTATTGTCAACTGTTCAGCAGGAAATTAATGGCATTTCATTAATTGATGTCACAAGCACTGCACTGCTGTCTGGAATGTCATTGGCATGTTTCGTTTCGCAGCAGACGACACTTTTCATCAGCTTAATCAATAAGGCAATAAGGTATTATACATGACATGTCTATGAGTGTCACTGTAGCAGCCAATGAGTAGACTTTCATTTGTAATATCAATATCAGATGTTTAATTAAACATATTTCAATTTAAGTAAAACAAACACAATTTCAATTAAGCAGAATTTATCATTGTTTGATTATTGTGTTTAATAGCAAATAGTATTGCATTTAAGGTCAAATTATTGTTCTTATTGTAGTTAACATTAGGAATAATGTTAATAGTAAATATTTCTAGCTATAAAGTGGATACTTTGTACTGACTAACACTGAAGTATAGAGACATAAAAGATCTCAGAATTAAAACAACGACATAACTGATTTTCAAAAGTTCACACACTGTATAATACCTTAAAACATTTAAATTTTAACTTTGTCGCTTCTTACATAAGATACATTGTAAAATGTCATTGAAGAGGCATTTTTCAATAACATCCGGTGTCTTCAGACAATAATTGGTGGATAATATAGTGATCCGCAGTGACATTAATAAAAAATAGTCTTGTAATGTGCAGTTGCAACCAGTATTGCTTTAAATGTACCCTTTATACTTCATGTCCGTTGCCCCTTTCAGTAACTTCTCGAGTCTGTGCTGTCTTTTTCATTTTGCAGTGACTTCTCCAGTCTGTAATGTCCGTTGACCCTTTCAGTGACTGATCGAGTCTGTGATGACTGTTGCATTTCACAGTGACTTAAACCAGTCTGTGATGGTCGTTGCCCCTAGCAGTGACTTTTCCAGTTTGTGATGTCCGTTGCCCCTTTCAGTGACTTTTCCAGTCTGTGATGTCTGTTGCCTCTTTCAGTGACTTCTCCAGTCTATAATGTCTGTTGCCCTTTTCAGTGACTTCTCCAGTCTGTGATGTCTGTTGCCCCTTTCAGTGACTTCTCCTGTATGTGATGTCTGTTGCCTCTTTCAGTGACTTCTCCAGTCTGTGATGCATGTTGCCCCTTTCAGTGACTTCTCCTGTCTGTGATGTATGTTGCCCATTTCAGTGACTTCTCCAGTCTGAAATGTCTGTTGCCTCTTTCAGTGACTTCTCCAGTCTGTGATGTGCCCTTTTCAGTGACTTCTCCAGTCTGTGATGTCTGTTGCCCCTTTCAGGGACTTCTCCTGTCTGTGATGTCTGTTCACATTACAGTGACTTCTCCAGTCTGTGATGTATGTTGCCTCTTTCAGTGACTTCTCCTGTCTGTGATGTCTGTTGCCCTTTGCAGTGACTTCTCCAGTCTGTGATGTATTTTGCCCTTTTCAGTGACTTCTCCAATCTGTGATGTCTGTTGCCCCTTTCAGTGACTTCTCCAGTCTGTGATATATTTTGCCCTTTTCAGTGACTTCTCCAGTCTGTGTTGTATGTTGCCCCTTTCAGGGACTTCTCCCGTCTGTGATGTCTGTTCACATTACAGCGACTTCTCCAGTCTGTGATGTATGTTGCCCCTTTCAGGGACTTCTCCTGTCTGTGTTGTCTGTTCACAATACAGAGACTTCTCCAGTCTGTGATGTCTGTTGCCCCTTTCAGTGACTTCTCATGTCTGTGATGTCTGTGGCCTCTTTCAGTGACTTTCTCCCGTCTGTGATGTCTGTTGCCTCTTTCAGTGACTTCTCCAGTCTGTGAAGTCTGTTGCCCCTTTTAGTGGTCCTCCAGTCTGTGAAGTCTGTTGCCCCTTTCAGTGACTTCTTCGGTCTGTTAAGTATGTTGCCCCTTCAGTGACTTTTCCTGTCTGTGATGTCTGTTGCCTCTTTCAGTGACTTCTCCTGTCTGTGAAGTCTGTTGCCCCTTTCAGTGACTCCTCCAGTCTGTGATGTCTGTTGCCCCTTTCAGTGACTTCTCCTGTCTGTGATGTCTGTTGCCTCTTTCAGTGACTTCTCCTGTCTGTGATGTGCCCTTTTCAGTGACTTCTCCAGTCTGTGATGTCTGTTGCCCCTTTCAGGGACTTCTCCTGTCTGTGATGTCTGTTCACATTACAGTGACTTCTCCAGGCTGTGATGTCTGTTGCCCCTTTCAGTGACTTCTCCTGTCTGTGATGTCTGTTGCCCCTTTCAATGATTTCTCCAGTCTGTGATGTATGTTGCCTCTTTCAGTGACTTCTCCAGTAGGTGATTCTGTTGCCCCTTTCAGTGATTTCTCCAGTCTTTGATGTCTGTTGCCTCTTTCAGTGACTTCTCCACTCTGTGATGTCTGTTGCCCCTTTCAGTGACTTCTCCAGCAACATTGATATATATACAAAGGTCTCAAAATATGTATACCATCTAAGATTACAAAGCTCTAAATCTTCACTTTGAACGCACTGCTTGTCTTCAGTTCATGACAACAGTAAGTGGTTTTCCATCACTAAGCCAAGGAAAGTGTCTGTCTTAATGTAATAACATGTTAAAGGATGCATTACAATTTGGACAGCATTTCCCTTACATGCATGCTATGTGTAAGGAAGCATTATAATTTGGATAACATTTTTCCAAATAAAATCCTATTCCTGGACAAATATCCTGTCTGCTGCAAAATGGCAAATTTGCATAACTGATTACTGTAAATCAACTTATGTTGCATTGGTCAAATTTTTGTGCATTTCACAGTTACAAACAGAGTGCAAATTTAAGACCCTTCAATAATTTTCATTTCACATGATTATTAGAAAATAATTATAAACATGAAAATGAATAATGCAAAAATTTAAGACCACACAAATAAGCCATTTTTCAAGAATGCGCTAAATTTATGTACCGCGAAATAAAACAATTTTACAGTGTATGAGAAGTTTGTAAAGTGTCCAAGTAACAACTAGATGGATGAAACTAACCAAACACTGTAGCAATGAAAATGCATGACCCAAAGATTGTTTTCCATGATATTTTTCTTAGTTGATGGACATGTCTTGTGAAAAATCTGTCCACAGAGATAGGAAAACTTGAAAATTCAGAATTTGGTGCATAAATTCCCATATTTTTCCATTTTAAACAGAGTATGAAATATCAAGTTAATCGACAATATGCTAAAAAGCAATAACCATGTTTATCTATAAATTCCACAAAAATGAATTCATTTAACATGAAACTCACTTTCACAAATTTTCAAATTAACCAAACTAAACAAGGCTTGTCACAGGATGTGACATGTATCCCCTATGCATATGCTTGTCAGAGGACAACACAATATCAGAACTAGAACTCCGTGAGTTGGATTATTGCCTGACGGGTCATAACTCATGTACGATAAGAGCAATTATGCTGAAATCTGAACTTGACCTTCCTTTTATGCCTATCTAACACTTTCCTACAGTTTCATAATGATTGCACAAAAACTTCTCAAGTTATTGTCTCCACAAGCCTTATTTGAAATATTTTGGTTTAAAAAAGGGGCATAACACAAGTACAATAACAGCAATCATGCCAAAAACCAAACTTGACCTTCCCTTATGCCTACTAACATTTCCCTAAAGTTTCATAATGATTTCACCAAAACTGTTCAAGTAATTGTATGCACAAGCCTTATTTAAACTATTTTTTTATAAAAAGGGGCATAACTCAAGTACGATAACAGCAATTATGCTGAAAATCTAATTTGACATTCCTTTTCTGCCGACAAACACTTCCACAAAGTTTCATAATGATAGCACAAAAACTGCTCAAGTTATTGTCTGCACAAACTGAAGGGGCCGTCGCCCTAGCCAAACATAACACATATATGTCGCCTTTCAGGGGACACAAAAAGTAACAGCATTGAATCGTTGGTTAGAGTGATTGCAAGGCTATCATCATCACAAAAGCAATGTGTGAAGGTATAGGTAGTAATATTTTAGGCGTGCAGAAGTACTTTAAGAGACTTTGCCAAATTATATAAATATCCTTTCATGCATTCCAGAGTTAGAGGACAGAAACAAACTATACACCAAAATATACGGGCAGTAACTATAAGTATAGTGAAGATACAGTTTTGGTTCTTGTTCATGACAAACCTTTAGGCACTGATGAACATTTATGCCAAATTATATATTTTGATTATTTCATGCATTTCAGAGCGGAAATGAACATTTTGACGAAAGGACCCCCAGACGGATGGACCACTGGACAAATAATCCAATTTCCAATTATGCCTTTCTTTGGTGGCATACAAATCTAAGGAAGATAAGTAATGCTAATGGACCAGTGAAAAAACATAGCTTCCGCCAACAGTCTTTAGTAGGGCAATTTCAAGAGACTGAATTGCGTGACCTTTTTACTTTGCAGGCTACGAAGCACTAACAATCGATGCCCCAAATCTATATGCTATTCCAGTCCATTCATGATTAGTCGACACACTGACTGTTAAGCATATTATTGCATTTCCATTAAGGGGTTTGCATACAAACCTATATATCTACCAAGATGTTGAAAGTATGGAGTATACCAACGAGTAGTTCAATTTTTCTTGTGTAAAAAAAGCATTGCAGAAATTCAATTTCATTCAAACAAATGTGTCCTTTCTGTTAGAAAATGTTTGCACTCTATTTCTCTTGATTTTGGTTTCTTTCCTTTTCTCGCCAACAGTCTTTCTAAGCAATCAGCGTTTTGATTTTGTTTTGAGGATGTGTTATGGAAAATATTAAACCAATTAGGCTTATAGCTGATATACTGTGTACTAACAACCATTTTAAGACCCAGACTATGCAAACAAGATTATCAGAAAATAATCGTTGGAATCCAATGTTTGAACATTTTGATTAGGAGTCTAATTGGCAGTCCAATATTGATTCATTTCAAGGCTTGTGCATTTGAAGCATGATAGCGGATTTTATTAGAATTAAATGCAACTTCAGTTATCTTCAATGCGCACAATCAGTTGCACATTTTCTCATCAGATGATTCATATTTATTTTGCATACTTGGCTATCTTTAAATCGTATTTTCCCTCCTTCAAATTGAAAAAAACAACAACACGGCACTCTGGTTTTTTTTTAAAAATCTATTTACCAAATGCATTGTGCATTGCTTTGCATGATAAATGAAACTTTGTATCAAGTGTTCATATTTTAAGTAAGTTTTAAATTTCAGTCTGGTACAGAGCGGATGTATGTTTATTACTGCAATGTTCAACCAACACATATTTTTATCACATGCTATACCTTGTTTTCCATGTAATAAAACCATTACGAATATTTTTATCATACACATGTGTAAGATAACATTTTGAGGATTTTCATTGGCTACATATTCTTTGACTGACCAATCGCATGACGTTATTTTGGTGAAATGACGTCGATTACATGAAATGATGTCACGTCAGTAAACAACTTTGAGTGTTTATATACTGTTTTGGTAAAAGTAAACGGGTTTATTTCGTTTAAAAGCATGTGATAACAAAGATCTGACACTCATTGTCATTTCATACCATATTTTATTAAACTCGTCCAGGAAATTCATTAGTAAGCTCGCCAAAGGCTCGCTTACTAACAAAATTCCTGAACTCGTTTAATAAAATATGGTATTACATGACAATGAGTGTCAGATCCTATATTTACGGTTTGGTTTACGATATTGCAAAAAGCAAAACCTGTCATGGGTTGCATTTCATACACTTGCTCAAACGGGTGTTTAGCAATGTACTTACATTTGCTGGTCTTGTTAAGTGTACTTTTCAACACTTCAACAGGGATTCTTATGTGCACATCGTATAAACATATATTTATCCCATTTAAATAGTAATTGTTATAATGGTCCTATATTTTATAACATACATGGCTTAGAGCAAAATCTAGAAATTGGACCCATTGTTTTCTTTGTGTTTATTTAAATACATGTATAAGGAAAAATTCGGTTAGTTTCATGAAGTGTCAACTGTTTGATAATTATTGTAAAATATATTTGCAACACCAGTTTTCTAGTTCTGATTTACTTAGTCGTATTTGTCCGAAATAACCAAATTAGGAAAATTATCACATCACTTAACATCTATCACCTAACATCTATGACGTCAGATATATATCAACAGACTCGTTCACACACAAAATATTTCTGGAAAAGTACTCTGAAATCATACGAGCATGCATCTTACGACAACCCTGGTCCTCAGATCCTCATCTTACGACAACCCTGGTCCTCAGATCCTCATCTTACGACAACCCTGGTCCTCAGATCCTCACAATCAATTGTTTTTGGGGTTTTTATGTGTCTTTTTTTATACATCAAATCAAAATAGGCAGAAAAAGATAATTACTTCTGTAAAAAATTGTCTTTTGTTAATGATTTCTAAGGTTACAATGATCTGAAGTTAACTGCATTCTTTAAACGTAATGTGCATGATAACCATGTAGGAAAGCATTGCTTTGTTCATGAAATCTCATATCTCAACTTCAACCATCAATCATTGACAACTTTGTTAATGTTTTGTCACTACCTTTCATAATTATGATCTGATAATATGTCAGATGGATCATTACAAGGATTACATAATACTCAACTTGGATTGTTACTCAGGTATAACACTTTAATTCCCGGGTTGCCCTCATAGAATTCCCCATAATTTTCATCAGAAAAAAAAAACTGTTCTAAAATCACAAACTGGCAATTTACTTTGTTGTCAATCTAACACATTACCGCACCCCATTTAATTTTCTCTCTTTGTGACATTTAATTAAGCCATATGATTCCCTATAGGCCTCACAGACTTGCTAAATATCTAAATAGACAAGTGAAGAAACACCAGAACACTCATAATCTTCTTTGGTAAATGACCAAGTAATTCATTTTACAAGGCAATAAATCACCCCCACCATTCAACATGCAAAGAAGCAATTAAACAAACTGGAAGGTCAGGCAAACACGCAATGAGGCGCGTCAGGGGAAAACCGGTCTTAATGCAGGTGCGTAAAGTGTTGTCCCGGAATAGCCTGTTCAGTCTGCACAGGCTAATCTGGGATGGCACTTTCAGCCTACAGTGGATTTATGTTTAGAAGAGACTTCATTGAAACAGAAAATACCATAAAAGCGGAAAGTGTCGTCCTTGATTAGACTGCACAGGCTAATCCAGGACAACACTTTACGCACATGCATTAAGCCTGGTTTTCCCACGACATGCCTTCCAATCTTTTCTACGGGCCATGCCATGATATATCCAGACGCACTTATAGTGTTTTCACCTTAAAGTACCAGAAAATATTCCTCAAATGACAGACTGAGACCTGCAACAAGGAAACCTTTAAATCTTTCTCCAAATGACAGAGAGACCTGTGACACGTGCTTGGAACTGTATCCTGGCATGCCTACATACACAATTAGACTAATATTAGTCTCTGAAAGCAAACTGCCGAAACTGTGTATGAATGCAAAGATCGACAAATCCTTTTCATGTTCATCTTACTAAGTTACATTTCCTTAGAAACGTTACTTTCTCGAGCAAGATCAAAATGGTAAGCACTTTATAGAAGAAGCCAAGTAGGATCAAGTATCACATATATTTGACAGAAACAACTGCATCAGTCTTATATACACATACTGGTTCTTTGTTACCTCCGCCAAAGGGGTTATCTATTTGCCGGCTCTTAGGTTTGTCAGTGTGTAAGCAATTTTGCTCAAAATGATATGAACCCATTTGCATGAAATTTTCTGGGCCATGGACAAAATTATTTTAGTTTGGTATTGATGTGGATCAAGCACCATCTGGATCCATGAATTTTTTAAGTATTTTGTATTATTTGGGCAAACTGGCAGCCTTGGAGGACTTGCATGCCTATGCTCTGTTTTCTACCAAGATTTTACCCTTCTGATTCTTTATTTCTACCAAGATTTTACCCTTATGATTCCTTATTTCTACCAAGATTTTACCCTTCTGATTCCTTATTTTTACCAAGATTTTACCCATCTGATTCCTTAGTTCTAGCAAGAAATGACCTTTCTGATTATTTATTTCTACCACGAAATTACCCTTCTGATTTTTTATTTCTACATAGAAATTACCCTTCTGATTTTTTATTTCTACATAGAAATTACCCTTCTGTTTATTTATTTCTACTAAGATTTTACCCTTCTGATTCCTTAGTTCTACCAAGAAATGACCCTTCTGATTCCTTATTTCAACCAAGAAATGACCCTTCTGATTATTTATTTCTACCAAGAAATGACCCTTCTGATTCCTTATTTCAACCAAGAAATGACCCTTTTGATTATTTATTTCTACCAAGAAATGACCCTTCTGATTCCTTATTTCAACCAAGAAATGACCCTTCTGATTCTTTATTTCTAACAAGAAATGACCCTTCTGATTTTGTATTTCTACATAGAAATTACCCTTCTGATTCTTTATTTCAACCAAGAAATGACCCTTCTGATTATTTATTTCTACCAAGAAATTACCCCTCTGATTTTTTATTTCTACATAGAAATTAACCTTCTGATTCTTTATTTCTACCAAGAAATTACCCTTCTGATTTTTTATTTCTACATAGAAACTACCTTTCTGATTCATTCTACATAGAAATTTTTCTTCTGATTCATTATTTCTACATAGCAATGTCCCCTTCTGTGATACTAACAAGTTTATTCTCTCCATTTATGCTGTGTTTAATTCTTAAAACCACAAGAAAAGTCCATCATATTGAATACAGTATCATTAATGCCTAATGATTCTGCAAACCATGCGCGTCTATTTTGAGCAAGAACAATATTTTACTATTATTACTATATTATTTTATTATATAGATGATTTTTATGGAAAAGTTGTTGCTTAAAAGTTAAAAATTCATTGCAATTAAGAAGTTCAGACTCCTGCTTAGCAAACATCAATAACTTGATAAAATACAAATCTGGAGACACTGCAGTGTGCCATAGGTACATTTCCAGTAAAAGACTCAGAGTTTCTTTAAAGTTGGATGAAAACATATTTCTTCTCTGAAAATATATGTTTAAAGGTTAATTCTGGAGATCTGAAAATTGACCCTCCAATTATTAGTGCTTCTCTTGTTAAAGCATGCACATGTATTTCATGATATCAATCTTCATAATGGGGTTTCCCAAGACAGAAACAGTTTCTTCTTGATTCTCAAGAAAATTATCAGATACAACTCTGCCATATATGATATTACTAAGTAATGACAACAGTAAATTAACTGGAATGACCTTCATAGCATCATGAGATGAAAACTTGCTTTTTCATCAATAGATACAATAGTTCTAGTTTACCCGCATTAAAAATTGTTTTTACCGAGTATGAAGTGTATGGCATGAGCAAGACATGATTAGTCATTATTAGAAAAGTTCACCAGTTACTTTAATATTCTGAAAATATATTGTGTACACATGTATCATAAATAATACATTATTGAACAATTGCGACTCTGGGAAAATAATTATAATATGCAAAAAAATCAATGTTATCTTCATTATACAGATGACAAAGGCAATTGTGTTACTGAAATAGCAAAACAAACATGGGTTTACTATAATGGAAGACAGCGTGAAATGCAAACAAGTTTGTGAAAAGGTCAAAATTCATAAATCAGGTGTATAGTCCGACAACATTGACCTGGCACTCATTTGTTTCCGTTATGTTTCGTAGATGTCAGTCTTTGTCAACCTCCGCGCAGGGATTTGACTGGTTCCGAGCATAGCTCTGATCAAATCCCTGCCGTCATAACAAACCACGTGATGATGATTGATTTAAATCTTCTAGATATTATTTATGGTTTTAATAAGTTATTTTCTTTTTCTGTTGTCATTATTGACTGCAAACGCTATATAAAAAGTCCAATTATGTAGAAAATTGCACTGAGTTGAATTAAATAAGTAAAAGTTACAAACACGTAATCCTTCCAGATCTGGAAGGATTTTACTTGTGATGGCAGTGGTTACTGTTAACCGATAGGGGAGGTAACCGCTGCGAGGAGTTTGAGTCTTTGTACTCAGGGTGTGACTTGTAAACACTCTCCGCTCAGTAAGCTAATATTCAGTTGGTATGTAGGCATACATAATCTGTCTGGAATGATAGCCTAATGGTAGAGTGCTCGCTTACTTTTCAGCATATTAAACGAGGATTTTTTTCAGAGTAATATAACGAAATTGTTGTTGCATCTGAAATTTAAGTCCTTTTTTCTAAATGAGATAACATATTTGCCATTTTATGCGTTTTATCTTGGGGGAGATATCCCATCTTTTTTTCATGTCTAAAATATTACTGAATTTATTATTTGTACACTACAATTAGATGACAATAAAACGAAAAAAAAAGTTTAATATTTCACCAGCTAATTATTGTACTAAAATAAAAAAAAAAAATGAAAAGACCCAAAACAGATTTGAAAACAGACCCTTTTGAGAGGGTAATTTCTAAAACAGGCATCGCGGAAAACTACTTCTTTTCTTTGCAGGCTACAAGTCAGTAAATCAAAACATAAAAGGGTCCTTCTTCAAAACAGCAAAAAATAATGCATGTTTTATTACCTTTTAATTATTTAAGATAATGTATGTCATTGTATTACAATGTGTATATGTGATTTTTTACAATTACAGTTTCTAAACAAGCGAGCCATGATGGCCCAATGGGCTCACCTGAGTACTGGCAAAGATGAAAGCCTTACTGCTGTGAAAGGCGGGTGGGAATGTACGCCATAGTGTCCTTAAATAATTTGTCTAGCTGCTTAACTCGCATACATAGAACAAGTAAGGACTTGGATATATTTTCTCAACCATAGTATCCAACTTTTCGCAGGCAATTTTGGAGGAATAGTGTTAATGTTGCAGTTCTCAAAGATAATGGTGACCACAGCGCAAAGGTCCTGTCATGCTTGCCAGCTTGTTTCAAAGAGTGGAGTGTATTGCCATTTACCCGTCCTATATTGAAATTTGCTTTATATTTTATGGTCGTAGACATATTGTGCAAGTTTGGTCCAGACTGGTTGAAAATGAAGTCCCCCTCTTGCAACAAATTCATTTTTGCATTAATTTTCACAATTAAGGGGATATAACTGCTGTGTTCGTGGCCTGTCTCATTTGCTGCTTGTGTCAAGATCTTATGGCCATACAAAAAATGTGTTTTAAAACAAGTTTGATCAAGATTGAATGAAAAATGAAATATTGATGCACGAATAAGGCAATTTTTGCATTTTTTTCACTAACAAAGGGGCCATTACTTCGAAGTTTGTTGCCCAATCTGACCGATTGTTGGCTTCTGCTGCAGTAGTATGATCACATACAAACTGTGGAAGTTGGTCAAGATTGGAAGAAAAATAAAGTCTCTATGAACAAAAAAGGCAATTTTTACTTTTTTTTTCCACATACAAGGGGCCATAACGCCGGTGTCTGTGGCCTAACCTTACCCATTTTTGGCTCCTGCTGAAATCTTTTGGTCACAAACTGTGGAAGTTTGGTCAAGATTGGAAGAAAAATAATGTCTCAATCAAGGTAAAATTCAACAAAAAAAGGGGGCATAACTCTAATGTTTGTGGCCCAATCCGGCCCAATGTTGACTTCTACTGTGAACTTTTAATTATACACAAACTGTGCAAGTTTTGTCAAGATTGGTAGAAAAATGAAGTCTCTATGAACGAAAAAAGCAATTTTTGCATTTTTTTTCACAAACAAGGGGCCATAACTCTAAGGCTTCTGGTCCAATTTGGCCCATTATCAATACCAACCCAGATTTTATGGTCATACACAAACTGTGCAAGTTAGGTCAAGATTGAATAAAAAAGGTAGTCTTTATCGCAATAACGGTCCAAATTGTTGACGGCACATTGACGACGGACGATAGATGACGCCGGAGAGGTCCCCTATACCAATAGCTCACCAAGCACATCGTGCTCAGGTTAGCTAAAAAGTCAATTTATTAAAAAAGTTACGTAAATATAATGACACCCCTATTTTCGCTATTTACTTGAATGTAACAGAAATATTCTCTTGGGTGTCCTGGAATAAGACCACTAAATTAATGCACTACATCGGTTATTTTTGACTCGCAGTGAAAGTGCTATTTCTTGTTACCGATTCTTATTCTGAATATTTTGACAACAAATAACTGCAATGTATTAATTTTAAACTGAAGTAGGGAAAATCGATTCTTATTCTGAATATTTTGACAACAAATAACTGCAATGTATTAATTTTAAACTGAAGTAGGGAAAATCGAAAGAACGCATCATATGACCTACTTTTGACTCAGTAGGCTATGAATCACTAACAATCAGTTATTCTGTAGGGCTCGTTGCAGAGTGCCTGGTTAACTTGCATGTATATAATTCAGTTTGCATTAGATAATTAGCTTGAGCAATATTCGTTCGTAAAATCAAAATTTTAATATCATGTCGTATACTATACAATAAGAAGTTATTATTATCAAGTTTGAAGGTGGGAAAACGAACTTCATTCATACAAATGTTTCCTTTTAGCAAAATTGCACTAATAATTCACATGCTTTTAGTTTCTAACTAACAGAAATCATAGAACTATTCTAATAATAGATATCATATATACATGTTATCATTTGCAACAATGAACATAGCAAAACATACATTCACCGTGAACATGTTTAACCAGCATCAGAAGGGTATTATAACATATTAAATTACAAGTACTGCGCAGTTCATTTTTTTGGTTAATGTGAAAATGTGTGTATTCAACAAATTTATTTGAAGATGTTGAAATAACACTGATTTATATAAAATAGATTTTGAAGCTAAATTATGTTGCTTTTAAAGTTTGCAGTTAATTATTAAGGTTCAATTACATTTAGAAGATGTATTCATTTACTACAAATACATCAATAAAGTATGAAGAATTTACCATCTTTTTAAGAATTTAGATAAAACCAAATAAACAGGCTTAAAAAACACCACAGAATGGGTATCGAACCCATGAAGTTTGACTTGTACTAACAAATGACAAATGACAGCGCATAAGGCCGCTTTTCCATATGTCTGTATCCGCATCCGTATCTGTATCGGCATAAATGATTATACGGACGCGCTTTTCCACAAATCCGCAAATAAACGTTGAATATTGTAGTTTTCTTCTTATTTTCAAATAGTTGCAATGTCTTCAGTAAGAAACTTCTTAACATTTTTAATTACGTCGGCCGCAAGTATTATGTCAGTATGTAAAAACATTCACATGTGGTGGATTATGAACAAATATTTATTTATATAAAGCATTCAACAATTATATCTACAGCGTCAGTCATGGCTCATTTAAAGATTACCCGTTATTACAGAGTCATTATACTCGGTGAGTCTTAGGTTGAGTTATCCAGGTGTATCTCGACTATTTTTTATATTCACAATGCTTTATGTATAACAGACCTTTGTTCAACATGCAAAGTTAGATACCATGTCGTCTGCATCCGCATAAAATCGCTCACCGAGCGATTTCTTGCGGACGGCTTTTGCGGACACGGACAGCGGACATATGGAAACGGTCCAATTGTTTTCAACTTGTTCGATTTTTTGCGGATGAGGATTTGTGCAATGCGGATATGGACATATGGAAAAGCGCCCTTAACCGTCTGTGCTATACTGGCTTGTGAAAATATCTGTGCATACTATGGTTATATAAGATACCTACAAATCTGACGACAAAATATAAACAAGGTGTGTCATGGGAAAACTGGGCTTAATGCAAGTGCGTAAAGTGTCGTCCCGGATCAGCCTGTGCAGTCCACACAGGCTAATCCTGGATGGCACTTTCCGCTTACAGTGGATTTTTGGTTTAGAAGAGACTTCCTTGAAACAGAAAATACCATAAAAGCAGAAAGTGTCAAACAAGAAATAAGCCAACTAAACCTGAACTAAATTATATAATGATTTTTATCTCAGAATGTGCAAACTCTGTTTCTGTTATATGTCCATTTTATTTTAACCTTTATTATATGCCAGTCCGCATATGTGCAGTCCACACAGGCTAATCCAGGACGCTTTACGCTTTTATGGTATTTTCTGTTTCAATTAAGTCTCTTCGAAATAATAATCCAAATAATATAAAGGCTGATCCAGGACTACCCTTTACACACATGCATTAAGCCCGTTTTTTTTATTGCTGTTGCCCTCTTTGGACTCTTTTTGTACACATAGCCCCTTTAACAGTCCAATGATGATGAACTAATTCATTAAAATACTTATTTTAAATTTCCTTAGAGAAAATAGCACACTCACGGAATAAAAAGTTCTTTGTTTTACCCAGCAAAATGAGTGTTTACATTATTTCAACAAACAAGTAATAAATGAGTAATTTTATAATAAAATGTAGGATCGATTTTCACCAATGGAAATTCAATAAAATCTCAGTATTATAGCACCAATGATGTCATGCAAATGTTTGAAACTTTTGCAAATAAAGGAAGTAATTTACCTTTTGGCTACTCAAAACTACAAAAGGTTACCCTTACCTCTAAATATACATTTGGCCTGGTAAGATTTTCCTTTATGCACATTTTCAGCGTACTTCAAATGTAAGGACAGTGTCTTTAATTTTGTCTCGATTTTACTCATGATGATGTTTGATTCTCCACAAATTCATCAAGGGAATGTAATTTTTATTTCTTGATTTTAAGTATTAATACCCGTAACAGTCCTTGTCAATTACAATTCATTCATCCATAGGATACCAAAATACAAGAATTTACATTTAGTTTGCCATAAAAACTGCTGTGCATATCACAAACGTAATATATTTTTTTCAACAATACTCTCCAGAGCTCCATAGTTTTTCAAAGGATTATAACCATTTGCAAACTGCAAAGCATTACATAAAGAAAAATCCAGTCATGAAAATCTTCATGGTGTGTTGATGAAACAGATTATCAATTAATTTAATAATAGAATATCCAAAACTGGTAATTTTATACCATCATGCAAAACTATCACTGTCTCACTTCCTGATCAGGCTACCATGTTAAATTATAAATTTCTTCTTTTGTGCATGATACACCAACAATTTAATCCATGCTTAACACTTGCTGCTTGCACAGTTTATTACATTTACATCATTTTCCATATCACTGCAAAACACTTGGGTACATTAAATTTGCACACAGCCCATCCAAAAAGTATATATTACACACCCAGAACATGAATTATTCTTCACACTTGCACACTTATATTAGTTAACTTCATTTTCTCATTCATCGCAAAACGCCTGCGTACACCTAAGCCCAATGCATCCTCAAAATACTTCTTTTCAAAGAAACCAATTTCTAACTCCTCATTATACATAAGTAATACACACAATTTAGTAAGCCAAACCAGTTCACAAAGCTTTCAGCATACTAATCCATGGTTGGTTTGAGTTGTTAATGATGTACATGAACACCCCCACAATGATTTCAACCAAATCCTTTAAAGAAACTTCGTGACAAAAGATGAATGGGAGAGTATTGTTATATCAGATGGTGGAGTATTACCCACTTGTTTAGCAATTTGGTTTAACCTAGCCACTATTATGGGCACCAATTACAGGCATATACTATTTATAACTGTCAACGACTGCAACTCAATAACAGACATCATGCATTTTGAAATGTGAAAACACAGGCAATGTGATATTTATTTCACTAAAGAAATACCTATCATGAAAGCCACTGGGCAATAAATAGAGTAATGTTTTCCTAAATAATTTTATTACATATGTTTTTTTTATTTTTTAGTTTATTTTTTCGGGTTGGGGGTGGAGGGGTTCTTTAAAGTAACAACTTTAAAGTACATTTTGTAGTTTAAAGATGCATCTTCACTCTTTGAAAATGCAAACATAGAGAAACATATAATAATTTATAAACATGTAAAGATATTGTTTAAATGACAGAAATAACAATCCCTTGGTATTCAACATCCCAGTAGTACAAGTTATTTCTAAAATAATATTATAATACTATTTTTAAATTGCCATTCAATGTCAAATCCAATCTCTTAAAGTCTTTCAAACACCTTCTCTTGTATGAAGTAACCAATGGTTCATTTTTCCCAGATAATATTTGTAAAAATATACGACTGAAAATGTATGACATTGTAAAGCAGAGTGTAGCTTTAACGAGCTGTCTATGAAATTCTATCCACACTCGCATTAATTTCCACACAGGGTACATCTACACCCATATATATCATGAATCACTGTACCATATCTGTTTTATTAGTTGCCCATTACAGGGTTCGCTCTGGCTTTTGGAAAGTTGTCGCCACTTTTTTTTGCCAAATTTGAAAACTTGGAGCCAATTAGGCATCGCACATATTTTGTTTAGTAAGAGACGTTCGAGAGGCATACTATATATAACTATACTATACATAACTTATATTTTCACTCTTACTGTAATGCATTAATAATTATTCCTGATGAAGAATACTATAAATAAACAAAACACCATATATCTCTTTAATCAATTTAATAAGTAACAAAACATAGCATATATATTTCATATACAAATGGAGTAAAATATGTCCATGGAGCATAATGGTTGCAACAAGAAATATTTTAGCAATGCACTATTAATATGTGTATTGACATCGTCAATATTTGTTTTTAAAGTAGACATTTAACAATGCATAAATGTTACTATTTTACTTATAAATATGATACATATTAATACATAAATATACACATATAAATACAATGGCACAAGTTAGGCAAGGCAAGGTACACATAAATACAATGGCACAAATTAGGCAATGCAAGGTACACTGGAAAGGAAACTGAAAATATACAGAAGACATAAATTATCAGCAATTCTATATATATTATGATCATAGACTAAAAGAATTCCAACTTCCAACAGTCTTTAAATTTTCTGTTCACTAGAGAATTTTGAAGTTTGAGCATGTTAGATGGAGATGAGATGTCATCAGAATCTAACAAACCTATTTTACAAGAAGTATTTACTCCAGGGACCTATTTGTTTTTATAGGTCCCTGTTTAGTCATGAACGTCAACGTGTTGAAAACACTTCATACTTATGTTTTGATTTCTAATTATCGTTGGATCTCATCCTTAATCTGTTACAAACATTGCACTATTCTATTAATTGCCGGTATCGACGATTAAAGAAAAAGCAATTAAAATGCCAATCTAATTGCCTTGGGCCATATAATCAGTCGCATGTTATCACCTTATCGATATGCATTCAGTTTCACGCTTCAGTTAATTCATTCGTACCGCTTGCATCACTAAAAATCAATACATGCACGATAGCTGTCGAGGTTAACCGAGTCAGCAAGACCGCTTAGGCTAGAATGGTGCTTACATCATTTCAATAGTAAATAATTTGGAAAAAGAACGCTGTCGCCAGAAAAGTCGTCAAACCAGAAAATTTGTCGCCACTTTTGCGATTTTGTCGCATTTGGCAACAGTGGCGATCGCCAGCGCAAACCCTGCATTAAATACAAAGATAATTCTCAACAAAAAATCTACATTACATAAAGACACCTTCATGGAAATGCCTCAATAAGTTTGCTGTCATAATGTGTTTTATGACATCTTAATATGATATCCATCCATACGTCCGTCTGTCCATTCATCCATGCATGCATCCATCCTTCTATCAAAACCGCATATTTGTAACATTGTACAAATTAAGAAATGTATTAGTTTAAGTAAAATTATTCTTACTTCATTGTTAATATGAGGCGTGTGGTGGGAAAACCGGGCTTAATGCATGTGCGTTAAGTGTTGTCCAAGATCAGCCTGTGCAGTCCGCACAGGCTAATCCAGGACGGCACTTTCGCTTTTATGGTATTTTCTGTTTCAAGGAAGTCTTTTCCAAACATAAATCCACTGTAGGCGGAAAGTGCCATCCCGGATTAGCCTGTGCGGACTGTACAGGCTGATCCGGGACAACACTTTACTCACATGCATTAAGCCCAGTTTTCCCACGACACACCTCATATAATATCCATCAACATCAACATCAGCCACCTGCGCATTCTATCTGCATCTATCTGCATCTCCATTTCACCTAGTTTCTAAGTCCCATTGCTCTCAATGCAATGGGATATTCCTATTGATCATGGGATAAAAGTTATGAAGTAAGTTGATCCAAAATATTGTCAGTGCTCTGTAACACGTTTGCTACAGTATTCACAAATCTGCTAATTTACCGTTTTCCAAATATACATCACAAATTCCAAAATTCCAAACAGTTTATATAAACAAGCAAAATCATGTACAGAATTATATGGGAAATAATGTGTCATAAATGGATAGACATCCAGTAAAATACACACAATTTAATATAAGCCTTTTATAATGCACGACAACTGGACAAGATGAAGACTTCCATTATTTTCAGAAATAATTGTGAACATGTGTTTCATGTATATTATAACATTAAATATGCCTATTTAATACAGTAAAACTTCTTAACTCGAGCATCCATAAGTCAAGCACCTACGATAGCTCGAGCATATCCTTTGATTCCAGCAAAATTGCGTTATACAGTAGAATCCCGCTAATAAAACAACTTGGGGTCTTAATACAAGTGGTCTTAATAGCGGGGTGATCGTATTATCGAGGTACGGCAGATCACCGAGTAAGTACATGCATATTTCTGTGTAATTTAAAGTTTTAATGAAAATAATGAATAATGATTAGATAACGTCAAGTCCAATTTGTTTTCAATAAAATGTTTTATTGAATACAGATTATGTAACTTATAGTTAAGGGATGAACTTTACATTAAGTCGGAAATTAATTAAAACTTGATTAACTAAGCCCATTTAGGGCTCCGCATTCATCAGTGTTACCCATTAACTGTCAGCTAGTGTTAATTAATGTAATCTGATAGACTGATATACAGTCGAAGTGCTAATCCTTTATCAAAACACTAGTAACATTGTTTTTTTTTCACATGCTACTTTTATACCGCAAAGCATTATGTTATCTCCATGGCATATGTTGTTAATTGATGATGTTAAGTGTCAATGACCAAATGACACTGGTCGCAATAACAGGGTTATTTTGAGCATTATTGGGTACTTTCGATCTGGCATTAGTGGTCGTAATACGGAATATCGGGGTGCCCCTATAATCGGGGTTTCTGACCATTGCAATATATAAGAATACAATCGGGTCTTTTTAAAAGTGTCTGTTTTAGTGGGAAGGTCGTAAAATCGAGGTGGTCGTTAAGCGGGGTTTTTGTGTATCTTATATTAAAATATCCCCAATACCTCGAACATCGATAATTCGAAAACTTACCCCATTTAACTCGAGGTATTTTCACACCATTTGTGGCTGCCGCTGACTCGGCGGGTTAACAATTTTATCGCCTTGTAGTCCCAAAACAATTAACGGCTAATGCAAACACTATGCAATAAAGGTGTTACAGATGAGAATTAAACTACTAGTTTGAGCTTGCACCACACCGGAGGACATGTTATCATGTTATCATGATCATGTTATCATGTTATGCATGCCTATTTCGAGACAATTACTGACACTTACAAGGAGGCAAAAATCTTGTGTGCACTACACAAATAAATCATGAGAAAAAATTTGCCAATATTAATAAATTAAAACAGACTTAATGACTTTACATTAATTATTATTAACACTAGACCCCTAAAGTTGTTAAAGTCAGTATGGTATACGGCACCATACAGAACATTTGGACAATTCCTCGAGTTATCAAAGTTTTACTGTACATCAGTTGTTTCTTGGCCTTTGATCTGGAGGTTTGATCCCTGGTAAGGACAACCACTTTTTTGTGTTGATATATCATTGATGAAATTTTTTAGTTGAATAGATGTTTGAATTTTTGCAAGTAAAACACTTGGACATTTTTTTTAATACAAAAAAGAAACTGTTAACGAGGCTATTTTAATTGTAATCAAAGTAATGTAGTGCCTTAAACACACAATTTCGACCTGAAGAGCTGAATACAAAATTTATTATTCTTCACTTGTAATGAATAAACTATTAAAATCTGAGTAGTCCACGGTACGCCCAGTTTCATACATGCCATCATTTTTTCTTACAAAAACGGAGGGCAAATTTTATCGTGCATGTCGTGCCTATGTGTTTCAAATGTTAAAGGCCTTCTGTACAGAGCTTTTTTTTCTGTGGTAAATTGTTAAACGTTGTATAGTAACGAAAGAGGTGTTAATAATACACACAAAGCCACAAGGTGTTAAGTTTACAGTTGAAGGAAACGTGACAGGTTAAAGTAATTTCAAATTGCGTTATAACGACGCGTATAATAAAGTCGAATCCAAAATGCCTAACCGAATTTTACTGTTCCTGTGACGTAAATACACATTCTATTTAGAGTTCAAATGCACATATAAATTTGTACTTTGTGAAAATCTTTTATTCTGCAAGGTATCTGTATGGCGAACATATGCAGTTAACATTTCCTCTTGAACAATAAAAAACAAAACAAACGAATAAATAACATAATTTTTGTTCAGAAAGGTCAGTATTGACCTATGACATACAGTCACTGTATACACCCTCCACATGATAACTAACAGCACTTAGCGACTGCGAATTATGTGACCAACATCCCGCGAAAGCGTGACAATAAATCGCTGTTTGGGTAATCATTACTGCTCCTCTTTGACACGCGACTAGCGGGCAGTGTTGTCATAGTGACCAATTAAGGGATTAATGATAAGAAGTAAATTGTGGGCCCAATGCAACCTTTATTGCATACTAACAAAAATGTTTGTGATTGACCTGGACAAAATGCGAAAGCGGGACAATCCTGGCGAGACCGGGACGTATGGCATGTATGCCCAGTTAATTGTTCAATGTTCATTATTTGGTCATTATTTGGTCATTATAATTTCTACCATATTAATACCAGTATATTAAAATCTGGTAAAATGCTGTTTCTATAACAGGAATTTTAACATCAACAACAAGAAATAATTTTTTATTGTGGGAATAATAAGCAAATATTATTCGGTTGCCCTGTGAAGTTCATTTGGGGTGTGAACATTGTGGGCAGATGGAAGTGTATTGACTGATTATCTACTAGACACCCCCAGACACCACTGATTGGTTCTCATCAACTAGACACCTCAAGACATCATTGAATGCCATTGGTTCCCATCTGCTGGACACCTCAAGACTCCACTGATTGGTTTCATTCTGCTAGACACCTCCAGGCACCGCTGATTGGGTTTGATAGGTTCCCATCCACTAGACAAATCCAGACACCACTGATTGGTGCCCATCCACTAGACACCTCCAGACAACACTGATTGGTTCCAATCCACTAGACACCTCGACACACCACTGATTAAATCAGTTTAAATTTAAGATTGGGCCATTATGGCATCCTTTTGCCAAACCTTTTTCATTGAATATCAAATATATATGATGAATATGGACTGATGGTTGCCGAAATGTTGCTTATTGAGGGACTGCATTTTCATTTTAAAGAATTCAACAAAGTCACAAGCACAATTTAGGAATCAGTCATTAAAACAAAGAGAAGTTATTTAAGTTTGAGAAGTTGAATAAGAACATCTTGACACTTGAAAAATCTGCAATCTGAAAAAACATGAAGTTAAGCTTCTTATAAGTACAATAATGGTTCTGTGTTCCACAAATCTATTATCCTTACAAACTTATTAACAAGCCAACCAAATACCATATATTTCCTAATAAACGCCCCCCCCCCCCCCCAATTAACGCCACCTCCCTAATTAACGCCACCCCTTATTAATGCCCCCATCCTAATTAATGCCCCTCACCCTAATTAACACCCCCCCCCTAATTAACACCCCCCCCACCCCATTTTAATAACATCTAAACCTCTCAGTCAGTTAACATTACCACATTATACCAAAGAGGCGAAAATTGGTTAGCCTTGTTTGGTAATATAATGGTCACTAGACAGTCTGCAATTACGAATTCTTCACACGTGCTTCAGAAAATCACCATTTGCAAGATGCGTAATGGTCCAATAGATTGCCCCCTAGTGAAATATTTGGCCTATTTTACGAAATAGCCTAGTTTTGATTTATTATGCAAAATGCCCACAAGTGGTTGCCAAATATGTAAGTGTGTACGTCTAATAGATTTAATAACCATCTTTCAAGCAAAATCGTGACATTCAGTCATAAATATTGCATTATCAACGTAATACTATGAGACCTGACAATACTGATCTGATGTAACCATACATGCTTTAAAGGTAACATTACATGTATGCTATCTTAAACAACAACAGAAAATGCAAACAAAACACTCTTTAAATTAATAACTGATTTCAATTCAAGTGGAATTAGTACAGTTCAGAAAACCCTTTGATGAAAAACATGTATGAAGTGAGTTGTTTTATTACATAATAATATTCAACTGTACAACTGAAATTTCAATATATGTTTTATAATAAGAGTTGATGGTCTGATCCAAAGACTGGTTATATTGGATTATCACGTGTCCTATTTAGCAACATTACTGGATTATCAAGTTTGCTTTTTACCAACAATATTGGATTCTCAAGTTTCCCCATACAGCAATCATATAGGATTATCAAGTTTCCGATATAGCAACCAAATTGGATGATCAAGTTTCCTATTTAGCAACCATATTGGATTATCAAATTTTCTATTTAGCAACCATATTGGATTATCAAGTTTCCTATTTAGCAACCATATTGAATTCATTTATCAAGTTTTATAATTATTGGGTAATCAAGTTTCCTTATTTAGCAATCGTATGGGATCAACAAGTTTCATATTGGATTTTATCAAGTTTCCTAATCTAGCAACAGCATTGGATTATCAAGTTTCATACTGAATTATATAGTTTCCATCTACAGTTACCATATTGTATTATCAAGTTCCCTTATTTAGCAACCATATTGTATTATTAAGTTTCATATTGGTTTATCAAGTTTCCTTATATAGAAACCATATTGGGTTATCAAGTTTCATATTGGTTTATCAAGCTTTATTTATCAACCATATGGGTTATTAAGTTTCATATTGGATCATCATGTTTCCTTATTTAGCAACCATCTTGAATAATCAAGTTTCATTATATTGAATTATCAAGTTTCCTTATATAGCAACCAAATTGGATTATCAAGCTTCATATTGGATTATCAGGTTTTATATTGCACTATCAAGTTTCCTTACTTAGCAACCCTATTTTAGCAACCTAGTTAGCATCCATACATAATTTATAAGGGTCTTAAAATTTACAAATCTCAAAAACGATCAGTGTATTTTTTTTATCCAACAACAATCATACTCGATTATCTTTTTTTAACCTTATTTTGTATAGCTATTTGGATCTTATTTCAAAAGAAGCAAAGACTTGTAATTTATCATTTAATATACAATAATTACTCCGTTGTAGCACACATTATGTCAAGAACCTGTTCTTTGCTACTCTTAATGGTTACCCAATTACTGCCATTGATGCACGTCTTTAACATTCTACTGCAACAAAAACACAAATATCGAATATACATAATTCATTCAGAATCAAAAGTACTGCCACTTGGGAAATTAGCTGCTGATGCAGCTATGAAGGTCACAATACACTAAATAAATAAGTGATGTAGGGCTGTACTCTCTAAATAAATCAACAAGTTTAACTCGAAGACATGTTTTTAGGTTTAGACACTTGCTTTGATGTTCTTTTTTGGAGATGTTGGTAGGGTACGCATTGGTATGCACAAAAAAATCACTGATATGTTTTAAGATTGGAGACTACAGTATCACACTTGCGCTGAGGCGGTTTACATTCAACTAGAAAGTAGCCGCTAAAAAGATGGTGATAAAACAGTCAACTTTGTTTAGTGTCCAGTTCTTTCTTACATAATACACGACATACCCTTTTTATTGCTTAAATCAATTCAGCTTCGAATGCTCTTTAAGAAAGGGTATGGTTATGAGGGTCCCTATTTTGAGAATATGCACAGTTAGACAATACGGGTGGTTATTTGTGTGTCTCTTCATCTGTAAGGAAATATAGAGATATGCATGTATTTAGAATTATTGCTTTTATAAAAAATAAAGTGTCCATTTGAATTTCACTAACAGCACAATAAATATAACAATTTCAAATTTAAGCACTTATTTTACCATAGTTAACTGCATTGGTCTACATTTTAAACATAATAACACGTTTTTCAGCTCGCAGAAATGTCAACCCCTGGCTCCGCATTGAAGTATTTTTCCCTACAAATGTTCATCAATCCAAGGCCAAACAACCTTTCAGTACAATCATACTCCTCGGGTACGTTTTCACTCTTCGTATGGTCGAAAAAGATCGTTCTGCTGTTGCTGTCAATACTGGCATGACAGCCTGAACAACTAGACGACGCCGCATAGTTGGATAAGTAACCTGTGTGGCATACGGTAAGCTGGAAACTACGTTTTCCTCTGCATTTGGCGATGTTTCAACAGTCCCTGCGCATATCAACAAAGATTCAAGTGTACAGAGCTGAAGTTGTCACAACTCCTGTATGGATGTGAAGCTTGTACCGAAAACAAGTGCAGCTTCTGGAACGATTCCATCAACGATGCTCCTAGCCATCATGGGCATCAAGTGGCGTGACTATGTGGCAAACATAGAAGTCTTTGAGCGAGCCAACGTCCCAAGCATCGAAGCCATGCTTCTGACCCTACAGCTCCGCTAGGCTGGACACCCATCACGTATGAAGGACACACGAATGCCCAAAGCTGTGTGCTATGGAGAGATAAGCCAGGGCAAACGTGACAGAGAGGCCACACAAAAGCACTTCAAGGATCAGCTGAAGCGCCAACTCAGTGCAGCTGGCATCCCAGGGGACAACATGGCAAAAGACAGAAGCAGATGGAAGATTTTAACAAAGCAATGTGCTAAGGTCTTTGAGGAGCTGCTGAAGCCAAGCGCAAATGGAGGAAAGCAACAGCAGCCCAGATACCCAATGACCAAGGGTTCCCTTACCCAGCGTGTGTCAGAGTGTGCCACTCGAGGAGTGGTCTACACAACTACCAGAGAATGTGCCGGAGACTTCTCAATGATCCTCGGCCCCGAGGAACCAGCCATCCTCATCAAGCAAATAATGTACAATTATCGCTTAACTTAATCAATCAAAATACTCAATACAGATTGCAATTAAAGTCGGAGACTGCTACCTAGCAAAGTGCTTCACTGCGAGGATCTTGTTCTCCAAACAATAACAAGATTCTGTGTTTGATAAACACACATGCCCCCGGTCTTTATGTTTCCTTATTTAGCAACCATCTTGAATAATCAAGTTTCATTATATTGAATTATCAAGTTTCCTTATATTGCAACCATATTGGATTATCAAGCTTCATATTGGATTATCAGTTTTCATATTGCACTATCAAGTTTCCTTACTTAGCAACCCTATTTTAGCAACATAGTTAGCATCCATACATAATTTATAAGGGTCTTAAAATTTACAAATCTCAAAAACGATCAGTGTATTTTTTTTATCCAACAACAATCATACTCGATTATCTTTTTTTAACCTTATTTTGTATAGCTATTTGGATCTTATTTCAAAAGAAGCAAAGACTTGTAATTTATCATTTAATATACAATAATTACTCCGTTGTAGCACACATTATGTCAAGAACCTGTTCTTTGCTACTCTTAATGGTTACCCAATTACTGCCATTGATGCACATCTTTAACATTCTGCTGCAACAAAAACACAAATATCAAATATACATAATTCATTCAGAATCAAAAGTACTGCCACTTGGGAAATTAGCTGCTGATGCAGCTATGAAGGTCACAATACACTAAATAAATAAGTGATGTAGGGCTGTACTCTCTAAATAAATCAACAAGTTTAACTCGAAGACATGTTTTTAGGTTTAGACATTTGCTTTGATGTTCTTTTTTGGAGATGTTGGTAGGGTAAGCATTGGTATGCACAAATAAATCACTGATATGTCTTAAGATTGGATACTACAGTATGACACATGCGCTGAGGCGGTTTACATTCAACTAGAGAGTAGCCACTAAAAAGATGGTGATAAAACAGTCAACTTTGTTTAGTGTCGAGTTCTTTCTTACATAATACATGACATACCCGTTTTATTGCTTAAATCAATTCAGCTTAGAATGCTCTTTAAGAAAAGGTATGGTTATGAGGGTCCCTATGTGCAAAATGTTGCATTATTTTTGGTTAAAGTTATCGCTTTTACATTAAATTACTTAAGGATTGGAATTAGTATATTGTAACCTGGATTTTTTTTGTACAACTGAAAACAGACCCCTTGCATTCTGATGCTTATGTATGATAAAGGACAAATATTCATACTTTCGCTATTGAACATCATATTCAAACAAGAGAGCCACCAGGGCCTCATATTGGTCACCTAGGGGCCATATCCACAAAGTCTCTTAGGAAAAGTTTAACTTCATACGTAAGTGAAACTTTTCATGAACATTTCCTTGTGTAAATCAAGATTTTATGAAATATGGTCCAATAAGAAACATATTTATGTAGATTTTTATCAGATTAAAACCATTTAAGACAAAATGAAATTTAAATAAACCAGCCATAGACTTAGGACTTTTAGAAATTTATTTAAGTTTTCACTTGGGAGCTTTGAGGATATGGGCCATTTTATTATAACAGCAATAAGTGTTTACTTCTGTACTGAATACATTAACCATTTATATCAAATGAATCAGCAATCACATGCACTCACAAATTTCATTGCATGGCCAAAATTGGCTGCAAAAATGAACTTTTAGTATTGGTAACATTAATTTGACTCTTTCCATTGAGCAATAAATCTGGTGTGAAGTCTGAGAGGTCCATTAGCGAAATCTACTGAAATCTGGTTAGACATATCAATTATCATACTTAGCTACCATACTGGATTATCAAGTTTCCTTAGCAAATACAAGACAAATTCAAAAGCAGTGAAAAAGTACTGTCTGTAAAAATGCAACTGAGAACCGTTATCAACATGGACTAATCGATACAGGTAAATAAAACATTAAATTACAGATGATAACAGCGTGTTTGTAAACAGAAAACAACGATTCCCCCTATTTACTATAAATAATTGATCCCCTCATTATCAACAAACTTTAAACCGACTATACATTCTGGTGTATAATCTGCACCATTATGAACACACACGATATTACAATATTACTGGATAATAATCTGTGCAAGCAGGGTGGCCATTGAAATTCCGAAGCAAAATTCCCTGGTATTTCTTTGATTTTTCCCTGACCAAAATGGGATTTTCCCTGACATTTGTTGTCAGACGACCAGCACAACTGCACGGCCTGTAAACACTGGTTCCACCTCTTTCTGGAGGTGAATGAAAATTGAGGCAATGCACCTTTCTAAGTGGAGCTCAGAACAGGAAATTGGTCAAAAACGTAAACAAAGTTAAGAGGTAGGTCTGGATTTTTCTATAATTAAAAGCTCTATTTAAAAAATCCGGCAATGCAGTTCCGTGTAGAAATGATTTGACTACACATATATGTAGACCAATTTGCAATCAACAAAGAATTCTCAACCATTTTTTCGCACAAAATGCAGGTAGTTTAGCAAACATCACTCTTATTTTTGATGTATGTATTTGTAGCAACTTACTGACGTTGACTTTGGATGGGTTGTATATCTTAATGTGTATTTTAAGCAAAGAAGTTGAGCCAATGCCATGCAGGTGGAGCTCAGAACAGGAGATGGAGCCATTGCACAATTGAATATACGGCATTCTGTAAATACATTTAACCTTCTTAAATCATTATTCGGTTAGGTCGTATGCACAACAATATTGTAAACTCTCATACAAATAGCTTTATTTGAACCGTACCTAAATTTAAATTTCATTACAGAAGTTAAACATAAGCGTACTATTACTTTCTATCATTACAGGGGTGTACCTAGCCGTATTTTGAGTATACGCACAGTTAGAAAATATGGGTGGTTATTTGTGTGTCTCCTCATCTATAAGGAAATATAGAGAAATGCATGTATTTACAATTATTGCTTTTATAAAAAATAAAGTGTCCATTTGAATTTCACTAACAGCACAATAAATATAACAATTTCCAATTTAAGCACTTATTTTACCATAGTTAACTTCATTGGTCTACATTTTAAACATAATAACACGTTTTTCAGCTCGCAGAAATGTCAACCCCTGGCTAAGCATTAAAGCATTTTTCCCTACAAATGTTCATCAATCCAAAGCCAAAAAACCTTTCAGTACAATCATACTCCTCAGGTACGTTTTCACTCATCGTATGGTCGAAAAAGATCGTTCTGCTGTTGCTGTCAATACTGGCATGACAGCCTGAACAACTAGACAATGCCGCATAGTTGGATAAGTAACCTGTGTGGCATATGGTAAGCTGGAAACTACGTTTTCTGATGCATTTGGCGATGTTTCAACAGTCCCTGCGCATATCAACAAAGATTCAAGTGTACAGAGCTGAAGTTGTCACAACTCCTGTATGGATGTGAAGCTTGGGTTCTGTACCGAAAACAAGTGCAGCTTCTAGAACGATTCCATCAACGATGCTCCTAGCCATCATAGGCATCAAGTGACGTGACTATGTGGCAAACATAGAAGTCTTTGCGCGAGCCAATGTCCCAAGCATCGAAGCCATGCTTCTGGCCCTACAGCTCCGCTAGGCTGGACACCCATCACGTATGAAGGACACACGAATGCCCAAAGCTGTGTTCTATGGAGAGATAAGCCAGGGCAAACCTGACAGAGGCGCCACACAAAAGCGCTTCAAGGATCAGCTGAAGCGCCAACTCAGTGCAGCTGGCATCCCAGGGGACAACATGGCAAAAGACAGAAGCAGATGGAAGATTTTAACAAAGCAATGTGCTAAGATCTTTGAGATCTTTGAGAAGCTGCTGAAGCCAAGCGCAAACGGAGGAAAGCAACAGCAGCCCAGATACCCACTGACCAAGGGTTCCCTTACCCAGTGTGTGTCAGAGTGTGCCGCTCGAGGAGTGGTCTACACAACTACCAGAGAATGTGCCGGAGACTTCTCAATGATCCTCGGCCCCGAGGAACCAGCCATCCTCATCAAGCAAATAATGTACAATTATCGCTTAACTTAATCAATCGGAATACTCAATATAGATTGCAATTAAAGTCGGAGACTGCTACCTGGCAAAGCGCATAACTGCGAGGATCTTGTTCTCCAAACAAAAACAAGATTCTGTGTTTGATAAACACACATGCCCCGGTCTTAGTCCAAATTAGGTCAAGGTAAAGGCCAAAGTGAGGTTGGGTGATATGGGTTGATTGGGAACGGTCATAAGTAAAAACTGTGTAAATATCAAAGTGTTGTTGCACGCGGTGTTGGTGATAGTCGAAACGGTAAAATCTAGTTAACCAAGAAATGGCACTTTTGAATTATTATAAGTCCAATTAGTTCAAGGTCAAGGTCAAAGTAAAGTTGGGTGATATGGGTGGATTGGAGATGGTCATAAGCAACAACTGTGTAAGTATCCAAGTGTTGTAGCAAGCGGTGTTGGTGCTAGACGAAATGGTAAAATCTAGTTAACAAAGAAATGGCACTTTTGAATTAGTATAAGTCCAATTAGTTCAAGGTCAAGGTAAAAGTAAGGTTGGGTGATATGGGTGGATTGGGAACACTCATAAGTAACAACTGTGTAAATATCGGAGTGTTGTAGTAAGCGGTGTTGGTGCTAGACGAAACGGTCAAATCTAGTTAACCAAGAAATGGCACTTGAAACAATCCGAAATAGAAGCTATAATTAATGACATAACGCATAACATAATGGAACGTAATGGTGACAGCTTTTGAACAACCTATCTGATTGCAGTAAGCATATAATATAATCGAAGCCGCACAGTTGTCTTCAAAACATCTTGCAACTGATTCCCTAATTTATAAACAATGTGGTCAAAACGGCGAATTAACCCATACATATGCATTAAAATGTTGGCTTACGAAGTTTGTTATGCTGTTATACTATTGAAACTGTAGAAAACCCATCTTTAAAGTGAGATTGCAGTAAATTTTGATAACATGACAGCAAGCTGTTGTTCAACTTTGATAACATTTTGTAGCATATTATGCTGTATTGATAACATTCTATAACATGGTGCATCTATATTCAACTTTGATAATTTTATGTGGCTCTATTGCTGTGGACCGCTGTGCAAAGGTCATGCCATGCTTGCTTTCAAAGAGTAGAGTGTATTGCCATTTACCCCTCCTGCATTGAAATTTGCTTAATATTTTATGGTCATAGACAAATGGTGCAAGTTTAGTCCAGACTGGTTGAAAATGAAGTCCCCATCTTGCAACAAATTCATTTTTGCATTAATTTTCACAATTAAGGGGATATAACTGCTGTGTTCGTGGCCTGTCTCATTTGCTGCTTGTGTTGAGATCTTATGGCCATACAAAACATGTGGAAGTTTTATCAAGGTAGAATGAAAAATTAAATCTCAATGCACGAAAAAGGCAATTTTTGCATTTTTTCACTAACAAAGGGGCCATAACTCCGATGTTTGTTGCCCAATCTGACCGATTTTAGGCTTCTGTTGCAGACGTATGATCACATACCAACTATGGAAATTTGGTCAAGATTGGAAGAAAAATAAGTCTCTATGAACAAAAAAGGCAATTTTTGCATTTTTTTCCAACTACAAGGGGCCATAACTCCCGTGTCTGTGGCCTAACCTTAACCATTTTTGACTCTTGCTGAAATCTTTTGGTCACACGCAAACTGTGGAAGTTTGGTCAAGATTGGAAATTTTTGTAGGTCTTAATCAAGGTAAAATGGCAATTTTTGCCAATTTTTCAACAAAAAAGGGGGGATAAACTCTGGTGTTTGTGGCCCATCTGCCCCAATCTTGCCATCTGCTGTGATCTTATGATAATACACAAACCGTGGAAGTTTGGTCAAGATTGGTAGAAAAATGAAGTCTCTATGAACGAAAAAGGCAATTTTGCATTTTTTCCCACAAACAAGGGGCCATAACTCTTAGATTTCTGGTCCAATTTTGCCCCTTATCAATACCAACCGAGATTTTATGGTCATACACAAAATGTGCAAATTAGGTCAAGATTGAATACAAAATGTAGTCTTGATCACGATAACGGTCCCAATTGTTGACGGCATACGGACGACAGATGACGAACTACGGCCGACGCCAAAGAGGTCCCCTATACCAATAGCTAACCGAGCACTTCGTGCTCAGGTGAGCTAAAAAGTCAATTTATTAAAAATATTACGTAAAATTATTGACACCCCTATTTTCGCTATTTACTTGAATGTAACTGAAATATTTACCCTGGTGTCCCCGAATAAGACCACTGAATTAATGCGCTACATTGGTTACTTTTGACTCGTTGTGAAAGTGTTTGTTGGTGTTACAGATTCTTATTCTGCATATTTTGACAAAAAATTACTGCAATGTTTTCATTTTAAACTTTAGTACGGAAAGTCTAGAGCACGCATTTTATGACCTACTTTTGACTCGGTAGGCTACGAATCACTATCAATCGATGCTCCTAACTTCCACGCTGTATAGGTTATTCTGCATGGCTCGTTGCAGATGGACTTGTTAACTGACATGTATATAATTTCATTTGCATTAGATAATTAGCTTGAAAAATATGTGTTCGTTACTTACAAGTAAATTTTATAATGATGTCGTATACTATAGAATAACTATTAAGAAGCCATATTTACAAGGTTAAAGGTGGGGAATTGAACTTCATTCGAACAAATGTTTCCCTTTTAGCAAAAATGCACTCATAATTCACATGCTTTTAGTTTATTTTGTCGCATACAGTCTTTCTACGCTGACAGCGTTTTGATTCCAGTCAGGGTTCGTGCTGGCAATCGCCACTGTCGCCAAATGCGACAAAATCGCAAAAGTGGCAACAAATTTTCAAGTTTGGCGATTTTTCTGGTGACAGCGTTCTTTGTCTGAATTATTTACTATTGAAATGACGTAAGCGCCATTTTAACCTAAGCAGTCTTTCTGACTCGGTTAACCTTGACAGTTATCATGCATGTATTGATTTTTAGTGATGCAAGCTGTACGATTGAATTAACTGAAGCGTGAAACTGAATGCATATCGATAAGGTGATAACTGATTATATGGCCCAAGGCAATTAGATTGGCATTTTAATTGCATGTAGAACAAACAGCTTTTTCTTTTATCGTCGATACCGGCAATTAGTAGAGATCAAATTATAATTAGAAATCAAAACATAGTAAGTATTATGTGTTTTCAACACGTTGACGTTCATGATTAAACAAGCAAAATTCCATAATTAAACAGTTTGTTACGACAATCGGTATGACATGTTGAATTGAAAATGAAAATTGACTTGTCAAAATGGGCAGTTCAAACGTAAATACTCTGTGTAAAAAAACACTTGTTTGATTCTGATGATGTCTTCTCTCCATCTAACATGCTTAAACTTCAAAAATCTCCAAAGAACAGACATTTTCAAGACTGCTGAAAGTTGGGATTATTTTCGCCTATGAACATATTATATATATAGAATTTCTGCTAAGTGATGTCTTGTGTATATTTTCAGTTTCCTTTCCAGTGTACCTTGCCTTGCCTAATTTGTGCCATTGTATTTATATGTGTATATTTATGTATTAATATGTATCATATTTATAAGTAAAATAGTAACATTTATGCATCGTTAAATGTCTACTTTAAAAACAAATATTCATGATGTTAATACACATATTAATAGTGCATTGCTAAAATATTTCTTGTTGCAGCCATTATGCTCCATGGACATATTTTACTCCATTTGTATATGAAATATACTATGTTTTGTTACTTATTAAACTGATTAAAGAGATATATGGTGTTTTGTTTATTTATTGTATTCTTCATCAGGAATAATTATTAATGCATTACAGTAACAATTATATGTGAAAATATAAGTTATATATAGCATAGTTCTACATAGTATGCCACCCAAACGTCTCTAACTAAAGAAATACGTGCGATGCCTAATTGGCTCCAAGTTTTCAAATTTGGCCCCAAAAAGTGGCGACAACTTTCCAAAAGCCAGAGGGAATCCTGCCATTACAGATGATTTGTCAGGATCAAATGAAGACTCTGGGGAAATGAGGATTACCATGACAATGCAGATCTAATGTGTGTGCCTCAAACTGGTATTCCTTTGGGAAAACATGATGTAGAGCAGAAATGCATTAGTAATACTAATATAAGAAGTTGTTGTTCATGTTATGTTATGTTCTTGGATATTATTAATAGACATTACACATAATAATATGGGCAGCTGTGGTTTGTGTAAAATTCATTGATACCATTAATAATACTTACCGTTTATTCCCTAATAAATGCTCTAACCCTAATAAATGCGCTCCAATTTTTAACAACACACAAACCACCATGCCTAATTAATGCACTCACTTTGCTTTAAACAGTCAATGTAAATACATATTTGTGTAATGAGTCATATACTTATGTTTTCCATACAGTGATACATATGGCAGACCCCCAAGAACCGGACTCATATAGACGCTTCCACAAATGTCAATCATAATCAAATTAATCTGCAATGTTATCGAATCATCGCCCTGGATATCACGTGTTTAGCGGTTAAACTATTTCATACAAAAGAGCACGTGCATAATGTTTGTGATATTCAAATAAGCACGTGGGAATGTTTGTGATTTTCAATGAATGGAAATTAATCCTTTAACAATAGCTGGGGAGGAGTTTCAACTATTAGTAGCAAATCCTGGATCGGTCTATTAAACACCCCCCTTTGGGAAAATGTAAAGCCCCCCAGGGGCGTTTATCACGAAATATAAGGTACAAATACTATAATTATGCACTAGTGGTTTGCATAAAATTCTTTGCTTTTATAAATAATATTCACAATTACAAATTTCCCTAATGTTTACACACAAAAAATGTATGATTTTGGTTTTAATTTACATATAGAAAAATTTGAATCAAACCATGCCAAAAATATGTTTTACTTATTCCTTATATTACAGTTCATGGACAATCACAGGTATTTATATGGGTTAATCAAACTTATTAAAATGATGCTCATATTTCTTCTTTTAATTCTTAATTTCTTGCTCTTTCAAAATTCTTAGAAATAACCTTTTTTCACTGGTTATATTAAATACATTAAATGTTAAAATCTCTCTGGTGTATTGCTAATAACACAGTGTTTATAAGGATAACGACTGTCAAATGTTCATAAACATTAATTAAACATCTTAAATAATGGGTTACAAATTTTGATTTACAACAAGGTGTTTGTCACCAGATACAACATAAACATGAGAAATAATGGTACCATGTTACATTGTATGTCATAACTGTCATCAAAATTAATTTCTACAAGGCAGCGGTTCAATAATTCACAAATGGCAGACATTAATGATTAACAAAATTTGTCTGCAGCTAACAAATTTATGACATACTGGTGATTGAGGTTACGGGTTTTAAGTTTTCCCAAAATTTGACTGTTTGGTAGTAAGATTAAGGACAGCATTTTCTTTCTCTAAGAAAATAGAAAGGGTATGCAGAAACAAAATCATTCAAATATGCACATAATAGAATTTATAAGAAGGTTTAATGGTTTTTTATATCAAGGATTTTAATTTTATCAAGTCTACGCCATATTATGTAGGCATTTTCTGGCAGCAAACGTTGATGCCATAGCCAAGCACAACTGTAAGAACTGTACGTGACTAGTTCTTATAGATATTTTAAGTGGTAATAAATGTGGCATGTATGTCACATGGTCATCACAACAGATTTGTTAGTTAGAAATGTTTATATTGTATTAACAGACAGGTTGAGTTTTATTCAACATCAAGATACTATTGTCGAGAATCAGCATTCAGAACAGAGAATTGATAGATCCATTAATAAAATTACTGGATATCTCCAGTATTCGCTTTTGTTGTGACCTAAACTCCATTTCAACAATATTCGCAGGCTACAGTTACCTTAAGTGCAACAGTCAACTTGGAAATATTAATGTATGAACGTTTCCCACATGTTTAATTGATAATTATTCTCAATGGACCAATGAGAAAACCGAACAGTTGTTCCTGAGGGCCATGAATTTAAGAACTGCCATGACTTGAAGATTCTTGGAAAGTTACGTAAAGGTCACCAGCAAAATATTCAAAATATTCATGTTACATCATTGTTCCAGACATTTGTCACAAACAATTAGTGTTAATTCACACTGTGTTGACACAGAACAACTTTTCTTAATTACTTTGGGGACTGCACAGGCTGATCCTAGTCTAAAATTTAATGAGACATTTAACGTGAATTTAGTGCTACTTTTTTAGATTGGGCTAAATTCGCTGAATCGGCTCATCGCCGAAAGGCATTGTATATGGTGAAAAACTGAAATTTTAAAAATTCATAAATCTCCATTATTTGCAACAATAAAGCTATCCATCAATGTCTTTTACTTAAACAACACCTAAACTGCTTAACATGTGCCGAAATTTACCTAGGACATGCGTTTACGCGGTTAAGAAACTCACAGGACCACCTCATTTTGAGGTGTTAAGAAAAATGTCTGGTGGTGACTTCCGAGGTGGTCTAGTGGAGTAAAAATATTGTAAACAGTATGTATATGATTTTCCAATTTTGTATTTTTTTCTTACAATAAAGGTGCTTCTTTAAAAATCGGCCAATGTCATTATGAGTAGGAATGATAAGGCCTAAAATAAAATACTGTTTGTTTCCCCTCCCGCGACCGACCCAGCAAAATCGCCGCGACCCCAAAAATTTTATTGACCAAAGAAAACAATATTTTATTTTATTTGTGTGTGAAAATGCGGGGTGCGAATCCTTAAAAAGAATCCAATAGCGTGTACAAATCTTACTTTCAAAAGACGCTTATAAAATGACTTTAAACGGACAGTTCTCGGTAATGCGTAATTCGGCGTATTTTGACGCATGCTTTTACAAAAAGGATGCCATAACATTCAGTGTCAGATTCTAGGGCTCAACCATTTCCGCTCGCATATGCATTTTTTTTTAAAGAGGAAGAACGCCCACCGGCAATGAACAAACTCGCCTTTATGCACCAAGTGTCCATTATCGATAAAATCTTGATGCAGGAGGAGTCAGCTTAACGAGAGCCAAACAGTGAGCCAGTAAGAACGCATAAAATTTCCAACATGCAAATGAGCATCGTCGTTTATCATGCCCTCGTTCTAATTTTAATTGGTAAAGGTGCAAGTCATTTGTAACACATTTGCGTTAGGTATGTGTTTTGTTATAGATATGCGTGTTTTTAACAGCCACGTTTGTAATAAATTACTACAAATTAAAATAGTAAATAAATAAATAATTATACATAAATATCATAATTTTGGTGAATTTTGGTGAAAGGAGCCGTTTACTAAGAATATGAATTACAACGTCATGTAACTCGACAAACTGATCGCGTCAAAGGTCTTATTTTGTTTTTAAAAAAATTACTAGACCTAGTAATAATTAACGAAAGTGTTATTCAAACTCATCACTGCACACGGATTAGAATTATGCAAAAACGTTGGCTGAGGCATAATTTGAATGAAAGTTAGCGTAACTAAAGTCCTTGTCAAAAATGAAAGTAAATAAACTTCAGCGCCTTTTCTTTTTATTGTAATGTATCATGTCAAAAATGGAAGTAAATAAACTTCAGCGCCTTTTCTTTTTATTGTAATGTATCAAAAATGTTCTGTTGCTTTCTTTTTATTAATAGAAGTATTCCACATGTCCATGAGAGACGGCCAATTATTAAAAGAGCATATCATCAATAAACAGAATTACAAACTTATACTTATAAAAGAATAATTTCCCTCTGCCTTTCATTATTTTTCGAGTAGCATCGATGTATTGATAAATTTGGCGATTGCATTGAATGAAATTTATGCATTCATTTCATTCACATAGATATTACTTCTACTTATAATTCACATAGATATACAATGTAACATCTACTTATAATTTCCCCACAAGCAAAGTGGGGGGTGGGGGCAAGGTTGGAGTGGAGCCGAAAGTGCTTCAAATGACTGGAGAGGTTACAATATTTTGCAGTGCCAAAATGGCAGATGTACACAAAAAATGTCATGGGACATGGTTTTGGTTTGCTTAAAGACTGACATTATACACTGCATTTATATGAATGCATTTATCAGATGCATGGATGTATTTTTCACGAGACAGTTGTTTGTTTCAGCTTCAAAAGTGCTACATGAAACTGAAAGAATAATTGGTAGACACAACTAAAGCATACTATTCAATAATGTCAAGTTATTGTCGTTATTTTTTTCTTTTTCGGTTTTAGAAGTGTTCGTATATTAAGCAACTGTGTTGCTAAATCAACGTGAAAAGCTTAAAAAAGACAGTGTCACATCGACTGTATCTGTATTTCCTGAAGTAAGTAGTTCTTCAACAATGTGCTATATTGTGTCGCCCATCGCCCATTTCGCCGTCCACACATATTTCTGTTGTATTTATCTCCTCTCCAGTCTAAAAATACCTGAACGTTATAACTAATTAGGCATTTATGAATCTTGACAAGCTTTGGTTGTGTCTACAAATTCTACTTTTCGTTTCAGCCAACTCAGCACCACCGGACCACCTCAGCACCACCGGACCACCTCATTTCAAGAAGTTCCCAGAAAACTAGCAAAAATTACAAATTATTGCAAAACGTAATGCGTTTGTGAAGACATTTATATTTGTGATCATCGTCTGTCGTCACACACTTCATAATAAGTTGTAGTAAGAACTCAAGATGGGTAAACATGTCAGTACATAGAGTATCATAGATATATTCTTCCAATGACTTCAAATTATAAAAATCCTACAGCCTTTTTTTGTAGATTATTAACGAAACTACGAACCAGTGTTCTGTTAGGCTGAAAATAAAATATTGTTTGTTTCCCCTCCCGCGACCCATGCTAATAAAGGGTGGGTCGGTAGGTCAGAAAAATATTTTATTTTTATACACAATAAGTCATTTTCATTCATGTTTTGCTTATGTTCGAAATGTTACGTTATAGTATAAATTCTTCATATTTTCGTTGTAGTAGATTAATAACGTTCTGCTTATTCACGTAATACTATGTTCTAATTACCTTACAATAATTTATCAAAATTGAACAAACAATAACATAGATAGGAGTTTGTTCATTGATATGAAGCAGTGAACGACTCCCTGGACAATGGTACCGCTCTCTGAAAGCAATAGCAGTCACTGTTCATGAAATATTCCATTGTGGAGGCTATTTTCTAACAAACAGGCACTCAGATCTACTGTCGGAAGATCAATCATTGATTAAAGATTAAAATGTTCTCGGAAATAATTTTACTGAATGAATTTAAAGCTACTTTAGTATATCAGAATAATCAATAGATGCTCACCCAAATTCAACAGTTAGTTTGAAAGGTTAGTAATACGTATCCATAGAACATGCATAGTAAAAGTGGCAATATCCTTTAACGTCACAGCAAAATTACAAAATAAATGTATGCAAAAAATGTATACTAGCCAATCGATTTGAAACTATCATAATTTTTAAATAATGTCAAAGTAATACGCAAATATAAATTTGATACCATTAAAACTCGCATCAATTATATACAAAATATAAATAAATATTTAAAAAAGGACTTTAATTTTGTTAGTTTGTGTACATTTTGCCTATAATTAGTACACATTGTTTCTACTCTAACAGAGTTATATCTTTGTAAAGTTTTGACTTAGTATTACTAATCATAATAATTTTATAATTTCAAATTATGAATCTTAATTAACGATAAATTAATCCTGCTATATATCAGGAGTGTTATTATGATTTATGAATGTCATTCTTTTCCATTGGGAAGTCCAGAAATATATTGGAAACATGTCACTTTACCAACCAGTGAATATGTCCCTTTAATAATTAAATTATCTTGGAATAAAAAAATCAAATCTTACCTCTGAACGACACCTTTGCCAGCCTTTCACCTTTCCCAGGTAAATACTCCGCGTATTTAAAATGCAAAACCAAGGCCATTTTATTCCTTGAGTAGATTCCACTATTCTATAATTATGCCATTCTAAATATCCTGCTGAAAATTGCTCTATAGAATGTCAGTAGTTGAATGTTGGGTCCAAAGAGATAATCTTACTATGCAAATATGTACTCACTAATTAAATTAAATTAATTTGTTACTTGCCTGCAATTACTTTAACACATGAATAGTTAACGTTATATTTGTTCAAAAATCCCAATTATAAACAATTCATTAACACTATAAAATCACATTCTCTCAACAGTAAAGATCTAGCTAATCAACTCTTAAAAAAGACACAAAATTAACTAGAAATTCTTAGAAGTGTACATCAAGAGAATTTAGAGTGCACAAACATTCAATCATCATAATTTCTTCAGTAAGAGACGTGATGAGTTTTCTTATGTAAAGACACTTGTTATATCTGATCATTTTCAACAGCTGATTGTGATGTTCATTCAAGAATTCTTGTTTGTCATTTGCAGGCACTTTCAGAGCAACTTTCTTGAGAAAGATGACACCAGCATTATTGACTTTGCCCCGAAATATACAGGACAATATCTCGAAAAGCCATAGGAATCAGTTTGCATTGTATAATGTTTTTATGCCAATGTGAACATAAATATTTCCTGGCACAGACGAATTCCCTGTTACCTATATCCATGTTACGGCAGAGAATTCCGATTCACAAGTGCTTCCTGCGATACGAAGCTATAAGCCATTCTGCCAATTAACTGGTTTGTCAATAATGGAAACTATCTGCTGATACGATACTTCAACCATAAACATCCCTCACAGAATTTAATGCTATCCTGTCTAACAGTCAACCAATTAAGTCCATCATAACGCAGTAATAGTCAATTAAAACTAGACATTCACATTATAATTATACCAATCAAAGGTCCTAGTTGTCAGGTACCTTCTGTATTGGCCTGGGAGTTCTTAGAAGGCCTTTCAGATTATTCTGACCCTATGAATATTTTATTTTCTGTTCACGACCATGTAGAAGGAAGTGTTATACAGAAGTCATCCTTTCAAAGGGTCTGCACATCAGTCTGTTGAGGTGTGCAGTGTCTAATTTAATCAGGCATCTTGCATAAATGAGAAGCTGATAATGTGCCACTTTACTTCTTACCATGACATAATATATATGAGGCGTGTCGTGGGAAAACAGAATCAAGTGACAGTGCATTTTGTGCAGTGTATCATTTCCCATATTGGTCAAAAAAAGTAAGGCAGCATACTGGTACTACAGAACTTTGGGCATTTTTCTGTTTCTAATTAGGAATTGGAAAACATATTTTCAACATAGGTTTACATATTTACTTATACAAGCATCAAATAGCTCAGATGATTAGATCACTGTCACATATGTGTTTTTCATGGTTTATGCCCCATGATTTTGAGTACTGGAAGATTTTCTTTCTGCAAATAAAAAACTAAACCACTTGTCCCTATACAGAAGCCAATCTACATCACTAATGTCCCAGTACAGAAACTAATCTACATCACTTGTCCTTATACAGCTACATCACTTGTCCCGGTACAGAAACTAATCTACATCACTTGTCCTTTTACAGAAACAATCTACAGTCATCACCTGTCCTTATATACAAACCAATCTACATCACCTGTCCCTATATAGAAACCAATCAACACCACAAGTCCTGTCCCTGTACAGAAAGTAATCTACATCACCTGTCCTTATACAAACAAGAGGGCCATAATGGCCCAAAGCACTCACCTGAGAACTGGTACAGATGAAGACCATACTGTTGTGACAGGTTTGAAAATTAAGGTATCTGAACAATACGCAGAGGGGGATAGGATCAATTTTGATTTTAAAACATCTGTTAGTGCGATGGGCTAACTAAAGCATGAGTTGGGTAGTGGATCTCCATTGTCATAGTAATCCTCATTTCCCCAGAGTCTTCATTCAATCCTGACAAATCATCTGTAATGGCAGGGTTCCCTCTGGCTTTTGAAAAGTTGTCGCCACTTTTTGTTTGCCAAATAAAAAAACTTATAACCAATTAGGCATCGCACATATTTTTCGGCGTAGCTGTCTAAGATCACTTTTGACCTAGATTTCTTGCAATAATTATGCAGTGGGAAAATTGAACGCCAATAGAATTTGGCACATTTTCTAATTTTAGGGAATGCAAACTTACAACAATGGTTTAATGTATACCAACAACTGTTGCATACTTTTGGGGATTAAAATGTACATGACTGTTTACATGAGCGGTTAAAATAAAGTTACAATCATATCTTCGACATACACGCTAGAACTGAACATAATTATGAACATATTTTCTCATTGTATGTCAAGATCAGATTGCGGCATGCTCTATAAATAACAATTGATTCTAGCGAGTTCAACACACTCAAGATCATTCTAAAAATAAAGCGCATTTAGCTGCCGGTGTATAGCTGTTATAATATACATGCATCATTTAGCGTCCAGAGAATCATAAGAGCGAATATTTCAATAAATGAGGAAGCTATGTTTATAAACTGACTGTGCATGTTAATTTGAAATTCAATGGTGATTGCATTCTATTAAGAATTAAATAGAGTTGCACATTTCTATCAACTTCTCCGGTAGATGTTAATCAACCTATAAAAAGATATCTTTCAATAAATAAAATGTGGTGAAATAAGTAACGGAATACGTCGAACTGTTATTCATGTTACTTTTACTTCATTTTCATAGCATTAATACATTATTTGCAACACCAATTATACACAGAAACCCTTGATAAATCATATTCCTACCGAATATAATTTTAAATCGCCATAGTCTAATGAAATTTTATGTTTGTGCTATCAAAAATGGAAGTCATCATTATTTCAAAGGCGCTGAATGTTCCCCGAAGATTGCTTTTCATAAGGATACACAGTATAAATGATTAACTGACATAGAAATGTGTATGTATTATGCATAGATAACTTCCAATATGAAGGTAGGGTATATTACTTAAGAATAACTATACGCGTCTGATACAGAATAATTTTCATTCATTCCCGCAGTTATTTTCGTACATTATTAATTTGTTAAATTTGGCTGACAAATTTATTAAATAAAGATGTTAACGTAAATCATTTACGTTATTCATTTATCACTGGTGAAAACATGGGGCGGTATGATCGGTTTATTCACGGTACAAATATTACAAATTATTGAATTAATCACACATTAATTTTGTGATATCAGAAGTTTTCTTATGGTGCTTACTAAATCTGGGGTCCGAGAAGTCAACTTGTCTAGGTGGGGACCGAAAAATCTGGGGTCCGAGAAGCCACGTAACCGATCATCTTGGCCCTCTTGTATTATGTTTAGGGTAAAATGATATCTCATTATTAATGTCAACGCCGATTGTCTTTTTTAAAAGACATTTCTTGTTGCTAATGGTTCTCAAATCATTTTTCTTGATACTCTTACCTGACCCTTTTTCATTTAGTCATTGACAATTCTGGAAAATGCAGAAACAGTAGATTTTGATGTATTTTTCGCAAACAGTTTTGGAGAACTAGTTGCAATGTGATAATTGCGATGGCTGTGCTATAAGGTAAAGTTTTGCTTTTTCTTTGATAATTTTCTGTCCAATGATGATAAATGATGATAATGCAGGCTCTGAAGACATCAATGTTGGATGTACAAATAACTGCATGCAAGTTTTGCAACTGTTAGAAATCAAATGTTATCAATCAATTTTTATGGTCATGCACAAACTGTGTAAGTTTGGTCAACATTGAATCAAAAATTGTGTGTGCAAGCCAATCATTTATTTATGTTTATGTTTTTTTCCAAACACAAGGGGTAATACCTCTGGTTTTTCTGGCCCATTCATGCTTATATTCGACTTCACCTGTAGTCTTACGTTCATAGACAAACTGTTCACGATTGGTGAAGATTGGATGAAAAATGAAGACTCTATCCTGAATAATGTCCATTTTTGCATATTTTTTTCACAAACAAAGGGGAATAACTCTGGTGTTTCTGTTCCAATCTTGCTTATATTCGACTTCACCTTTAATCTTATGGTCATAGACAAACTGTGCAAGATTGGTGAAAATTGGATGAAAAATGAAGACTCTATCCTGAATAATGTCCATTTTTGAATTTTTTTTTTCACAAACAAAAGTCAATAACTATGGTGTTTCTGGTCCGATCTTCCTTATATTCGACTTCAACTGTAATCTCATGATAATAGACAATCTGTGCGCAAGATTGGTGAAGATTGGATGAAAAATGAAGTCTCTATCTTGAATAATGTCCATTTTTGTATATTTTTTTAATAAACAAAGGGCAATAACTCTGGTGTTTGAAACACGATCTGGCCCATTTTTGGCGTCTGCTGAGATCTGATGGTCATACACAAACTGTGAAAGTATGGTTAAGATTGGATGGAAAATAAAGTCTATACGTTGGAAAAGGGCATTTTTGCACGTTTTTTGCATTAAAAAGGGGCAATAAATCTGGTGTTACTGGTGTGATCTGACCCAATAACAATCCCGTCTGAGATTTTATGGTCATACACAAACTGTGCAAGTTAGGTCAAGATTGAATAAAAAATGTAGTCTTTATGGCGATAACGGACCAAATTGTTGATGGCATACGGACGACAGACGCTTGATGACGCCGGTCCCCTATACCAATAGCTCATAGAGCACTTCATGCTCAGGTGACCTAAAAATCAATATGCAGTCATCACCTGTCCCTGTATAGAAACCAGTCTCCATCACCAGTCCCTGTATAGAAACCAGTCTACATCACCAGTCCCTGTATAGAAACCATTCTACATCACCAGTCCCTGTATAGAAACCAGTCTACATCACCAGTCCCTGTATAGAAACCAGTCTACATCACCTGTCCCTGTATAGAAACTAATAAACATCACCTGTCCCTATATAGAAACCAGTCTACATCACCTGTCCCTGTATAGAAACCAGTCTACATCACCTGTCCCTATATAGAAACCAATCTACATCATCTGCCCCTATATAGAAACCAATCTACATCAGGTGTTTCTATATAGAAACCAATCTACATCACCTGTCCCTGTATAGAAACCAGTCTTTATCACCTTTCCCTGTATAGAAACCAGTCCACATCACCTGTCCCTATACAGAAACCAATCTACATCACCTGTCCCTATATAGAAACCAATCTACATCACTTGTTTCTATATAGAAACAAATCTGCATCACCTGTCCCTGTATAGAAACCAGACCCTATATAGAAACCAGTCTACATCACCTGTCCCTGTATATAAACCAGTCTACATCACCTGTCCCTGTATAGAAACCAGTCTACATCACCTGTCCCTGTATAGAAACCAGTCTACATCATCTGTCCCTGTATAGAAACCAGACTACATCACCTGATCCTATATAGAAACCAGTCTACATCGCCTGTCCCTGTATAGAAACCAGTCTTCATCACCTGTCCCTATATAGAAACCAATCTACATCACCTGTCCCTATATAGAAACCAATCTACATCACCTGTCCCTATATAGAAATCAGTCTACATCACCTGTCCCTGTATAGAAACCAGTCTACATCACCTGTCCCTTTACAGAAACAATCTACATCACATGTTCCTATATAGAAAGCAATATACATCATTTGCCTCTATATAGAAACCACTCAACATCACTTGTCACTCTATAGAAACCACTATACATCAATTGTCACTCTATAGAAACCACTCTACATCGCTTGTCACTCTACAGAAACCAATCTACATCACTGACAAATATGTATACAGTAAAACCAAACTGTGCTAAAATATCTGACAAGCATGCAACTATAATTTATCAAAGAAACTGCAAAAATGTCTAACTAACGTCCATGTAAAAGTTATTTACCCTTGGAATGGGAAAAAATTACTACTGGAATCTTATTCTGGTACCATAAGCATGTAAGACACAAAATAAGGAACTTCATCATGAAGTGTACTCAGTAATGAGAAATGAATCTGGCATTATCCCGAAGGGTTGTATGGTAAGAAATATAGTATGTCAGTTCATAATCAATGCACAGCTAGGCAACTAAAAGGATGGTTCTTTTTTCTTCACAATCAGATTAGCTGGTAATCTATTCAACTTGTCTGTAGACAGAGAAAGTGTATAGGTTTCTTAATTAGTCCAAATTTTACAGTATAATATTATATGTTCACACTATTATATGAATCCAAGGCAGCCACTTTTCACTGAAACCCGAGTTTCCTATGCTTTTTTGGAAGAAATGGGAAGTTGGGAAAACCTACACAAACTGGCAGGAAAACCTACAACTACATAGATTGGGAGGTATCAGCTCAGTTGGTAACTGACAACACTAAAATCACTGCCAATTTGCCACAGGGATTCTGTGAAATCCAGAAAATGTGACAGAAATTTTAAGTGTAGGACTGCAGGAGACTGAGAGAGGGCACAAGTCAAACATAAGTCAAAGTCACTTAAAAGGTGAACATGGCTAAATGTTTCAGAATTAATAGTTTAAATTAAAGTATTTTATAGCCAGGACAAATGTCATTGTTTTTATGTTTATGTGGTATATAACATACCATTTGTAAGACATGTATTTTATACTACTTAAATACTATTTAAAACAAAAACGCTGTGTGCTCCTCTAAATAGAACTAATTTATAAACAATTACTTTATCTACTGTCAATATATGTTATATTTGTCAGTGAATATTCACTGTTTTTATTTGTCAAGCGGCATTATATTCTAAACTAGATATGTGTCCGTAGGACACGGATGCCACCACATTCCGCTGGATGTCACAAAACTCTGCTGATGTCGGAAAAAAATACACCAAAATACCCAGGTGCACAAGTTCACATGCTGATGAACATGTTTATAAAGTTTAATCACTCTAGCAGTAATACTTTTTTAGTTACATGCGACACAAATCCAAAAATGTCATTTTTTTTGCAAAAAAAAGGGCCATAACTCTACTGATGGCACAAAAAACTCCACCAAAATACCCAGGTGCACAAGTTCACATGTTGATTATTATGTATATAAAGTTTCATCACTCTAGCAGTAATACTTTTTGAGTTACGCGCGACACAAGTCCAAAAATGTCATTTTTTTGTTAAAAAAGGGCCATACCTCCATTGATATCTGAAAAAACTGCACCAAAATACCCAGGTGCACAAGTTCACATGCTGATTAATAAGTTTATAAGGTTTCATCACACTAAAAATAATACATTTTGAGTTACATGCGACACAAGTCCAAAAATGTCATTTTTTGCTAACAAGAGGGCCAAATGGCCCTGGGTGTCGCTCACATGAGTTTCATTAGTCGAACAATTTTCCATGTGTTAGATTTTTATACGGATATGGATATACTAATACGGACTGATGGAAATGCGGCCTTAATCATCATGGTTTGAAAACTTAAGTGACAACAAACATTCACAATTTTGAAATACATATGAGGCGCGTCGTGGGAAAAGTGGACTTAATGCATGTGCGTAAAGTGTCGTCCCGGCTAAGCCTGTGCAGTCCGCACAGGCTAATCCAGGATGGTACTTTCTGCCTACAGTGTATTTATGTTTAGAAGAGACTTCCTTGAAACAGAAAATACCCTAAAAGCGGAAAGTGCCGTCCTGGATTAGCCTGTGCGGACTGCACAGGCTAATCTGGGACGACACTTTACGCACATGCATTAAGACCGGTTTTCTCACGACACGCCACATATTAAAATTAAAGCTTTTTCTTCAATTTGACCTAGTGATCTACTTTTTGACCCCACATGACCCAGATTGGAACTCGGCCGAGTACCATTGGGACAAATGTTCTGACCAAGTTTCATGGCGATTGGGCAAATAGTGTAACTTCTAGAGTGTTAACAATCTTTTTCTTCAATTTGACCTAGTAACCTAGTTTTTGAACCCACATGACCCAGATTCAAACTCGGCCGAGATACCATTAAGACAAATGTTCTGACCAAGTTTCATGAAGATTGTGCACAAAATGTGACTTCTAGAGTGTTCACAAGCTTTTTCTTCAATTTGACCTAGTGACCTAGTTTTTGATCCCACATGATCCAGTTTCGAACTCGGCCAATATATCATTGGGACAAATGTTCTGACCAAGTTTCATTTAGATTGGCCAATAAATGTGGCCTCTAGAGTGTTCACAAGGTAAATGTTGACGGACAAAAGGTGATCACAAAAGCTCACCATGAGCATGTTGTGCTCAGGTGAGCTAAAGAAAGGTCCATAACTCCGCTGATGTCGAAATAAACTGCACCAAAATACCCAGGTGCACAAGTTCATATGCTGATTAACATGTTTATAAAATCATCACTCTAACAGCAACACTTTTTGAGTAACGCGCGACACAATTCCAAAAATGTCATTTTTTACTTAAAAAGGGCCATAACTCCGCTGATGTCAGAAAAAACTGCACCAAAACACCCAGGTGCACAAGCCCCTATGCCGATGAATACGCTTACAACGTTTCACCACTCTAGCAATTATACTTTTTGAGTTATGCGCGACACAAAAATTAAACGGATGGACGGACAAGGCAAATCTATATGCCCCCCCCCTCTAAAGTGGGGGCATAAAAAAACAAAAGTAACTTCAGTTAGTTTCATACTGTCCAAAATTTGAACATTACACCGAAAACTACACACAACTGCCATTCATTTAAACGCAAATGTTTTCGTCCATAATACATTATACATGACTTTGTCAATTCTAAATCAAACTAAGAATGTTTCTCCGATACTACACCATAATATTTGGAGTGCCTGGTTAAAAAGGAAGCTAGCCGAATGCTGAAAATGCACATTCACAGCCCAGAGTGTTGCATTTCCTGTTAAACCTACTCTCCAACCAATCCCCATAGTTCAGAAGTGAAGAGTCCATTAGTAATTGGCAAAGAATTCACCCCTGAAGCTTCTTTAAGCCATTCATCCAGTGTCTTGAGAAAAGTAATGAGCCTACTAATGTTGCCTATAAATCATTATTGTGCTATAATAGCCCTATAGAGTGTCCGTTTCCGACAAAATAATATAATGTAACAAGAGTTAATTGGTAGGCATAAAGGTCATGCGTCAAAGCATTCCAATTGTTAAAATGCTGTTTGAGTAATCGAAAATTTGTACATGTATTGCAGTTTACAAAAAAACAACATTTTTTCATGATTGTATCAAGTATTTTTCTGTCAACATAATGGCGCTATTTTACCAATGCATACTTAATACCGTGTTTTTAACAGAATGATTCCGTGTCATGTGTCGGATAGAGAGATATTGAATACACGGGTCAGTGTCAGTGGCCACTCGTCTAGATGCCTTTAATACACAATAACATTAGACAGTATGAAACCATAACTGTTAATTAGTGATTATAACTGGCATTTGGATGTGAATAACAAAGAATAACTTACAGATTTGCGATCACACATTTAGCAGTCAGTATAACTGAAAAATGTTGTTCAAATTTGTTGAAAAACTATTGTGTATCGGCGCGTTTCCATACTGATTATGTGTGGTTTATTGAAAACTTTTTGATTAAAAGAACAATTAACATGGGACCTTTAGTTGCTTATGCCTAAATCCGTGTAATTTATGCATTAATTGGAAAGTGCAATTTCTTAATGAAAATACAACGGAAGATCTACTCGCTAATCTGTTCTAAATCGTCATACAAAAACAATGATTATGTCGACTAGACTACAAAGCTCAAAGTACTTAAAAAGAATCTATGCGAATGTTCGATTTAATGAAGAAGTGAATATTCAAATACCGATTTTGGTATTCGATGCCATCCCTTATTATTATTATATTCTGAAAACTCATTGCTATAAATATATTAATGTGTTTTTATTGCATTGTGAATATATTTGAGTGCCCTCTATACCTAGCAGATTACCAGACCACATGGCCTGTAATAGACTTGGGACTTTTGCAGAGTAGCAATAAACTCAAGGGGAGTTTTTCACAACTCCCCCGGATTTCAGGTCAACTTGTGACCGTAGAAACAACAACACAATTTAATCCAACTATAGGATGATCCAATATTGATCTTCCATCGCCTGTTCACGCCATTCACATAACCACTCTCTGAGGAGTCGCACAGCTACAAACATAATTGTGGCAATCCATTACTTATTAATGAATTAACTTTGCATCCTGTAGATGGTGGAAAGAACAGGCGAAAGCAGAAACATGGTAGGTACAGATGGCGGATGTAGCGGGGGGCAGAAATGGCGTACGTACCCGTAAATATGTATAAAATATCGATTTTTTAAACCATACAATTACTAACACATTCTCGTGTAATGTTAAAATAAGTAATAATAAAGGTGAAAACAACACTTTGAGATGCTAATTAGCGAACAGATTTCCGTGTAAGTTTGTTGTTTAGGCGGCACTTTGTTTACATAATAATGTATTATATACACTGTGAAACGTAAGATTTGCTTCTTATGATTGCAATTTAAGATATATAGTAGATGTATGATTTGTTTATAACTAATATAACAATTTGTTTTGTAAACAATAAATAGAGCCCCAAAAAATGTTTGGATTCTGTTTCGTGTATTGTCTATTTGTGTCAAGTAACCAGTATTATCGCCTCGGGACTACTCGGGAGTATTAGGTGGTTTTCCCATTAGTTTGCAGAAAGGTGTTTAAAGTGTGAAAGCTTATGAATAGATGGTTGTTCTAAAAGGTGTTTAATGTGTGAAAGTTTATGAATAGATGGGGTTGTTTAATGTGCTACAGGCAGAAAACAATGGTAATTAAGAAAAACTGACAACGTTATTAATTTTTTTTTTTCAATGCAACATATAGAAAATATTCATCACAATATACGAATACATTTATACAGTAATTAGTGTGTGTTTGCGATTGCAAACAAGCCATCTTCGCAGCATGACGAACAACGTACCTAAGAAGACAAGTTTAAGATTTATCCAATTTATCATTATATTTTGCATTCTTAAGTGTTCAGATTAAAATTTTTGCACTTCCAAGTAAGTAACGATGCATTGCAAACCATCTAAATTGTATAATTGAGCTTTTATCGCAGTTTTGATACCTGTTTATCAATTGAACAGCTTACGAAGATTTCCGGTGATTTCCATTTTTTTTTTCCGTAAAATGTCAGATACACCAGAGGGCTTAAATTATATGTTAGCAGTAAAATGAGAGCGTTAATTCATGTAAGCAGCTTTCTTATCACGTTATGTTGCATTGAAGCTAAACTATGATATCACACATACTAGCTCTCATTGGTTTGCAAAATATATAATTTATACATCTATAGGTTGAATGGCAGGGTACTGAATTGGTCCGCCCCCTCTAACTCCAAATCCTGTTTCCGCGCCTTTGTACCGACAAAAATCCATTTAGTTCATTCTTCATGAATTGCCCAATATGCCACACTTTATCTTAATTGCTGTCTCTTCAAGTATCTTTGTTTACCTCTGGCGTTTACCAGTGTCATTTCACCATCAATTATTTACCAGTTAATACTAACAGAAAAGAGATTTGGTTACTAACTCTAGTTATTGCGCTCTGAAACCTTTCGGAGCCATACGTAGATATTTGGCGAAGATCGGTATGAACTGGTCTATTCCAGCGTATTCAACACACTCGAGATAAAGGGTGCATCATTATAAAAAATAGCGCGTGGTAGAGATATGCTAATATAAATTCATCAATTAGCGTCCGGAAAATCATAAACCCAAGAATTTCAATAAATGGGGAATTTCTATTTATAAACTTACTGTGCATGTTAATTTATACTTGAATTGCGGTTGCGTTTTATTAAGAATCATTTATATTTGCACCTTTCTATTAACTTCTCCAGTAGATGTTACTTTTACTTCATTAGCGTAGCATGAATACAATATTTGCAAAACTTATGATACGTATAGTATATTATTTAACATAACTATGCACACTCGTCTGATATATAATAATTTTCATTCATTTCCGCAATTATTTTCTGACAATGCTAATATGTTAAATTTGCCTGACAAATTCATGTAACAATTATACTAACATAAATTACTAGCCTTTAGGTTATTCATTTATCAACGGTGAAAACATGGAAGATATGATCGGTTTCTTGTAGTGTCCGAAAGAAGTCTCCTTAGTGGGGACCAAACAAGCTGGGTCCGAGAAGTCACATAAACGATCATCTTGTCCCTCTTGCATTATGTTTCGGGTAAAAAAATGACATCTCAATATTAATTTCAAAGCCGATTGTCTTTTTTCAAAGCCATTTCTTGTTTGAAATGTTCATGAAATACATCCATTCAGGGTTAAGCATGAAATTATTGTATCTTGCATAATCCTCTGAAAGCCAACTAGCAAGTTCTGGGGGTGATGGTAATATGGGAGAGAATACCAGTGCTAAATTCACCACAAACACACACAAACCTTTCTGGATTGGGAAGTGGTTGGCGCACTTGCTTCTCACCATAGGCTACCCACCAGGTTTGATTTCTGCCTAACATATTAGCTTGGCCGATACTCACATTGGTGGGTTTCCTCCGGGTACTCCCCCCCCCCACAGCGCAAGACGAAACTAAAATTCAAACATATTTCAGTAAATGACAAATAGATGGAAATTGCATCTATGATTCAAAACTACCGGTAGTCAGAAATGTTAACAATGTCTCTAAAAGCAATTCTGGTAGCAGTGAGGGGACTCATCAAGGTCCACAACTAAAGCAGCTTCAGTGTGGAAGAATATCATAATTGGGAAAATACACAAAACTTTAATAGTAATGGGACCTGGTTGTAATCTCACATACTGCTACAATATTGAATCATGTACCATAATCAGGTTATAAACTCATGAGAGAAGCTGTGGCATTGAAAGCAGTTATCTGATTGGCAAGGAATGAAGATTACCAGCTCACTTCTATTCTCACCAACACTCTCATTTCCAGTTGGACAAAATTTACATGTACCACTACACTGTACGATAACTTGTACTATTTTTGGAAAAAAGTGACTAAACCTACATCTTTTACATTTACAAAATGCTGCACTTCCTTTAATAGATTTGTTAATTGCAGTTTGCTCTACTTTAATGACCAAGTACAGCCCATCTACACGACTGAGATAATTGTTCAAACCATCCAGTCATTTATAAAATCACATTTTATTTGACTAAAATTTATTAAACAGAATAATGAAATTTGGATGGGTCAGGCATAAAAACATTTTTTGGTATATTGCACATTTTTCTTGAATTCCCACCCATAGCATCTTGACCTAAACGTACATATTTTGCACTTGATACATCAGAGAAAGTCAATATATTTCTTCACCAGTATTAGTATTTCCGACGCATCAGAGAAAGTCAACATATTTCTTCACCAGTATTAGTATTTCCGATACATCAGAGAAAGTCAATATATTTCTTCACCAGTATTAGTATTTCCGATACATCAGAGAAAGTCAATATATTTCTTCACCAGTATTAGACTTTCCGACGCATCAGAGAAAGTCAATCTGAAGTCTTCAGCAGTATTAGCCAGACCCGGCCAGCTCAGTTGGTAGAGCGCTTAACTCTCAATCCAGGGTTTGTGAGTTCGAACCCCACCCCGGCCACACAACTTGTGTGGGGATTGGTCATGATTTTTTTTTTACGGCCATTCTCCCCCTACCTCTGATTCAAGTAGGGCAGTTGTCAGTTACTGGCATAGGTATGTGCACTTAGTACTGATAAACCGCTTAGATTGGCTAAGCTTGCCCAGGAAAAGTGTGAGTAGGTTAACTGACCACCGTGATATGACTGAAATACTGTTAAATATGGCGAAAAATCAAAACAAACAAACTTCAGCAGTATTGAATAACTATGGAACAACTGCTCCATGTGAAATTCAAACATCTTTGAATTATTCAGTAATACAATTTCATTATAAGAAAACAAGATGATAACTTTTCCAACCAGTATTACATAAAGAAGTATAATTTGAAGAAAAACATGAATACCGAGCTATTCCCAAAGGTCCATCGTGCAGTCAGCATTATAAATATTTAATATGGTGAGAGTTTTCAAGCATAGAGTTAATTGATACATAACAAATGGGGGAATTCCAGCCAAGGAAACAAGGATATCAGTAAAACTGATGAATGCTCCCCAATGCGCTTTGTCAAGCAATATAAATGGAAAGAGAAGGGCAAAGATATTAAAACTAGAACTCCTTGAGTCGGATGTGTCGCCTGACGCCTGATAGCTTACGTGAATGCAAATGAAGAAGCACTTCAGGTTAAAGCTCAAATTTTTGTTTAAAGATTTATTGAAATATTCAAAAGCACTGCACTCTGGCGAATTGCAAAGAAAAGACTAATTAAAACCAAAAATGGGACACAAAAATAAGTATGAAAATTTACAAAGGGCAATAACTCCGAAAGTATAAGGTGCAGAGTAATGGTTCTTGTGCACTGCACTTCTCCTCAATGAGATCTATCTACCTATAAAGTTTCAAGTTGATAGCTTTCATAGTCTTAGAGTTATGATCCGGACAAAAATTAAGTATGAAAATAAACAAAGGGCAATAACTCCAAAAGTCTGTGATGCAGAGCAACGGTTCTTGTGCACTGCACTTCTCAATGAGATCTATCTAGCTATGAAGTTTCAAGTTGATAGCTTTCATAGTTTTAGAGTGATGCTCCGGACAAAAATTAAGTATGAAAATAAACAAAGTGCAATAACTCCAAAAGTATGAGGTGCAGAGTAACGGTTCTTGTGCAATGCACTTCCCATCAATGAGATCTATCTACCTATGAAGTTTCAATTTTATAGCTATCATAGTCTTAGAGTTATGCTCAGGACAAAAATTAAGTATTAAAGTAAACAAAGGGCAATAACTCAAAAAGTATGTGATGCAGAGTAACAGTTCTTGTGCACTGCACTTCTCCTCAATGAGATCTATCTACCTATGAAGTTTCAAGTTGATAGCTTTCATAGTCTTATAGTTATGCTCAGGACAAAAATTAAGTATGAAAATAAACAAAGGGCAATAACTCCAAAAGTATGAGGTGCAGAGTAACGGTTCTTGTGCATTGCACTTCCCCTCAATCAGATCTATCTACCTATGAAGTTTCATGTTGATAGCTTTAATTGTCTAAGAGTTATGCTCCAGACAAGCGAAAGGGGACGCCGCCGCCGACACCGCCGCCACCGCCGACGCCAACAAAAGTAACACCTATATGTCGCCTATTCAGGCGACACAATGACTAAAAAAAACAATAGAATTGCAGGACTAAATCTGTCACCAAAACTGTTGGATTGACCTCTGGCCAGAAGTTGTGAGAAAAAATCCAGACAATAGTTGTGCACTATGAACTTATTTCAAAAATCTTCTAAGTCCCATAACTGCAAGAAAAATCATTGAAGTGAAACATCCTGGTAATGTGCTCACCTTCTCTTGGAACTGAAGCTTCCCATAAAGTTTCATTGAAATCTGGCCTGTAGTTGCTGAGAAATAGCATGTACAGGAATTGTGAACTATATAATAAATTTCCGAAACTTTCAAAGTCCCATAACTCCAAGGAAAATCACTGAAGTGGAACATCCTGCTAATATGCACACCTCCTCTTGACAATCAAGCTTCCCATGAAATTTCATTGAAATCTGGCTGAGAAATAGCATGGACAAGATTTGCACACTATATACTAAGTCCCATAACTCTGAGAAAAATCATTAAAGCGGAACATCCTGGTAGTATGCACACCTCCTCTTGGTAATGAAGCTTCCCATAAAGTTTCGTTGAATTCCGGCCAGTAGTTGCTGAGAAATAGCCTGGACAAGAATTTATGCAGTATCTACTAATTTCACAAATTTTCAAGTCCCATAACTCTGAAAAAAATAATTGATGTGTAATGTCCTCGTAGTATGCAAACCTTCTGTTAGTAATGAAGCTTTCCATGTTTTGTTGAATTCCAGCCAGTAGTTGCTGAGAAATAGCTTGGACAAGAAAGTCAAGAATTGTGCACTAGATACTGATTTAAGAAATCTTCAAAGTCCCATAACTCTGAAAAAAATCATTGCAGCGGAAAGTACTGGTAGTATGTAAATCTCCTCTTGGTAATGAAGCTTCCCATAAAGTTTTGTTGAATTCCAGCCAGTAGTTGCTGAGAAATAGCGCGGCCAAGAAAGTAAAAAATTGTGCACTATATACTGCTTTCAAAGCCCCATAACCCTGAGAACAAGAGCTGTCGGAGGACAGGGCGCTCGACTATTCTTGTGCTTGTCAGAGTTACTGGCATTTTTGTCTAAAACAAGAAACATGCAAATTCCACGAAAACCAAATTTTTCGAACGAAATGCATTAATAAAATTTTGAGTAACAGTGAATTTGACCTTGACCCCACCAACCCCATATGTAATCCCAAGCGAGGTCTCGATATAAGGTATCTATTTATTAAGTTTCATTTAAAATCTCAATGTCTTCTCAAGCTATTGAGCGTAAACTGTTTGTCTAATTTTTGTAATGGTGACCCTGACCCTGACCCCACCCACCCCATATGCAATCCCAAGCGAGGTCTAGATATAAGATATCCGTGTATGAAGTTTCATTAAAATATCTCAATGTGTTCTCAAGCTATTGAGCGGAAACCATTATTTATTATTAGTAACGGTGACCTCGACCTTGATCCCACCCACCCTATATGCAATCCCAAGTGAGGTCTCGATATAAGGTATCTGTTACGTTTTATTAAAATATCTCAATGCATTCTCAAGTTATTTAGCGGAAACGTTTTCCTATTTTTAGTAACAGTGACCTTGACCTTGACCCCACCCATCCCATATGCAATCCCAAGTGAGGTCTCGATATAAGGTATCTATGTATTAAGTTTCATTACAATATCTCAATGCTTTCTCAAGTTATTGAACGGAAATCGTTTTTAGACTGTTGGCGGAAGCCAACGGTCTTTTGAGATGGTAATTTCCAAAACAGGTATCGCAGAAAACTACTTCTTTTCTTTGCAGGCTACGTGTTAGTAAATCGAAACCTGAAAGGGTGTTTTTCAAATCAGCAAAAAATCACGAACGTTTTCTAACCTATTAATTAATTAAGATAATGTATGTTCTGTGTATTATAATGTGTATATTATGTGATTTATTGCAATTACAGTTTCTATAAAATCAAAAATAATAAAAATGTTACGTCAAACTAATGACACTCCTATTTTCGCTATTTACTTGAAAGTAACCTAAATATTCACCTGGATGTCCTGGAATAAGACCACTAAATTAATGCGCTACATTGGTTATTTTTGACTCGTTGTGAAAGTCTTATTTCTTGTTTCCGATTCTTATTCGGAATATTTTGTCAACAAATTACTGCAATGTGTTAATTTGAATCTGTAGTATGGAAAATCGACCTTGACCTATAGGCAATCCCAAGTGAGGTCTCGATATAAGGTATGTATGTATTAAGTTTCATTAAAATACATCAAAGCTTTCTCACGTTATTGAGCAGAAACCGTTTTTCTATTTTTAGTAACAGTGACCTTGACCCCACCCACCCCATATGCTCAAGCTATTGAGTGTAAACTGTTTGTCTGATTTTGGTAATGGTGAACCTGACCCCACCCACCCCATATGCAATCCCAAGCGAGGTATCGATATAAGGTATTTATGTATTAAGTTTCATTAAAATATCTCAATTCGTTCTCAAGTTATTGAGCGGAAATTGTTTTCCTTTTTTTAGTAACAGTGACCTTGACCTTCTCCCCACCCACTCCATATGCAATCCCAAGTAAGGTCTTGATATAAGGTATCTATATAATCTTATTAAGTTTTATTATAATATCTCAATATGTTCTCAAGTTAATGGAGCAGAGACCGGTTTTGTTATTTTTAGTAACAGTGACCTTGACCTTGATCCCACCCAACCCATATGCAATCCCAAGCAAGGTCTCACTACAAGGTATCTATGTTTGAAGTTTCATTACAATAGCTTAATCCGTTCTCGAGTTAGAGAGCAGAAACAAAAAGTTGAGAAACTAGCTTACCGAAAAACTTCAACCTATCTAAATAGCTTATATGTCAAATTTCTAAGTGTAAAAAGGCCCACAATTTTGACAAAATTCAACGTAGAGTTATCAAAATTGACCTATGGGTTCATTTTAATATAGGGAATAAGTGTTCTAAGTTTGAATGAAATCCCTCAAGCCATTCCTGAGAAACTAGCTTACCAAAAAACTTTAATCTGTCCATATAGCTTATATGTAATATTTCTAAGTGTAAAAAGGCCCATAATTTTGACAAATTTCAAACTAGAGTTATAAAAATTGGCCTATGAGTTCATTTTAATATAGGGAATAAGAGTTCTTAGTTTGAATGAATCCCTCAAGCCATTCCTGAGCAAACCAGCTTACCGAAAAACTTAAACCTGCCCATATAGCTTATAATTATGTAAGATTTCTAAGTATAAAAACGTCCATAGTTTTGACAAATTTTAAACTAGAGTTACCAAACTTACCCAATGGGTTCATTTTAATGTGGGAAATAAATGTTATAAGTTTGAATGAAATCCCTCAAGCCATTCCTAAGAAACTAGCTTACCGAAAAACTTTAACCTAGCTCGGACGCCGACACCATGGCGAGTAGCATAGCTTGCCTTTTTTTGAAAAGTCAAGTTAAAAATCATTGAAGCGGAACATCTTGGTAGTATGCACACCTCCTCTTCGTAATGAAGCTTCCCATAAAGTTTTGTTGAATTCCCGCCAATAGTTGCTGAGAAATAGCCCAGACAACAAAAAGGGACGGAAGGACTGACGGGTGGATGGACGGATAAAGTGGCGACTATATGCTCCCCCAATTTTTGGGGGGGAGCATAAAAACACTGCTGTGGGATAACAGATACAAGGATAAGGAAAACATAATCATAACATGTTACATTTGAGCAATACTGTGGAATCACTTGAATTTGCGCGGTACAAATTTCGTGCACTTGCGATTGCGGACATTTTTGCCCTGTCTTAAATTCGCGCAAGTCAGATTTTGAAAAAACAACGTCAACTATTTGATGATACGCCAATATCGGCAGATACCTATTCTGACACCTTGTCTGTTGCAATTAACATGTGTATCGGTACCAGATTAGGCTGATGATAATGCACCTGTCAATGTTTTGACCCAGGAGAGGAGCGGCGGGCATATACGGGACTTTGGACTGAAAGCGATTCCCGACAGGCGGGAATTTGACATTCTGAATGATTCTGGGTCCCGGGGTAAAAGACTTTTGTCGGAATTTAGATCCCGGTAATAGAGGCCCCCGGGCCATTTGATAGACATATTAGCATCTCCAATTGAGGGGATTTCCACAAATATGCTTTACTGTAGGGTGGGGAATTAGACCCTAAAAAATAAAATTTGGCAAATTCCCCTGGGTAAGCCAGCCGCTCCCCCCCTGGGGGGAAATATTGATAGGTGCATAAGAATAGTCCACTTCTGAAGAAAAGGGGCCACATATTTAGGCGAGACAAAAGATATCACGTCATGGTCAAACTGACACCTTGTTGTTAATTTAATGCCGACTGAAATATAGGCTCCACATCTACGGCGCTAATTCTTTACTCCAAATGCCAACTTGTGAAATCAAACTGTCGACTTGTGCACATTACCTCTTTTATACCAAATTAATATTTTCAAAGGCTTAAACTTATTTTCAGAGCTTACTGTACTATTATTACATGTATATATCTACACATAAAATTTGCATCTGAAGTCTATACTTATTATACATGCAAAATATTTATAGACTCATCTCTACATAAACATATGAATTATTTATTTCTCATTTACAAAGAAACTCGGTATTTGTCAATAGAAGCGACTAATTAACGAGTGATATTCCAGACCAAAATTATTTTCATGTGTAACGTGCTTATAAGGATTGCAACAATTATACCAATATATTCAATGGTATTGCAATAAGTATGTAACTTTCCACATTGCATTGCAATACAATATATGTCATCACAATATACTGCCAAAGGATCCATACAATTAATTATAAATGTCTAAAAAAATATTAATATGAAGTCCAAATATATTAACTGTATTACTTTCAAATGGGATAACATGACTCTGGATCAAGTGGACTGTTGATTTTCTTTAAGAGTTACATTAAATAACATTGTGTTGTTCCAAAAGGGCTGGACTGGACATTAACGATATTAACATTTGCAAAAGTTCATTTACAGATATTGAAGCATTGTTAAATATGATGGCCTTGTTTCAATTAACAGTTGACAAATCCAGGGGCAGATCCAGGATTTCGGGTAAGGGGGGGGGGGCGTAAACTTTTGATCGTGCAGTTATAATGTTGTCTGTGGGTCTGCACTGATCAGCTACAGATCTGTATCAAAGATATATGACACATCTTTCTTATCATCATCACCATCATCATTAAATGCACTTTGCTTTACTGAATAAATTAATACTTCACCATTTTATGTTCGAAAGACATGTTGGTTCATCTTATGTCATGAACTTATTTTGGCAGTAAATTTGCCTTGTTCGATGTGCATGTCCACTAAATACGTATTTGACATACAATTTTTTATATATATCAGGAACATCTTTAAGCATGTAAAATCCGCAGTTGACTAAATTCAAACACATACGCATCGAGAATATATTTGTATTATTCGTTTACCGAAGTGTAATGATCTCTTTTCAAAGTGCATGTCATTTGATTAACTCACACGTTCACAGTCATGCTCATCAATTGTCTCCAAATGTGCTACGCACTGTGTTTTGTTTTCATCGAATCGAACTAACGGACAGACAGACCCATATGATTGCGTTGTGAAATAATATGGCAAGGGATGTCGACGTTGTGTCAATTTCGCTCACTTATGGTGCCGGAAAAATATATAATTGGAAATATTAGGAATTGGAGCTAACGTTGTGTACACCCCTCTACTTTATCACTTTATATATTTTTTATGAATGCATAAAACAACATGACATTTGGTGTGATTGCTAATGAACAAAAAGTTTGTTTATTTAGATTTTTGGAAACTAATCTATTTATTGAGACATAACTGTTTAAACTCGAAAGTAGTCATTGATTTCCTTGAATTTCGACTTTAAATAATATTTATTCGAAAAGTATAAATGTCTTTTATGTGGTATCCTGTGCCAACGGTATATTGCATCTGACATCTTTATATGATATATGAATTTAAAAAAGAAAACAAGATCATTTAGAAATAAAGGTATATATAACCATTGTCTATAGTTAATTGTTTTAGATTAACTTTTGCGCTGGTACTGTTATGTATGTAATAAATCGTAGGGGGCCAGCTAGGTCGGGCATGTTTTACTCAATTGGATGTGTATATTTTAACAAATAGAGAGAGCAAGCGAGCAAAAAAAAAAGCATATATTTCCAGTTTTTACTGTTTTATATATGCCCATATATGTATGGTCCGGGAGTTTTAGGGGGGGCGCGCCGGGTGCGCCCCGCCCTGGATCCGCTAGTGAAATATATATTATTTTAAAATATTAACAGTTGTTAGTAGTAGTAGTAGAATCGATATGAATGAAATTTACATTAAGTATCTTGGAAATGCGCAAATTTGTAGGCGTGAGTTTGAATCCTCACAGGTGGATTTAGCGTGGTTGGAACCTGTGTTGGCCCCCTCTAAAACTGTCCAACATGCTGTTTTTAAAACTAAAAATGAGGCACGTCGTTGAAAAACCGGTCTTAATGCATGTGCGTAAAGTGTCGTCCCGGATTAGCCTGTGCAGTCCACACAGGCTAATCTGGAATGGCACTTTTGTGGTATTTGCTGTTTCAAGGAAGTCTCTTCTAAACATAAATCCACTGTAGGCTGAATGTGCCGTCCTGGATTAGCCTGTGCACATGCATTAAGTCCGGTTTTCCCACGACGCGTCTCAAAAATATTAAAACTTGTGTATTTCATTGACATTAATGTGTTATTCATTCAATTTATTGTCATAATCAAACCCATTATTTGGTATTTTAGAGAAACCGTCCGCCCCTTCCAACTGAAAATCCTGTATCCGCACCTGGGAACCATGTATCCCAAAAACTTTTATATTTTTGCTTAACAATTCCATCAATATATTATTGCTATAGGAAACATATATCGAGAAAAATGGGAATGTGTCTTTGAAACTCATGTGGTAACTCTGAGAATAAAATCAATGACAAGTGACTATGGATGGGAATGAATACTGAAATCATTATTTGAATATTAGTTTTAGGTATTCGAATATATTCAAATATTCGTTTTGTAAATACTACTATACACAGCACTCTGACCGAATATTTAGCTATCCGAAATATATATACTACGTGTACGTAGTTGTTTTACCTTGTTTCAGTGGTAAATGAGCGATATAACTTAGTGAGTGTTAGGCAAATGTAAAGAAATGTAAGATATTGTTAAATGTATTGTTAATTAATGTGTTATTCGTTCCGTACACAAATTTCTCATTACATATATTACACGTTGCCTGGGTTTTGTCTAATGACCGCGTAAAGTACTTCCAAGCACATGATGGTGGCATTCTTTATTAATCAAGACTCGTGTATAATATACGGTGCTGATATAATGAAGAATAATTTACAAGTGACGTACATTAAGTTTGACCAGATCATGCTAATTTTGTTAAAGAAATTGATTGGCTAATAATGGATTCATTTTGATTGGTTTACTTAGAGAGTAATTGTAATTCACTGTAAACAAGTTAACCATATAGATGTCACTTAAGGACAATAAACAGCAATGTACGCCTTGTGCAAACTGTGAAACCGTTATCACAACATGGCCCAGTTTTGTTATTTGTGGATACAATGCATCATATTCGCGCCTCCTACAAACTGCTCGTTCGCGGCCCTTGTAAAGACGTGGCCCCCTGCCAATTATCAATTGTTGTTAATTGGACATGTTTGACATGTGTTGTAAACGTTACACTGCCCCCGCCCACCTGCCAGGCAGGATATACGACTGGAATTCATGTTAACTTTGCGATCAAAATGGAAAAAAACATGATTTTTTAAAGAAATTTTGTTGTTTACATAAATTTGAAAGTCGAATATTCATATTCGTTTTTTTATCCGATATTCGAATATTCAAATATTCGGTCCCATCCCTACAACTGACAGTGCTCTAACTATTTAAACTATGCTGGCTAGTGATTGCAGAATACACATTAAGGCCAACATAAAAAATTGTTTTTTTGCCATTGCCTACCCAAGGTTGCTGGTAAAGGGTAGGTACGTAGGCAATTTTGTTATACTTTTTTTTTTTAAAGTATGAATGATCCATTTACCATCAAAATAATAGCGCATAACACAGACATTGCTTTTGATAATATAATCAAGTGTCTGTTGATATAATGAGAGATTGCTAGCAATCATCTATTATTAGACAATGAATGCTGACAAACAGCGCATTGTTTTCACAAGTTTGATAAAACATGATTTATAAACACTCTATGATTTGAAGTTAGCAAAAGACATCAAACATAGAATGGAGATGAAATATTTCTTTTTTTTCACATAAAACTGCAATTCATGATGAAAAAGTATGTTTGTTATATTTGGTCAATACTTATATGGTATAATTTCATTTTTCCATAAATCTTTTGTTAAAACTGATTGTGTCTTTGATCTTTTCCACGATATTTAAAACGGTGTTCATGCATGCATGGACACGGTTCTGTTTTATTGTGAACATTTTGTAAATGTATACATGTATATACTTTTGTGGTAAAATCAATTTAACTGATGCAATAATACATGCATGTATCTTTTGCACTAATTACTCTGCAACATTTTAAAATTACAAATGATAAGCTGTATTATAAACATTGCTATAATAAAACAGCTTATTCTATGTTTGATGTCTTATTCTAACTTCACATAATAGTGCACAACTTGAAACACTCAATTCTTGCTGCAATTAAATAAATAAAATATAGGTGTATAAAGCTATATACTTATCACACCTTGACACATACATATTTCCCTCTTAGCCGAGTTGAAAATCGCATTATCTAAGTTATAGAGATATAAAACACATTTATTTACTTTTACACTGGTATAATTGAACCGCTTCGTTACCCTCCCATAACTTTATTTCGATGGGAGTGTGACCTACATGGGGTGACCGGAAACTAGCCTTTACTAATTACGTCGTGATCTTCCTTTTAGACTAACACCCACGCATGATAGTTGACATAAAAAGAAAGGCTCCCCTCGTCTCTTGTGCTTAGATATAAAATAACTATATTTAGTGGGGGTTTTTTTCCTGGTACCCTACGGCCTTCGCATTTACATGTTGACACTATATAACATAATATGTATTTGTTCTATGTAACATGTTGGCCGAAAGTTACTTTTTTGGGAGTACAAAAAAGTTTTGTTGTTGATTTTTCCTTCTGGTCAAATCGATTTTACCTTCTGGTCAAATCGATTTTACCTCAAACTTTATCTTCTTCACATAATTATACGTTGAATTATTAATTTATTCGATAACGCATGCATTCACTTGCTAACAATATTCATAAATAGTAAGTATTTGTTGTGAGTTTTATGTCGAAACGTTAACTATTGGGATCACATTTAAACCGATGCTCAAACAAAATGTTGTTTTTACTTATGTATATTTCTCTTTTTCTAATTATCGACCGAATTGTTGCTTTGTCTAGCTGTTTCCAGTAATTTATAAATACAACCTCCATATCCATTACAGATTGCTTATTCTTTTATATAGTTTACATTTCAAGAAATATAGTTAAACACACCAAACCACCTTCCCCCATAAACTTATATTGTACTTTTTTTTTTACTTTCTGATGTTCTGTGAAATTGTTATCTATGAATTATATGCTCACCTGTTGTCACAATATATATGTATTATGTATCATGTGACCTGTGAAACATAATAAAGATTTGTTCTGTTCTGTTTTGCATTTTGATATTGCCTATTATAAGCAAGGGTCTAGTTAATTTTTTGACCCAATGCAAAACGACCAAAACTAGAATTGTCACATGAGTGACGGATATACCCCCACAATATGGCCTTGTCACAAAACTATGGCATCCATTAAAAAGAAATGGACAGAGAGAGAATGCTTTAATTTGTGAATGGTCAACAGTGTATTTGGACAAATTTAATTTCAATAGGAGCCATAATTCTGTCAACATTTAGTAGTTTGTAACCAAAGTTGAACTTGATCTGTATTATACGATGTTACACCTATGAACCAACATTTAGTGGTTTGTAACCAAAGTCAAACTTGACCTGTATTTTATGATGCTACACATGTGTACCAATAATTATATAAATATGTCAAGCCATTCTTGAGTTATCGCCAGGAAACCATGTTTGTAGGGAATTTATGTCAAATAAAGGGCCATAACTCTGTCAAAAAAAATTTAGTGGTTTGTAACCAAAGTCGAACTTGACCCATATTTTTTGACGCTACACATGTATACCAAGAATTAATTGAATATGTCAAGCCGTTCTTGAGTTATCGTCCAGAAATCATGTTTTTAGGGAATTTTAAGTCGAAAAGGGGCTATAACTCTGTCAAAATTTAGTGGTTTGTAACCAACATCGAACTTAACCTGTATTCTATGATGTTCCACATGTGTACCAAAAATTATTAGAATATGTCAAGCCTTTCTTGAGTTCTCATCCGGAAACCAAAAACCAACAGACCAACAGACTGACAAGCTCACTTCTATATACCCCCCACCCCCCCTAAACTTCGTTTGTGGCGGTATAATGAAAGAAGAGCGAGCTTTTATTTAACCCAAAGAAAAAATATATTATTTGGTATTTAAAAAAAATTGGTTTCATTTAACGAAGAAAACACTTTTTGAGTCAGGACTTGTTTGTTGGGTAGGTAGGCAATGGCAAACAAATTTAATTTTAATGTTGGCCCTATAAGACACATTTCCAATGTTATAATGTGAACAAGAATTTAATGGGCCAAACACGTATCATCAAGTCAATAGCAGAGGTTGGACAGCGAGAGACATGTACAACAATAGGGTGTGTAATTGTACAAATATTTATGTTCAACATAAATGAGGAATAATTTCTCTGTACATGTAACTATGTAACTATGTAAAACTTATTACACAATATTAATGCTAACCATGTTATTTCTGTGCATAAAAGTCTCGACACATTAGACAGCTGCAATATGTGTTACATAGAACAATTTCAACCACATAAATGGTCTTTCAGCATTTCGGCTAATGAAGGTAAATATTGCCCATACAAAAAGTATAAAAAGTAGTGCAATATTTGTCCAGCGCCTAACAAGTTATGCTTATCATGTATAAGTGCCAATATCATATCTTAATTTCTGATACTCCCACCTTTGAGACTCTTTTTGATGACATTATTTGCTCTATGCATCAATTATGTCCCACTCCCAGCTCATTTTCATAAAAACCGATTAATGGATTATGTCTGATTACCGTTTTGTCAATGCGATATCGATATACCGATATCTATCCGAAATATGCTTGCTGGCTGGGTAAGCACCCCCCATTGAGGGGATTTAGACAAAAATGCTTGGCTCTAGGGTGGGGAATTAGATCCCCCAAAATACAATAGTCAAATTCCCTTGGGATTACCCGCCGCTCCCCCCCCCGGGGGAAAATATTGATAGGTGCATAACCATTTAAGGTATTCTGGCTAGTGATTGCTGAATACACATGTTAACAATAGCAATCGCTATACAAGACACATCCTGATGTCATAGTGTAAACAAGAATTTAATGGGCCAGACATGTATCATCTAGTTAATAGCAGCGGTTGGACAGCGAGAGACATGTACACCAATAGGGTGTAGTTGTACAAATATTTATGTTTAACATAAATGAAGAATAAATTCACTGTACATGTAACTATGTAAAACTTGTTACACAATATAAATGCTAACCATGTTATTTCTGCGCATAAAAGTCGCGACCCATTAGCTAGCTACAATACATGTTACATGGAACAATTTCGCCCACATAAAATTAATGGTCTTTTAGCAGTTCGGCTAATGAAGGTAAATATTGCCCATATAAAAAGTATAAAAAGTAGTGCAATATTTGTCCAGCGCCTGACAAGTTATGCTTCTCACGTATATATGCCAATATTATATCTTAATTTCTGATACTCCCACCTTTGAGCCTCTTTTTGATGACATCATTCTTTCCAAGCATCTATTATGTCCCAGCTCATATTCGTAAACCACCAATTAAAGGATTACGTCTTATTATTTATATAAGTCACTTCTTATAACAAGTTTGGGTTATTGAAGATGTACATGCCAGACATTTTGAAATAGTTTTATCAATATGTTTAAATAAGGTATAAATACTAAACATACACTTTGTCAATTAGTTATAATGCAACTATCAATATTTTCCCACAGGAGGGGAGGGCGGCGGGCATATACGGGACTTTAAACTGAAAACAACTCCCGACAGGTGGGAATTTGACACACCGAATGATTCCGGGTCCCGGGGAAATAGACTTTGATCAGATTTTAGATCCCAGTAATATTGGCCCCCCCCCATTTCATATCCCGAAAACATATCCCACTGAGGGGATTTATACAAAAATGCTTGACTCTAGGGTGGGGAATTGGACCACAAAAAATAAATTATGTCAGATTCCCCTGGGTCAGCCTGCCGCTCCCCCCTTGGGTGGGGGGAATATTGATAGGTGCATAATTCATGATATATATAATACTCTATTATTATAGCTGATTCTGTTTATTTTTTGTTCACCTCTAAACCCCCCCCCCTTCTCCATTTTCGTATTTTATTGAATTAGCTTATGACCTACCAGTTTAATATGTTTTTAACATGTTCTGTGATGCAACTCGTGTACTTTTCCGTGATATCTTGAAAATTACCCACGCTGTTTGACATACGGCGGGAAATACCTGTACTTTCGGTATTGAAAATGAATGATTGGTGGACTAGACTGACGTAAACATATAAAAATAAATAACGGAGAATTCCGGAGATAGTCGAAGTATAAATAGCAATCGATATTCATCGACGGTCCCCGTAAGACATTTGTTGAAATCGCGGGGAAGTCCAAGTACAAAATCTACTTTCGTTTTCAAATATCCAAGTTACCCTTATAAATATGCGTTTTTTGGAGTAATATCCAAGTCAAAAGATGAGCAGCAGCGATTCGGATTCAAGTGATAGCGATTTTGGAGACTTACTTCAATATGCATTTGTAGCAGGAGCAGGCACAACAGTTATAGACCACAATGGGAAAGTTACTGTCATACAAGGTAATTATTATTTATATAGATCTCTGTATATAAATTGTGAGCATGTCTTAAATTAGCGATAGCAAAACTTATTAGGCACTGATTAAGACAAAATCAAGCTACTTGTTATATGACCACTATAATATAAAACCTAGATTTATGGAGGAAGTAACATTAAATTGAACGACTTTTTCATAAGACATTAATTATTTATTAATATAATTTCCTAACAATAAAGGCTGCAATAAATGATGCTCAGGCTTACGATTTTACGCCAACGTTTTAAAATAAGCTCGAACACTTGTTGATCAATATATACAAGAAATGTCTTTTAAAAAGACGCTCGCGTTATGGTCGCAATGATTCCACGGGGTGTCTAAACATAATACAAGAGAGGACCCCAGATTTTTCAGACACCATAGGAAAACCTCTCGGACCCCAATTTAATTTGAGAATAATTCAGTCATTATTAATATTTGTACCGTGAATAAACCAATCATACCACCCCATGTTTTCATCAGTTATACATAAATTACCAAAAAACTTTCCGTTAACATAATTGTTATATAAATTTGTCGGGCAAATTTAACAAATTTACAATGTAAGAAGTTCTAAATAATTGCGGGAATGAATAAAACTTATTATGTATCAGAGGAGTGTTCTAATTCTCAAGTTATATACCATATGTTCTTCTCTACTCATTTACATGTATAATACATACACATTAAGCAGTCAAATATTAATCAATATTATATTAACAGCAATATATCCAGGGAACATTCAGCGCATTTGAAATAACACAAACATACAATTTCATTAGACTATGACGATTTAAAATTATATTCGGTAGGAATATGATGTATCAATGGTTTGAACTTTCTGTGTATAATTAGTATTGCAATGTGTTCATGCTACGCAAAGGAAGTAGACGTCACATGAATAACCTTTCGAGGTATTCCGAGACTTCTTTCTCCATATTTATTTATAGAAAGATGTAACATATTTTTATAGATTGAAAAGCATCTACTGAAGAAATTGATGGTAATGTGCAATTATATGTATATGGGAGCATCAATCGCTATTTATAAAGCGTGCCGTATACGAATTATATTAGGCTTTACAAAATGGTTAGTTCATTCTAGGAATGAATGCAATATTCTGTTCACGACAAAGAATGATATATTATGTCCTTTCTTATGCTCAGTTCCAGAGTGTATGTTGAGCATATGTTTATAACACTATTTTAACTTCTTATGTAAACAAAACTGGGAATGAATGTAATATTCTGTTCATGACAAAGAATGATATATTATGTTCATACTTATGCTCAGTTCCAGAGTGTATGTTGAGGATATGTTAATGACACTAATTTAACTTCTTATGTAAACAATTACCAAAACTTACGCAACAATTTTTTGGTAGATATTAAACCAGTCAGTTTGCATTCCCTAAAATTCTCCCGCGCAATTTTACCGCTGCACAATTAAGTTATTTCTAGCTTTTCATTGGCAGTTATTTACACAAATTGTATTTTGGGGGATCGAATTCCCCACCCTGGAGCCAAGCATTTTTGTCTAAATCCCCCCCCCCACCCCCAATGGGGGATGCTTAATTAGTGTATCAAATTGCAGTATAAAGTCCCATATATGCCCGCCGCTCGGGGGGGGGGGGGGGGGAAATATTGTTAGGTGCATTATAACATGAATTAAGCATTCAAACTCGCCTGCGCACACTGATTAATGCAACGGAGAAGTGTGTCGGATCTACAAAGAAAGAAATGGCGAACGTGTGCCGTCATGGCAAAACAACAAGACACAGTGCAACACTATATTTTTTCCAGGAACTTACAGGAATAGAATCCTCACAATGCATATTTAGATTGACATGATGTTGAAGGTTTGACATGATGTTGAAGGTTTGACATGATTTTGAAGGTTATGTGGTCCCACGCCGTTCCTGTAAAGTTCCTTTGCAGGTCTTTCACAGACGAATGTACAAAATGACGACGCTCAACGTTCAGACGTTGAGATACAGGTTTTTAATTACTCACAAAACATAATGCTTCGTCTGATGTTAGTTTAATGCTCAACTAAAATCTTATATTAAGGTTCTTGCGCAAACAATTCTGTTTACAAAAGATATGGATTTGCTTTTAGCGATTTCAGCGAGTGTACCTGTTGTAATGAACTTTTTTATCGAATGATAACCGGTAGATGGGAATTTGTCTACAGCGGACGCAGCTAGGGATATTTGCATCATTTGCATTTATTAAACATGTTGCACTGTCTACTTAGACGGATCTTTGTCCTGAGTTTGAAGATGCGTGACCATTTGACCAGGTTCTTTGACATCCACTTTGTGATGGTCCAATTGCCACACACAACTGTATATTAATAAGGCAATTAGTCACATTAGTTGTTGTCTTTGAAAACAATATTGTATGAGAGCCAGACATTCTTCTGGACATTGTTACCACATCAAATAACAAATGCGACCATAATTTCAATAAAAGTTAATCGGGCTTTGGCAGCGAAAAACCGTCAGTAGCCGTTATCCCGGGCAGTAATTAAGTACAATTTTCCCGATGCCACAAAAAAAATGATTTTTCGAGTTTCTAGACTCAGTGACTACTAACCAATGTGTTTTGCTGAGCTGAAATATACGATCTCACGTGAAGATATGAGGTCGTATATAGTCTCAGATAAATATACAGTTAAATCCATGTGTGGAGGTCTTCGGTGTTTGGGCAAACTAATTGTATGCTTTTGTGATCGAGGTACCTCATGTTCGTTATTTCCAGTTGGCGCAAACAACGGTAATTGTATACCTCGTCTCCTTTATATTGAGCTTCTTTAGTACATCAAATCAGAAATCAAATTTACATGTATAAAGAGTGTACGTACACTTTTTTCTGTCGTTAGCTGGGTAGTTCTTAAGAATTAAAGTACAAAACATTGAAAATCACAAGTATTATTTATCGAATATTTTGGGTTGTATCATTCGTGTTTTCACACACTTTAGTTCGAGCTGTCAGACAGACATTATTCTATAAGGGTGGACCAAACATTATTTTATCACATCAGAAAGAGACGTGGATTTCACCATACCCGGAATGGCAGGAATACAAATCAGTAACAGAGTGAACGCGGCGACTGGAAGTAGTCGACATCTGCCAGCGGGGTTCTCTGGCATTCACCTTGGCGACGGCGGCTACGTAGAGACCGGAATCAGCGAGCGACGCCATCGCCACAAGCACCGGAAGCACAAATCTCACAGAAGACATTCGTCAAGTGAACCGAGACGACAACTTACAGGTTGGCGATATGAACAGAGGCTATAAATCTTTGACAAAAGAGTAGTAACCACATCTAATAAAAGCTACTGTAGTATTTGGCGTAAATCACTGTGGTCCATTGCTGCATCCGGTAGAAAGCTCTCCTATGTCGGTTATTTTCTAATTGAATTGATCATCCAGTCATTGAACCTGACAAATGTTATTTGGTTCACGTAGAGCGGCTGCAAAGCCGGTTATGTTTGCGGGAATGCTGTGGTTGCGTTTACAAAATATGAAAACTAATACATGTATACTGGTAAAGCGATGGTCGTAAATTATTTGTGTATCAGTGACGAACGCCCAGAATATGCATGCTCACAAATCTGCGTGTATGCGAATGTACGCATAAATGTACTTTAATATAGTTAAAATGCCCTGCAATATTCCAGCCTCCCGAGAACCGCCGTCAAAGGCCGACCTCGACTATGTCTGCAAGAACATCGGGCGACGCTGGAAGAAACTGGCGTCAGCACTCGACATTTCCCGCGGCATGTTGGAGGGCATCGAGTACGATTACCGGGCGGATGGGCAGTACGAAATGTGCTGGCAGATGCTGCAGAAATGGCTGCGTTCGTTGGGGAGCGACGCGACCGTCCGAAAGCTTGCAAAAGCGCTTTGCAGTATCGGCGAGGACGAGCTAGCCTCCGGGTTACCGATGTAACCCAGGTCCCGTGTTCACAAAACTAGTTGAGCCTGGTTTTGAGAATTGGGCTTAAAATAGCATACACGAAAAATCTGGATGAATTTATTGTTGGGTGGATAATAATTGTATATATATGAAGTAAGAACACACCTCTTCTTGCATTATCGAATGGTTTGTTTTTTCCGGTAAGTTTAATCAAACCATTCAGCAATTAATGAAAACAGGTTTGAGATTGTGTTCAGTTGAGCCGAATGAAGGAAATCACCTAAAACTGATCTTGATCCGACAGTAAATCTTTGTGAACACGGGGCCTCGACGTAAAAAGTGGAAATAAACAACTCCCATTTCATAAACAACCATCAGTGATATTGAGCCGCTAGTTGAGATATATATGATCTTCATTTCATTCAGAATAGTTTATATTTTGTTGTCAATACGTGTATTATCTTAACGACTGTACCCAAGGGTCTTTGTGTATAACAATTACATTGTGTACATATTTTCATCTGTACATTCAGTCCGTCTAACTTCTAAGTTTTTTATATAAATAATGTTATTGTTTACCGGTATTTTCTTCCAAGTGTTTATTCTTTGACATTCAATTGCCCACATTGTGATGTTTTTTTTTAGTCCAGATTATTATCCGCCTAATGCGCTTGGCTGCGTGACCATCGCGCTGGCTGCGTGACCATCGCGCTTGGTTGCGTGACCATCGCGCTTGGCTGCGTGACCATCGCGCTGGCTGCGTGACCATCGCGTTTGGCTGCGTGACCATCGCGTTTGGCTGCGTGACCATCGCGCCGGCTGCGTGACCATCGCGCTTGGCTGCATGACCATCTCGCTTGGCTGTGTGACCATCAAAACGAGTTAAAACGCTTTTCCCAATGAAAAACATTCCTTGATGGAAAATTTATTCACGTCGTTTACCTTATTAATGACCCACATTACATGCAAGTTCTGCGACTATATACAAAAGAAAAGGTTCTAGATTGTAAAACGTACGAAAACTGAACGAAAAACACTAAATTAGTAAAACCTGTATCGACATTTTCATGTTTATTTTTACAATGTATAAAACAGTGTTACATACAACTATGATACAAACACAAAATTGTTTCAGATTAGTCCTTCGAACAAGGTGACAAGTACAGTGACTGCTCATGTTTGTAATACACATACAGAAACACATGAGCAATAGAATGTTGGAAGTTTTAAAATCAGGTAAAACAACGCATACATCTGACAGAACATCTTAATGTAATTTGTGCTGTTGATTAAGCAAATTAAATAGAAGAGAAATACAATTGTATAGAAGCTTAACTGACTGATTACAAAAAACTAATGCATAAACCACATGAAATGTTTAAAATCAGATAAAAGCACATCACTGAAATGTCTATAATGTTTATAATTACTATCAACTGACTATGTTATTATTAAACCCATGTGAATAACAAACTCTTGATAATATATTTGAAGTGTAATATCTTGATACACAAGGAAATAAAATAAACGTCAAGTTTATCTCACGGAAATAAAATAATCACCAATGGGGATTTCCAATTACTACCATTTGTTCATGGGAATAGTCAAAAAGAATTAAATTTATACAGTGTGGTAATTTCATCGGTTTTTATAACTGATTTTTCCCTACTGAATTTCACATATGGCTGTTATATAACACATCCACACATTTGATTACAAAGATATAAAACTTAATTAAAGCCATAATGAAAATGGGTTACTTAAATTTAGATTTATATATATATAGATTTTAGTGTGGTGGACATACAATTGCTCAAGCATATTTTGAAACTAATGAGGCACGTTGTGGGAAAACCGGACCTAATGCATGTGCGTCAAGTGTCGTCCCGGATTAGCCTGTGCAGTCCGCACAGGCTAATCCGGGACGGCACTTTACGCTTGTATGGTATTTTCTGTTTCAATGAAGTCTCTTCAAAACATAAATCCACTGTAGGCGTGCCGTCCTGGATTTGCCTGTGCGGGCTGCACAGGCTAATCCGGGACGACACTTTACACACATGCATTAAGTCCGGTTTTTCCACGACGCGCCTCATATTGTTCTTACAGGATTACTTTATAAACATCTAAAATTGGGACCATCCGTACACTACAGTGAAACAATTCAAGACAGTTTATACCAAATCATTACCATCAAGACAATTTACCATAATTAAGAACCTGGTCGTAAATTAAAGCTCTGTAAGGAAAATGGAGTACATACGTACCTGTATCTTGTAAAACAGTTAAAATAAGTAACATTGACAATCTTTGGGCATAATGCTTTATACTGTACATTAAATCACAGAGGCTTCTGTAATAATCATTATAATGCCACAGTAAAACACTAATTCATACATACCTAGACATTTCTAATATAAATACAACGACATACTTCTTGTATCCATCGGAGATCAATGTGAAATAAAACACAAACTTTAACCAAATATACCCGTTACATTTGAAGTATACTTCAGTCAAAGCACAAACTGAAGTTTTACAAGTTAATATACCATACACACGCATTTGTTTTTAAAACCACTTCGTTTAAAAACAACCTACAACCTACAATTCCAATGTAGAACATATTTCAATATTGTTCAAACCCCAGTTTATTCAATAAAACACATCAAAATGAAGAGAGATTCATCAAACTTATTATATATTATTACATTATTAAGTATTTAATTGTAAAACTAATGAAACAATTGCAACTTTCATTCAATGTAACACATGATGACAGTATTTGTTGAAAGCACGATAAAGTATAAAGAATAAAGGACACGTGACTGCTTAGTTAGTTTTTTTCAGCAAGTTTTGGGGAAATTTTGTCACCAAAATAATAATAATAAAACAAATGGAATGAACTAAAAAAACATGTAATATACGCAACATATTTTCACAGAGGGAAAATAACAAAATATACCAGATCATACAGACATATACAAACATGGTAAATTTTGGACTAGAAAGTGGAGAATTTAGTATTTGAGGATTCCATTAAAGTATTACTTCTAATAACAAAACAACCATTGAATATACTGGTATTCCTTATCGAAAATGTTACATTATATCTTTAAGAATGCTGTTTGTATGAAAATAATTCAAGAAATAGGGGTATACCTATATATATTTAACATGAACACCGCCTACGGGTGCTGGAGGCTTGACTTTCTCGTATATGATAGTATTCTTGCCTTTTGTTAACAGAATGGGTTCATCACTGTTATGAAGTGTTTTGAATTTAAAGTCAATAAATCCTATAGATCATGAGAAATTTGACCTAAAGGTAAAAGTTGAAAAAAGGGCAATAACTCCACCGAAATCCTTGATATAGCTACCTCACCTTGTCTACAGAATGGGTTCATAACTGTGATCAAGTATTTTGAGTTTCAAATCAATACCTCTTGTGAAATTTGACCTTAAGTGAAAAATTCTAAGGTGAAACAAGATTCGGTGTTTGATAAACACACATGCCCCCTGTGGATGCTGGGTATCCCTTTTCTTAGTCCAAATTAGGTCAGGGTCAAAGTAAGGCTGGGTGATATGGTGGATTTGGAACGGTATATCTACGTGTTGTATTAAGCTGTGCTGGTGCTTGACGAAACGGTAAAATCTAGTCTTGTCACGGACGGACGGACAGGACAATCACTATATGCCTCCCGCATCAAGATGCCGGGAGCATAAAAAAGGCAATTACTCAAACGTTATCATTGATAGAGTTACCTCCTCTTCTTTACTGAATTAATTTTATCACTTTGATCAAGTACTTTGAGTTTCAAGTCAATACCTTATACATGTATTTACCTAAAGCGACGATTGTAAGTTGAAAAAAAGGGTAGTAACTCCAACAAAATCCTTGAAAGAGTTACTTCCTCATGTCTGCAGAATGTGGTCAGCACCATAAACAAGTATCTTGAGTTTCAATTTAATGTCTTTGACAGTCATTGAGAAATTTTATATTTAACAAAAAAATGTCCAAATATTCTAAGTTGCAAGTCCAAACAAGGGAAGATAACTCTGGGAATACAAATTACCAGCCTTGATGTAATGGATAGTGAACAAGTATTAATAGTTTTAAATGATAGTTTTTGAGAAATGAACTCCGACAAAAAAAATTACCAAGAAACTTTTACAAACGCAGACGACAGAGCGACGACAATAGCTCTACTTTTCTTCTTCGAAAAGTCGAGCTAAAAATGTTTAATGTTACTAACTGTTCATTAAACAGTACTTAACACTGTTCTGAAGACAACGGTATCGACATAAAATCACATTATTCGCTGTGCTGAAAAAGACACACAATTGGTAATGCGTTGGGAGTGAAGATTGTTCCATGTAAAAGTAGCTGCCAAACTTGTATGTTGCAGTAATGGGGTATTCTTTATCTCAACCTGGAAAAAAACACAACAAATGAACAAACAAGAGGGCCAAATGGCCCCGGGTCGCTCACCTAAGTTTCATTAGTCGAGCAATTTTCCATGTGTTAAATTTTTATACGGATATGGATATACTGATACGGACTGATGGAAATTAAGCCGTAATCATCATGGTTTGAAAAACTTAAGTGACAACAGACACTCACAATTTGGGAAGTACATATTGAAATTGAAGCTTTTTCTTCAATTTGACCTAGTGTTGACCACACATCACCCAGATTGGAACTCAGCCGAGATACCATTGGGACAAATGTTCTAACCAAGTTTCACGACAATTGGGCAAATAATGTACCTTCCAGAGTGTTAACAAGCTTTTTCTTCAATTTGACCTAGTGACGTAGTTTTTGACCCCACATGACCCAGATTCAAACTCAGCTGAGATACCATTTATACAAATGTTCTGACCAAGCCTCATGAAGATTGGGCAAAAAATGTGACTTCGCTTTTCTTCAATTTGACCTGGTGACCTAATTTTTGACCCCACATGACCCAGATGCAAACTCGGCCAAGATATCATTGGGAAAAATGTTCCGACCAAGTTTTATGAAGATTGGGCAAAAAATGTGACTTCTAGAATGTTAACAATCTTTTTCGTCAATTTGACCAAGTGACCTAGTTTTTCACCCCACATGACCCAAATTTGAACTCGGCCCAGACATCATTGGGACAAATGTTCTGACCAAGTTTCATGAAGATTGGGCAAAAAATGTGACTTCTAGAGTTTTAACAAGCTTGATAAAGTTTTCAATAAAGCCATATAAGGAAAACTGCCCCGCCCACTGGCGGCCATGTTTTTCAACGTAGTGCAAACATTTTTGAACTCGGCTGAGATATTATTAGAACAAATGTTCAGCGCAAGTTTCAAGAAGATTGGGAAAAAAATGTGACCCAGATTCGAACTCAACCGAGATATCATTGGGTCAAATGTTCTGACCAAGTTTCATGAAGATTGGCCAATAAATGTGACCTCTATAGAGTGTCAACGAGGTAAATGTTGACGACGCATGACGGACGACGAACAAAGGCGATCACAAAAGCTCACCATGAGGACGTTGTTCTCAGGTGAGCTCAAGACAGAAACTGAATTATCCAGACAAAAACAAGTTTGGAAGTAGTATATCCATCAATCCTGTTTGATTTCGTTGTTCATATAACTTAAGGTCACACTATTGCAAAAAAGAAAATCAATATTTTGTCGTTCATATACATGCCACTGAAAGGCACTGAAACAAAAATCAAACCAATCTTAAGGAATCTTAAGAAAATTCTAAAATGAGCAAGTTCCTTATTAATATGTTCATCGGAAGCAGTGAAGTTAAAATCTTAATGCAAATTGGTAGTCAAAATCCTCCAAACACTTACAAACGACAATGTATTGTAATTATGTCCCAGGTCACCTGGTGTGGTACTGATAAGATTCACCAAAACCTCATCAAATTAACCAGCAAGGTTTAAGGCCTAAATGTATTACTATAAAACTTGGCATTCAAAATGAGTATATCAGATGAAAGGAGGCAGTATCACAACATTGACCTATTTCCCAGCAAAAAGCGGAAAATAATAAATGCACCTTACTATTAGTGTTTTATCCAGGAAGGCTATTGGATATCATATTTATATATACAAATTATAATATATATATATATATATAAACAACATATAAAAGCATATAGCACACTTTTGTACCGAAAACAAGTTTTGGCACACACAATATTCAATATTCACACGGATTAAACTAATGAGAAAAACATATTGTATGTTGTATATCTGCCGAACGCGTTTATTTTATGTAGTTCTCTTTATATAACGTTAAGTAGTACGCGATTCGTTTTAATAAAAACTAGATGGTCTGTAACGTACCGCGGATTTCGGGATCACAGAATTATATTCTTAGTAATTATAGATCGATACTTTATATTTACAAACCTAAAGATTCGTAGCATATATATAATTACCTTCCAGTTCCATTTTTGGAGAGAGCTCTAATAAGTTCTAGTAACTTTCAGCTATATCCAGGCATTATCTACTTGTTAAGATATATCATGTCAGTTTTGTGAATAAATATGTCTAAAGTTCCGTCTGTCCTCTGCACAGATTTTAATTAACTAATGGTATTTTTTGCCACTTTTACACTCTCCTTTCGAATTTGTGCCAACCTCTGTTTGCACAACGGCATTTTCCATCTTCACAAATATAAGTTAATCAAAAATACTTTTTCACAAATTATTGACTGACGATTTAACACACAAGTACAAAAACAACATACAATAAGATAATTTACTGTATGTCCAATGCACCGATCAGACCTGCTCTACGTATGTAAGGTTTTGATCAGGAAAGTTTGAAAATAAAATAGAATCTGTAATGAAAACTTCTGTTTGAGGCCATCTTAAATGACATGTCAAGGAATATTTTGTAGTTTTTTGTTTTTTTTTGACATTTGGGGACCAAAAGGTGTTGACAGGTAAGTCATATTTGACACGCATACCAATATACAACTTGGTCCCCTTTCACACCTCAAGTCTCTAGACTGAGAAACCGACTACCGGTGACCGGTATTTGACCCGAAGTTAAACTACTAAAGGTAATTATTTGTAATTTTACATTTTCGCAGTGCTAAAAGTATTTTTCAATTGAAATAATGAATCGTATTAATTAAAAAAATCGATCTATAACAAACACGGATTGTGAGATGGGGATTTGTCCAATCTACGAGTTTACGTTACGGATCATTAAGTTAATCGTATACGAATTATCAATTAGACGTTGATGTCACCACTTTGGTCGGTTTAAGAATCAGGTTCAAGAATCAAGCTGACAATTACGAGTACAGTAATCGATTAAATCAAATCGCTTAGAAACGTGTGTCGGCAATAGAACGAGCACGGTAATCGATTTAATCAAATTAATTAGGAATGCATGTGTGCAATAAATCGAGCACAGTCAGAGCGATAATAACAGAAAACAGTGGGTGCCCTTTTCGCAGATATAGGGCCGATAAAAGTGGTCAAGAGGCAATTAAGATCGTTATCGATTAGGGCGAATGGCAGCTTTTGCCTTTGAAAAGGGCAAAGTGGAGCCTGAAAAATTGGGCATGGCGCCGCGCCGCGCAAAAAGGGCCTGGATAAAACACTTACTATTTGCAAGCTTAGCGGAACCTAACGATAAAAAATGTCAAGACAAATTACTTTGTTCTGGTTTCGTGTCCACTTCTTTTGTGTCCTGTCCTGGTGGTGACTCAGTCGTTTCTCCAGGCTCCTCATCCTCACTGCTTATTACATCCTTCAAGTTGACAGTAAAAGAAATTTTAATTGTCCAATCTTCAAAATAACCTATTTACGTGAAACCCAGAGCAAGTAAATATCCATCCAGGGCAGCTACAATTGCCTAATGGGCAAGTGCAAGTATGAAAATTAGGAAATAAACTAGATGTGTCACAGACACTGATGCCCCCACGCCACATGTTTGGACACAGACAAAAGGCATGTCACCAACACTAATTTTGCCTCCACAAAATAATTTGAGCGAAATCTGCCAAGCAGTAAAAGTGGAGTTGAGTTCTTCCCTCCTTTACGATCACCAACACATTAAGGTTGTTCAGCTGTGAAAATCCGCCAAGCAGTTGAAAAAGAGTCGTGTCCACAAAATTTCAGGAATTATATATTTTATAGTGACAAAATTACAAAGGGCCATAATTCTGCCAAAATTGGTCGCAGGCAAAATTCCTTGCTCTACGATCACCTACAGATGAAGGTTCTTGAAAGTTCAGCTGTGAAAGTTTGAGCGAAATCCGCCAAGGATTTAAAATGGGGTTGAGTCTACAACATTTCTGGACGTACAGACAAGTGCAATGCTTAATGCCTCACACTTTGTGGGGGCATAAAAATGCTTTAAACAAAACTACAACCATGTCCAGAAAATTCACTCTAAATGTATCCTAATCACAAATTCTCTCTCCATATAACTACATTAGCATAATCAAAATCATTTACACTGCCCAGGTAATGTCTACAATTTGTCCTTAAATTTGGACAAGTTCAAATTAGGTTTGGGACTGCAAATTAATGGCATATGCCTGAATGGGCAAGTTTTGCGAAAACTTACATTTTTCACGTAGAGCGGCTGCAAAGCCGGTTATGTTTGCGGGAATGCTGTGGTTGCGTTTACAAAATATGAAAACTAATACATGTATACTGGTAAAGCGATGGTCGTAAATTAAACGAACGCCCAGAATATGCATGCTCACAAATCTGCGTGTATGTGAATGTACGCATAAATGTACTTGAATATAGTTAAAATGCCCTGCAATATTCCAGCCTCCCGAGAACCGCCGTCAAAGGCCGACCTCGAATATGTCTGCAAGAACATCGGGCGACGCTGGAAGAAACTGGCGTTAGCACTCGACATTTCCCGCGGCATGTTGGAGGGCATCGAGTACGATTACCGGGCGGATGGGCAGTACGAAATGTGCTGGCAGATGCTGCAGAAATGGCTGCGTTCGTTGGGGAGCGACGCGACCGTCCGAAAGCTTGCAAAAGCGCTTTGCAGTATCGGCGAGGACGAGCTAGCCTCCGGGTTACCGATGTAACCCAGGTCCCGTGTTCACAAAACTAGCTGAGCCTGGTTTTGAGAATTGGGCTTAAAATAGCATACACGAAAAATCTGGATGAATTTTCATCTGTACATTCAGTCCGTCTAACTTCTAAGTTTTGTATATAAATAATGTTATTGTTTACCAATATTTTCTTCCAAGTGTTTATTCTTTGACATTCCATTGCCCACATTGTGATGTTTTTTTTTAGTCCATATTATTATCCGCCTTATGCGCTTGGCTGCGTGACCATCGCGCTTGGCTGCGTGACCATCGCGCTTGGCTGCGTGACCATCGCGCTGGCTGCGTGACCATCGCGCTTGGCTGCGTGACCATCGCGCTGGCTGCGTGACCATCGCGTTTGGCTGCGTGACCATCGCGCTTGGCTGCGTGACCATCGCGCCGGCTGCGTGACCATCGCGCTTGGCTGCGTGACCATCGCGCTTGGCTGTGTGACCATCAAAACGAGTTAAAACGCTTTTCCCAATGAAAAACATTCCTTGATGGAAAATTTATTCACGTCGTTTACCTTTAGTAATGACCCACATTACATGCAAGTTCTGCGACTATATACAAAAGAAAAGGTTCTAGATTGTAAAACGTACGAAAACTGAACGAAAAACACTAAATTAGTAAAACCTGTATCGACATTTTCATGTTTATTTTTACAATGTATAAAACAGTGTTACATACAACTATGATACAAACACAACATTGTTTCAGATTAGTCCTTCGAACAAGGTGACAAGTACAGTGACTGCTCATGTTTGTAATACACATACAGAAACACATGAGCAATAGAATGTTTTAAAATCAGGTAAAACAACGCATACATCTGACAGAACATCTTAATGTAATTTGTGCTGTTGATTAAGCAAATTAAATAGAAGAGAAATACAATTGTATAGAAGCTTAACTGACTGATTACAAAAAACTAATGCATAAACCACATGAAATGTTTAAAATCAGATAAAAGCACATCACTGAAATGTCTATAATGTTTATAATTACTATCAACTGACTATGTTATTATTAAACCCATGTGAATAACAAACTCTTGATAATATATTTGAAGTGTAATATCTTGATACACAAGGAAATAAAATAAACGTCAAGTTTATCTCACGGAAATAAAATAATCACCAATGGGGATTTCCAATTACTACCATTTGTTCATGGGAATAGTCAAAAAGAATTAAATTTATACAGTGTGGTAATTTCATCGGTTTTTATAACTGATCTTTCCCTACTGAATTTCACATATGGCTGTTATATAACACATCCAAACATTTGATTACAAAGATATAAAACTTAATTAAAGCCATAATGAAAATGGGTTACTTAAATTTTGGTGGACATACAATTGCTCAAGCATATTTTGAAACTAATGAGGCACGTTGTGGGAAAACCGGACCTAATGCATGTGCGTCAAGTGTCGTCCCGGATTAGCCTGTGCAGTCCGCACAGGCTAATCCGGGACGGCACTTTACGCTTGTATGGTATTTTCTGTTTCAATGAAGTCTCTTCAAAACATAAATCCACTGTAGGCGGAAAGTGCCGTCCTGGATTTGCCTGTGCGGGCTGCACAGGCTAATCCGGGACGACACTTTACACACATGCATTAAGTCCGGTTTTTCCACGACGCGCCTCATATTGTTCTTACAGGATTACTTTATAAACATCTAAAATTGGGACCATCCGTACACTACAGTGAAACAATTCAAGACAGTTTATACCAAATCATTACCATCAAGACAATTTACCATAATTAAGAACAGAAAACCTGGTCGTAAATTAAAGCTCTGTAAGGAAAATGGAGTACATACGTACCTGTATCTTGTAAAACAGTTAAAATAAGTAACATTGACAATCTTTGGGCATAATGCTTTATACTGTACATTAAATCACAGAGGCTTCTGTAATAATCATTATAATGCCACAGTAAAACACTAATTCATGCATACCTAGACATTTCTAATATAAATACAACGACATACTTCTTGTATCCATCGGAGATCAATGTGAAATAAAACACAAACTTTAACCAAATATACCCGTTACATTTGAAGTATACTTCAGTCAAAGCACAAACTGAAGTTTTACAAGTTAATATACCATACACACGCATTTGTTTTTAAAACCACTTCGTTTAAAAACAACCTACAACCTACAATTCCAATGTAGAACATATTTCAATATTGTACAAACCCCAGTTTATTCAATAAAACACATCAAAATGAAGAGAGATTCATCAAACTTATTATATATTATTACATTATTAAGTATTTAATTGTAAAACTAATGAAACAATTGCAACTTTCATTCAATGTAACACATGATGACAGTATTTGTTGAAAGCACAATAAAGTATAAAGAATAAAGGACACGTGACTGCTTAGTTAGTTTTTTTCAGCAAGTTTTGGGGAAATTTTGTCACCAAAATAATAATAATAAAACAAATGGAATGAACTAAAAAAACATGTAATATACGCAACATATTTTCACAGAGGGAAAATAACAAAATATACCAGATCATACAGACATATACAAACATGGTAAATTTTGGACTAGAAAGTGGAGAATTTAGTATTTGAGGATTCCATTAAAGTATTACTTCTAATAACAAACCAACCATTGAATATACTGGTATTCCTTATCGAAAATGTTACATTATATCTTTAAGAATGCTGTTTGTATGAAAATAATTCAAGAAATAGGGGTATACCTATATATATTTAACATGAACACCGCCTACGGGTGCTGGAGGCTTGACTTTCTCGTATATGATAGTATTCTTGCCTTTTGTTAACAGAATGGGTTCATCACTGTTATGAAGTGTTTTGAATTTAAAGTCAATAAATCCTATAGATCATGAGAAATTTGACCTAAAGGTAAAAGTTGAAAAAAGGGCAATAACTCCACCGAAATCCTTGATATAGCTACCTCACCTTGTCTACAGAATGGGTTCATAACTGTGATCAAGTATTCTGAGTTTCAAATCAATACCTCTTGTGAAATGTGACCTTAAGTGAAAAATTCTAAGGTGAAACAAGATTCGGTGTTTGATAAACACACATGCCCCCTGTGGATGCTGGGTAGCCCTTTTCTTAGTCCAAATTAGGTCAGGGTCAAAGTAAGGCTGGGTGATATGGTGGATTTGGAACGGTATATCTACGTGTTGTATTAAGCTGTGCTGGTGCTTGACGAAACGGTAAAATCTAGTCTTGTCACGGACGGACGGACAGGACAATCACTATATGCCTCCCGCATCAAGATGCCGGGAGCATAAAAAAGGCAATTACTCAAACGTTATCATTGATAGAGTTACCTCCTCTTCTTTACTGAATTAATTTTATCACTTTGATCAAGTACTTTGAGTTTCAAGTCAATACCTTATACATGTATTTACCTAAAGCGACGATTGTAAGTTGAAAAAAAGGGTAGTAACTCCAACAAAATCCTTGAAAGAGTTACTTTCTCATGTCTGCAGAATGTGGTCAGCACCATAAACAAGTATCTTGAGTTTCAATTTAATGTCTTTGACAGTCATTGAGAAATTTTATATTTAACAAAAAAATGTCCAAATATTCTAAGTTGCAAGTCCAAACAAGGGAAGATAACTCTGGGAATACAAATTACCAGCCTTGATGTAATGGATAGTGAACAAGTATTAATAGTTTTAAATGATAGTTTTTGAGAAATGAACTCCGACAAAAAAAATTACCAAGAAACTTTTACAAACGCAGACGACAGAGCGACGACAATAGCTCTACTTTTCTTCTTCGAAAAGTCGAGCTAAAAATGTTTAATGTTACTAACTGTTCATTAAACAGTACTTAACACTGTTCTGAAGACAACGGTATCAGCATAAAATCACATTATTCGCTGTGCTGAAAAAGACACACAATTGGTAATGCGTTGGGAGTGAAGATTGTTCCATGTAAAAGTAGCTGCCAAACTTGTATGTTGCAGTAATGGGGTATTCTTTATCTCAACCTGGAAAAAAACACAACAAATGAACAAACAAGAGGGCCAAATGGCCCCGGGTCGCTCACCTAAGTTTCATTAGTCGAGCAATTTTCCATGTGTTAAATTTTTATACGGATATGGATATACTGATACGGACTGATGGAAATTAAGCCGTAATCATCATGGTTTGAAAAACTTAAGTGACAACAGACACTCACAATTTGGGAAGTACATATTGAAATTGAAGCTTTTTCTTCAATTTGACCTAGTGTTGACCACACATCACCCAGATTGGAACTCAGCCGAGATACCATTGGGACAAATGTTCTAACCAAGTTTCACGACAATTGGGCAAATAATGTACCTTCCAGAGTGTTAACAAGCTTTTTCTTCAATTTGACCTAGTGACGTAGTTTTAGACCCCACATGACCCAGATTCAAACTCAGCTGAGATACCATTTATACAAATGTTCTGACCAAGCCTCATGAAGATTGGGCAAAAAATGTGACTTCGCTTTTTCTTCAATTTGACCTAGTGACCTAATTTTTGACCCCACATGACCCAGATGCAAACTCGGCCAAGATATCATTGGGAAAAATGTTCCGACCAAGTTTTATGAAGATTGGGCAAAAAATGTGACTTCTAGAGTGTTAACAATCTTTTCCGTCAATTTGACCAAGTGACCTAGTTTTTCACCCCACATGACCCAAATTTGAACTCGGCCCAGACATCATTGGGACAAATGTTCTGACCAAGTTTCATGAAGATTGGGCAAAAAATGTGACTTCTAGAGTTTTAACAAGCTTGATAAAGTTTTCAATAAAGCCATATAAGGAAAACTGCCCCGCCCACTGGCGGCCATGTTTTTCAACGTAGTGCAAACATTTTTGAACTCGGCTGAGATATTATTAGAACAAATGTTCAGCGCAAGTTTCAAGAAGATTGGGAAAAAAATGTGACCCAGATTCGAACTCAACCGAGATATCATTGGGTCAAATGTTCTGACCAAGTTTCATGAAGATTGGCCAATAAATGTGACCTCTATAGAGTGTCAACGAGGTAAATGTTGACGACGCATGACGGACGACGAACAAAGGCGATCACAAAAGCTCACCATGAGGACGTTGTTCTCAGGTGAGCTCGAGACAGAAACTGAATTATCCAGACAAAAACAAGTTTGGAAGTAGTATATCCATCAATCCTGTTTGATTTCGTTGTTCATATAACTTAAGGTCACACTATTGCAAAAAAGAAAATCAATATTTTGTCGTTCATATACATGCCACTGAAAGGCACTGAAACAAAAAGCAAACCAATCTTAAGGAATCTTAAGAAAATTCTAAAATGAGCAAGTTCCTTATTAATATGTTCATCGGAAGCAGTGAAGTTAAAATCTTAATGCAAATTGGTAGTCAAAATCCTCCAAACACTTACAAACGACAATGTATTGTAATTATGTCCCAGGTCACCTGGTGTGGTACTGATAAGATTCACCAAAACCTCATCAAATTAACCAGCAAGGTTTAAGGCCTAAATGTATTACTATAAAACTTGGCATTCAAAATGAGTATATCAGATGAAAGGAGGCAGTATCACAACATTGACCTATTTCCCAGCAAAAAGCGGAAAATAATAAATGCACCTTACTATTAGTGTTTTATCCAGGAAGGCTATTGGATATCATATTTATATATACAAATTATAATATATATATATATATATATAAACAACATATAAAAGCATATAGCACACTTTTGTACCGAAAACAAGTTTTGGCACACACAATATTCAATATTCACACGGATTAAACTAATGAGAAAAACATATTGTATGTTGTATATCTGCCAAACGCGTTTATTTTATGTAGTTCTCTTTATATAACGTTAAGTAGTACGCGATTCGTTTTAATAAAAACTAGATGGTCTGTAACGTACCGCGGATTTCGGGATCACAGAATTATATTCTTAGTAATTATAGATCGATACTTTATATTTACAAACCTAAAGATTCGTAGCATATATATAATTACCTTCCAGTTCCATTTTTGGAGAGAGCTCTAATAAGTTCTAGTAACTTTCAGCTATATCCAGGCATTATCTACTTGTTAAGATATATCATGTCAGTTTTGTGAATAAATTATGTCTAAAGTTCCGTCTGTCCTCTGCACAGATTTTAATTAACAATTGGTATTTTTTGCCACTTTTACACTCTCCTTTCGAATTTTTGACAACCTCTGTTTGCACAACGGCATTTTCCATCTTCACAAATATAAGTTAATCAAAAATACTTTTTCACAAATTATTGACTGACGATTTAACACACAAGTACAAAAACAACATACAATAAGATAATTTACTGTATGTCCAGTGCACCGATCAGAACTGCTCTACGTATGTAAGGTTTTGATCAGGAAAGTTTGAAAATAAAATAGAATCTGTAATGAAAACTTCAGTTTGAGGCCATCTTAAATGACATGTCAAGGAATATTTTGTATTTTTTTTTTTTTTTTTTTGACATTTGGGGACCAAAAGGTGTTGACAGTTAAGTCATATTTGACACGCATACCAATATACAACTTGGTCCCCTTTCACACCTCAATTCTCTAGACTGAGAAACCGACTACCGGTGACCGGTATTTGACCCGAAGTTAAACTACTAAAGGTAATTATTTGTAATTTTACATTTTCGCAGTGCTAAAAGTATTTTTCAATTGAAATAATGAATCGTATTAATTAAAAAAATCAATCTATAACAAACACGGATTGTGAGATGGGGATTTGTCCAATCTACGAGTTTACGTTACGGATCATTAAGTTAATCGTATACGAATTATCAATTAGACGTTGATGTCACCACTTTGGTCGGTTTAAGAATCAGGTTCAAGAATCAAGCTGACAATTACGAGTACAGTAATCGATTAAATCAAATCGCTTAGAAACGTGTGTCGGCAATAGAACGAGCACGGTAATCGATTTAATCAAATTAATTAGGAATGCATGTGTGCAATAAATCGAGCACAGTCAGAGCGATAATAACAGAAAACAGTGGGTGCCCTTTTCGCAGATATAGGGCCGATAAAAGTGGTCAAGAGGCAATTAAGATCGTTATCGATTAGGGCGAATGGCAGCTTTTGCCTTTGAAAAGGGCAAAGTGGAGCCTGAAAAATTGGGCATGGCGCCGCGCCGCGCAAAAAGGGCCTGGATAAAACACTTACTATTTGCAAGCTTAGCGGAACCTAACGATAAAAAATGTCAAGACAAATTACTTTGTTCTGGTTTCGTGTCCACTTCTTTTGTGTCCTGTCCTGGTGGTGACTCAGTCGTTTCTCCAGGCTCCTCATCCTCACTGCTTATTACATCCTTCAAGTTGACAGTAAAAGAAATTTTAATTGTCCAATCTTCAAAATAACCTATTTACGTGAAACCCAGAGCAAGTAAATATCCATCCAGGGCAGCTACAATTGCCTAATGGGCAAGTGCAAGTATGAAAATTAGGAAATAAACTAGATGTGTCACAGACACTGATGCCCCCACGCCACATGTTTGGACACAGACAAAAGGCATGTCACCAACACTAATTTTGCCTCCACAAAATAATTTGAGCGAAATCTGCCAAGCAGTAAAAGTGGAGTTGAGTTCTTCCCTCCTTTACGATCACCAACACATTAAGGTTGTTCAGCTGTGAAAATCCGCCAAGCAGTTGAAAAAGAGTCGTGTCCACAAAATTTCAGGAATTATATATTTTATAGTGACAAAATTACAAAGGGCCATAATTCTGCCAAAATTGGTCGCAGGCAAAATTCCTTGCTCTACGATCACCTACAGATGAAGGTTCTTGAAAGTTCAGCTGTGAAAGTTTGAGCGAAATCCGCCAAGGATTTAAAATGCGGTTGAGTCTACAACATTTCTGGACGTACAGACAAGTGCAATGCTTAATGCCTCACACTTTGTGGGGGCATAAAAATGCTTTAAACAAAACTACAACCATGTCCAGAAAATTCACTCTAAATGTATCCTAATCACAAATTCTCTCTCCATATAACTACATTAGCATAATCAAAATCATTTACACTGCCCAGGTAATGTCTACAATTTGTCCTTAAATTTGGACAAGTTCAAATTAGGTTTGGGACTGCAAATTAATGGCATATGCCTGAATGGGCAAGTTTTGCGAAAACTTACATTTTTCACGTAGAGCGGCTGCAAAGCCGGTTATGTTTGCGGGAATGCTGTGGTTGCGTTTACAAAATATGAAAACTAATACATGTATACTGGTAAAGCGATGGTCGTAAATTATTTGTGTATCAGTGACGAACGCCCAGAATATGCATGCTCACAAATCTGCGTGTATGTGAATGTACGCATAAATGTACTTGAATATAGTTAAAATGCCCTGCAATATTCCAGCCTCCCGAGAACCGCCGTTAAAGGCCGACCTCGACTATGTCTGCAAGAACATCGGGCGACGCTGGAAGAAACTGGCGTCAGCACTCGACATTTCCCGCGGCATGTTGGAGGGCGTCGAGTACGATTACCGGGCGGATGGGCAGTACGAAATGTGCTGGCAGATGCTGCAGAAATGGCTGCGTTCGTTGGGGAGCGACGCGACCGTCCGAAAGATTGCAAAAGCGCTTTGCAGTATCGGCGAGGACGAGCTAGCCTTCGGGTTACCGATGTAACCCAGGTCCCGTGTTCACAAAACTAGCTGAGCCTGGTTTTGAGAATTGGGCTTAAAATAGCATACACGAAAAATCTGGATGAATTTACTGTTGGGTGGATAATAATTGTATATATATGAAATATTAACACACCTCTTCTTGCATTATCGAATGGTTTGTTTTTTCCGGTAAGTTTAATCAAACCATTCAGCAATTAATGAAAACAGGTTTGAGATTGTGTTCAGTTGAGCCGAATGAAGGAAATCACCTAAAACTGATCTTGATCCGACAGTAAATCTTTGTGAACACGGGGCCTCGACGTAGAAAGTGGAAATAAACAACTCCATTTCATAAACAACCATCAGTGATATTGAGCCGCTAGTTGAGATATATATGATCTTCATTTCATTCAGAATAGTTTATATTTTGTTGTCAATATGTGTATTATCTTAACGACTGTACCCAAGGGTCTTTGTGTATAACAATTACATTGTGTACATATTTTCATCTGTACATTCAGTCCGTCTAACTTCTAAGTTTTGTATATAAATAATGTTATTGTTTACCGGTATTTTCTTCCAAGTGTTTATTCTTTGACATTCAATTGCCCACATTGTGATGTTTTTTTTTAGTCCAGATTATTATCCGCCTTATGCACTTGGCTGCGTGACCATCGCGCTGGCTGCGTGACCATCGCGCTTGGCTGCGTGACCATCGCGCTTGGCTGCGTGACCATCGCGCTGGCTGCGTGACCATCGCGCTTGGCTGCGTGACCATCGCGCTGGCTGCGTGACCATCGCGCTGGCTGCGTGACCATCGCGTTTGGCTGCGTGACCATCGCGCTTGGCTGCGTGACCATCGCGCCGGCTGCGTGACCATCGCGCTTGGCTGCGTGACCATCGCGCTTGGCTGTGTGACCATCAAAACGAGTTAAAACGCTTTTCCCAATGAAAAACATTCCTTGATGGAAAATTTATTCACGTCGTTTACCTTTAGTAATGACCCACATTACATGCAAGTTCTGCGACTATATACAAAAGAAAAGGTTCTAGATTGTAAAACGTACGAAAACTGAACGAAAAACACTAAATTAGTAAAACCTGTATCGACATTTTCATGTTTATTTTTACAATGTATAAAACAGCGTTACATACAACTATGATACAAACACAAAATTGTTTCAGATTAGTCCTTCGAACAAGGTGACAAGTACAGTGACTGCTCATGTTTGTAATACACATACAGAAACACATGAGCAATAGAATGTTGGAAGTTTTAAAATCAGGTAAAACAACGCATACATCTGACAGAACATCTTAATGTAATTTGTGCTGTTGATTAAGCAAATTAAATAGAAGAGAAATACAATTGTATAGAAGCTTAACTGACTGATTACAAAAACTAATGCATAAACCACATGAAATGTTTAAAATCAGATAAAAGCACATCACTGAAATGTCTATAATGTTTATAATTACTATCAACTGACTATGTTATTATTAAACCCATGTGAATAACAAACTCTTGATAATATATTTGAAGTGTAATATCTTGATACACAAGGAAATAAAATAAACGTCAAGTTTATCTCACGGAAATAAAATAATCACCAATGGGGATTTCCAATTACTACCATTTGTTCATGGGAATAGTCAAAAAGAATTAAATTTATACAGTGTGGTAATTTCATCGGTTTTTATAACTGATTTTTCCCTACTGAATTTCACATATGGCTGTTATATAACACATCCAAACATTTGATTACAAAGATATAAAACTTAATTAAAGCCATAATGAAAATGGGTTACTTAAATTTTGATTTTTTTATATATAGATTTTAGTGTGGTGGACATACAATTGCTCAAGCATATTTTGAAACTAATGAGGCACGTTGTGGGAAAACCGGACCTAATGCATGTGCGTCAAGTGTCGTCCCGGATTAGCCTGTGCAGTCCGCACAGGCTAATCCGGGACGGCACTTTACGCTTGTATGGTATTTTCTGTTTCAATGAAGTCTCTTCAAAACATAAATCCACTGTAGGCGGAAAGTGCCGTCCTGGATTTGCCTGTGCGGGCTGCACAGGCTAATCCGGGACGACACTTTACACACATGCATTAAGTCCGGTTTTTCCACGACGCGCCTCATATTACAGGATTACTTTATAAACATCTAAAATTGGGACCATCCGTACACTACAGTGAAACAATTCAAGACAGTTTATACCAAATCATTACCATCAAGACAATTTACCATAATTAAGAACAGAAAACCTGGTCGTAAATTAAAGCTCTGTAAGGAAAATGGAGTACATACGTACCTGTATCTTGTAAAACAGTTAAAATAAGTAACATTGACAATCTTTGGGCATAATGCTTTATACTGTACATTAAATCACAGAGGCTTCTGTAATAATCATTATAATGCCACAGTAAAACACTAATTCATACATACCTAGACATTTCTAATATAAATACAACGACATACTTCTTGTATCCATCGGAGATCAATGTGAAATAAAACACAAACTTTAACCAAATATACCCGTTACATTTGAAGTATACTTCAGTCAAAGCACAAACTGAAGTTTTACAAGTTAATATACCATACACACGCATTTGTTTTTAAAACCACTTCGTTTAAAAACAACCTACAACCTACAATTCCAATGTAGAACATATTTCAATATTGTACAAACCCCAGTTTATTCAATAAAACACATCAAAATGAAGAGAGATTCATCAAACTTATTATATATTATTACATTATTAAGTATTTAATTGTAAAACTAATGAAACAATTGCAACTTTCATTCAATGTAACACATGATGACAGTATTTGTTGAAAGCACAATAAAGTATAAAGAATAAAGGACACGTGACTGCTTAGTTAGTTTTTTTCAGCAAGTTTTGGGGAAATTTTGTCACCAAAATAATAATAATAAAACAAATGGAATGAACTAAAAAAACATGTAATATACGCAACATATTTTCACAGAGGGAAAATAACAAAATATACCAGATCATACAGACATATACAAACATGGTAAATTTTGGACTAGAAAGTGGAGAATTTAGTATTTGAGGATTCCATTAAAGTATTACTTCTAATAACAAAACAACCATTGAATATACTGGTATTCCTTATCGAAAATGTTACATTATATCTTTAAAAATGCTGTTTGTATGAAAATAATTCAAGAAATAGGGGTATACCTATATATATTTAACATGAACACCGCCTACGGGTGCTGGAGGCTTGACTTTCTCGTATATGATAGTATTCTTGCCTTTTGTTAACAGAATGGGTTCATCACTGTTATGAAGTGTTTTGAATTTAAAGTCAATAAATCCTATAGATCATGAGAAATTTGACCTAAAGGTAAAAGTTGAAAAAAGGGCAATAACTCCACCGAAATCCTTGATATAGCTACCTCACCTTGTCTACAGAATGGGTTCATAACTGTGATCAAGTATTTTGAGTTTAAAATCAATACCTCTTGTGAAATTTGACCTTAAGTGAAAAATTCTAAGGTGAAACAAGATTCGGTGTTTGATAAACACACATGCCCCCTGTGGATGCTGGGTAGCCCTTTTCTTAGTCCAAATTAGGTCAGGGTCAAAGTAAGGCTGGGCGATATGGTGGATTTGGAACGGTATATCTACGTGTTGTATTAAGCTGTGCTGGTGCTTGACGAAACGGTAAAATCTAGTCTTGTCACGGACGGACGGACAGGACAATCACTATATGCCTCCCGCATCAAGATGCCGGGAGCATAAAAAAGGCAATTACTCAAACGTTATCATTGATAGAGTTACCTCCTCTTCTTTACTGAATTAATTTTATCACTTTGATCAAGTACTTTGAGTTTCAAGTCAATACCTTATACATGTATTTACCTAAAGCGACGATTGTAAGTTGAAAAAAAGGGTAGTAACTCCAACAAAATCCTTGAAAGAGTTACTTCCTCATGTCTGCAGAATGTGGTCAGCACCATAAACAAGTATCTTGAGTTTCAATTTAATGTCTTTGACAGTCATTGAGAAATTTTATATTTAACAAAAAAATGTCCAAATATTCTAAGTTGCAAGTCCAAACAAGGGAAGATAACTCTGGGAATACAAATTACCAGCCTTGATGTAATGGATAGTGAACAAGTATTAATAGTTTTAAATGATAGTTTTTGAGAAATGAACTCCGACAAAAAAAATTACCAAGAAACTTTTACAAACGCAGACGACAGAGCGACGACAATAGCTCTACTTTTCTTCTTCGAAAAGTCGAGCTAAAAATGTTTAATGTTACTAACTGTTCATTAAACAGTACTTAACACTGTTCTGAAGACAACGGTATCAACATAAAATCACATTATTCGCTGTGCTGAAAAAGACACACAATTGGTAATGCGTTGGGAGTGAAGATTGTTCCATGTAAAAGTAGCTGCCAAACTTGTATGTTGCAGTAATGGGGTATTCTTTATCTCAACCTGGAAAAAAACACAACAAATGAACAAACAAGAGGGCCAAATGGCCCCGGGTCGCTCACCTAAGTTTCATTAGTCGAGCAATTTTCCATGTGTTAAATTTTTATACGGATATGGATATACTGATACGGACAGATGGAAATTAAGCCGTAATCATCATGGTTTGAAAAACTTAAGTGACAACAGACACTCACAATTTGGGAAGTACATATTGAAATTGAAGCTTTTTCTTCAATTTGACCTAGTGTTGACCACACATCACCCAGATTGGAACTCAGCCGAGATACCATTGGGACAAATGTTCTAACCAAGTTTCACGACAATTGGGCAAATAATGTACCTTCCAGAGTGTTAACAAGCTTTTTCTTCAATTTGACCTAGTGACGTAGTTTTTGACCCCACATGACCCAGATTCAAACTCAGCTGAGATACCATTTATACAAATGTTCTGACCAAGCCTCATGAAGATTGGGCAAACAATGTGACTTCGAGAGTGTTAACAAGCTTTTTCTTCAATTTGACCTAGTGACCTAATTTTTGACCCCACATGACCCAGATGCAAACTCGGCCAAGATATCATTGGGAAAAATGTTCCGACCAAGTTTTATGAAGATTGGGCAAAAAATGTGACTTCTAGAGTGTTAACAATCTTTTTCGTCAATTTGACCAAGTGACCTAGTTTTTCACCCCACATGACCCAAATTTGAACTCGGCCCAGACATCATTGGGACAAATGTTCTGACCAAGTTTCATGAAGATTGGGCAAAAAATGTGACTTCTAGAGTTTTAACAAGCTTGATAAAGTTTTCAATAAAGCCATATAAGGAAAACTGCCCCGCCCACTGGCGGCCATGTTTTTCAACGTAGTGCAAACATTTTTGAACTCGGCTGAGATATTATTAGAACAAATGTTCAGCGCAAGTTTCAAGAATATTTGGAAAAAAATGTGACCCAGATTCGAACTCAACCGAGATATCATTGGGTCAAATGTTCTGACCAAGTTTCATGAAGATTGGCCAATAAATGTGACCTCTATAGAGTGTCAACGAGGTAAATGTTGACGACGCATGACGGACGACGAACAAAGGCGATCACAAAAGCTCACCATGAGGACGTTGTTCTCAGGTGAGCTCAAGACAGAAACTGAATTATCCAGACAAAAACAAGTTTGGAAGTAGTATATCCATCAATCCTGTTTGATTTCGTTGTTCATATAACTTAAGGTCACACTATTGCAAAAAAGAAAATCAATATTTTGTCGTTCATATACATGCCACTGAAAGGCACTGAAACAAAAAGCAAACCAATCTTAAGGAATCTTAAGAAAATTCTAAAATGAGCAAGTTCCTTATTAATATGTTCATCGGAAGCAGTGAAGTTAAAATCTTAATGCAAATTGGTAGTCAAAATCCTCCAAACACTTACAAACGACAATGTATTGTAATTATGTCCCAGGTCACCTGGTGTGGTACTGATAAGATTCACCAAAACCTCATCAAATTAACCAGCAAGGTTTAAGGCCTAAATGTATTACTATAAAACTTGGCATTCAAAATGAGTATATCAGATGAAAGGAGGCAGTATCACAACATTGACCTATTTCCCAGCAAAAAGCGGAAAATAATAAATGCACCTTACTATTAGTGTTTTATCCAGGAAGGCTATTGGATATCATATTTATATATACAAATTATAATATATATATATATATATATATATATAAACAACATATAAAAGCATATAGCACACTTTTGTACCGAAAACAAGTTTTTTTTTACATTTGGGGACCAAAGGGTGTTGACAGGTAAGTCATATTTGACACGCATACCAATATACAACTTGGTCCCCTTTCACACCTCAAGTCTCTAGACTGAGAAACCGACTACCGGTGACCGGTATTTGACCCGAAGTTAAACTACTAAAGGTAATTATTTGTAATTTTACATTTTCGCAGTGCTAAAAGTATTTTTCAATTGAAATAATGAATCGTATTAATTAAAAAAATCAATCTATAACAAACACGGATTGTGAGATGGGGATTTGTCCAATCTACGAGTTTACGTTACGGATCATTAAGTTAATCGTATACGAATTATCAATTAGACGTTGATGTCACCACTTTGGTCGGTTTAAGAATCAGGTTCAAGAATCAAGCTGACAATTACGAGTACAGTAAATCGATTAAATCAAATCGCTTAGAAACGTGTGTCGGCAATAGAACGAGCACGGTAATCGATTTAATCAAATTAATTAGGAATGCATGTGTGCAATAAATCGAGCACAGTCAGAGCGATAATAACAGAAAACAGTGGGTGCCCTTTTCGCAGATATAGGGCCGATAAAAGTTGTCAAGAGGCAATTAAGATCGTTATCGATTAGGGCGAATGGCAGCTTTTGCCTTTGAAAAGGGCAAAGTGGAGCCTGAAAAATTGGGCATGGCGCCGCGCCGCGCAAAAAGGGCCTGGATAAAACACTTACTATTTGCAAGCTTAGCGGAACCTAACGATAAAAAATGTCAAGACAAATTACTTTGTTCTGGTTTCGTGTCCACTTCTTTTGTGTCCTGTCCTGGTGGTGACTCAGTCGTTTCTCCAGGCTCCTCATCCTCACTGCTTATTACATCCTTCAAGTTGACAGTAAAAGAAATTTTAATTGTCCAATCTTCAAAATAACCTATTTACGTGAAACCCAGAGCAAGTAAATATCCATCCAGGGCAGCTACAATTACCTAATGGGCAAGTGCAAGTATGAAAATTAGGAAATAAACTAGATGTGTCACAGACACTGATGCCCCCACGCCACATGTTTGGACACAGACAAAAGGCATGTCACCAACACTAATTTTGCCTCCACAAAATAATTTGAGCGAAATCTGCCAAGCAGTAAAAGTGGAGTTGAGTTCTTCCCACCTTTACGATCACCAACACATTAAGGTTGTTCAGCTGTGAAAATCCGCCAAGCAGTTGAAAAAGAGTCGTGTCCACAAAATTTCAGGAATTATATATTTTATAGTGACAAAATTACAAAGGGCCATAATTCTGCCAAAATTGGTCGCAGGCAAAATTCCTTGCTCTACGATCACCTACAGATGAAGGTTCTTGAAAGTTCAGCTGTGAAAGTTTGAGCGAAATCCGCCAAGGATTTAAAATGGGGTTGAGTCTACAACATTTCTGGACGTACAGACAAGTGCAATGCTTAATGCCTCACACTTTGTGGGGGCATAAAAATGCTTTAAACAAAACTACAACCATGTCCAGAAAATTCACTCTAAATGTATCCTAATAACAAATTCTCTCTCCATATAACTACATTAGCATAATCAAAATCATTTACACTGCCCAGGTAATGTCTACAATTTGTCCTTAAATTTGGACAAGTTCAAATTAGGTTTGGGACTGCAAATTAATGGCATATGCCTGAATGGGCAAGTTTTGCGAAAACTTACATTTTTCACGTAGAGCGGCTGCAAAGCCGGTTATGTTTGCGGGAATGCTGTGGTTGCGTTTACAAAATATGAAAACTAATACATGTATACTGGTAAAGCGATGGTCGTAAATTATTTGTGTATCAGTGACGAACGCCCAGAATATGCATGCTCACAAATCTGCGTGTATGTGAATGTACGCATAAATGTACTTGAATATAGTTAAAATGCCCTGCAATATTCCAGCCTCCCGAGAACCGCCGTTAAAGGCCGACCTCGACTATGTCTGCAAGAACATCGGGCGACGCTGGAAGAAACTGGCGTCAGCACTCGACATTTCCCGCGGCATGTTGGAGGGCATCGAGTACGATTACCGGGCGGATGGGCAGTACGACATGTGCTGGCAGATGCTGCAGAAATGGCTGCGTTCGTTGGGGAGCGACGCGACCGTCCGAAAGCTTGCAAAAGCGCTTTGCAGTATCGGCGAGGACGAGCTAGCCTCCGGGTTACCGATGTAACCCAGGTCCCGTGTTCACAAAACTAGCTGAGCCTGGTTTTGAGAATTGGGCTTAAAATAGCATACACGAAAAATCTGGATGAATTTACTGTTGGGTGGATAATAATTGTATATATATGAAATATTAACACACCTCTTCTTGCATTATCGAATGGTTTGTTTTTTCCGGTAAGTTTAATCAAACCATTCAGCAATTAATGAAAACAGGTTTGAGATTGTGTTCAGTTGAGCCGAATGAAGGAAATCACCTAAAACTGATCTTGATCCGACAGTAAATCTTTGTGAACACGGGGCCTCGACGTAAAAAGTGGAAATAAACAACTCCCATTTCATAAACAACCATCAGTGATATTGAGCCGCTAGTTGAGATATATATGATCTTCATTTCATTCAGAATAGTTTATATTTTGTTGTCAATACGTGTATTATCTTAACGACTGTACCCAAGGGTCTTTGTGTATAACAATTACATTGTGTACATATTTTCATCTGTACATTCAGTCCGTCTAACTTCTAAGTTTTGTATATAAATAATGTTATTGTTTACCGGTATTTTCTTCCAAGTGTTTATTCTTTGACATTCAATTGCCCACATTGTGATGTTTTTTTTTTAGTCCAGATTATTATCCGCCTTATGCGCTTGGCTGCGTGACCATCGCGCTTGGCTGCGTGACCATCGCGCTGGCTGCGTGACCATCGCGCTTGGCTGCGTGACCATCGCGCTGGCTGCGTGACCATCGCGTTTGGCTGCGTGACCATCGCGTTTGGCTGCGTGACCATCGCGCTTGGCTGTGTGACCATCAAAACGAGTTAAAACGCTTTTCCCAATGAAAAACATTCCTTGATGGAAAATTTATTCACGTCGTTTACCATTAGTAATGGCCCACATTACATGCAAGTTCTGCGACTATATACAAAAGAAAAGGTTCTAGATTGTAAAACGTACGAAAACTGAACGAAAAACACTAAATTAGTAAAACCTGTATCGACATTTTCATGTTTATTTTTACAATGTATAAAACAGTGTTACATACAACTATGATACAAACACAAAATTGTTTCAGATTAGTCCTTCGAACAAGGTGACAAGTACAGTGACTGCTCATGTTTGTAATACACATACAGAAACACATGAGCAATAGAATGTTGGAAGTTTTAAAATCAGGTAAAACAACGCATACATCTGACAGAACATCTTAATGTAATTTGTGCTGTTGATTAAGCAAATTAAATAGAAGAGAAATACAATTGTATAGAAGCGGAAAGTGCCGTCCTGGATTTGCCTGTGCGGGCTGCACAGGCTAATCCGGGACGACACTTTACACACATGCATTAAGTCCGGTTTTTCCACGACGCGCCTCATATTGTTCTTACAGGATTACTTTATAAACATCTAAACTTGGGACCATCCGTACACTACAGTGAAACAATTCAAGACAGTTTATACCAAATCATTACCATCAAGACAATTTACCATAATTAAGAACAGAAAACCTGGTCGTAAATTAAAGCTCTGTAAGGAAAATGGAGTACATACGTACCTGTATCTTGTAAAACAGTTAAAATAAGTAACATTGACAATCTTTGGGCATAATGCTTTATACTGTACATTAAATCACAGAGGCTTCTGTAATAATCATTATAATGCCACAGTAAAACACTACATACATACCTAGACATTTCTAATATAAATACAACGACATACTTCTTGTATCCATCGGAGATCAATGTGAAATAAAACACAAACTTTAACCAAATATACCCGTTACATTTGAAGTATACTTCAGTCAAAGCACAAACTGAAGTTTTACAAGTTAATATACCATACACACGCATTTGTTTTTAAAACCACTTCGTTTAAAAACAACCTACAACCTACAATTCCAATGTAGAACATATTTCAATATTGTACAAACCCCAGTTTATTCAATAAAACACATCAAAATGAAGAGAGATTCATCAAACTTATTATATATTATTACATTATTAAGTATTTAATTGTAAAACTAATGAAACAATTGCAACTTTCATTCAATGTAACACATGATGACAGTATTTGTTGAAAGCACAATAAAGTATAAAGAATAAAGGACACGTGACTGCTTAGTTAGTTTTTTTCAGCAAGTTTTGGGGAAATTTTGTCACCAAAATAATAATAATAAAACAAATGGAATGAACTAAAAAAACATGTAATATACGCAACATATTTTCACAGAGGGAAAATAACAAAATATACCAGATCATACAGACATATACAAACATGGTAAATTTTGGACTAGAAAGTGGAGAATTTAGTATTTGAGGATTCCATTAAAGTATTACTTCTAATAACAAACCAACCATTGAATATACTGGTATTCCTTATCGAAAATGTTACATTATATCTTTAAGAATGCTGTTTGTATGAAAATAATTCAAGAAATAGGGGTATACCTATATATATTTAACATGAACACCGCCTACGGGTGCTGGAGGCTTGACTTTCTCGTATATGATAGTATTCTTGCCTTTTGTTAACAGAATGGGTTCATCACTGTTATGAAGTGTTTTGAATTTAAAGTCAATAAATCCTATAGATCATGAGAAATTTGACCTAAAGGTAAAAGTTGAAAAAAGGGCAATAACTCCACCGAAATCCTTGATATAGCTACCTCACCTTGTCTACAGAATGGGTTCATAACTGTGATCAAGTATTCTGAGTTTCAAATCAATACCTCTTGTGAAATGTGACCTTAAGTGAAAAATTCTAAGGTGAAACAAGATTCGGTGTTTGATAAACACACATGCCCCCTGTGGATGCTGGGTAGCCCTTTTCTTAGTCCAAATTAGGTCAGGGTCAAAGTAAGGCTGGGTGATATGGTGGATTTGGAACGGTATATCTACGTGTTGTATTAAGCTGTGCTGGTGCTTGACGAAACGGTAAAATCTAGTCTTGTCACGGACGGACGGACAGGACAATCACTATATGCCTCCCGCATCAAGATGCCGGGAGCATAAAAAAGGCAATTACTCAAACGTTATCATTGATAGAGTTACCTCCTCTTCTTTACTGAATTAATTTTATCACTTTGATCAAGTACTTTGAGTTTCAAGTCAATACCTTATACATGTATTTACCTAAAGCGACGATTGTAAGTTGAAAAAAAGGGTAGTAACTCCAACAAAATCCTTGAAAGAGTTACTTCCTCATGTCTGCAGAATGTGGTCAGCACCATAAACAAGTATCTTGAGTTTCAATTTAATGTCTTTGACAGTCATTGAGAAATTTTATATTTAACAAAAAAATGTCCAAATATTCTAAGATGCAAGTCCAAACAAGGGAAGATAACTCTGGGAATACAAATTACCAGCCTTGATGTAATGGATAGTGAACAAGTATTAATAGTTTTAAATGATAGTTTTTGAGAAATGAACTCCGACAAAAAAAATTACCAAGAAACTTTTACAAACGCAGACGACAGAGCGACGACAATAGCTCTACTTTTCTTCTTCGAAAAGTCGAGCTAAAAATGTTTAATGTTACTAACTGTTCATTAAACAGTACTTAACACTGTTCTGAAGACAACGGTATCAACATAAAATCACATTATTCGCTGTGCTGAAAAAGACACACAATTGGTAATGCGTTGGTGTGAAGATTGTTCCATGTAAAAGTAGCTGCCAAACTTGTATGTTGCAGTAATGGGGTATTCTTTATCTCAACCTGGAAAAAAACACAACAAATGAACAAACAAGAGGGCCAAATGGCCCCGGGTCGCTCACCTAAGTTTCATTAGTCGAGCAATTTTCCATGTGTTAAATTTTTATACGGATATGGATATACTGATACGGACAGATGGAAATTAAGCCGTAATCATCATGGTTTGAAAAACTTAAGTGACAACAGACACTCACAATTTGGGAAGTACATATTGAAATTGAAGCTTTTTCTTCAATTTGACCTAGTGTTGACCACACATCACCCAGATTGGAACTCAGCCGAGATACCATTGGGACAAATGTTCTAACCAAGTTTCACGACAATTGGGCAAATAATGTACCTTCCAGAGTGTTAACAAGCTTTTTCTTCAATTTGACCTAGTGACGTAGTTTTTGACCCCACATGACCCAGATTCAAACTCAGCTGAGATACCATTTATACAAATGTTCTGACCAAGCCTCATGAAGATTGAGCAAAAAATGTGACTTCGAGAGTGTTAACAAGCTTTTTCTTCAATTTGACCTAGTGACCTAATTTTTGACCCCACATGACCCAGATGCAAACTCGGCCAAGATATCATTGGGAAAAATGTTCCGACCAAGTTTTATGAAGATTGGGCAAAAAATGTGACTTCTAGAGTGTTAACAATCTTTTTCGTCAATTTGACCAAGTGACCTAGTTTTTCACCCCACATGACCCAAATTTGAACTCGGCCCAGACATCATTGGGACAAATGTTCTGACCAAGTTTCATGAAGATTGGGCAAAAAATGTGACTTCTAGAGTTTTAACAAGCTTGATAAAGTTTTCAATAAAGCCATATAAGGAAAACTGCCCCGCCCACTGGCGGCCATGTTTTTCAACGTAGTGCAAACATTTTTGAACTCGGCTGAGATATTATTAGAACAAATGTTCAGCGCAAGTTTCAAGAAGATTGGGAAAAAAATGTGACCCAGATTCGAACTCAACCGAGATATCATTGGGTCAAATGTTCTGACCAAGCTTCATGAAGATTGGCCAATAAATGTGACCTCTATAGAGTGTCAACGAGGTAAATGTTGACGACGCATGACGGACGACGAACAAAGGCGATCACAAAAGCTCACCATGAGGACGTTGTTCTCAGGTGAGCTCAAGACAGAAACTGAATTATCCAGACAAAAACAAGTTTGGAAGTAGTATATCCATCAATCCTGTTTGATTTCGTTGTTCATATAACTTAAGGTCACACTATTGCAAAAAAGAAAATCAATATTTTGTCGTTCATATACATGCCACTGAAAGGCACTGAAACAAAAAGCAAACCAATCTTAAGGAATCTTAAGAAAATTCTAAAATGAGCAAGTTCCTTATTAATATGTTCATCGGAAGCAGTGAAGTTAAAATCTTAATGCAAATTGGTAGTCAAAATCCTCCAAACACTTACAAACGACAATGTATTGTAATTATGTCCCAGGTCACCTGGTGTGGTACTGATAAGATTCACCAAAACCTCATCAAATTAACCAGCAAGGTTTAAGGCCTAAATGTATTACTATAAAACTTGGCATTCAAAATGAGTATATCAGATGAAAGGAGGCAGTATCACAACATTGACCTATTTCCCAGCAAAAAGCGGAAAATAATAAATGCACCTTACTATTAGTGTTTTATCCAGGAAGGCTATTGGATATCATATTTATATATACAAATTATAATATATATATATATATATATAAACAACATATAAAAGCATATAGCACACTTTTGTACCGAAAACAAGTTTTGGCACACACAATATTCAATATTCACACGGATTAAACTAATGAGAAAAACATATTGTATGTTGTATATCTGCCGAACGCGTTTATTTTATGTAGTTCTCTTTATATAACGTTAAGTAGTACGCGATTCGTTTTAATAAAAACTAGATGGTCTGTAACGTACCGCGGATTTCGGGATCACAGAATTATATTCTTAGTAATTATAGATCGATACTTTATATTTACAAACCTAAAGATTCGTAGCATATATATAATTACCTTCCAGTTCCATTTTTGAAGAGAGCTCTAATAAGTTCTAGTAACTTTCAGCTATATCCAGGCATTATCTACTTGTTAAGATATATCATGTCAGTTTTGTGAATAAATATGTCTAAAGTTCCGTCTGTCCTCTGCACAGATTTTAATTAACTAATGGTATTTTTTGCCACTTTTACACTCTCCTTTCGAATTTGTGCCAACCTCTGTTTGCACAACGGCATTTTCCATCTTCACAAATATAAGTTAATCAAAAATAATTTTTCACAAATTATTGACTGACGATTTAACACACAAGTACAAAAACAACATACAATAAGATAATTTACTGTATGTCCAATGCACCGATCAGAACTGCTCTACGTATGTAAGGTTTTGATCAGGAAAGTTTGAAAATAAAATAGAATCTGTAATGAAAACTTCTGTTTGAGGCCATCTTAAATGACATGTCAAGGAATATTTTTTAGTTTTTTTTTTTTTTCTGACATTTGGGGACCAAAAGGTGTTGACAGGTAAGTCATATTTGACACGCATACCAATATACAACTTGGTCCCGTTTCACACCTCAAGTCTCTAGACTGAGAAACCGACTACCGGTGACCGGTATTTGACCCGAAGTTAAACTACTAAAGGTAATTATTTGTAATTTTACATTTTCGCAGTGCTAAAAGTATTTTTCAATTGAAATAATGAATCGTATTAATTAAAAAAATCAATCTATAACAAACACGGATTGTGAGATGGGGATTTGTCCAATCTACGAGTTTACGTTACGGATCATTAAGTTAATCGTATACGAATTATCAATTAGACGTTGATGTCACCACTTTGGTCGGTTTAAGAATCAGGTTCAAGAATCAAGCTGACAATTACGAGTACAGTAATCGATTAAATCAAATCGCTTAGAAACGTGTGTCGGCAATAGAACGAGCACGGTAATCGATTTAATCAAATTAATTAGGAATGCATGTGTGCAATAAATCGAGCACAGTCAGAGCGATAATAACAGAAAACAGTGGGTGCCCTTTTCGCAGATATAGGGCCGATAAAAGTGGTCAAGAGCCAATTAAGATCGTTATCGATTAGGGCGAATGGCAGCTTTTGCCTTTGAAAAGGGCAAAGTGGAGCCTGAAAAATTGGGCATGGCGCCGCGCCGCGCAAAAAGGGCCTGGATAAAACACTTACTATTTGCAAGCTTAGCGGAACCTAACGATAAAAAATGTCAAGACAAATTACTTTGTTCTGGTTTCGTGTCCACTTCTTTTGTGTCCTGTCCTGGTGGTGACTCAGTCGTTTCTCCAGGCTCCTCATCCTCACTGCTTATTACATCCTTCAAGTTGACAGTAAAAGAAATTTTAATTGTCCAATCTTCAAAATAACCTATTTACGTGAAACCCAGAGCAAGTAAATATCCATCCAGGGCAGCTACAATTACCTAATGGGCAAGTGCAAGTATGAAAATTAGGAAATAAACTAGATGTGTGTCACAGACACTGATGCCCCCACGCCACATGTTTGGACACAGACAAAAGGCATGTCACCAACACTAATTTTGCCTCCACAAAATAATTTGAGCGAAATCTGCCAAGCAGTAAAAGTGGAGTTGAGTTCTTCCCACCTTTACGATCACCAACACATTAAGGTTGTTCAGCTGTGAAAATCCGCCAAGCAGTTGAAAAAGAGTCGTGTCCACAAAATTTCAGGAATTATATATTTTATAGTGACAAAATTACAAAGGGCCATAATTCTGCCAAAATTGGTCGCTGGCAAAATTCCTTGCTCTACGATCACCTACAGATGAAGGTTCTTGAAAGTTCAGCTGTGAAAGTTTGAGCGAAATCCGCCAAGGATTTAAAATGGGGTTGAGTCTACAACATTTCTGGACGTACAGACAAGTGCAATGCTTAATGCCTCACACTTTGTGGGGGCATAAAAATGCTTTAAACAAAACTACAACCATGTCCAGAAAATTCACTCTAAATGTATCCTAATCACAAATTCTCTCTCCATATAACTACATTAGCATAATCAAAATCATTTACACTGCCCAGGTAATGTCTACAATTTGTCCTTAAATTTGGACAAGTTCAAATTAGGTTTGGGACTGCAAATTAATGGCATATGCCTGAATGGGCAAGTTTTGCGAAAACTTACAATTTTCACGTAGAGCGGCTGCAAAGCCGGTTATGTTTGCGGGAATGCTGTGGTTGCGTTTACAAAATATGAAAACTAATACATGTATACTGGTAAAGCGATGGTCGTAAATTATTTGTGTATCAGTGACGAACGCCCAGAATATGCATGCTCACAAATCTGCGTGTATGTGAATGTACGCATAAATGTACTTGAATATAGTTAAAATGCCCTGCAATATTCCAGCCTCCCGAGAACCGCCGTCAAAGGCCGACCTCGACTATGTCTGCAAGAACATCGGGCGACGCTGGAAGAAACTGGCGTCAGCACTCGACATTTCCCGCGGCATGTTGGAGGGCATCGAGTACGATTACCGGGCGGATGGGCAGTACGAAATGTGCTGGCAGATGCTGCAGAAATGGCTGCGTTCGTTGGGGAGCGACGCGACCGTCCAAAAGCTTGCAAAAGCGCTTTGCAGTATCGGCGAGGACGAGCTAGCCTCCGGGTTACCGATGTAACCCAGGTTCCGTGTTCACAAAACTAGCTGAGCCTGGTTTTGAGAATTGGGCTTAAAATAGCATACACGAAAAATCTGGATGAATTTACTGTTGGGTGGATAATAATTGTATATATATGAAATATTAACACACCTCTTCTTGCATTATCGAATGGTTTGTTTTTTCCGGTAAGTTTAATCAAACCATTCAGCAATTAATGAAAACAGGTTTGAGATTGTGTTCAGTTGAGCCGAATGAAGGAAATCACCTAAAACTTATCTTGATCCGACAGTAAATCTTTGTGAACACGGGGCCTCGACGTAAAAAGTGGAAATAAACAACTCCCATTTCATAAACAACCATCAGTGATATTGAGCCGCTAGTTGAGATATATATGATCTTCATTTCATTCAGAATAGTTTATATTTTGTTGTCAATACGTGTATTATCTTAACGACTGTACCCAAGGGTCTTTGTGTATAACAATTACATTGTGTACATATTTTCATCTGTACATTCAGTCCGTCTAACTTCTAAGTTTTGTATATAAATAATGTTATTGTTTACCGGTATTTTCTTCCAAGTGTTTATTCTTTGACATTCAATTGCCCACATTGTGATGTTTTTTTTTTAGTCCAGATTATTATCCGCCTTATGCGCTTGGCTGCGTGACCATCGCGCTTGGCTGCGTGACCATCGCGCTGGCTGCGTGACCATCGCGCTTGGCTGCGTGACCATCGCGCTGGCTGCGTGACCATCGCGTTTGGCTGCGTGACCATCGCGTTTGGCTGCGTGACCATCGCGCTTGGCTGTGTGACCATCAAAACGAGTTAAAACGCTTTTCCCAATGAAAAACATTCCTTGATGGAAAATTTATTCACGTCGTTTACCATTAGTAATGGCCCACATTACATGCAAGTTCTGCGACTATATACAAAAGAAAAGGTTCTAGATTGTAAAACGTACGAAAACTGAACGAAAAACACTAAATTAGTAAAACCTGTATCGACATTTTCATGTTTATTTTTACAATGTATAAAACAGTGTTACATACAACTATGATACAAACACAAAATTGTTTCAGATTAGTCCTTCGAACAAGGTGACAAGTACAGTGACTGCTCATGTTTGTAATACACATACAGAAACACATGAGCAATAGAATGTTGGAAGTTTTAAAATCAGGTAAAACAACGCATACATCTGACAGAACATCTTAATGTAATTTGTGCTGTTGATTAAGCAAATTAAATAGAAGAGAAATACAATTGTATAGAAGCGGAAAGTGCCGTCCTGGATTTGCCTGTGCGGGCTGCACAGGCTAATCCGGGACGACACTTTACACACATGCATTAAGTCCGGTTTTTCCACGACGCGCCTCATATTGTTCTTACAGGATTACTTTATAAACATCTAAACTTGGGACCATCCGTACACTACAGTGAAACAATTCAAGACAGTTTATACCAAATCATTACCATCAAGACAATTTACCATAATTAAGAACAGAAAACCTGGTCGTAAATTAAAGCTCTGTAAGGAAAATGGAGTACATACGTACCTGTATCTTGTAAAACAGTTAAAATAAGTAACATTGACAATCTTTGGGCATAATGCTTTATACTGTACATTAAATCACAGAGGCTTCTGTAATAATCATTATAATGCCACAGTAAAACACTACATACATACCTAGACATTTCTAATATAAATACAACGACATACTTCTTGTATCCATCGGAGATCAATGTGAAATAAAACACAAACTTTAACCAAATATACCCGTTACATTTGAAGTATACTTCAGTCAAAGCACAAACTGAAGTTTTACAAGTTAATATACCATACACACGCATTTGTTTTTAAAACCACTTCGTTTAAAAACAACCTACAACCTACAATTCCAATGTAGAACATATTTCAATATTGTACAAACCCCAGTTTATTCAATAAAACACATCAAAATGAAGAGAGATTCATCAAACTTATTATATATTATTACATTATTAAGTATTTAATTGTAAAACTAATGAAACAATTGCAACTTTCATTCAATGTAACACATGATGACAGTATTTGTTGAAAGCACAATAAAGTATAAAGAATAAAGGACACGTGACTGCTTAGTTAGTTTTTTTCAGCAAGTTTTGGGGAAATTTTGTCACCAAAATAATAATAATAAAACAAATGGAATGAACTAAAAAAACATGTAATATACGCAACATATTTTCACAGAGGGAAAATAACAAAATATACCAGATCATACAGACATATACAAACATGGTAAATTTTGGACTAGAAAGTGGAGAATTTAGTATTTGAGGATTCCATTAAAGTATTACTTCTAATAACCATTGAATATACTGGTATTCCTTATCGAAAATGTTACATTATATCTTTAAGAATGCTGTTTGTATGAAAATAATTCAAGAAATAGGGGTATACCTATATATATTTAACATGAACACCGCCTACGGGTGCTGGAGGCTTGACTTTCTCGTATATGATAGTATTCTTGCCTTTTGTTAACAGAATGGGTTCATCACTGTTATGAAGTGTTTTGAATTTAAAGTCAATAAATCCTATAGATCATGAGAAATTTGACCTAAAGGTAAAAGTTGAAAAAAGGGCAATAACTCCACCGAAATCCTTGATATAGCTACCTCACCTTGTCTACAGAATGGGTTCATAACTGTGATCAAGTATTTTGAGTTTAAAATCAATACCTCTTGTGAAATTTGACCTTAAGTGAAAAATTCTAAGGTGAAACAAGATTCGGTGTTTGATAAACACACATGCCCCCTGTGGATGCTGGGTAGCCCTTTTCTTAGTCCAAATTAGGTCAGGGTCAAAGTAAGGCTGGGTGATATGGTGGATTTGGAACGGTATATCTACGTGTTGTATTAAGCTGTGCTGGTGCTTGACGAAACGGTAAAATCTAGTCTTGTCACGGACGGACGGACAGGACAATCACTATATGCCTCCCGCATCAAGATGCCGGGAGCATAAAAAAGGCAATTACTCAAACGTTATCATTGATAGAGTTACCTCCTCTTCTTTACTGAATTAATTTTATCACTTTGATCAAGTACTTTGAGTTTCAAGTCAATACCTTATACATGTATTTACCTAAAGCGACGATTGTAAGTTGAAAAAAAGGGTAGTAACTCCAACAAAATCCTTGAAAGAGTTACTTCCTCATGTCTGCAGAATGTGGTCAGCACCATAAACAAGTATCTTGAGTTTCAATTTAATGTCTTTGACAGTCATTGAGAAATTTTATATTTAACAAAAAAATGTCCAAATATTCTAAGATGCAAGTCCAAACAAGGGAAGATAACTCTGGGAATACAAATTACCAGCCTTGATGTAATGGATAGTGAACAAGTATTAATAGTTTTAAATGATAGTTTTTGAGAAATGAACTCTGACAAAAAAAATTACCAAGAAACTTTTACAAACGCAGACGACAGAGCGACGACAATAGCTCTACTTTTCTTCTTCGAAAAGTCGAGCTAAAAATGTTTAATGTTACTAACTGTTCATTAAACAGTACTTAACACTGTTCTGAAGACAACGGTATCAACATAAAATCACATTATTCGCTGTGCTGAAAAAGACACACAATTGGTAATGCGTTGGGAGTGAAGATTGTTCCATGTAAAAGTAGCTGCCAAACTTGTATGTTGCAGTAATGGGGTATTCTTTATCTCAACCTGGAAAAAAACACAACAAATGAACAAACAAGAGGGCCAAATGGCCCCGGGTCGCTCACCTAAGTTTCATTAGTCGAGCAATTTTCCATGTGTTAAATTTTTATACGGATATGGATATACTGATACGGACAGATGGAAATTAAGCCGTAATCATCATGGTTTGAAAAACTTAAGTGACAACAGACACTCACAATTTGGGAAGTACATATTGAAATTGAAGCTTTTTCTTCAATTTGACCTAGTGTTGACCACACATCACCCAGATTGGAACTCAGCCGAGATACCATTGGGACAAATGTTCTAACCAAGTTTCACGACAATTGGGCAAATAATGTACCTTCCAGAGTGTTAACAAGCTTTTTCTTCAATTTGACCTAGTGACGTAGTTTTTGACCCCACATGACCCAGATTCAAACTCAGCTGAGATACCATTTATACAAATGTTCTGACCAAGCCTCATGAAGATTGAGCAAAAAATGTGACTTCGAGAGTGTTAACAAGCTTTTTCTTCAATTTGACCTAGTGACCTAATTTTTGACCCCACATGACCCAGATGCAAACTCGGCCAAGATATCATTGGGAAAAATGTTCCGACCAAGTTTTATGAAGATTGGGCAAAAAATGTGACTTCTAGAGTGTTAACAATCTTTTTCGTCAATTTGACCAAGTGACCTAGTTTTTCACTCCACATGACCCAAATTTGAACTCGGCCCAGACATCATTGGGACAAATGTTCTGACCAAGTTTCATGAAGATTGGGCAAAAAATGTGACTTCTAGAGTTTTAACAAGCTTGATAAAGTTTTCAATAAAGCCATATAAGGAAAACTGCCCCGCCCACTGGCGGCCATGTTTTTCAACGTAGTGCAAACATTTTTGAACTCGGCTGAGATATTATTAGAACAAATGTTCAGCGCAAGTTTCAAGAAGATTGGGAAAAATATGTGACCCAGATTCGAACTCAACCGAGATATCATTGGGTCAAATGTTCTGACCAAGCTTCATGAAGATTGGCCAATAAATGTGACCTCTATAGAGTGTCAACGAGGTAAATGTTGACGACGCATGACGGACGACGAACAAAGGCGATCACAAAAGCTCACCATGAGGACGTTGTTCTCAGGTGAGCTCAAGACAGAAACTGAATTATCCAGACAAAAACAAGTTTGGAAGTAGTATATCCATCAATCCTGTTTGATTTCGTTGTTCATATAACTTAAGGTCACACTATTGCAAAAAAGAAAATCAATATTTTGTCGTTCATATACATGCCACTGAAAGGCACTGAAACAAAAAGCAAACCAATCTTAAGGAATCTTAAGAAAATTCTAAAATGAGCAAGTTCCTTATTAATATGTTCATCGGAAGCAGTGAAGTTAAAATCTTAATGCAAATTGGTAGTCAAAATCCTCCAAACACTTACAAACGACAATGTATTGTAATTATGTCCCAGGTCACCTGGTGTGGTACTGATAAGATTCACCAAAACCTCATCAAATTAACCAGCAAGGTTTAAGGCCTAAATGTATTACTATAAAACTTGGCATTCAAAATGAGTATATCAGATGAAAGGAGGCAGTATCACAACATTGACCTATTTCCCAGCAAAAAGCGGAAAATAATAAATGCACCTTACTATTAGTGTTTTATCCAGGAAGGCTATTGGATATCATATTTATATATACAAATTATAATATATATATATATATATATATATATATATATATATATATATATATATATATATATATATATATATATATAAACAACATATAAAAGCATATAGCACACTTTTGTACCGAAAACAAGTTTTGGCACACACAATATTCAATATTCACACGGATTAAACTAATGAGAAAAACATATTGTATGTTGTATATCTGCCGAACGCGTTTATTTTATGTAGTTCTCTTTATATAACGTTAAGTAGTACGCGATTCGTTTTAATAAAAACTAGATGGTCTGTAACGTACCGCGGATTTCGGGATCACAGAATTATATTCTTAGTAATTATAGATCGATACTTTATATTTACAAACCTAAAGATTCGTAGCATATATATAATTACCTTCCAGTTCCATTTTTGGAGAGAGCTCTAATAAGTTCTAGTAACTTTCAGCTATATCCAGGCATTATCTACTTGTTAAGATATATCATGTCAGTTTTGTGAATAAATATGTCTAAAGTTCCGTCTGTCCTCTGCACAGATTTTAATTAACTAATGGTATTTTTTGCCACTTTTACACTCTCCTTTCGAATTTGTGCCAACCTCTGTTTGCACAACGGCATTTTCCATCTTCACAAATATAAGTTAATCAAAAATACTTTTTCACAAATTATTGACTGACGATTTAACACACAAGTACAAAAACAACATACAATAAGATAATTTACTGTATGTCCAATGCACCGATCAGAACTGCTCTACGTATGTAAGGTTTTGATCAGGAAAGTTTGAAAATAAAATAGAATCTGTAATGAAAACTTCTGTTTGAGGCCATCTTAAATGACATGTCAAGGAATATTTTGTATTTTTTTTTTTTTTTTGACATTTGGGGACCAAAAGGTGTTGACAGGTAAGTCATATTTGACACGCATACCAATATACAACTTGGTCCCGTTTCACACCTCAAGTCTCTAGACTGAAAAACCGACTACCGGTGACCGGTATTTGACCCGAAGTTAAACTACTAAAGGTAATTATTTGTAATTTTACATTTTCGCAGTGCTAAAAGTATTTTTCAATTGAAATAATGAATCGTATTAATTAAAAAAATCAATCTATAACAAACACGGATTGTGAGATGGGGATTTGTCCAATCTACGAGTTTACGTTACGGATCATTAAGTTAATCGTATACGAATTATCAATTAGACGTTGATGTCACCACTTTGGTCGGTTTAAGAATCAGGTTCAAGAATCAAGCTGACAATTACGAGTACAGTAATCGATTAAATCAAATCGCTTAGAAACGTGTGTCGGCAATAGAACGAGCACGGTAATCGATTTAATCAAATTAATTAGGAATGCATGTGTGCAATAAATCGAGCACAGTCAGAGCGATAATAACAGAAAACAGTGGGTGCCCTTTTCGCAGATATAGGGCCGATAAAAGTGGTCAAGAGCCAATTAAGATCGTTATCGATTAGGGCGAATGGCAGCTTTTGCCTTTGAAAAGGGCAAAGTGGAGCCTGAAAAATTGGGCATGGCGCCGCGCCGCGCAAAAAGGGCCTGGATAAAACACTTACTATTTGCAAGCTTAGCGGAACCTAACGATAAAAAATGTCAAGACAAATTACTTTGTTCTGGTTTCGTGTCCACTTCTTTTGTGTCCTGTCCTGGTGGTGACTCAGTCGTTTCTCCAGGCTCCTCATCCTCACTGCTTATTACATCCTTCAAGTTGACAGTAAAAGAAATTTTAATTGTCCAATCTTCAAAATAACCTATTTACGTGAAACCCAGAGCAAGTAAATATCCATCCAGGGCAGCTACAATTACCTAATGGGCAAGTGCAAGTATGAAAATTAGGAAATAAACTAGATGTGTGTCACAGACACTGATGCCCCCACGCCACATGTTTGGACACAGACAAAAGGCATGTCACCAACACTAATTTTGCCTCCACAAAATAATTTGAGCGAAATCTGCCAAGCAGTAAAAGTGGAGTTGAGTTCTTCCCACCTTTACGATCACCAACACATTAAGGTTGTTCAGCTGTGAAAATCCGCCAAGCAGTTGAAAAAGAGTCGTGTCCACAAAATTTCAGGAATTATATATTTTATAGTGACAAAATTACAAAGGGCCATAATTCTGCCAAAATTGGTCGCAGGCAAAATTCCTTGCTCTACGATCACCTACAGATGAAGGTTCTTGAAAGTTCAGCTGTGAAAGTTTGAGCGAAATCCGCCAAGGATTTAAAATGGGGTTGAGTCTACAACATTTCTGGACGTACAGACAAGTGCAATGCTTAATGCCTCACACTTTGTGGGGGCATAAAAATGCTTTAAACAAAACTACAACCATGTCCAGAAAATTCACTCTAAATGTATCCTAATCACAAATTCTCTCTCCATATAACTACATTAGCATAATCAAAATCATTTACACTGCCCAGGTAATGTCTACAATTTGTCCTTAAATTTGGACAAGTTCAAATTAGGTTTGGGACTGCAAATTAATGGCATATGCCTGAATGGGCAAGTTTTGCGAAAACTTACAATTTTCACGTAGAGCGGCTGCAAAGCCGGTTATGTTTGCGGGAATGCTGTGGTTGCGTTTACAAAATATGAAAACTAATACATGTATACTGGTAAAGCGATGGTCGTAAATTATTTGTGTATCAGTGACGAACGCCCAGAATATGCATGCTCACAAATCTGCGTGTATGTGAATGTACGCATAAATGTACTTGAATATAGTTAAAATGCCCTGCAATATTCCAGCCTCCCGAGAACCGCCGTCAAAGGCCGACCTCGACTATGTCTGCAAGAACATCGGGCGACGCTGGAAGAAACTGGCGTCAGCACTCGACATTTCCCGCGGCATGTTGGAGGGCATCGAGTACGATTACCGGGCGGATGGGCAGTACGAAATGTGCTGGCAGATGCTGCAGAAATGGCTGCGTTCGTTGGGGAGCGACGCGACCGTCCAAAAGCTTGCAAAAGCGCTTTGCAGTATCGGCGAGGACGAGCTAGCCTCCGGGTTACCGATGTAACCCAGGTTCCGTGTTCACAAAACTAGCTGAGCCTGGTTTTGAGAATTGGGCTTAAAATAGCATACACGAAAAATCTGGATGAATTTACTGTTGGGTGGATAATAATTGTATATATATGAAATATTAACACACCTCTTCTTGCATTATCGAATGGTTTGTTTTTTCCGGTAAGTTTAATCAAACCATTCAGCAATTAATGAAAACAGGTTTGAGATTGTGTTCAGTTGAGCCGAATGAAGGAAATCACCTAAAACTTATCTTGATCCGACAGTAAATCTTTGTGAACACGGGGCCTCGACGTAAAAAGTGGAAATAAACAACTCCCATTTCATAAACAACCATCAGTGATATTGAGCCGCTAGTTGAGATATATATGATCTTCATTTCATTCAGATTAGTTTATATTTTGTTGTCAATACGTGTATTATCTTAACGACTGTACCCAAGGGTCTTTGTGTATAACAATTACATTGTGTACATATTTTCATCTGTACATTCAGTCCGTCTAACTTCTAAGTTTTGTATATAAATAATGTTATTGTTTACCGGTATTTTCTTCCAAGTGTTTATTCTTTGACATTCAATTGCCCACATTGTGATGTTTTTTTTTTAGTCCAGATTATTATCCGCCTTATGCGCTTGGCTGCGTGACCATCGCGCTTGGCTGCGTGACCATCGCGCTGGCTGCGTGACCATCGCGCTTGGCTGCGTGACCATCGCGCTGGCTGCGTGACCATCGCGTTTGGCTGCGTGACCATCGCGTTTGGCTGCGTGACCATCGCGCCGGCTGCGTGACCATCGCGCTTGGCTGCGTGACCATCGCGCTTGGCTGTGTGACCATCAAAACGAGTTAAAACGCTTTTCCCAATGAAAAACATTCCTTGATGGAAAATTTATTCACGTCGTTTACCATTAGTAATGACCCACATTACATGCAAGTTCTGCGACTATATACAAAAGAAAAGGTTCTAGATTGTAAAACGTACGAAAACTGAACGAAAAACACTAAATTAGTAAAACCTGTATCGACATTTTCATGTTTATTTTTACAATGTATAAAACAGTGTTACATACAACTATGATACAAACACAAAATTGTTTCAGATTAGTCCTTCGAACAAGGTGACAAGTACAGTGACTGCTCATGTTTGTAATACACATACAGAAACACATGAGCAATAGAATGTTGGAAGTTTTAAAATCAGGTAAAACAACGCATACATCTGACAGAACATCTTAATGTAATTTGTGCTGTTGATTAAGCAAATTAAATAGAAGAGAAATACAATTGTATAGAAGCTTAACTGACTGATTACAAAAAACTAATGCATAAACCACATGAAATGTTTAAAATCAGATAAAAGCACATCACTGAAATGTCTATAATGTTTATAATTACTATCAACTGACTATGTTATTATTAAACCCATGTGAATAACAAACTCTTGATAATATATTTGAAGTGTAATATCTTGATACACAAGGAAATAAAATAAACGTCAAGCTTATCTCACGGAAATAAAATAATCACCAATGGGGATTTCCAATTACTACCATTTGTTCATGGGAATAGTCAAAAAGAATTAAATTTATACAGTGTGGTAATTTCATCGGTTTTTATAACTGATTTTTCCCTACTGAATTTCACATATGGCTGTTATATAACACATCCAAACATTTGATTACAAAGATATAAAACTTAATTAAAGCCATAATGAAAATGGGTTACTTAAATTTTGATTTTTTTATATATAGATTTTAGTGTGGTGGACATACAATTGCTCAAGCATATTTTGAAACTAATGAGGCACGTTGTGGGAAAACCGGACCTAATGCATGTGCGTCAAGTGTCGTCCCGGATTAGCCTGTGCAGTCCGCACAGGCTAATCCGGGACGGCACTTTACGCTTGTATGGTATTTTCTGTTTCAATGAAGTCTCTTCAAAACATAAATCCACTGTAGGCGGAAAGTGCCGTCCTGGATTTGCCTGTGCGGGCTGCACAGGCTAATCCGGGACGACACTTTACACACATGCATTAAGTCCGGTTTTTCCACGACGCGCCTCATATTGTTCTTACAGGATTACTTTATAAACATCTAAACTTGGGACCATCCGTACACTACAGTGAAACAATTCAAGACAGTTTATACCAAATCATTACCATCAAGACAATTTACCATAATTAAGAACAGAAAACCTGGTCGTAAATTAAAGCTCTGTAAGGAAAATGGAGTACATACGTACCTGTATCTTGTAAAACAGTTAAAATAAGTAACATTGACAATCTTTGGGCATAATGCTTTATACTGTACATTAAATCACAGAGGCTTCTGTAATAATCATTATAATGCCACAGTAAAACACTACATACATACCTAGACATTTCTAATATAAATACAACGACATACTTCTTGTATCCATCGGAGATCAATGTGAAATAAAACACAAACTTTAACCAAATATACCCGTTACATTTGAAGTATACTTCAGTCAAAGCACAAACTGAAGTTTTACAAGTTAATATACCATACACACGCATTTGTTTTTAAAACCACTTCGTTTAAAAACAACCTACAACCTACAATTCCAATGTAGAACATATTTCAATATTGTACAAACCCCAGTTTATTCAATAAAACACATCAAAATGAAGAGAGATTCATCAAACTTATTATATATTATTACATTATTAAGTATTTAATTGTAAAACTAATGAAACAATTGCAACTTTCATTCAATGTAACACATGATGACAGTATTTGTTGAAAGCACAATAAAGTATAAAGAATAAAGGACACGTGACTGCTTAGTTAGTTTTTTTCAGCAAGTTTTGGGGAAATTTTGTCACCAAAATAATAATAATAAAACAAATGGAATGAACTAAAAAAACATGTAATATACGCAACATATTTTCACAGAGGGAAAATAACAAAATATACCAGATCATACAGACATATACAAACATGGTAAATTTTGGACTAGAAAGTGGAGAATTTAGTATTTGAGGATTCCATTAAAGTATTACTTCTAATAACAAAACAACCATTGAATATACTGGTATTCCTTATCGAAAATGTTACATTATATCTTTAAGAATGCTGTTTGTATGAAAATAATTCAAGAAATATGGGTATACCTATATATATTTAACATGAACACCGCCTACGGGTGCTGGAGGCTTGACTTTCTCGTATATGATAGTATTCTTGCCTTTTGTTAACAGAATGGGTTCATCACTGTTATGAAGTGTTTTGAATTTAAAGTCAATAAATCCTATAGATCATGAGAAATTTGACCTAAAGGTAAAAGTTGAAAAAAGGGCAATAGCTCCACCGAAATCCTTGATATAGCTACCTCACCTTGTCTACAGAATGGGTTCATAACTGTGATCAAGTATTCTGAGTTTCAAATCAATACCTCTTGTGAAATTTGACCTTAAGTGAAAAATTCTAAGGTGAAACAAGATTCGGTGTTTGATAAACACACATGCCCCCTGTGGATGCTGGGTAGCCCTTTTCTTAGTCCAAATTAGGTCAGGGTCAAAGTAAGGCTGGGTGATATGGTGGATTTGGAACGGTATATCTACGTGTTGTATTAAGCTGTGCTGGTGCTTGACGAAACGGTAAAATCTAGTCTTGTCACGGACGGACGGACAGGACAATCACTATATGCCTCCCGCATCAAGATGCCGGGAGCATAAAAAAGGCAATTACTCAAACGTTATCATTGATAGAGTTACCTCCTCTTCTTTACTGAATTAATTTTATCACTTTGATCAAGTACTTTGAGTTTCAAGTCAATACCTTATACATGTATTTACCTAAAGCGACGATTGTAAGTTGAAAAAAGGGTAGTAACTCCAACAAAATCCTTGAAAGAGTTACTTCCTCATGTCTGCAGAATGTGGTCAGCACCATAAACAAGTATCTTGAGTTTCAATTTAATGTCTTTGACAGTCATTGAGAAATTTTATATTTAACAAAAAAATGTCCAAATATTCTAAGTTGCAAGTCCAAACAAGGGAAGATAACTCTGGGAATACAAATTACCAGCCTTGATGTAATGGATAGTGAACAAGTATTAATAGTTTTAAATGATAGTTTTTGAGAAATGAACTCCGACAAAAAAAATTACCAAGAAACTTTTACAAACGCAGACGACAGAGCGACGACAATAGCTCTACTTTTCTTCTTCGAAAAGTCGAGCTAAAAATGTTTAATGTTACTAACTGTTCATTAAACAGTACTTAACACTGTTCTGAAGACAACGGTATCAACATAAAATCACATTATTCGCTGTGCTGAAAAAGACACACAATTGGTAATGCGTTGGGAGTGAAGATTGTTCCATGTAAAAGTAGCTGCCAAACTTGTATGTTGCAGTAATGGGGTATTCTTTATCTCAACCTGGAAAAAAACACAACAAATGAACAAACAAGAGGGCCAAATGGCCCCGGGTCGCTCACCTAAGTTTCATTAGTCGAGCAATTTTCCATGTGTTAAATTTTTATACGGATATGGATATACTGATACGGACAGATGGAAATTAAGCCGTAATCATCATGGTTTGAAAAACTTAAGTGACAACAGACACTCACAATTTGGGAAGTACATATTGAAATTGAAGCTTTTTCTTCAATTTGACCTAGTGTTGACCACACATCACCCAGATTGGAACTCAGCCGAGATACCATTGGGACAAATGTTCTAACCAAGTTTCACGACAATTGGGCAAATAATGTACCTTCCAGAGTGTTAACAAGCTTTTTCTTCAATTTGACCTAGTGACGTAGTTTTTGACCCCACATGACCCAGATTCAAACTCAGCTGAGATACCATTTATACAAATGTTCTGACCAAGCCTCATGAAGATTGGGCAAACAATGTGACTTCGAGAGTGTTAACAAGCTTTTTCTTCAATTTGACCTAGTGACCTAATTTTTGACCCCACATGACCCAGATGCAAACTCGGCCAAGATATCATTGGGAAAAATGTTCCGACCAAGTTTTATGAAGATTGGGCAAAAAATGTGACTTCTAGAGTGTTAAATCTTTTTCGTCAATTTGACCAAGTGACCTAGTTTTTCACCCCACATGACCCAAATTTGAACTCGGCCCAGACATCATTGGGACAAATGTTCTGACCAAGTTTCATGAAGATTGGGCAAAAAATGTGACTTCTAGAGTTTTAACAAGCTTGATAAAGTTTTCAATAAAGCCATATAAGGAAAACTGCCCCGCCCACTGGCGGCCATGTTTTTCAACGTAGTGCAAACATTTTTGAACTCGGCTGAGATATTATTAGAACAAATGTTCAGCGCAAGTTTCAAGAAGATTGGGAAAAAAATGTGACCCAGATTCGAACTCAACCGAGATATCATTGGGTCAAATGTTCTGACCAAGTTTCATGAAGATTGGCCAATAAATGTGACCTCTATAGAGTGTCAACGAGGTAAATGTTGACGACGCATGACGGACGACGAACAAAGGCGATCACAAAAGCTCACCATGAGGACGTTGTTCTCAGGTGAGCTCAAGACAGAAACTGAATTATCCAGACAAAAACAAGTTTGGAAGTAGTATATCCATCAATCCTGTTTGATTTCGTTGTTCATATAACTTAAGGTCACACTATTGCAAAAAAGAAAATCAATATTTTGTCGTTCATATACATGCCACTGAAAGGCACTGAAACAAAAAGCAAACCAATCTTAAGGAATCTTAAGAAAATTCTAAAATGAGCAAGTTCCTTATTAATATGTTCATCGGAAGCAGTGAAGTTAAAATCTTAATGCCAATTGGTAGTCAAAATCCTCCAAACACTTACAAACGACAATGTATTGTAATTATGTCCCAGGTCACCTGGTGTGGTACTGATAAGATTCACCAAAACCTCATCAAATTAACCAGCAAGGTTTAAGGCCTAAATGTATTACTATAAAACTTGGCATTCAAAATGAGTATATCAGATGAAAGGAGGCAGTATCACAACATTGACCTATTTCCCAGCAAAAAGCGGAAAATAATAAATGCACCTTACTATTAGTGTTTTATCCAGGAAGGCTATTGGATATCATATTTATATATACAAATTATAATATATATATATATAAACAACATATAAAAGCATATAGCACACTTTTGTACCGAAAACAAGTTTTGGCACACACAATATTCAATATTCACACGGATTAAACTAATGAGAAAAACATATTGTATGTTGTATATCTGCCGAACGCGTTTATTTTATGTAGTTCTCTTTATATAACGTTAAGTAGTACGCGATTCGTTTTAATAAAAACTAGATGGTCTGTAACGTACCGCGGATTTCGGGATCACAGAATTATATTCTTAGTAATTATAGATCGATACTTTATATTTACAAACCTAAAGATTCGTAGCATATATATAATTACCTTCCAGTTCCATTTTTGGAGAGAGCTCTAATAAGTTCTAGTAACTTTCAGCTATATCCAGGCATTATCTACTTGTTAAGATATATCATGTCAGTTTTGTGAATAAATATGTCTAAAGTTCCGTCTGTCCTCTGCACAGATTTTAATTAACTAATGGTATTTTTTGCCACTTTTACACTCTCCTTTCGAATTTGTGCCAACCTCTGTTTGCACAACGGCATTTTCCATCTTCACAAATATAAGTTAATCAAAAATACTTTTTCACAAATTATTGACTGACGATTTAACACACAAGTACAAAAACAACATACAATAAGATAATTTACTGTATGTCCAATGCACCGATCAGAACTGCTCTACGTATGTAAGGTTTTGATCAGGAAAGTTTGAAAATAAAATAGAATCTGTAATGAAAACTTCTGTTTGAGGCCATCTTAAATGACATGTCAAGGAATATTTTGTATTTTTTTTTTTTTTTTGACATTTGGGGACCAAAAGGTGTTGACAGGTAAGTCATATTTGACACGCATACCAATATACAACTTGGTCCCGTTTCACACCTCAAGTCTCTAGACTGAGAAACCGACTACCGGTGGCCGGTATTTGACCCGAAGTTAAACTACTAAAGGTAATTATTTGTAATTTTACATTTTCGCAGTGCTAAAAGTATTTTTCAATTGAAATAATGAATCGTATTAATTAAAAAAATCAATCTATAACAAACACGGATTGTGAGATGGGGATTTGTCCAATCTACGAGTTTACGTTACGGATCATTAAGTTAATCGTATACGAATTATCAATTAGACGTTGATGTCACCACTTTGGTCGGTTTAAGAATCAGGTTCAAGAATCAAGCTGACAATTACGAGTACAGTAATCGATTAAATCAAATCGCTTAGAAACGTGTGTCGGCAATAGAACGAGCACGGTAATCGAGTTAATCAAATTAATTAGGAATGCATGTGTGCAATAAATCGAGCACAGTCAGAGCGATAATAACAGAAAACAGTGGGTGCCCTTTTCGCAGATATAGGGCCGATAAAAGTGGTCAAGAGCCAATTAAGATCGTTATCGATTAGGGCGAATGGCAGCTTTTGCCTTTGAAAAGGGCAAAGTGGAGCCTGAAAAATTGGGCATGGCGCCGCGCCGCGCAAAAAGGGCCTGGATAAAACACTTACTATTTGCAAGCTTAGCGGAACCTAACGATAAAAAATGTCAAGACAAATTACTTTGTTCTGGTTTCGTGTCCACTTCTTTTGTGTCCTGTCCTGGTGGTGACTCAGTCGTTTCTCCAGGCTCCTCATCCTCACTGCTTATTACATCCTTCAAGTTGACAGTAAAAGAAATTTTAATTGTCCAATCTTCAAAATAACCTATTTACGTGAAACCCAGAGCAAGTAAATATCCATCCAGGGCAGCTACAATTACCTAATGGGCAAGTGCAAGTATGAAAATTAGGAAATAAACTAGATGTGTCACAGACACTGATGCCCCCACGCCACATGTTTGGACACAGACAAAAGGCATGTCACTAACACTAATTTTGCCTCCACAAAATAATTTGAGCGAAATCTGCCAAGCAGTAAAAGTGGAGTTGAGTTCTTCCCACCTTTACGATCACCAACACATTAAGGTTGTTCAGCTGTGAAAATCCGCCAAGCAGTTGAAAAAGAGTCGTGTCCACAAAATTTCAGGAATTATATATTTTATAGTGACAAAATTACAAAGGGCCATAATTCTGCCAAAATTGGTCGCAGGCAAAATTCCTTGCTCTACGATCACCTACAGATTAAGGTTCTTGAAAGTTCAGCTGTGAAAGTTTGAGCGAAATCCGCCAAGGATTTAAAATGGGGTTGAGTCTACAAAATTTCTGGACGTACAGACAAGTGCAATGCTTAATGCCTCACACTTTGTGGGGGCATAAAAATGCTTTAAACAAAACTACAACCATGTCCAGAAAATTCACTCTAAATGTATCCTAATCACAAATTCTCTCTCCATATAACTACATTAGCATAATCAAAATCATTTACACTGCCCAGGTAATGTCTACAATTTGTCCTTAAATTTGGACAAGTTCAAATTAGGTTTGGGACTGCAAATTAATGGCATATGCCTGAATGGGCAAGTTTTGCGAAAACTTACAATTTTCACGTAGAGCGGCTGCAAAGCCGGTTATGTTTGCGGGAATGCTGTGGTTGCGTTTACAAAATATGAAAACTAATACATGTATACTGGTAAAGCGATGGTCGTAAATTATTTCAGTGACGAACGCCCAGAATATGCATGCTCACAAATCTGCGTGTATGTGAATGTACGCATAAATGTACTTGAATATAGTTAAAATGCCCTGCAATATTTTCCAGCCTCCCGAGAACCGCCGTCAAAGGCCGACCTCGACTATGTCTGCAAGAACATCGGGCGACGCTGGAAGAAACTGGCGTCAGCACTCGACATTTCCCGCGGCATGTTGGAGGGCATCGAGTACGATTACCGGGCGGATGGGCAGTACGAAATGTGCTGGCAGATGCTGCAGAAATGGCTGCGTTCGTTGGGGAGCGACGCGACCGTCCGAAAGCTTGCAAAAGCGCTTTGCAGTATCGGCGAGGACGAGCTAGCCTCCGGGTTACCGATGTAACCCAGGTCCCGTGTTCACAAAACTAGCTGAGCCTGGTTTTGAGAATTGGGCTTAAAATAGCATACACGAAAAATCTGGATGAATTTACTGTTGGGTGGATAATAATTGTATATATATGAAATATTAACACACCTCTTCTTGCATTATCGAATGGTTTGTTTTTTCCGGTAAGTTTAATCAAACCATTCAGCAATTAATGAAAACAGGTTTGAGATTGTGTTCAGTTGAGCCGAATGAAGGAAATCACCTAAAACTGATCTTGATCCGACAGTAAATCTTTGTGAACACGGGGCCTCGACGTAAAAAGTGGAAATAAACAACTCCCATTTCATAAACAACCATCAGTGATATTGAGCCGCTAGTTGAGATATATATGATCTTCATTTCATTCAGAATAGTTTATATTTTGTTGTCAATACGTGTATTATCTTAACGACTGTACCCAAGGGTCTTTGTGTATAACAATTACATTGTGTACATATTTTCATCTGTACATTCAGTCCGTCTAACTTCTAAGTTTTGTATATAAATAATGTTATTGTTTACCGGTATTTTCTTCCAAGTGTTTATTCTTTGACATTCAATTGCCCACATTGTGATGTTTTTTTTTTAGTCCAGATTATTATCCGCCTTATGCGCTTGGCTGCGTGACCATCGCGCTTGGCTGCGTGACCATCGCGCTGGCTGCGTGACCATCGCGCTTGGCTGCGTGACCATCGCGCTGGCTGCGTGACCATCGCGTTTGGCTGCGTGACCATCGCGTTTGGCTGCGTGACCATCGCGCCGGCTGCGTGACCATCGCGCTTGGCTGCGTGACCATCGCGCTTGGCTGTGTGACCATCAAAACGAGTTAAAACGCTTTTCCCAATGAAAAACATTCCTTGATGGAAAATTTATTCACGTCGTTTACCATTAGTAATGACCCACATTACATGCAAGTTCTGCGACTATATACAAAAGAAAAGGTTCTAGATTGTAAAACGTACGGAAACTGAACGAAAAACACTAAATTAGTAAAACCTGTATCGACATTTTCATGTTTATTTTTACAATGTATAAAACAGTGTTACATACAACTATGATACAAACACAAAATTGTTTCAGATTAGTCCTTCGAACAAGGTGACAAGTACAGTGACTGCTCATGTTTGTAATACACATACAGAAACACATGAGCAATAGAATGTTGGAAGTTTTAAAATCAGGTAAAACAACGCATACATCTGACAGAACATCTTAATGTAATTTGTGCTGTTGATTAAGCAAATTAAATAGAAGAGAAATACAATTGTATAGAAGCTTAACTGACTGATTACAAAAAACTAATGCATAAACCACATGAAATGTTTAAAATCAGATAAAAGCACATCACTGAAATGTCTATAATGTTTATAATTACTATCAACTGACTATGTTATTATTAAACCCATGTGAATAACAAACTCTTGATAATATATTTGAAGTGTAATATCTTGATACACAAGGAAATAAAATAAACGTCAAGTTTATCTCACGGAAATAAAATAATCACCAATGGGGATTTCCAATTACTACCATTTGTTCATGGGAATAGTCAAAAAGAATTAAATTTATACAGTGTGGTAATTTCATCGGTTTTTATAACTGATTTTTCCCTACTGAATTTCACATATGGCTGTTATATAACACATCCAAACATTTGATTACAAAGATATAAAACTTAATTAAAGCCATAATGAAAATGGGTTACTTAAATTTTGATTTTTGTATATATAGATTTTAGTGTGGTGGACATACAATTGCTCAAGCATATTTTGAAACTAATGAGGCACGTTGTGGGAAAACCGGACCTAATGCATGTGCGTCAAGTGTCGTCCCGGATTAGCCTGTGCAGTCCGCACAGGCTAATCCGGGACGGCACTTTACGCTTGTATGGTATTTTCTGTTTCAATGAAGTCTCTTCAAAACATAAATCCACTGTAGGCGGCAAGTGCCGTCCTGGATTTGGCTGTGCGGGCTGCACAGGCTAATCCGGGACGACACTTTACACACATGCATTAAGTCCGGTTTTTCCACGACGCGCCTCATATTGTTCTTACAGGATTACTTTATAAACATCTAAAATTGGGACCATCCGTACACTACAGTGAAACAATTCAAGACAGTTTATACCAAATCATTACCATCAAGACAATTTACCATAATTAAGAACAGAAAACCTGGTCGTAAATTAAAGCTCTGTAAGGAAAATGGAGTACATACGTACCTGTATCTTGTAAAACAGTTAAAATAAGTAACATTGACAATCTTTGGGCATAATGCTTTATACTGTACATTAAATCACAGAGGCTTCTGTAATAATCATTATAATGCCACAGTAAAACACTAATTCATACATACCTAGACATTTCTAATATAAATACAACGACATACTTCTTGTATCCATCGGAGATCAATGTGAAATAAAACACAAACTTTAACCAAATATACCCGTTACATTTGAAGTATACTTCAGTCAAAGCACAAACTGAAGTTTTACAAGTTAATATACCATACACACGCATTTGTTTTTAAAACCACTTCGTTTAAAAACAACCTACAATTCCAATGTAGAACATATTTCAATATTGTACAAACCCCAGTTTATTCAATAAAACACATCAAAATGAAGAGAGATTCATCAAACTTATTATATATTATTACATTATTAAGTATTTAATTGTAAAACTAATGAAACAATTGCAACTTTCATTCAATGTAACACATGATGACAGTATTTGTTGAAAGCACAATAAAGTATAAAGAATAAAGGACACGTGACTGCTTAGTTAGTTTTTTTCAGCAAGTTTTGGGGAAATTTTGTCACCAAAATAATAATAATAAAACAAATGGAATGAACTAAAAAAACATGTAATATACGCAACATATTTTCACAGAGGGAAAATAACAAAATATACCAGATCATACAGACATATACAAACATGGTAAATTTTGGACTAGAAAGTGGAGAATTTAGTATTTGAGGATTCCATTAAAGTATTACTTCTAATAACCATTGAATATACTGGTATTCCTTATCGAAAATGTTACATTATATCTTTAAGAATGCTGTTTGTATGAAAATAATTCAAGAAATAGGGGTATACCTATATATATTTAACATGAACACCGCCTACGGGTGCTGGAGGCTTGACTTTCTCGTATATGATAGTATTCTTGCCTTTTGTTAACAGAATGGGTTCATCACTGTTATGAAGTGTTTTGAATTTAAAGTCAATAAATCCTATAGATCATGAGAAATTTGACCTAAAGGTAAAAGTTGAAAAAAGGGCAATAACTCCACCGAAATCCTTGATATAGCTACCTCACCTTGTCTACAGAATGGGTTCATAACTGTGATCAAGTATTTTGAGTTTAAAATCAATACCTCTTGTGAAATTTGACCTTAAGTGAAAAATTCTAAGGTGAAACAAGATTCGGTGTTTGATAAACACACATGCCCCCTGTGGATGCTGGGTAGCCCTTTTCTTAGTCCAAATTAGGTCAGGGTCAAAGTAAGGCTGGGTGATATGGTGGATTTGGAACGGTATATCTACGTGTTGTATTAAGCTGTGCTGGTGCTTGACGAAACGGTAAAATCTAGTCTTGTCACGGACGGACGGACAGGACAATCACTATATGCCTCCCGCATCAAGATGCCGGGAGCATAAAAAAGGCAATTACTCAAAGGTTATCATTGATAGAGTTACCTCCTCTTCTTTACTGAATTAATTTTATCACTTTGATCAAGTACTTTGAGTTTCAAGTCAATACCTTATACATGTATTTACCTAAAGCGACGATTGTAAGTTGAAAAAAAGGGTAGTAACTCCAACAAAATCCTTGAAAGAGTTACTTCCTCATGTCTGCAGAATGTGGTCAGCACCATAAACAAGTATCTTGAGTTTCAATTTAATGTCTTTGACAGTCATTGAGAAATTTTATATTTAACAAAAAAATGTCCAAATATTCTAAGATGCAAGTCCAAACAAGGGAAGATAACTCTGGGAATACAAATTACCAGCCTTGATGTAATGGATAGTGAACAAGTATTAATAGTTTTAAATGATAGTTTTTGAGAAATGAACTCCGACAAAAAAAATTACCAAGAAACTTTTACAAACGCAGACGACAGAGCGACGACAATAGCTCTACTTTTCTTCTTCGAAAAGTCGAGCTAAAAATGTTTAATGTTACTAACTGTTCATTAAACAGTACTTAACACTGTTCTGAAGACAACGGTATCAACATAAAATCACATTATTCGCTGTGCTGAAAAAGACACACAATTGGTAATGCGTTGGGAGTGAAGATTGTTCCATGTAAAAGTAGCTGCCAAACTTGTATGTTGCAGTAATGGGGTATTCTTTATCTCAACCTGGAAAAAAACACAACAAATGAACAAACAAGAGGGCCAAATGGCCCCGGGTCGCTCACCTAAGTTTCATTAGTCGAGCAATTTTCCATGTGTTAAATTTTTATACGGATATGGATATACTGATACGGACAGATGGAAATTAAGCCGTAATCATCATGGTTTGAAAAACTTAAGTGACAACAGACACTCACAATTTGGGAAGTACATATTGAAATTGAAGCTTTTTCTTCAATTTGACCTAGTGTTGACCACACATCACCCAGATTGGAACTCAGCCGAGATACCATTGGGACAAATGTTCTAACCAAGTTTCACGACAATTGGGCAAATAATGTACCTTCCAGAGTGTTAACAAGCTTTTTCTTCAATTTGACCTAGTGACATAGTTTTTGACCCCACATGACCCAGATTCAAACTCAGCTGAGATACCATTTATACAAATGTTCTGACCAAGCCTCATGAAGATTGGGCAAACAATGTGACTTCGAGAGTGTTAACAAGCTTTTTCTTCAATTTGACCTAGTGACCTAATTTTTGACCCCACATGACCCAGATGCAAACTCGGCCAAGATATCATTGGGAAAAATGTTCCGACCAAGTTTTATGAAGATTGGGCAAAAAATGTGACTTCTAGAGTGTTAACAATCTTTTTCGTCAATTTGACCAAGTGACCTAGTTTTTCACCCCACATGACCCAAATTTGAACTCGGCCCAGACATCATTGGGACAAATGTTCTGACCAAGTTTCATGAAGATTGGGCAAAAAATGTGACTTCTAGAGTTTTAACAAGCTTGATAAAGTTTTCAATAAAGCCATATAAGGAAAACTGCCCCGCCCACTGGCGGCCATGTTTTTCAACGTAGTGCAAACATTTTTGAACTCGGCTGAGATATTATTAGAACAAATGTTCAGCGCAAGTTTCAAGAAGATTGGGAAAAAAATGTGACCCAGATTCGAACTCAACCGAGATATCATTGGGTCAAATGTTCTGACCAAGTTTCATGAAGATTGGCCAATAAATGTGACCTCTATAGAGTGTCAACGAGGTAAATGTTGACGACGCATGACGGACGACGAACAAAGGCGATCACAAAAGCTCACCATGAGGACGTTGTTCTCAGGTGAGCTCAAGACAGAAACTGAATTATCCAGACAAAAACAAGTTTGGAAGTAGTATATCCATCAATCCTGTTTGATTTCGTTGTTCATATAACTTAAGGTCACACTATTGCAAAAAAGAAAATCAATATTTTGTCGTTCATATACATGCCACTGAAAGGCACTGAAACAAAAAGCAAACCAATCTTAAGGAATCTTAAGAAAATTCTAAAATGAGCAAGTTCCTTATTAATATGTTCATCGGAAGCAGTGAAGTTAAAATCTTAATGCCAATTGGTAGTCAAAATCCTCCAAACACTTACAAACGACAATGTATTGTAATTATGTCCCAGGTCACCTGGTGTGGTACTGATAAGATTCACCAAAACCTCATCAAATTAACCAGCAAGGTTTAAGGCCTAAATGTATTACTATAAAACTTGGCATTCAAAATGAGTATATCAGATGAAAGGAGGCAGTATCACAACATTGACCTATTTCCCAGCAAAAAGCGGAAAATAATAAATGCACCTTACTATTAGTGTTTTATCCAGGAAGGCTATTGGATATCATATTTATATATACAAATTATAATATATATATATATAAACAACATATAAAAGCATATAGCACACTTTTGTACCGAAAACAAGTTTTGGCACACACAATATTCAATATTCACACGGATTAAACTAATGAGAAAAACATATTGTATGTTGTATATCTGCCGAACGCGTTTATTTTATGTAGTTCTCTTTATATAACGTTAAGTAGTACGCGATTCGTTTTAATAAAAACTAGATGGTCTGTAACGTACCGCGGATTTCGGGATCACAGAATTATATTCTTAGTAATTATAGATCGATACTTTATATTTACAAACCTAAAGATTCGTAGCATATATATAATTACCTTCCAGTTCCATTTTTGGAGAGAGCTCTAATAAGTTCTAGTAACTTTCAGCTATATCCAGGCATTATCTACTTGTTAAGATATATCATGTCAGTTTTGTGAATAAATATGTCTAAAGTTCCGTCTGTCCTCTGCACAGATTTTAATTAACTAATGGTATTTTTTGCCACTTTTACACTCTCCTTTCGAATTTGTGCCAACCTCTGTTTGCACAACGGCATTTTCCATCTTCACAAATATAAGTTAATCAAAAATACTTTTTCACAAATTATTGACTGACGATTTAACACACAAGTACAAAAACAACATACAATAAGATAATTTACTGTATGTCCAATGCACCGATCAGAACTGCTCTACGTATGTAAGGTTTTGATCAGGAAAGTTTGAAAATAAAATAGAATCTGTAATGAAAACTTCTGTTTGAGGCCATCTTAAATGACATGTCAAGGAATATTTTGTATTTTTTTTTTTTTTTTGACATTTGGGGACCAAAAGGTGTTGACAGGTAAGTCATATTTGACACGCATACCAATATACAACTTGGTCCCGTTTCACACCTCAAGTCTCTAGACTGAGAAACCGACTACCGGTGGCCGGTATTTGACCCGAAGTTAAACTACTAAAGGTAATTATTTGTAATTTTACATTTTCGCAGTGCTAAAAGTATTTTTCAATTGAAATAATGAATCGTATTAATTAAAAAAATCAATCTATAACAAACACGGATTGTGAGATGGGGATTTGTCCAATCTACGAGTTTACGTTACGGATCATTAAGTTAATCGTATACGAATTATCAATTAGACGTTGATGTCACCACTTTGGTCGGTTTAAGAATCAGGTTCAAGAATCAAGCTGACAATTACGAGTACAGTAATCGATTAAATCAAATCGCTTAGAAACGTGTGTCGGCAATAGAACGAGCACGGTAATCGAGTTAATCAAATTAATTAGGAATGCATGTGTGCAATAAATCGAGCACAGTCAGAGCGATAATAACAGAAAACAGTGGGTGCCCTTTTCGCAGATATAGGGCCGATAAAAGTGGTCAAGAGCCAATTAAGATCGTTATCGATTAGGGCGAATGGCAGCTTTTGCCTTTGAAAAGGGCAAAGTGGAGCCTGAAAAATTGGGCATGGCGCCGCGCCGCGCAAAAAGGGCCTGGATAAAACACTTACTATTTGCAAGCTTAGCGGAACCTAACGATAAAAAATGTCAAGACAAATTACTTTGTTCTGGTTTCGTGTCCACTTCTTTTGTGTCCTGTCCTGGTGGTGACTCAGTCGTTTCTCCAGGCTCCTCATCCTCACTGCTTATTACATCCTTCAAGTTGACAGTAAAAGAAATTTTAATTGTCCAATCTTCAAAATAACCTATTTACGTGAAACCCAGAGCAAGTAAATATCCATCCAGGGCAGCTACAATTACCTAATGGGCAAGTGCAAGTATGAAAATTAGGAAATAAACTAGATGTGTCACAGACACTGATGCCCCCACGCCACATGTTTGGACACAGACAAAAGGCATGTCACTAACACTAATTTTGCCTCCACAAAATAATTTGAGCGAAATCTGCCAAGCAGTAAAAGTGGAGTTGAGTTCTTCCCACCTTTACGATCACCAACACATTAAGGTTGTTCAGCTGTGAAAATCCGCCAAGCAGTTGAAAAAGAGTCGTGTCCACAAAATTTCAGGAATTATATATTTTATAGTGACAAAATTACAAAGGGCCATAATTCTGCCAAAATTGGTCGCAGGCAAAATTCCTTGCTCTACGATCACCTACAGATTAAGGTTCTTGAAAGTTCAGCTGTGAAAGTTTGAGCGAAATCCGCCAAGGATTTAAAATGGGGTTGAGTCTACAAAATTTCTGGACGTACAGACAAGTGCAATGCTTAATGCCTCACACTTTGTGGGGGCATAAAAATGCTTTAAACAAAACTACAACCATGTCCAGAAAATTCACTCTAAATGTATCCTAATCACAAATTCTCTCTCCATATAACTACATTAGCATAATCAAAATCATTTACACTGCCCAGGTAATGTCTACAATTTGTCCTTAAATTTGGACAAGTTCAAATTAGGTTTGGGACTGCAAATTAATGGCATATGCCTGAATGGGCAAGTTTTGCGAAAACTTACATTTTTTATATTTAAACATTTGTTTGCTTGTTTAGATTTTTCGCCGTTTTTTAACAGTATTTTAGTCATATCACGGTGGTCAGTTAACCTACTCACACTTCTCCTGGGCAAGCTTAGCCGATCTAAACGGTTTACCAGTACTAAGTGCACATACTTATGCCAGTAACTGACAACTGCCCTACTTGAATCAGAGGTAGGGGGAGAATGGATGTAGAAATAATTTCATGACCAATCCCCACACAATTTATGTGGCCGGGTAGGGGTTCGAACTCACAATCACCGGATTGACAGTCCAGCGCTCTACCAACTGAGCTAGCTGAGCCTGGCTTATATTTAAACAATAGGATTCTGAAATAAATCATAAAATGCAGATAAACTAATGTAAATAGCAAACCCCCACCTTCAAGAATTGTATTGTTTAATAAATGAACATTATTGAAAAGCAACTTTATATTAACAGCTTTCAATACAGGCAAGACGACAGTAAACTCTCTTGCGTGTTAATACTGGCCTAAATACTGCTTCAATATCAGCTGCAAACACCAGTTTTGAATTGAACGATTTCCAACTTGGCCATAGTCCTACTTACATCGAGTATGGATGCCAACTTGGCCATAGTCCTACTTACATCGAGTATGGATGCCAACTTGGCCATAGTGGTACTGACATAGAGTATGGATGCCAACTTGGCCATAGTCCTACTTACATTGAGTATGGATGCCAACATGGCCATAGTCCTACTTACATCGAGTATGGATGCCAACTTGGCCATAGTCCTACTTACATCGAGTATGGATGCCAACTTGGCCATAGTCCTACTTACATCGAGTATGGATGCCAACATGGCCATAGTCCTACTTACATCGAGTATGGATGCCAACTGGGCCATAGTCCTACTTACATGGAGTACGGATGCCAACTTGGCCATAGTCCTACTTACATTGAGTACGGATGCCAACTTTGCCATAGTCCTGCTTACATTGAGTATGGATGCCAACTTGGCCATAGTGGTACTTACATCGAGCATGGTTGCCAACTTGGCCAAGTCCTTCTTACATTGAGTATGGATGCCAACATGGCCATAGTCCGACTTACATCGAGTACGGATGCCAACTGGGCCATAGTCCTACTAACATTGAGTATGGATGCCAACTTGGCCATAGTCCTACTTACATCGCGTATGGATGCCAACTTCGCCATAGTCCTACTTACATTGAGTAGGGATGCCAATTTGGCCATAGTCCTACTTACATTGAGTATGGATGCCAATTTGGCCATAGTCCTACATACAACGAGTATGGATGCCAACTTGGCCATAGTCCTACTTACATTGAGTATGGATGCCAATTTGGCCATAGTCCTACTTACATCGAGTATGGATGCCAAGTGCTCGGCCTGACCAGCCAGCAGCGAGAGGTTCAGGTTTTCTTCCTTCAGCTCCTCCATGGACCTGTGCAGCTGGAACATACATTGACACATACATGTTGACAAATCAATTGTATTTGGATGATAAGGAAACCTTAAAATTTAGTGTCAGATTATAAGGAATGCAAACATTTAGATGCATATTTTTCCCCAAAACATAAAATAGTTTGCAGGCATTGTGAAATCTTGTATTGCTTGACTGGCTTGACCTGTCTGTACTGTATATAGTAATTTTTTGCAATATAAGAATTAAAGTATGGTTAACATTTAAATTTACTAAGGTACACAATTAACCAAAGCTATTTTATTTAATTCAGCTCATATGAATGTCCAAATTGCCACTCACAGCCTCATTTTCTGCGAGAGCTTCCGCCAGCGATAGTCTGCGCTCCTCTGCCAGCTCTCTCCAGTACGACTCTGGGATTGGATCTGAAAGAACAACTCAGGAGTGAACATATCCAATCATCAACTTGATAAACATACAAAACAACCTTGACCACTAATTGTCCCTAACAACACAGAAGGTGTAATTTAAGACTATGATGCTGAAAAACATCCTTACTTAAAAGATTTCAGTCCTTACAATTTATTCAACAGCATCAAGAACACCCATTTAAAATAACAAGAAAGAAATCAGTAAAATGCAAGCATATTTTTCCGCAGTTTATGTTAGTATTACCAGAAACCAAAATATTAAAAGAATACTAAAACTTATGCAAAATCAAAACTGTGACTAATCATTTCTAATACTTAACATCAACCTAGGAAGATGATGCCTACCTTTCACCATGAGATCGTAGGCCTCCTGGTCAATATCACCCGCCCCCACCCCACTGTCGTTGTGGGAATCACCCCCCCCAGTGGCCCCTTCAAACTCCTCCGGGTCTGTCTGCACCTGTACGTCAGATCTCTCCGGGGAGGCCTGGATGCACATCTCCTGTACAGACCTTGCTAACGGGGACGGAACACGTGGCTTGTCCTCAAATACTTTTACTGGTTTGTTTGAAGGAAATATTTTAGTCTGAATAAACTTCTTTGCTGGCTTCTTCTGAAAGTAAGCAATATTATTATAATAGAATTAAAAGATTATCAATCAGGGATGGAAATTAACGGTTGCCCGTTCGCCCAAGGCGAGTAGGTTTCACGCTGGGCCATTGAATTTCAAAAGCCGGTAGTCCGCCCAGGCAACTAGCCTTTTCACAAAGCTGCACTCGATAATTGTGCGGTATTTATCATTTCGTTCACCCCTCTGACATAAATTGGTCCTAGCCAATAAAATGGCGTCTTAAAAAAAAAAAACATCCAATGAAATTGATCGCTATATTTTGTCTTTCCAAAATGGTTGCGCCCATGTAACACAATTGTTCATAATAATGTGGTAATTTATACCCGGCGTCTCACTCCCAGAAGGGTAAATCACAGCCGAAAATAAAAAAAGTACAATTGAGAAAACGAAAAATCGAAACAAACACGCGAAATTCAACTGGGTTGGTTAGAAAAGCAGCCATGGTTAACAAATAGCGCTAACGGCATGCCTTTTAACTAATGCACTGCACAGGGCATGGAAAATCCATTTGTAACGGGTTGCTCTTCGTTGAAAATTGATAGCATTAAGAAACATGAACAGTCTGATGGTCACAAGCGTGCTGCAGGTATAGAGCTGGCAAAAAGTAGACCTTAATACGATTCACAAGCATGAATCGTATTGTTAAATATTTAAAATATAATTGCCAAAAACATTCATGTAAAACTATATAATACAGATAAAAATGTGAATTGGGCTCTGGGCTCGTAATTTTCTAGCTCGGCAACCAAATATCAGGAGATGGTTACCCGTCTGGGCAACCAACCAATAAAAGTTAGTTTCCATCCCTGTCAATACCAAAGTGTGTTGTTTGAACCATATAACAAGGGCTAGTCATTATAAAAATACTTGTTCACCATTCATTTACTTCAGGTAGATGTAGACACTGCCAGAAAAAAAGATGCAACTTTTAGCATCTTAAGATTAAAAGGAAAATAATGTAATAAATATTTATAAGGTGAATCAATAATCCAGGTGTGAACTATTTTTTAATTTCAGACTATTTCTTGACTGTAAATAAAGGTTCACACACAAAAAAGCACTACATTTTGTTGTAAATATGTACACAACTGCTGGATTCTAGGTTTCCACAGAGACACAAGAAGACTGTCATTCTGTCGTTCACCTGGCATGTGTTACCTCAAATCCAGCCAACTCTCCATCAGCTGTCAATTGTAATGTCTTCAATGTTCTTCTCTCATCTTTAACTGTTACTGCCATTTTCTATAAATAAAATAGAACCCAATAAATAATACCATATTGCTTTGTATATACCGGTAATAATAATGCAGTTATTTGTTTCCAAATGAAGGAAAAATGACCAACAGAGACAGTATACCAATTATTATTATCTTTTAAACAATCAGGGTTTGAATTTAGGCTCGCATACTCGCAAAATGCGAGTAAGTTTCGGAAATTGCGAGTACATTTTCCCCAAGCTCGCAGTAATGTTTTGTCAATGCTTGATGATTTTGTATTCCCATTTTTCTCAGTATTTGTTGTTGTTTTTATGTAACATTGCACTGAATTAACGTTAAATTAACTTAATAAAATAAAGTAAATTTCAAATACGATCACCTTTAAAAAACACATAACAATCCACATTGAATGTAATTAGTCAAGTTAATATTCAGTAAGTTTTTTGTCCAAACACTCTATATTTTAATTCAAAGTTAAGACATGTTTATTTTGTCACTCCCATTTAAATGGTTTTTAAATCTCCAATTTATCCAATGCATCAAAGCAGCAGTCTGATTTTTTGACACCCTCAACATTTTACCTAGAATTCATTAATGCTCTATCAGCAGTGCTTGTATTGTACATGTCCATCAATGTATTCATTGATGCTTTATGATAGTGCACATGTGCTAAGTCAAACTGACAGCCTTGCTATGGATGTACAGCTTGCAGGCAGATTAGGCCAGTTTTTTAATTTTTAGATTTACGGGAATTTTTTCAAAACTGAGCACCAGGAGGGAGGGAATAAAAATAAAATAGAAAAAAGTGAGCATCGGAAATAATAATAAAAATAAAATGATTAAAAGTCAAAAAAAAAATTCATTTATTATAACTGCACCTAAATTGAAAAATATATTATTACAAGAAAGGTTAATCTATAATTAGAAGTAAAGATATTTTTCCATATTGTTAGAGAGTTTTTTTAACTACTATTTGGATTTTCCAAGTTATATCTTTTTTGAAACAAATATCCCATCAATCTCAAATTTATAAACAATCTGGCCTAAATCAATGTAGAACGCATATTCTGTATTGTATTCTAGAACATTTTTTTTGCATTATGTAGTAGATCTACACTGTTGTTGATTCACATGGTTTTTTAAGCTGAAATTATAAGAAAAAATATACAAGAACAGTTTGTGTTTTTTTTCAAATTTGGTACGAACCGCACTAGAAGAAAATATACATTCGTACCCATGGAAAAATATGAAAATATACGTATTTTAAACACGAATACTTTACATTCGTTGCATGACCTTATATACAATTATATTGTTTATGATTAGAAAGTATTTGTGTATAAAATGTGTTGCGTATAAGAATAAATTGTTTTCGCATTCGGGCACCTGCTAAATCTTTCGTCCCATACTACTTTCTGATATTATTTCATTATAATTTTTGTCAAAAGAATGTAACAGTATGATTTTAATTATTATTTTTTTCTTTATGTTTTTGATAGCAACTTTAAAATACACAGCGGTCGCGCAACTTTAAACTACACAGTGGCCGCAACTGCCATTGCTTTTATTATTGTCCCTAGCTAGACTGTTTTTCCCGTTTTTACAATAAAATATATGCGCAGAACGCCAGAAAATAATGTCAATTTGTAAAGCAGTCTACTGGCGCGCAAAATTACTACGAAATGACGTTGTCGTAAATAGGTTACACAAGACCAATTTATTTTATAATTCGGGAAGCAGAGACGACCAGCGAAAAAAATAAAAAAATAAACGATTTTGAATTTTATTTTTATTTGGGTTTTGCAATATTTAGGACCAGTGCTCTCGTAAATCGAAAAATATAAAAACTCTAGCCTTAGGAAGCCTTAATTGTTTGTTGTTGACATCACCCTGTCAGTCTACTCAGTTTTAACAGGTGTTAATATTTAAAGAACTGTGTTTTTAATGGATTTTATTTTTTGTTCAAATTGGAAATATTACTGCAAGGTAATTACAGTAGAATGCTGTTTTGTTAATAAAAAATATTAATGAATTATTTATGAACGAAACAAAATCGTTTAAATATATAACTATAAAAAATAATGAGTTATTATAATATGTGCTGTTTAATGAATACAACAATAAATATATTTGGCCTAAAATAAAATATAGTTTGTTTCCCCTGCCGCGACCGACCCAGCAAAATCGTCGCGACCCAAAAAAAATTATTGACCAAAGAAAACAATATTTTATGTTATTTGTGTGAAAATGCGGGGTGAGAATCCTTAAAACGAATCCAATAGCGTGTACAAATCTTACTTTCAAAAGACGCTTATAAAATGACTTTAAACTAGGGATCGGAACAAATACTCGAATATTCCATAATATTTGAATATAGAAAAACGAATACGAATATTCGATTTTCTCATTTATTTAAAGAAAAAAATTTCTTTAAAAAATCATTTTTTTTCCCCAGTTTGATTGCAAAGTTAACATGAATTCCAGTCGTATTTCCTGCCTAGCGGGTGGGTGGGGGCAGTGTAACGTTTTTACAACACATGCTAAACATGTCCAATTAACGACAATTGATAATTGGCAGGGGGGCCACGTCTGTACAAGGGCCGCGAGTTGACGGTTTGTAGGAGGCGCGAATAGGACGCATTGTATCCACAAATAACAAAACTGGGCCATGTTGTGATAACGGTTTCACAGTTTGCACAAGGCGTACATTGTTGATTATTATCCTTAAGTGACATCTAAACGGTTAACTTGTTACAGTAAATTACAATTACTCTCTTAGTAAACCAATCAAAATGAATGCATTATCAGCCAATCAATTTCTTTAACAAAATTAGCATGATCTGGTCAATCTTACTATACGTCACTTGTAAATTATTCTCCATTATATCAACAACGTATATTATACAAGAGTCTTTATTATTAAACAATGCCACCTCTCGTGCTTGGAAGTACTTTATGCGGTCATTAGACAAAACCCAGGCAACGTGTAATCTGCACAGCAGATACAAGCTTCATGGTTCTGAATAAAAAAAGAACGATTAACAAATTAATTAACAATACATTTAACAATATCTTACATTTCTTTATATTTGCCTAACACTCACAAAGTTATATCGCTTATTTGCCACTGAAGCAAGGTAAAACAACTACGTACACGTAGTATACATATTTCGGATAGGTAAATATTCGGACAGGGTGCCGTATATAGTAGTATTTACAAAACGAATATTCGAATATTGATTTCAGTATTCGGTCCCATCCCTACTTTAAACGGACAATTCTCGGTAACGCGTAATTCGGAGTATTTTGACGCATGCTTTTACGAAAAGGACGCCATAACATTCAGTGTCAAATTCTGTGGCGCAACCATTTCTGCTCGCATATGCATGTTTTTTTTTTAAGACAAAGAACGCCCACCGGCAATCAACAAACTCGCCTTTATGCACCAAGTGGCCATTATCGATAAAATCTTGACGCAGGAGGAGTCAGCTTAAAGACGTTCGCAACAATTTCCTTCAATTTTTTTGCAACGACAGATTTTCTTAAAACTTGGCACAAACATGCATCAATGTATCCGAAAACTAAAACAGTCTTAAAAGATAGGGGTCACCGGCCTTTTATCGGAAATATTGAATTTTGAATACGGTACCTGTCAAAGCCTTTTTTCAGTTCGTGTTACTTAGAATGTTGAATAATATAAAGCGTTTATATATTCAAAGATGGAGATTTTTAAATGCATCTTTTTTTTAAATGTTTCGTTTGGTAATATAAAAGTGCAGTTTAATGATAAAAAACGCTCTTTCTACAGTTATCATTTAACAAATGACTTGTAATGGACACTTAACAAGATGAATTTTGCATTAAATTTGCCTGTCAAAACATCAATAATTTATCAAATATACGAATATATTTTGTTCCAAACGACAGATTTTGTTAAAAGATCCCACATACATGTGTCATTGAATACTGAAACTAAAACAGTCTTCAAAAATAGGGGTCACCGGCCTTGTTCTGGAAATCTTGGGTTTTGAATACAGTACCTGTAGAAGCCCCTTTTTCAGTTTGGATTTTTATCAATGTTTTCAGTATATAGGATAGTTATTTTTCAAACAGGGTTATGCTTTTTTGGCAATATACATGTGTATGTTGATAATAAAAACGTTTTACCTACATTTACTGCTTAAATAATAAATTTGACTGGACATTTAAGTGTGTCAAATGGGAACTAATAATGCTTTCTGAAACTTTTTTATCAAATGCATATTTTGTTACAAACGACAGATTTTCTTAAAATTTCGCACAAACATGTACCAATGTATACTTACACCAAAACATTAATAAAAAGAATGGCTCACCGAACTTGTTTGGGAAATATTGGATTTCATATAGGGTACCTGTGTAGCCTTTTTCCTGTTTCGTTTTAACATAAACAACGTATCAATAGAATGAAGATATTTAATGGATCATTTCTGAACTAAATTTGTTTGGAAAGACATTGCATTGTGTTTTTGATTATTATATATGCTTTATGATCTTTAACTATTAAAAATATTTAATTTCAATGGACATTAAGAGATGAAATTAGTATATTGTAACCTATATACAATAAAGAAAAAATGAAGCAAAAGGAGAAATTAACCCAATTATTTTCTTTTTGTTGCGAACATCTTTAACAAAGGCCAAACAGTCAGCCAATGAGAATGCATAAAATTTCCAACATGCAAATAAGCGTCGTCGTTAGAAAGTTTATCACGCCCTCATTCTAATTTTAACTGGTAAAGGTGCAAGTCATTTGTAACACATTTGCGTTAGGTATGTGTTTTGTTCTAGATATGCGTGTTTTTAACAGCCGCGTTTGTAATAAATTACAACAAATTAAAATAGTAAATAAATAAATAATTATAAATAAATACCATAATTTTGGTGAATTTTGGTGAGAGGAACCGTTTGGTAAGAATATGAATAACGACGTCATGTAACTCGACAAACTGATTGCGTCAAACGTCTTATTTTGTTAAAAAAATGCAATTACTAGATCTAGTAATAATTAACAAAAGTGTTATTCAAATTCATCACTGCACACAGATTAGAATTATGCAAAAACTTTGGCTGAGGCAACATTTGAATGAAAGTTAGCGGACTAAAGTACTTGTAAAAAATGAAAGTAAATAATCTTCAGCACCTTTTCTTTTTATTTTAATTTATCAAAAATGTTCTGTTGCTTTCTTTTTATTAATGAACAAAGTCCTATTTGTTTTTATTTCCATAGAATGCTAATTCGTTTATGCTATAGCATTTGCGTTATTCAGATACAATATTACAGATCGATGCTTTTAAACACTATCCACGTGCTAAGCGTGTAACACACTTTTCTGCTAGCTGCAGTTTGACAGTCATCGTTGCTATGGCTGTTGCTAACAGCGTTCTGTTTTGGATGCCCGGCAAATTGCAACGTCACGCTATTACTCTTTAGTTTTAACAGGTTTTTATTATTAACGCTCTTGTTTTTAACGTATGTTATTGTTTGTTCAATTTTGATAAATTATTTTAAGGTAATTAGAACATAGTATTACGTAAATAAGCAGAACGTTATTAATCTACTACAACAAAAATATTAAGAATTTATACTATAACGTAACATTTCGAACATAAGGAAAACATTAATGAAAATGACTTATTGTGTATAAAATAAATTATTTTTCTGACCTACCGACCCACCTTTATTAGAGCATGGGTCGCGGGAGAGGAAACAAACAATATTTTATTTTTGGCCTTTTGCGAGTTAATTTGTCATTTTGCGAGTAAGTTCAAAAGCCACTTTTTTGCGAGTAGCTGTTTTCGCTAAATTCGAACCCTGACCATGACAATGGGCATGTGTCAAACATACGAAAATACATGTATAACTATGAATGATTCAATTAAGGATCCAGATTTTGCAACATGAAGCCCTGTGGAGATTTTCTTCACTTTTTCTGTTATTTCAATGCATGATTTTTAATGAGGAAAAAATAGTTATTATAAACAGAGCAACAGATAAGGCGCATATTTCCATAAATACGGAAATCTGAAACCCCTTTTACCCAATAAATTTTATACTTGATGAGTAACAAAACTCAATTAAAATACCCTATACGCAAAAATACGGCAAACTCTGTGTGTTAAGTGATTGACATGGGTAAAAAATGACTGATGTGTACGAAACAGCCGAAAATGATTAAGAAATTGTTATGTTACGAAAAGACAGACACCTATAAAATATTCAGTAATATTTTTTCACACTGGCATTAGATCTACTAAATAGTATCAAAACATCGTCGAATTGAAGTTACATTAAATTGGGGACACACCAGGGTAATCGCATATTCAGTGGGTTTTTTACCTTTAGGGGAAAGGGGCAGGGCCCTTCAGACGGGGAATTTTACGGCAAAAGGGGAACAGTTTTTGTAGAAACGCATTATTTAATTTTTTGTATTTACTTTCTTATAAAACATTTAACAGTTGTTTTGCTAAAAATGATAACTTAGATTATGCACAAAATTGGTTTGATAAAAAAATTGCTGCGATTGTTTACGAAAATTCCCCCATCTTAGTCAATTTTTGTCCGATTTTGGTCAAGTTTTTTTGTAAGTAAAGCTTACATTCTGAGGGGAATTTGAAGGTCAATCTAGGGGAAAAATATATACTTTTTAAGCTGGGGAATGGGGCCGAATATCGGCCCCAAATTGGCCCTAAAAAACCCACATATATTGGATGGTTTCCGACGTCATTTAAGCCACAAAAACACAGAGTCAAAAATTGACAAGAATAACACTATTTATCAGTGTAAATGTTTTGTGGCAATGATTTATATTGTGACAAAATTGGGTCTACTAATCAGACTGCGCCTTGAAAACTGTTTAAAATATTTTCAGAATTTATCCAGAGTTTATATACTTATGTGTTGAGAACAATATGCAGGGTTAGCGTTGTGCAGAGCAAAATGGTTATGTTTGAAATAAATTAAAGAACAAGAGCTGTTGGAAGACAGCGCACTCTACTGTTCTTGTGCTTGTCAGAGTTACTGGCATTTTTTTTCTAAAACAAGAAATATGGAAATTCAATAAAACCCAAATTTTTCTAACGAAATGCATTAAAGTCAGCACATCAATAAAATTTTTAGTAAAAGTGACCTTGACCCCTCCCACCCCATATCCAAAGCGAGGTCTCGATATAAGGTATCTATGTATTAAGTTTCATTAAAATATCTCAATGCATACAAAAGTTTTTGATCGGAAACCGTTTTTTCTATTTTTTGTAACAGTGACCTTGACCCCACCCACCCCATATGCAATCCCAAGCGAGGTCTTGATATAAGGTATCTATGCATGGACTTCCCCAGACCGTTTAAGCGCCCCGGTACCGGGCGCTTGAATTTTAACTTGAACATTCCCGGGGCGTCAAAAATTAGTGTTGCGCTTATAAACATCGCCCGGGGCGCCTGTATTTTATCAATTAATCAGCTATGTTGACTGAAGTAGACCGACAGTACCTGCTGTGGAAGCTAATCTCTTGCGTCATAAAGGCCGTTCGTCACTCTAGAAACATGTACACCCACTCAACAAAGTCAGTGTATGAACAAAGCGAGTGTCACTTCGCCGAAAATTTTAACAATCTGCAGTTATTTCTAAGCCGCAATCAATCACCGTGAAGCCCCTCCCCTGTAGGCGGAGTTTCAACACGCAGTAAAATCGATACAAGCCAATAGAAACGCTCAGCAGGCCTTCCCCAGGCGCTTTAAGAACAGCGGTACCGCTGTGCCTTAATTTCCAAATCCTTGTCACCGCAACGCTTAAAATCCCAAAATCAGTCTGCAGCACAGTATAATTTCAATAAGCGTCTAACAGCAGCTCACTCAAAAATCAATAACAGCAGACGACATTTCAGCCAGGTAGATCTAGTTCTCAGCACAGTACAAGGTGTATACAGCATGCTATTTTTAAATCTTATGAAAGCAGCTAGCGAGTTACACAGTGTTGTGACCTAAGTGTCAGAGTGTTAGCGCTAAGAGGTGATGAACATCATGTGGTAATTTTCGGCTTCTGTGTGTTTTGATTCATGGCCGTTGTCAACAGCAGATTAACGACTTCATAGGGATTTAGCTAGAGCGGAATGGCAGGGCGGCCCGACCTTCCATTTTTTAGCCCCGCCCTCTTGCCTTTTCTCTCCGCCTCTTAAGAAATAGCCCGCCCTCCTGTGTCCTTTTTGTCAGTACAGACACGCCCTAACGCAATTTAATTGGTTACTTGCGCATCTTGGCAAACACATCTTGGCCTAAATGATCATTGACGTCTCGTCGCGACATGTATCATTAATCAGCTCGTCATGACCATGGACATCAATTATCAGTTACCGAATTAATGGTAATTATGTGCCGATTGCGGTGCTTCTGTAAAGGATTGTTTGCAGTTGTTGTTTGTTAATGTCTAATTATGTTATTTTACCAAATTTTATCCATGTTATTGTTGTTGGTGTTGTGGAATTTTCTATTTATTATAATAATTTACTTTCTTACAAAACGTTATCAATGCAAACTAAATTTCAAATACGCATACATAATTACCTTGCGTGCAAAAACACATAGTAATCCAAATGAATTTTAATATTCAATAAGTTTTATGCCGTACAAAATCTCCAGTTTAAGGTAGAAAGCCCCTAATGGGACTTTTTTCAGACCTTGACTTTCTTATTATCTTTGATCATTAAATCTATTATGAGACTTAACTGTGAAATATAAACAAAATCTAACCACACGTTTTGACAAAAATGCGATTTTTGTTATAACCCCTCATTTTTCTACTTCAACCTAAAATTTTGATGGGGTACACTTACAAAAATGACTGACATATTGTCAAAATGTATTTTATTTATTCCTGAATAGCTTTAATTTATACGTTAAAGATGTATCTTATGAAAAAGTATAACAAACATAAGTACTAAAGTGTTGACCAACAATACTTATGACATAAAATTTGGCTAAGCATATGGTAAAAACAACAGATTTCATTACAGTAAAAATACGCCTAACACCAATTTGTTGTTTTTTTTAACTTTTATTTCATAGTATGTCAAAATCAGTAATACCAAAATATAATATAACCATATCTGAAAGGACAAAAGGTATAAATTGACATAGTTTCACCACAAAAATCTCAAGGTATATCATTTGGAGTGAAGCAACCCTATGTTATAAAAAAAAAATGAAAATTATGAAGAATAAGAAAAGTAAAAAAGCAAATATTTTCCTTCTATGTTAAAATATTTGTTTCTGTTCTAATTATAGTCTAATAGCAGTATCGATATTAAATGAATTATTTTTGCATTAATGTTAAAGGAATAGTGTTTTGTGTATTTATTTTAAATACAAATGTAACTAGCAGAGGTTCACATGTCCGTTTGTTACCAAATTCAGAAAAATAATAAACATTTTTTATAAGTGTGTGTGTCAAAAAATTCAATTTACATTTTCATTACATTGGGTTAACAAGAGCTTCAAAAAACTGGCAAATCTTTTCGATAACTTCATCAAGACTCTTCTTGGAGCTTGTGACTATTGGTAAAATGTCACAGTTTTTTTATAAAAAGGTGTCTCTTAGACCATTCTCATCATTTCGCCGATACATAATTTTCATGCGTTTTTTTACAGCGGTAGATCTCGTCAAAATTCCTCAGTGGAACAGGTCCAAGTTTACACAATGAACAGTATTTTTAATTATCCAACAGAACAACAAACTCGATCACCCGACGTCCCGCTCTCCACCCATCTCGACTGACCATTTTTCCAAGTTTTTGGTGTGAATGAATGTTATTTCACAGCAAGGAGCTTCACACAGATGTTTTTATATACGAATAATTATGTTCAATAATACTCCTTGGACGTTTATTTATTTCATTACACTATTTTAACTTTGACATATCGCTAAAATGTCATTATTAAATGTAAACAGAAATTCCCAACAATGACGTCATGTTAAGGTATTTCCCATGCCTGAGTACCTTGTTTTTCTTCATGTTTAAAGATGTTTACTTTCATCTTTAAACACAAATAAGCATTTATTTCACACATTTAACTGAAAATGACTCAATATTCGAAAAGTAATGTTCATTTCAAGAAAATAATTTCTGTTGCGGATCAGATCAATTAGATTTACGGTTAGTGGCGAATGGGCCGAAGTTAACCGATATTTCGCGAGTATTTCCGAAGTCATTAGGATCTTTCTACCTTAAGTCCAATATATGTATATTTCGTCACTCTCATTTAAATATCCATTTTATCCCATGCAACAAAACACCTGTCTGATTCTTCTGATACCCTTAACATTTCACCTAAAACGCGAATTCATTAATGCTCTATCGATAGTGCTTGCATTGTTCAGGTACAGTAGTGTTGATAGATACTTTTGTTCACTGCTACAAACTGCTAGAGAATGGCCCCAGCTCAGCAGTCACATCAAAGACTTTTTGAAGTCAAACTGACACTGTTGCAAAGGACAGCTTGCAGATTTAGAAGCCTGGTTAATTTATGATGTCGCGCTTTCACTCTTCACAGTTGGAACAAAAACAAACATTCCAGTGGCATTTAGGTATGTATTATAAAATAATACATATGCTAAAATCGTCTTAATAATAATAATAACAGTATTTCTATATTTTGAAATGAAAAGTAAGGATTGCTGAATAGTATTATGAATATTATTATTAATTTAATAATAATAAAAAAAAATATAAAAAAAATAAAATTAATAATAAAATTAATAATATATTATTATAACCCTGCTCTTCTCGCAAAAAGGCCCCCTGCCCTTTTTCAGACCCCGCTGCTATTTTTTTAGTCTGGCTAAATCCCTAACTTCAATTTCTGTTAGCTTTTGAGTTGGAATTACCTATTAATAAATGTTCAACCACTCAACAGTGCTTTAGAGGGTCCTTGGGGATGACCACTGACATGGAAAATGTTCCCCACTGGAACTCTGTTGTGTAAGTAAATTAGCATGATGTAATGTTAAGGCAATGTGTTTGAAATAAATAGTCAAACAGGCTTAGTATATGAGACTGTCTTATATCGTGGAATTTTGACTTTAGAGCTACTGCATTGAATTGGCTTACAGGCAAAGTGTATATTTCTAATTTTATAATGAAATAATAACAATAGATCTAGATCTAGTCTAACTTAGGTGAAATACAAAATGATGCAGTAACTGAGTCTGTGGCTCTGTCACTGCAGTCTGTTTCCCAGCATGTACAGAAACATGTGACATAAATGTGTGCAGCACACAAAACATGTTTAATACTTTTTTTGCAGATTGTGACAGGGGATTCTCTATATGAACAAGGTGAAAACTAAACACAGATCATGTCTCTCCAACAAAGTTCTGAATGCTTTGTTAGCAGCCTCCACACAAGGACCTCTTCTCAAAAGAACAACTTTTTAGTACCAGATATTGGAAGTGAACATTGGGAGTGCATTATCACATTTTGGTGGACACAATGCACCAGCAGAAACCATGAAGAACAGCTTTCTAAATTTGTGTACAGGGCTTGCACTAACATGAAATGTTTGTGTTGGATATACGTGTTGGATAGTGGAAGATCTGAACATTTCAGACATGACATGAAGTATAAATAAAGCTTGGTTTAAGGTCATTTCTGATAATTTTGTGACAATATGCCAATTACTTCATTGAAAGAGGTATACATTTAGGTAAACAGTGTCATTATATATTTCCAGGATACATTATATATTTCCAGGTTGCATTACTTTTGCCACTTGTGTTTTTGTGTTTTGATAAATTTCAAGTGTTTGTATTTATGATAATGTTATGTCATTGGGAAACAAAAGAGAAAAAACTTTTCAATGGCTGTTTATTTTTATGTTTGTGTTAGCTCTGAAGTACTGTAGATATTGATTTAGTACACATAAAATCGAACGTGAAAGGGGGTACCCCCCCTCCAAATCCCACCGCCAACCACGGGTATTTGCCCCTGTGCCTTAGCAAAATCCTGGGGAAAGGCCTGCTCAGGTGATCTTCGCTATGAATGACGTTATAATTGACCAATCAGCGCAATCAGCATGTATCCACACACATGTAACCTTATATTCACGTCAATGCGTATTATTGATCTAAAAAGCAAACCCCAGTCTTTGCGAAATTGCCGGTCCGCCGGTCCTGACCGGCAAAATTTCATTTGGACCGGCATGTTTTCTGAAAATGTCGGTCCGGGCGACCGGCGAAATTTTAAATTGTTCCGAAAAATGCAATGGGAAAATAAGAAATAACCAAAAACTTGATTGACATGTTTACACTCTGGAAGATGACGTCACACGTCTAACTGGTGAGTACACAACGTTTTCTCAATGTAATTACCGAAAATATCAAGGTTACATTATACTTATTTCAAACCTTAGCAAATGTGTAAAGTCGATAACATTTTGCGCGCAATGACCCCCCACCACCAAACTTAAAAATTTATTAATAAAAACATTTTACAGGTCATACGAACAAACTACATTTAGCAAACATTTAAGTAAATTAATATATCATTTTCTTCTTGAATATTCTACATGAACTTGATAAATTTAATAGTGTACCATAACCTTCAATTTTATGTTCGTTTCTTTTCTACTTTTCATCAAATTGGTTTGTCTTTTGAAAAACGCTATTTCATTGGATAGTTTATCATTCTTAGTCCAATTAGTTTATCTGTAACAAATTTCTGTTGTTGTTCCAAGATGTCGTTTTTGCGATATTACCCTGGTGCAGCACCAGGTAAAAAACAAAAACTAACTGACGCTGAAAAGAAAGAAAAGGCTAAAGAATACGAATCTAGAAGGGTGGGCAGGTCATTCCAGGATCGTTGGAAAAACGGCAGGGATTGGTTGGAATATGATAAAGATCAAAATAAAATGTTTTGCAAGTTCTGTAAGGCAAATCAACAGTCAGTCAAGGGCAATGCTTTTGTAGATGGATGCAATAATTTTAGGCATTCGGCGATTGTCGATCCTGAGAAATCGGCTCCTCATGAAAGAGCTGAACGCATGACGTCCATAAAAAAGCCATTGACACCTTCAGAACTGAAAGATACAGAGGCTGGAAGTGCTTTGCGCATGTTACAGGCATCTGAACGCCACAGGCTTTGCTTCGTTTTTAGGAACGCTCATGCAGTAGTCAAGAATAACAGACAAATTTCTGATTTTAAGTGGTTGTGTGAACTAGATCGTGCTAAGCAACTTGATATTGGATCAACCTATATAAATGGCCATGCTGTTGTGAACTTTATTCATCACATTGCAAAGATTGAGCTTTCAAGCACAGTAACACAGTGCAACACTGCACCTTTTGTGTCCTTCATCATGGACGGAACTACTGATTTTCAGGATCAGAGCAAGAAACGTTGTATCTCAGATATTCAATCCATGTCAATGTTACTGAAAGGTTTTCAAACATGAGTTCCCCCAAATCAACAACATCAGAAGACCTGTATGAGCATGTTATGCATGTTTTCCAGCAAGCAGATATTGACAAAAGTAAATACAAATTAGTGTAGTATATATATCAGTATGACACAGAACTATAAAAAGAATTTGCTAATTTAAAATAACTTCATTTATTAAAACTACAATAGTTAAGTTCATCTAAGTAATTTTTGATAATTTACATATTATTTAATATTAAAATGTATTAACACTAAACAGTATACTCTGAATAAAAATCAGAATAAAATACTCTGAGATGATGACGATACGAGGCTTAGGCACGAATTGAATTCGTATGCCCCTAGTAACTATAGTAACTAATCACACTGTCTGTCTGTCTGTCCCAATTTCTTGTCCGGTTAACTCCTGCTACTCCTCCTACATTTCTTATGCGATTTTCATCAAACTTTCACACAATGATTATTATCAAGTGCACTAAAGCGCAAATTCTAACGCTTTTTATATTAATTTGGACATTTTTGCTTGAGTTATTGTTCTTTGCATTTTTCAACTTGAGCTTTGTCGGGGGAATATGTCATCAGATAGTGACAGCTCTTGTTTTATTTTGTTCTTCATTTTTCTTTTTTCAGACAAACTTGTGGGTATGGGGAGTGATGGTGCTTCTAATATGACCGGTTCCCGATCAGGATTGTCAACTTTATTGAAGCAAAGAATAAATTCGGAACTAGTAAATGTTCATTGCTTGTCACATAGGTTGGAATTGGCCTTCAGGGATGTAATCAAGAAAAACAAACAATATGAAAAGCTTATGACCTTGCTAATTGGCTTGCACTACTTGTACAAAAACAGCCACAAAAGCAAAATGGGACTTCTTGCAGCCATTTCTACTATCGGCAAGGGTGTGCTTCCACCTAAAGTAACAGGCACTAGGTGGCTACCGCACTTATTCAGAGCTACAACAGCTCTTATAAAGACTTTTGGGGCACTGGAAATACATCTATCCACTGCTAGCCACAGCAACTCGAAAGCTGAAGGTCTTTATAAGCTGATGACTGATATTAAGCTGCTGGCTTTCAGTGTCTTTCTTCTGGTAAGAAAATATATATGTGTATGTGATCGTCTTTGTAGTTTCAAAGTAACTTTAAGCATTTCAATGTGACATTTTGTCATGTTAATTATTATTATGAAAACCAAAATAGTTATTTAGTGATCTAGTTCTTACAGGGCTAAGAATTTTAATAATGATAAATGTATGCAAACATTTTGAACTTTATTTTCGAAATTACAATACATTACATATTAATATGATCTTGATTCTTCAGGACGCACTTGAACCTGCGATGCGACTGTCTCTCAAGCTCCAGAGGTCAGATGTGACGTTGTCAGATAGTCTTTGCTCGGTGGAGAGCACCATGGAACTCCTGCAAGAAACGAAAGGAAGGTACTGTAGTCACTGAACAAACTCATACTCAAATTGGTCACATCAGATGAGATGTTAATATAATATGTATACATTTTAATTATTACTAGGATATATACAAGCAGTATTGTTTGCACAACACACTTGAAAATAATAGCTTGTGCTGGTTTGCGAGGCAACCTGAAGCTGTGGACCAGCTTCTGCAAAATCGAATATTCGAGGGTGTGTGTCTGAGAGGTAATGCTTCTGACATGAAGTACGCAGATGCGATTATTGATGGTCTGGTAGAAGCCATTAGGACACGGTTTTCAACAGCGACAAAATACATTCAAAATGCTACTAAGATTCTTCACTTAAAGAGATGGCCTATGAGCAAATTGACAGGTTCAACTGTTCTGTTGATCCCAAGTTCCTGTTACTAAGACTGAAGTTGATTTTTTTTCAGTTCGAAGTTTGAGTGTAGGCACGTTATTGTTTAAAGTTTCTCGTTGCATCTTGTTAATCATTCCTTTTTGTTTGTTGTTTGCTACTTGCTGTTGATAGTATTAGTTATTGTTCCCCGCCCAACACCGATTAAAAATCTGAAACCTTTTGAAGATAATCTGATATTCAAAACTGAGAAGCAACATACTGCCAGTTTGTTATAAGTGAATTTAACTGCTAGCATTTCAATAGACATTTTAATGGATGGAGAGTGTTGTCCTAGTTTGACCAGTTTCGAGTTGATTTTATTCGACAAGACTGAGGAGATATTTATTCATCAACATTGCTGGGTTTTATTAATATTAAAGCTTAAACATTAATACTTTCACTAAACAAAATAAATTATATAGTTAATACATTACAATTCCTTGAATTATGCCTAAAATTCATCTGAATCATATTTATTATTGTAATTATATAATATTTAACAATATCATTTTGTACTTGAGGATGAAATCATTTACTTAAATCAAATCAATTTCAGACTTTGGTGATGAAGAGATTCGACTGGCATGTTCCCATTTCGAGCAAACCCTCCTTCGTACTAGCACGGAGTTCTCAACACAAGCATCAAGAAGTGAATGGAGACTTCTAAAGAAACTGGTACAGAAGAAGTAAGGAATTATTGGATTAAACATTTTCATTTAATAAATTATGTTTCTTCTATACGTGTAGTAACAAGTCTAGGAAAATTTAGAACTTTTAGTTAATAAGTTTTAGGCTGAAAAAATCTATAAGTCAAATATGTTTACAGACATGGCAACGAGTTAGCAATATATAAGTCAAATATGTTTACAGACATGGCAACGAGTTAGCAGATCTCACTTGGGACCTGGTGCTACAAGGTGAAGGCCCAGGGGCTGATGATCTTCCTAACATCCGGCTGGTAATCGATCTGTTGCTGACACTGCCATCTACCAGCGTCCGGTGTGAAACAGCATTTTCTCAGCTGAAACTTCTGAAGACGTGCAGGCGGTCAAAACTATCGGAAACAGTTCTACAAGATCTGATGACGGTTAAACTGTTGTCTCCATCCATTACCTCTTTTGACCCTGAAGCTGCTATTGACTCATGGCTGGTAGGATAATTATGTACAGCTATTGTTTTGAAACCATTTCATCATCAGACACAGAGTTACAATTAGTTCCCTTTTATGTTCATCAGTAGAAATTGGAAATAAATGTTGGTTGTTCAGTACTACAACAATCAACAGACCAACTATTATTAAGTTTATTGAAATTCATTAATTGAAAAAATATTATAGGCTATAAAGTATGACAAAAACAAATGGTTCAACATACTTACCATTATATTAATGTTTCAACCTAATTGATTTAAAATAATCATTCGTTTTTTTTTATTTATTTCAAGACTGAGCTGATTGGCGGAAGGCGGATATCATACACACGTAAGCGTAAACTTGAACAAGAAACAAGTGACATTGTTGCCCCATCTACATCAGCTTCAAGTGCAACAATATCGATATGTCTGGATTCAGAGTCGGAGGACGAAACAGTGCCAGTCAAGGTTGTGCCTGTGGGGCCAGTCGTAAGCTTTGAGAAACAAGTCGAAAGCCTGTGCGATGTCGATGATGACTGGATTCTCTTGAAAATGATGACGAATGCATAGACTTTCAAAGTGAACTGTTAAATGCTGACAAACTGCTCACCTGTACTTCCAATGATTAAGCAAATATTAAGCATTACAGTCCATCAAACTCTAACACTAAAGAAAACTAACACTTTATACTATGTATAGTTAGTGTATAGTAGAAATAAGTGCTGTCAACACAATCCTGGTCAATAAATAAATGATAAAAGTTTAAAATGTACACGTCTTTTTCGGTCCGGCAAGTTTTTGTTCGGACCAGCAACTTTTTACAAAATGCCTGTCCGGATGACCGGCGTTTTTTAGCCAGTTTCGCAAAGACTGAAACCCTCAGCCTTTCGTATTTTATAATACCCACACTTATTTATTTGCTAAATTTAATATCTACCCAAAAATAAATAAACTGCGAAAATCAGTCTTAAATACGCTAATATGAAATCGTAATCGGAAAAGCCTATCAAGTGTTACTGTTGTAGTTTCGTAACATAAGCTGTCTTGTTGTACATGCATGCCATGGAAAACCCGTTTTCTAAAAAAGAGAGCGAAATTTCTGCTGACAACCACAACGTCACGTTCCACGCATGGAAAGTGTCCGTGTACGGACCCATGTGCTTTATTTTACTAACATTTGCACGCGTCGGCACGACATGCACGAGGAAATTTTCCCGCCATTTTGCACGAACAAAGCATGTATAATATAAATGTATAATTTTAATCAAGAACTATACAGTTCACCCATTTTCCAGTCAGTATTATGTTCAACAGTTATAACGATTAAAACAGTGTTAGAACACTAAACGCACGCCCATATGAACATAATTAATCAAACAAAAAAGGCTCCGTAGGTAGATCGAGTACTGGACATAAACATCCGGAAAAATTATTAGCTACTTTCAGCTTCGCAATAAAATGGATGCCTTATGCTTCAAAAAGGCTAGAGGTATACCGTCTTAACGGTGATGTTTTGTTTATTTTATTTCGTTTAAACATTTACAAAAAATGAAAAGCTGTTTGCCTAAATTTTAAGAGCTAAAACGCACCAGATAACGTCATTTGACACATGCCGCAAAAAAAATTCCCATACGGAAGGGTTACCCCCCCCCCTCTCGAAACCGGGGCGTCTGAACAAAATCCTGGGGAAGGCCCTGCTATGTATAAAGTTTCTTAAAATATCTCAATGTATACTCACGTTATTGAGCAGAAACGGTTTTTCTATTTTAGTAACAGTGACCTTGACCCTATACGCAATCCCAAGAGAGGTCTCGATAAAGGTATGTATGTATTAAGTTTCATTAAAATATCTCAATGTGTTCTCAAGCTATTGAACCGAAACCGTTTTTCTATTTTTAGTAACAGTGACCTTGACCCCACCCACCCCATATGCAATCCCAAGCGAGGTCTCAATATAAAGTAGCATCCCCAGCAAAATCCAAAAATCCATTCACTGATATTGATTTTCTGACGGTCGTATATTCATCGGATGAATTAGGTTATTTTAATTAATCATATATCAGATTAATCACAATAAAATTCTGTTTAATATGGTTTTTATTTAATGAAAATCCATAAAGGATAAGTGTTGTTTATCATTGTTTAATTATTGAACAATGGGGATTATCGACGATTTCACACCTCCGCTATCGAGTCCATCAACGCGGACACGGTTTGGTGACAGTGGGTATTTTCCACAGGTTATGCGGTGATGTAATTCTATTTGAATATTTATGAACTTAAATTAACCACAATCAGAGGAGGAATTTCCCTTCATGGTGATACAACTTCCGTTAAAATCGGACTGTAAACAAGCGTGTTACAAATGACCAAAGTCTACATGAATTTGTCGGATCCTGAATCGGTATGTTAATATGAAAGTTTTAGCACTTCAAAATACACTTTCTAAGCTTTAATTTGATATATATTACGATTAAATCGGTTTATGTTTACCCGACCACATTTGCGTTCAAAGGTCAGGAAAAACCCAAAACACATTCTGGTGATGCAATGGCCGCCATCTTGAATTTCTGTCGATTAGCAAAAACGAACGATATATTCGGTAAATAAGCCCCAATACGCACAAGAAAAACGCTTAAGTATGCATAATTTAAAATGTATTTGTCCATTTCGCTGGTATATGTTACTAAGAGGTTTTTGTTTTTTAAATAAATATGTTAAAAACTTAAAATGCTTGTAAACAATTGTACATATAGTTTCGGATAGGCAGCATTTCGGTCATCGTTTTATAAAACACATTATCTACTCCTACACTAGCGCATTGTTATTGTTATGCACGAAATTCATACAAATTAAATAATCCAGAATATTGTTAATATTAAGCGGTTGCTGAATTATACATGTCCGAATCAAATGACTATCATGAGCTAAACAAATATGGCCGGCGTCATACACCAGGAACGAGCGAGAATCGACATAATTCACTGATAATAATAACCCATTTATCCTACGTAAACCTTAAAGTAAACAGCATTTATATAAATAATAACATCTTATCTATCAAATAATGCTATTAAAATAGTTTTTATGTGTATCTGTCATTAGGAAGGATGTTAATAAAAATGTATACTTACAATGGTGACAGACGCGAGATTGCGCCATCGACATTCCTTTGTTATCGCTACCGTATAGCTTATATGGAAATTTCTTAAGTGTAAAAAGGCACATAATTTTGACAAATTTCAAACTAGGGTTACCAAACTTGGCATATAGTACCGATAACAAAGCGTTGTCCATTCAGCCAGTCCATATCTGTCACCATAGTAAACCATACATATTTATCACATCGCTAAAAATTAAATACGGACATAACATTCATTGTTTTGATGGAATTAAAGACATTAAAGTTTAAATGTTTATATATTAGTAATAAAATTGAAAATCATGAGCGTTTTGTTAATAATTTTCGTTGTTTACTGCACAGAATTTGCGTCTTCCATCTTTGTTTACACGAAAGGATCATGTGATTTAAATCTAAATTACTCCTGCCTATTTTTAGCTACAATCATGTATTATACATCATTGGAAAGGGGAAAGAACACGCTTTCTATTAGTCTGAAAATAAATTATGCAAATTAATGCATGGAAGAGCAGAATGGAAGAGCAGCAAGGCGCCAAATTTAGGCAATTTTCACTGGCCATTTGTCTGATGAAAACAATATGGTCACTGGAAAGCACAAGTATACCAGCAAAATATAAGCATCCATCCACCATTTAATGTCAGTTTCTTAAAATTACATCTTAGCGCATTTTTGCGCAATTCATTTAATTCCATTAAATGTCAATCAGGTACTTCGTGTTCTTCCGTCAGCTTCCGATAGTGACCCGTTATCAGCCGAATCTGATTTCGTGTCACTCCGCTTAACGTTCGTCATACTGCAAAGAGTGATCTCCCCTGATAGTTATCAGTTTTCGCGAGGTATTGCAGTCGTGCAACTTTGACGTCTTTGTCAATCTTTGTTGTTTGATTGTATATTACAGGTACTGCAAACTATTTACCACATCAAAATAATTATTATTGCAATAAGTGCATGCAAGATGGCTGTTAATATAATTATTTCACGTAAGATTTACGATGTTTAGGCTGTTGGAAGATAGTGAAAGTGGACAACAATTTGACAAGACATAGTCTCAATTTATAGCACAGCATTGATCCTCAATGACCACCGTGTACACAATTGAAATGCAAAGCCTGTCGTGTTTATTTTCATTTATAATTGATCAATTTTATCTATATCATTTCTTGAATGAGCTGCAAATAAGGTAGCTGGGTGGGAGAGGGGTGAGCACTCCCTCCCTTGTCATTGCCTTTAAGTGGTCACTCCAGGTTTAATTGAATGACTTCATGTTGTATACTTACAAGGTTTAATATTTTCTTTAAATTTAAAGCTTTGTTGTTGTTGTTTTTCTTAAATCTTAAAACATCCTTACATTGAAAAACAATTCTTACATTGAAAACAATCTTGTAACAGCATTTATTCTGCATGCTTGATATTTTAACTTAACTGCAAAACTAGTAGCACTTCATAAAATGCTGTTAAGTAACAGCATTAAGTATTGCCTGACTTGCTTTTGCATATATAAATTTCAGGATTGCTGCAGTTTTTGAAAGGTATTGTGCTTTGGTTCATACAGGACAAACAAGACAGTCGAGACAGTGGCTTTTGAAGACAGAAATTAACAGTCTGTTGAAGACAGAAATTAACAGTCTTTCTCCTGTTAGGTTGTTTCCAAGATGGTCAACCAAGGAGTGTTTAAAGTTGTGTTGTGGTGCTTTGCATTTGCTGTTTTTAATTGTTTTTTCTTTTGCCTGAGATGGCCTATCCCATATTCAATTTGTTAATGTCTGATGTTGCTGTTACTGTTCATATTTGTCGGAAAAGTTTTTCGTATAATCACAAGACTATGTTCTTTTCAAGTATTTTCTGATCAATACTTAAAAATTGTTCAGCATTTAAACCATGTTAATTGTTGTATTTAAGGTATGGTTTGGGTTCTTTTGAATGAGTGAACAATTAGTATTCCAAAAAGTTCCTAAAGCAAAAGCTGCATTGAAAGACCACCTTTCACCAAGACCGCATGTTGTTTAATACATGTATTTACATTTCTGTGGCCATTTTTTTAATAACTTTGAAGAGTACATGATCTTTTTGGCAGAATTAAAAGGTAAAATATATTAATTTGTGTTTTGGTCTTCCAGAAAGGATGGTCTTAAAACTGGAGATGATGTCGGATATATGCCTTTTGAGTTAATGAATACACTGTTCCGAATACTGAAATAAAATAAGTCTGTTATATGTACTAAGCATGTTTAAGATATATATAATATATATAACTGAGCTTTATAAATGTATATAACATCTTTTACTTGCAGTTTGTAAATGCCAAATATGTTTTACGCAGTACTAGAGACATTGTCTTACCCAGATTCAGTCCAGCATTTGGCTTTAATACTCAATCCATTTAAAATGATTTGTTGTCATTTATAAGTCACCATGTATGTAAGACAGTGAAAATATGTATAGTGTTTACTTAACAAAGCATAAAGTGACATGAACAGATTACTTTGAACCTGTTTAACTGCCAGAAATTATTGCCAGGTTTATTATTGACAGAATTTACATATTTGACAGAACGAAATGTGGGGGTTACCTTCTTCAGATACACATAACTTTGTTATTTTTCAAGATACAGTAATTTCATTTGCAGTTTTGTTTTTCTAGTAACCTTTAAAATGGTATATAATTTTATAGGTTTTTCTAAATTTAACAAAATCCTCTGTTATCGCTACATATAGGTTCATTTTAATGAGGGGAATACATGTTTAAAGTTTGAATGAAATCCCTCAAGCCATTTCTGAGAAACTAGCTTACCGAAAAACTTTAACCTAGCTCGTACGCCAATGCCGACGCGAGTAGAATAGCTTGCCTTTTCTTCGAAAAGTCTAGCTAAAAATGCTGACAATGGAACAGGATTTAACCATAATGTAGTCGCGAAATTACCTTACAAAACACAATTACGCCATAGTATATGCATTTGTTTAAATAAATGTTTGTATGAAGTTTCAAAAAGAAACGTTTTAACACATATTTACTACAATTATCATGCAAACCTTTACGTGAGATTGAGTCTCTAAATTTTCTTTGTTAACTTCACCACTATCTTGTACGGCTGACATCTTTTTCACACAAAATATTTCCCGCAAAATTAATGACCAATCACAACCCGCCTTTCAGAAATCACACGAGGCCCGTCTGAACATTCAACAAGATTTACCTCCCATTTCAAATAATCCATTTTGTCATTGCGCAATATTAAATTCATTTCAAACTCGAATTAATCAAAAACTCTCATCAATTTAAAACTAATTTAAAAGTGATATTATTGTAGTAGTAGTAGTAGTAGTAGTAGTAGTAGCTGTCCATCGAAGATGTTGAGCCGTTGTCAAAATGCTGTTTTAAATAATCACCGCAAATGCTGTTTACCATTGATCTATATTAACAGAGATCAGTGGCTGTTTACATTAATCACCGCATTAAAATCCGCTAATCGTTCATGGTCAATGTCGTTTCATATAAACATATAATGATGGATTAAGTTAAATGAGTGTAATAAGTTCTCCTAGATTACGAGTGAGGCGTCTATGTGAACAAAGCAGTGCATGCCACGGTTTTATTACCTCTTTCATGGAGGTTATGTTTTGGGCTTCGTTTGTTTATATATTTCCAAGAGGTGTGTGGTTGGAAACCTCGCTTAATGTATGTGCGTTAAGTGTCGTCCTTGATCAGCCTGTGTAATCTGCACAGTGATAATACAAGACGGCACTTTCCGCCTACAGTGGATTTACGTTTAGAAGAGACTTCTTTGAAACAGAAACTACCATAAAAGCGGAATGTGCCGTCCTGAATTAGCATGTGCGGACTACACAGGCTAATCCGGGACGACACTTTACGCATATGTGTTAAAGCCCGGTTTTCCCATGACACGCCTCATTTGTCTCTAGATCTGTTAGTTAGCAGCGTAACGCAACTAAGTCAATTAAGAACGGATTTGCATGACATTTTCTGGAAAGGTTGGAAATGGGTAAATTAATAAATGAGTTTAGACTTCGGTGGTCCGGGTCACCATCAGGATCAAGGACTCTTTTGAAGGATTCTTTATTAGTGTATGATAAGGCAATGGAGGTACCATGTCACTGGAAAATTCAATTGTTAGGTATGGTTACTTAATGTGCTATCTAGTACTATAATGTTGTAAATTGTTTTGTCTCTAGGCATCTGTAAAATGCCAATTTTGATACGTATTTGTACGAGTATTTAATATCTCGTATTTACTTAGTAATTGCACAGCCTAAATTGAATTCAAACGACTCCTTATTATTTTAAATCTCATCTCTGATGTGATTTATACTTGTTGCACGTCAGTTAATTGTGATTCATATCAGACGATTTAATTATTTATATACATTTTAATGTTTAAGACAAGTACACACAAGCAAGAGATTGAAAACGCGTTAATTTTATGTTCGTCAACAAATAATTCATTACAGAACAATTCGGCGTCGGAAATACTATGCTCTCGGAAATAAGTATGAGGGCTAAGGGGTAAATACAAAATTAATGCAGTTTACTTATTATTTGCTCGTCCGTGATGAATCGGTGGATTAAATGTTATTCTGCCGTTAAGTAGATAAATGGATTTTAAATGTCAAAATGAAAAACTCATTAAATGTTTTCATAAGCGTTTTACACCGGCTACCTTTTGGCGTCGACTCGATTAATGATTAAAGCTACATATGTCCAAAGAAAATAACATTATGTTCTGAAGTACATAATATGTGATCATGATTCAGAGATCTTTTCGTTTATGTAGACTCATCAATAAAAGAGGTCAGAGACAGGTTTTTTTTTTAAATTTTATTTTGTGTGATATTCTGTGAAATTTAGATGTAAGAGAAATAAATAAATGTCTAGTGGTTTCAGCTGTTGTGTAACGCAACGATACGTGTACGATGTCGCTGCTTTAAAGTTGGAAAATCTTATTAACGAACGACGCTTCCAAACCAACCAGGCATAAGAAACTGTCGACAGCAACCTCAAACACTGGTTGTACGGAAACACGGTGCACGGAGTCTGCTGAGATTGTAATCACGTATTTCCGCTGAGTGACTTATTAAACGGGTAAGTATGTAATATGTATATTAATTTTGGTTGGTAAGATGTTAATATTTTGGTACTGGTACATGCTTATCAGGGGAGGATCCAGGATTTCGGGTTGGGGGGGGGCGTAAACTTTTGATCATGCAGTTATAACCCCATGTTGTCTATGGATTAGCAGTGATCAGCTACAGATCCGTATCAAAGATATATAATAAATATTTGCATATCATCATCATCATCACCATCATCATAATCATCATCGTCATCATCAAATGCACTTGTTTGACTGAATAAATACTTCAACCATATTATTATGTTAGAAAGACATATTGGTTCATGTATATATCATGTACCTGTTTTGGCGGTACATTGCCCTTGTTTGATGTGCCTGACCACTAAATACGTATTTGACATTCAATGTTATATATATCTTGAATATCTTTAAACATGTAAAATCAGTGGCTGACTACATTCAAACACGCACGCATCGAAAATTATTTGTATTAATCATTTACCTAAGTGTCTCTTTTTAAAGTGAATGTATTAAGTAACTTACACTTACACACTCGTGCTCATCAATTGTCTGCAAATGTGCTATATACTGTGTTTTTGTTCACAGAAACAAACTAACGGACAGACAGACGAACAAGTTGTTTTAATGAAATATTACGAAAGATACTCGTATGGTTACGTTATGAACTAATAAGGCAAGTGATGCCGACTTTGTGCCAATTTTGCTGAAATATGGTGCCGGGAAAAATAAGAAATCGCCAGGATTTGGAGCCAACGTTGTGGACACCCCTCTACTTTATAACGATATCTTTCTTATGAATGCATAAAACAATATGAAATTTGGTGTGGTTGATAATGGATGATTGAATAAATAGTTTGTCGATTCAGAATATTGGGAACTAAACTATGTACTTGTGACAACGGTGTATTGCATCTGACATCTTAATAAAATACATTAATTTATAAAAGAAAACAAAAGCGTCATTAAATAAAGGTATATATACCCACTGTCTATAGTTTTTCGTTTTCGCTGAACTTTGGCACAGGGGTGTAGGTAAGAAATCGTTGGCGGCGGGGCTATGTTTTACTGAGATAATGTGTATCTTTGACAAAACTGAGCGAGCGAAGCGAGCCAAACAAGGTTTAGCATATTTTTCCAGTTTTGACCCTTTTATATATGCCCATATATGTATGGTCGGGAAATTTTATGAGGGGGGGCGCCGGGTGCCCCCCCCACCCCCTGATCGCTAGTGCTTATTTTGGTGACTTTCTGATAGATTACGCCGAGTTTGAAACAATAAATAATACATAGATCTAGATGCATAGATATATTTATGCAATTGAAACACACCATACTGCAGTATGGTGTTACCGAGTAGATCTAGTCTAGCGATCTTTTTGTAAATAATAATAATATATATTACCATAATTTCGTGGGTTACCATAATTTCGTGGCTCTTTAAAACTAATAGAATTTTCGCTCGTGCATCCGAAAACATTGTCCGAATTACTATAACTGTTAACTTAATTGTATATTTTTGCAGTATCTAAAAAGGAAATCATATTAAATGTCAACCAGTTAGTGACTTGGTCATTTAAATCACCAATTAATGACATTAAATACACAAATTATTCACTACACAACTACTTTGAAATTTAATTCATGAAATTTCGTTCTATAAAAATCGTATATTTAGAGCAGTTTTCCAAGGATAATTGCACATGTATGATTATCTCCCTTGTGTTTATTTCTGAATGGGATTTTGCTATTTTCGTTAAAAAATATATATAAACAACACCCCCTTCCCTAAATTTGACTCACATTTTCAAACTTTTAACTTTAAGTTAGCATTCCTACCCATGAATCGCTGCGTGCAATTTTATCATTTATTTAATATTTAAGACCAATAACTAACACAATAGAATATTTATAGATTCATGAAGCCTAAAGTTAAAACTGCACAACGAAAATTGAACAAGTGTGTAGATTTCGTCTGGCCAATCCTTTTAAAAAATATGACAAGGAGTGTGTATTTATAATGATACAATGTTCAAAAAACACTAGTTTTCACCAAGATTTTCGGTTGTTGATCAGCACAGGGTCCAGCACAAACAAAGTGAAACTAAATTGATGCTGTAAACACTCTTCCACAACCAAAGTAGGCCGGCCAATCAGAACCCACGAAATTATGAGAAGCTTTCAAACGATACAGATCAGTTGGGTCAGGTACAATAACATAATATAGCAATGAAATAGCAACAAAAATCGGTCTTTTAATCACTTTGTTTGCAAAGAGGACATTATAAATTGTGTTTTATCCAACTCAGTGTTGAGATAACAGGATGTATTAACACGCATGCGTCACACACGTAAATAAGACCCACGAAATTAGGGTGACAAGGCATAATAATAATAGTAATAATAACGTTTAGTAGTAGAAAGTTCGACGGACGGGCCTCTGTAATTTCTTGTTAACCAATGAGAAACGCTGTTATAAAATGACTTGTTACAGGGTCTGACATGGAGGAAAGAAATGACAAGTAAACAGAATTGACAGCTACATGTGATCAATGTAACCATTGCTTTGCAGATTCAACCGTCATAAAATGTAAGGCTGAAAATAGTTATTTTCGAACCTTTATAAATCAGTACCAGAATTAGCTACATCGCTGTTCACAAATCGCAGTTAATTTAGTTCGTTTAATGATTCTATTCGTACCTACCATATGTCCAACTACAAAAATGTAACCTTTTATTATTTCGCAGTGATTGTCTTAACAGTTATGTTACGTCCTTGAAGTTTCTTTATGTGCTTATGTTATTTATAAATGTCCAGAATTCTGAATGAATAAGATTTTTGTTACACACACGTGTATTAAAGCTGCTAATCAAAGATGGGGAAAAAGACAAAAATGAAAAAAATGGTTTCAAATCTATACAACTGACTTAAATAACATTGTTTACACATTAACACAAGTTTGACACACATTGGTTTATCCTAGTTCTTCCTGAATACTTGGAGCAAATGTGTACATTAATGTACAGGCTACAGCTCAAAGTTCTTCTCGGTAAAAGGCAAAAATAATGTAAAAAACAAAATCTGGTGTACAACTATATTATCGTGTTTCAATAACCAAATACATCATTACAAAATCAATATCTATTACCATCGACGTCAAATTATGTTCTTTGTGAAGAAATTTTCAAAACAAATATTTATAACAAAACTTTAAGTGCGGATGTTTTGAAATGATGATTAAATCGAAAGGAAAGGCTATACTACACTATGTTTTTCCAGTAGGGGTGTCAGTTATTTCAGTAGGTGGAGTAGTATTCAAAGAAGTGTCTAAAAGTAATGTATAAAGGCAAAGGAAGACACTTGTAATATTATTTAAACAAAGGTATATTGAATAATTTCAACCAAAAATAATTTACTATATCGACACAAATAAAACGATTACAGTGCGTTGTTGTTCGCGCTGTTCGATAGAGAAAGTGTGTCTAATAATAGTATACCCATATGGGCGCTCGTTGGTGGGGAATGAAGGAAGGAGACATTTAAAAGTGACAAGACTCTTTTGACTGATCAGATGGATGCAAGTGTAGTTTGTGTCAACGGAGGTTGTATGTTCAAGGAGTGTTTAATGTGTGAATGTACGCTATTTTTAGAGACTTATGAAAATAAATAAACATGAACCCATTTTCGTACTTTTTATGTGCATACAATTTGCAATGTGTAGTTATTGCCAGTTTCCTTGGTATCTTGAAAATAGGTGTTACCCTCTCTTTGATCAGCTGCATAACACACATTTACAGTGCCAAAAAAAGGTAAAACAATGTCTTGTTTTAGTATCTTCATTTTCATAAAGCAAAAATACTCTGCTGATAACTGCAAAAGAAGTCTTTATGTGACAGCAAACTTACATGGAACTTTGTTGTATTTTAACACATATTTGAACTATATACTTAACTTGACAATTGTCATCTTGCACACAAACTTGTGCCGCTAATATTGACACATTTGTATACAGAAATAAGTTAATATAAACATGTTTATCATTTGTTTCAAAGCATTAATTTAAACAATGATCGTTGCATACCCCGTAATTACAAAATCTTCCTTACCGTTAATAAAGGAATTTGTTGATCAACGGCATTCAATTGGATTACAATACTTACTGAAAGGGTATCATGAACCACAACAATTTAAAATATGCAGTAGTGTTGATTGATGCTTTTGTTCACTGCTACAAACCGCTAGAGAATGGCCCCAGCTCGGCAGTCACATCAAAGACTTTTTGAAGTCAAACCGACACCGTTGCAAAGGAGCAAAGGACAGCTTGCAGATTTAGAAGCCTGGTTAATTTATGATGTCGCGCTTTCACTCTTCACAGTTGGAACAAAAACAAACATTCCAGTGGCATTTAAGTATGTATTATAAAATAATACATATGCTACACATCGTCTTAATAATAGTAATAATAATAACAGTATTTCTATCTTCTGAAATGAAAAGTAAAGATTGCTAAATAGTATTATGAATATTATTATTAATTTAATAATAATAAAAATAATAATACAAAAATAAATAAAATTAATAATATATTATTATAACCCTGCTCTTTTCGCAAAAAGGCCCCCTGCCCTTTTTCAGGCCCCGCTGCCATTGTTTTAGTCTGGCTAAATCCCTAACTTCAATTTCTGTTAGCTTTCGAGTTGGAATTACCTGTTAATAAATGTTCAACCACTCAATGGTGCTTTAGAGGGTCCTTGGGGATGACCACTGACATGGTCTGTTGTGTAAGTAAATTAGCATGATGTAATGTTAAGGCAATGTGTTTGAAATAAATAGTCAATCAGTCTTAGTATATGAGACCGTCTTATATCGTGGAATTTTGACGTTAGAGCTACTGCATTGAATTGGCTTACAGGCAAAGTGTATATTTCTAATTTTATAATGAAATAATAACAATAGATCTAGATCTAGTCTAACTTATGTGGAAAGACAAAATGATGCAGTAATTGAGTCTGTGGCTCTGTCACTGCAGTCTGTTTCCCAGCATGTATAGAAACATGTAACATAAATGTGTGCAGCACACAAAACATGTTTAATACTTTTTTTGCAGATTGTGACAGGGGATTGTCTATATGAACAACGTGAAAACTAAACACAGATCATGTCTCTCCAACAAAGTTCTGAATGCTTTGTTAGCAGCCTCCACACAAGGACCTCTTCTCAGAAGAACAACTTTTTAGTACCAGATATTGGAAGTGAACATTGGGAGTGCATTATCACATTTTGGTGGACACAGTGCACCAGCAGAAACGATGAAGAACAGCTTTCTAACTTTGTGTACAGGGCTTGCACTAACATGAAATGTTTATGTTGGATATACATGTTGGATAGTGGAAGATCTGAACATTTCAGACATGAAATGAAGTATAAATAAAGCTTGGTTTAAGGTCATTTCTGATAATTTTGTGATAATCTGCCAATTACTTCATTGAAAGAGGTATACATTTAGGCAAACAGTGTCATTATATATTTCCAGGATACATTATATATTTCCAGGTTGCATTACTTTTGCCACTTGTGTGTTTGTGTTTTGATAAATTTCAAGTGTTTGTATTTATGATAATGTTATATCATTGGAAAACAAAAGAGAAAAAAAATATTTCAAAGGCTGTTTATTTTTATGTTCGTGTTAGCTCTGAAGTATTGTAGATTTTGATTTAGTACACATAAAAAGTATTTAAAAAATCGAACGTGAAAGGAGGTACCCCCCCTCCCAATCCCACCGCCAACCACGGGTATTTGCCCCTGTGCCTTAGCAAAATCCTGGGTAAAGGCCTGCTCAGGTTATCTTCGCTATGAATGACGTTATAATTGACCAATCGGAGCAATCGGCATGTATCCACACACATGTAACCTTATATTCACGTCAATGCGTATTATTGATCTAAAAAGCAAACCCTCGGCCTTTCGTATTTTATAATATACCCACACTTATTTATTTGCTAAATTTAATATCTACCCAACAATAAATAAACTGCGAAAATCAGTCTAAAATACGCTAATATGAAATCGTAATCGGAAAAGCCTATCCAGTGTTACTGTTGTAGTTTCGTAACATAAGCTGTCTTGTTGTACATGCATGCCATGGAAAACCCGTGTTTTCTAAAAAAGAGAGCGAAATTTCTGCTTACAACCACGACGTCACGTTCCACGCATGGAAAGTGTCCGTGTACGGACCCATGTGCTTTAATTTTACTAACATTTGCACACATCGGCACGACATGCACGATGAAATTTTCCCGCCATTTTTGCACGAACAAAGCATGTATAATATAAATGTATAATTTTAATCAAGAACTTTACAGTTCACCCATTTTCCAGTCAGTATTATGTTCAACAGTTGTAACGATTAAAACAGTGTTAGAACACTAAACGCACGCCCATATGAACATAATTAATCGAACAAAAAAGGCTCCGTAGGTAGATCGAGTACTGGACATAAACATCCTAAAAAATTATTAGCTACTTTCAGTTTCGCAATAAAATTGATGCGTTATGCTTCAAAAAGGCTAGAGGTATACCGTCTTAACGGTGATGTTTTGTTTATTTCATTTCGTTTATAACATTTACAAAAAATGAAAAGCTGTTTGCCTAAATTTTAAGAGCTAAAATGCACCAGATAACGTCATTTGACACATGCCGCAAAAAAAATTCACATATGGAAGGGTTACCCCTCCCTAACCCACCCCTCTCAGGACCGGGGCGTCTGAACAAAATCCTGGGGAAGGCCCTGCTATGTATAAAGTTTCATTAAAATATCTCAATGTATTCTCAAGTTATTGAGCCGAAACCGTTTTTCTATTGTTAGTAACAGTGACCTTGACCCCACCCACCCCATATGCAATCCCAAGCGAGGTCTCGATATAAGTAGCATCCCCAGCAAAATCCAATAATCCATTCACTGATATTGATTTTCTGACGGTCGTATATTTCATCGGATGAATTAGGCGCTTTGCACTTAACATATTTCAATGAATCATATATCAGATTAATCACAATAAAATTCTGTTTAATATGGTTTTATTTCATGAAAATCCATAAAGGATAAGTGTTGTTTATCATTGTTTAATTATTGAACAATGGGGATTATCGACGATTTCACACCTCCGCTATCGAGTCCATCAACGCGGACAGGGTTTGGTGACGGTGGGTATTTTCCACAGGTTATGCGGTGATGTAATTCTATTTGAATATTTATGAAGTTAAATTAACCACAATCAGAGGAGGAATTTCCCTTCATGGTGATACAACTTCCGTTAAAATCGGACTGTAAACAAGCGTGTTACAAATGACCAAAGTACATGAATTTGTCGGATCCTGAATCGGTATGTTAATATTAAAGTTTTAGCATTTAAAAATACACTTTCTAAGCTTTAATTTGATATATATTACGATTAAATCGGTTTATGTTTACCCAAACGCATTTGCGTTCAAAGGTCAGGAAAAACCCAAAATACATTCTGGAGATGCAATGGCCACCGTCTTGAATTTCTGTCGATTAGCAAAAAAACGAACGATATAAGAAAAACGCTCAAGTATGTGTAATTTAAAATATATTTGTCCATTTCGCTGGTATATGTTACAGAGGTTTTTGTTTTTTAAATAAATACGTTAAAAACTTAAAATGCTTGTAAACAATTGTACATATAGTTTCGGATAGGCAGCATTTCGGTCATCGTTTTATAAAACACATTAGCTACTCCTACACTAGCGCATTGTTATTGTTATGCATGAAATTCATACAAATTAAATAATTCAGAATATTGTTAATATTAAGCGGTTGCTGAATTATACATGTCCGAATCAAATGACTATCATGAGCTAAACAAATATGGAAACCAGGAACGAGCGAGAATCGACATAATTCACTGATAATAATAACCCATTTATCCTACGTAAACCTTAAAGTAAACAGCATTTATATAAATAATAACATCTTATCTATCAAATAATGTTATTAAAATAGTTTTTATGTGTATCTGTTATTAGGAAGGATGTTAATAAAAATGTATACTTACAATGGTGACAGGTACGCGATTGCGCAATCGACATTCCTTTGTTATCGCTACCGTATAGCTTATATGGAAATTTCTAAGTGTAAAAAGGCACATAATTTTTACAAATTTCAAACTAGGGTTACCAAACTTGGCATATAGGTTCATTTTAACGAGGGGAATACATGTTTAAAGTTTGAATGAAATCCCTCAAGCCATTTCTGAGAAACTAGCTTACCGAAAAACTTTAACCTAGCTCGTACACCAGCGCCGACGCGAGTAGAATAGCTTGCTTTTTCTTCGAAAAGTCGAGCTAAAAATGCTGACAATGGAACAGGATTTAACCATACTGTAGTCGCGAAATTACCTTACAAATCACAATTACGCCATAGTATATGCATTTGTTTAAATAAATGTTTGTATGAAGTTTAAAAAAGAAACGTTTTAACACATATTTACTACAATTATCATGCAAACCTTTACATGAGATTGAGTCTCTAAATTTTCTTTGTTAACTTCACCACTAACTTGTACGGCTGACATCTTTTTCACACAAAATATTTCCCGCAAAATTAATGACCAATCACAACCCGCCTTTCAGAAATCAGACGAGGCCCGTCTGAACATTCAACAAGATTTACCTCCCATTTCAAATAATCCATGTGTCATTGCGCAATATTAAATTCATTTCAAACTCCAATTAATCAAAAACTCTCATCAATTTAAAACTAATTTAAAAGTGATATTATTGTAGTAGTAGTAGTAGTAGTAGCTGTCCATCGAAGATGTTGAGCCGTTGTCAAAATGCTGTTTTAAATAATCACCGCAAATGCTGTTTACCATTGATCTATATTAATAGAGATCAGTGGCTGTTTACATTAATAACCGCATTAAAATCCGCTAATCGTTCTTGGTCAATGTCGTTTCATATAAACATATAATGATAGATTAAGTTAAATGAGTGTAATAAGTTCTCCTAGATTACGAGTGAGGCGTCTATGTGAACAAAGCAGTGCATGCCAAGGTTTTATTACCTCTTTCATGGAGGTTATGTTTTGGGCTTCGTTTGTTTATATATTTCCAAGAGGTGTGTGGTTGGAAACCATGGCTTAATGTATGTGCGTTAAGTGTCGTCCTTGATCAGCCTGTGTACTATGCACAGGGATAATACAAGACGGCACTTTCCGCCTACAGTGGATTTACGTTTAGAAGAGACTTCTTTGAAACAGAAACTACCATAAAAGCGGAAAGTGCCGTCCTGGATTAGCCTGTGCGGACTGCACAGGCTAATCCGGGAAGATACTTTACGCATATGCGTTAAAGCCCGGTTTTCCCATGACACGCCTCATTTGTCTCTAGATCTGTTAGTTAGCAGCGTGACGCAACTAAGTCAATTAAGAACGGATTTGCATGACATTTTCTGGAAAGGTTGGAAATGGGTAAATTAATAAATGAGTTTAGACTTCGGTGGTCCACATCACCATCAGGATCAAGGACTCTTTTGAGGGGTTTTTTATTAGTGTAAGATAAGGCAATGGAGGTACCATGTCACTGGAAAATTCAATTGTTATGTAGGGTTACTTATTGTGCTTTCGGTTACTATAATGTTGTAAATTGTTTTGTCTCTAGGCATCTGTAAAATGCCAATTTTGATACGTATTTGTACGAGTATTTAATATCTCGTATTTACTTAGTAATTGCACAGCCTGAATTGAATTGAATTATTATTATTTTAAATCTCATCTCTGATGTGATTTATACTTGTTGCATGTAAGTTAATTGTGATTCATATCAGACGATTTAATTATTTATATACATTTTAATGTTTAAGGCAAGTACACACAAGCAAGAGACTGAAAACGCGTTAATTATTATGTTCGTCAATAAAGAATTCATTACAGACCAATTCGGCGTCGGAAATACAATGCTCTCGGAAATAAGTTTGAGGGCTAAGGGGTAAATACAAAATTAATGCAGTTTACTTATTATTTGCTCGTCCGCGTTGAATCGGTGGATTAAATGTTATTCTGCAGTTAAGTAGATTAATGGATTTTAAATGTCAAAATGAAAAACCCATTAAATGTCTTCATAAGCGTTTTACACCGGCTACCCTTTGGCTCCGACTCGATTAATGATTAAAGCTACATATGTCCAAAGAAAATAACTTTTTGTTCTGAAGTACATAATATGTGATCATGATTCAGAGATCTTTTCGTTTATGTAGACTCATCAATAAAAGAGGTCAGAGACTGGTTTTTTTTTATTTTATTTTTTGGGATATTCTGTGAAATTTTGATGTAAGAGAAATACATAAATGTCTAGTGGTTTCAGCTGTTGTGTAACGCAACATACGCATGATACGTGTACGATGTCGCTGCTTTAAAGTTGGAAAATCTTATTGAAGAACAGGCGACGCTTCCAACCCAACCAGGCGTAAGAAACTGTCGACAGCAACCTCAAACACTGGTTGTATGGAAACACGGTGCACGGAGTCTGCTGAGATTGTAATCACGTATTTCCGCTGAGTGACTTATTAAACGGGTAAGTATGTAATATGTATATTAATTTTGGTTTGTAAGATGTTAATATTTTGGTACTGGTACATGCTTATCAGGGGAGGATCCAGGATTTCGGGTTAGGGGGGGGGGGGGCGTAAACTTTTGATCGTGCAGTTATAACCCCATGTTGTCTATGGGTCTGCAGTGATCAGCTACAGATCCGTATCAAAGATATATAATAAATATTTGCATATCATCATCATCATCATCATCACCATAATCATCATCGTTATCATCAAATGCACTTGTTTGACTGAATAAATACTTCAACCATATTATTATGTTAGAAAGACATATTGGTTCATGTATATATCATGCACCTGTTTTGGCGGTAAATTGCCCTTGTTGGATGTGCCTGACCACTAAATACGTATTTGACATTCAATGTTATATATATCTTGAATATCTTTAAACATGTAAAATCAGTGGCTGACTACATTCAAACACACACGCATCGAAAATTATTTGTATTAATCATTTACCGAAGTGTCTCTTTTTCAAGTGAATGTTTGGAGTAACTTACACTTACACACTCTTGCTCATCAATTGTCTGCAAATGTGCTATACACTGTGTTTTTGTTCATCGAAACAAACTAACGGACAGACAGACGAACAAGTTGTTTTAATGAAATATAATGAAAGATACTCGTATGGTTGCGTTATGAAGTAATAAGGCAAGTGATGCCGACTTTGTGCCAATTTTGCTGAAATATGGTGCCGGGCAAAATAAGAAATCGCCAGGATTTGGAGCCAACGTTGTGGACACCCCTCTACTTTATAACGACATCTTTCTTATGATTGCATAAAACAATATGTAATTTGGTATGGTTGATAATGGATGATTGAATAAATAGTTTGTCCATTCAGAATATTGGGAACTAAACTATGTACTTGTGCCAACGGTGTATTGCATCTGACATCTTTATAAAATACATTAATTTATAAAAGAAAACAAAAGCGTCATTAAATAAATGTATATATACCCACTGTCTATACTTTTTCGTTTTCGCTGAACTTTGGCGCAGGGGTGTATGTAAGAAATCGTAGGCGGCGGGCTATGTTTTACTGAGATAATGCGTATCTTTGACAAAACTGAGCGAGCGAAGCGAGCCAAATTTTGTTTAGCATATTTTTTTTCCAGTTTTGACCCTTTTATATATGCCCATATATGTATGGTTGGGAAGTTTTATGGGGGGGGGGGGGCGCCGGGTGCCCCCCCGATGATCGCTAGTGCTTATTTTGGTGACTTTCTGCTAGATTAGGCCGAGTTTGAAACAATAAATAATACATAGATCTAGATGCATAGATCTATATTTATGCAATTGAAACACACCATACTGCAGTATGGTGTTACCTAGTAGATCTAGTCTAGCGATCTTTTTGTAAATAATAATAATAATAGTAATAGATCTAATAACGTTTAGTCGTAGAAAGGTCGACGGACGGGCCTCTGTAATTTCTTGTTAACCAATGAAAAACGCTGTTACAAAATGACTTGTTACAGGGTCTGACATGGACGAATGAAATGACAAGTAAACAGAATTAACAGCTACATTTGATCAATGTAACCATTGCTTTGCAGATTCAACCGTCATAAAATGTAAGGCTGAAAATAGTTATTTTCGAACCTTTATAAATCAGTACCATAATTAGCTACATCGCTGTTGACAAATCGCAATTAATTTAGTTCGTTTAATGATTCTATTCGTACCTACCATATGTCGAACTACAAAAATGTAACCTTTTATTATTTCGCAGTGATTGTCATAACAGTTATGTTACGTCCTTGAAGGTTCTTTATGTGATTATGTTATTTATAAATGTCCAGAATTCTGAATGAATAAGATTTTTGTTACACACACATTTATAATAATATGTGTATTAAAGCTGCTACATCAAAGATGGGGAAAAAGACAAAAATGAAAAAAAATGGTTTCAAATCTATACAACTGACTTAAATAACATTGTTTACACATTAACACAAGTTTGACACACATCGGTTTATCCTAGTTCTTCCTGAATACTTGGAGCAAATGTGTACATTAATGTACAGGCTACAGCTCAAAGTTCTTCTCGGTAAAGGCAAAAATAATGTAAAAAACAAAATCCGGTGTACAACTATATTATCCTGTTTCAACAACCAAATACATCATTACAAAATCAATATCTATTACCATCGACGTCAAATTATGTTCTTTGTGAAGAAATGTTCAAAACAAATATTTATAACAAAACTTTAAGTGCGGATGTTTTGAAATGATGATTAAATCGAAAGGAAAGGCTATACTACACTATGTTTTTCAAACGCAGATTCCACTGACCAGTAGGGGTGTCAGTTATTTCAGTATGCGGAGTAGTATTCAAAGAAGTGTCTAAAAGTAATGTATAAAGGCAAAGGAAGACACCTGAGTAATTGTAATATTATTTAAACAAAGGTTGTTCGATAGAGAAAGTGTGTCTAATAATAGTATACCCATATGGGCGCTCGTTGGTGGGGAATGAAGGAAGGAGACATTTAAAAGTGACGAGTGTTATCGGCAGTGCGAAGACTCTTTTGACTGATCAGATGAATGCAAGTGTAGTTTGTGTCAAGGGAGGTTGTATGTTCAAGGAGTGTTTAATGTGTGAATGTACGCTATTTTTAGAGACTTATGAAAATAAATAAACATGGAACCCATTTTCGTACTTTTTATGTGCATACAATTTGCAATGTGTAGTTATCGCCAGTTTCCTTGGTATCTTAAAAATAGGTGTTACCCTCTCTTTGATCAGCTGCATAACACACATTTACAGTGCAAAAAAATAGTAAAACAATGTCTTGTTTTGATATCTTCATTTTCATAAAGCAAAAATACTCTGCTGATAACTGCAAAAGAAGCGGTCTTTATGTTACAGCAAACTTACATGGAACTTACGGTGTTATAGTGAGAAGAAATATAAAACCTTCGTTACCACAAGTATTGAAGTAATGTCTTACAATTAGGTTGCGCAAACCATGTTTCTCATAAATCCATATCAACATACCAGATTATCAACTAATCTGATGTTAACCAAAAATCGGATGCAAATTTTCTTGTTACTGTTTTGCGACAAAGGTTTTTATATTTCATTACTTATTTTAGATATGTAGTGAGGAAACATATTACGAAGAGTTTAATTCGGATATGGCATTATGACATATGTGCTATTTAACCTAACAACTTATTAAAAAAATACAAATAAGACTCATTTGAAAGTTTGAGTTGTCTTACAAAGCATGATATACGTGAATGCGGGTTGTATTTTAACACATATTTGAACTATATACTTAACTTGACAATTGTCATCTTGCACACAAACTTGTGCCGCTAATATTGACACATTTGTATACAGAAATAAGTTAATATAAACATGTTTATCATTTGTTTCAAAGCATTAATTTAAACAATGATCGTTGCATACCCCGTAATTACAAAATCTTCCTTACCGTTAATAAAGGAATTTGTTGATAAACGGCATTCAATTGGATTACAATACTTACTGAAAGGGTATCATGAACCACAACAATTTAAAATATGCAATACAAAATTTCACAATATAGTATTTCCAAACATAGATTGACTGTATTTTTATTGCAAGTTTTTTTTAATGGTTTAATTATAAAACCCAAATGACGATTTCTATTTGATTTTATTTTTTAGCTGTTCACTTATTGCGGTGTATGATAAGTCCTTAAAAGGCACTTGATGAAATCTTCGTTACATGTTACTGTACCAATATATATGGTGGTAAGCTCTAAAAGATTACACTTATTTTATTACAAATATGCTGAAATTGATACCAATGGTTGCAGATCTTACCATAGCAGAATTATAATCATGCCATATTGACAGTCATGCAGTTTGTGTTGAAATTACAACTTTTTTTCAAATTGGCATTAGATATTTTAAACAGACTAGCCAAATTTCACGCCTCAATAAAACATAACATATACATAATATATACACTGGATTTATTCCAGTGTCCGTTTTGTAAGTCAAATATTTGACCGTTGTTTACAAATTCTCAAAATCGCAAAAGTCGTCAAACATTACTATGCACCATCAGTTGGTTCAACTATAAATGTCATGCTACAAGCTCGTTGCCTATTTACTTTTTAAATAGTATTTTAATAATTAATAACAGAATAGCTCTAGAAACTAGATGTGTCACAGACACGGATGCCCCCACGACACGTTTGGTCACAGACAAAGGGCCTGCCGCCAAAACACTATTGTTTGCCTCTACAAATTTATTGTCATATATATTCTATAGTTGACAAAATGATAAGGGGTCAAAATTCGGCTAAAATTTGTCACAGCCAAAATTCCTTCTTTTACGGTCATCTACACATAAAAGTTCTCCAGCTGGAAAGGGTTGAGAAACTTCCACACAGCAGTTAAAGATGTGTTGGTATGAAAACGATCCTTAACAATTGTAACTTCCAGCGACCCGGAGGGTCATATAGCTGGGAGTTGTAATGTTGCAACTATGGTTTATTTATTACAACACATTGTTTTAATGTGTTGTAATGAATAAACCATAGTGTTAAAGCGTCTTGAGACTCTTTTCAACTATTTATAATTGTTAAGTTGTTGTTGTAAAATTACCACATGGTCCATACAACCAATTGATTTTGCTTCCAGAGTTCCGTAGTTTACAAAACACAAGTAGCGCTTAAAACTTTCCAAAACATGTGAACTCATTTAGCGGCGTGGTTAGAGTGTCTGCCTCTCCTGCAGGGGACCCTGGTTCAATCCCTCGAAGGAACTCGGGGACATTTTTGCTTAAAAATTAGTTTTTACGAGTTTTTCCAATATATTTTATGTAATAATTTAAAAAGAACTATCGATAAACAAAAACAGTTTAAATATTATATAATCTTTCGTTTTTAGTCTGCTTACTGGTGACAACTGGTGACTTAATAGTTTTGGACATGCAGAATTAACATCACATCTTCAATATCACACACCGAACAGTCGTAGTCTATTTTTAGAAGGGCTTTTCCAATGAAGTCGTAAAGTCCGCTATTATTTGTATTGTCATTATAACTATAAAGTGGTGCTTAATCGATTGCATTTGATGATTTTCGTTCATTTACATCGTTGTGTCGTAGCAGCTTTAAAGACAAATTTGATGTAGTGCCATTAGAATTATCAAATAAATTTGCTGCCATGCTGTTTTCTGAAGTTTAATACTAAACTCATTGTTTACTTTATAAACGTTTTTTTGGCCCAGAAAAGATTCTGCATAATGAGTAATTGAAAAAAACACAAAAAAATGAGTAGGATCCAATACCACTGCAAAATGTTTATACAACTCACATTTTTCAATTGATAGACAACTTTTAATATCCATTTCAGTTTTTTTTCAATTATGAATGAACTTGCATAGCATTCTTTTAAGAGAAATATTTTGTTTGTTTCAGGTTAGTAATCGGCTAACTGGTTCTTTCTGAAGGCTGCTTCCAAGATGGCAGAAATGCCCTGTCAGAGGAAATTGGATGGCAACTATGTGCTTCAAGGAATTAGCTATGGCATAGATCTATTAAAGAACCTGAATGAAATGCGTTTCAATCGCGTCTTCACAGACACTATTCTGTGCCTGGAACAAGAGGAGTTTCCTTGCCATAAGAATATACTTTCCGCAAGCAGCCCATACTTTCAGGCCATGTTTACGAATGATTTAAGAGAAAACAGAGATTTGCGTGTCTATTTCAAAGATATTTCACCATGGACTTTCAAGCGAATAATTGACTATGTCTATACTGGTAAACTCGAGATCTCAACTGACAACGCTCAAGAGATGCTAGCTGCTGGCTGTAGATTTCAGTATCCTGCCATAGTAGATGCATGTTGTGATTTCCTGCAAAGTGAACTCCACCCATCCAATTGTTTAGGAATTCATTACTTTGCTCAGGTCCATTCCTGTAAGAGTTTAGAGGATGGTGCATCCAAATACGCCCTAGATAATTTTTCACTACTAGTTCAATATGATGAATTCTTAGAACTGACATTTGAACAACTTTTAGCATTTGTTTCAAGTGACTTGATAGAGGTTAGAAACGAAGAGACCGTCTACAATGCTGTGATGCGATGGATCAAGTTTGATGTTGAGGAGCGTAAAAATTACATATTGCAATTACTTCAAGAGGTGAGACTTCCTGTAATTAATATTAATAATTTAAGAAGCATGAAGAATGAGCCATTGATACAAAATTGTGACGGGTGCCTGGATCTGGTTGCAGAAGCACAGGTGAAACATGAAACAATTCACGATAGATATGGACGTCGCCGGCGTAGCATGCAAGATACGCAATTCCATCCTCGTCCGTCAACAATAGCGAAAGAAGTAGTTGTTGTAGTAGGTGGGTTAAATGGCTATGTGACGAGAACCGTTGAAATGTTTGATCCCCAGAAGGACACGTGGAGTTCTTTGCCAGACTTGCCCAAACCTGTGACTTGGTTTAGTGTGTCTGCAGTTGTGAACTGCATTATTGTAGCTGGTGGCATTCTGGATGGCAGGATAATTGATAGCGTCTGGAAATTTGACACCGGGGGAAGAGAATGGCACGAGATTTCACACATGAGTCAACCTCGAGCCAAACATTCATCTGCTGTCCTGTATGATAGACTGTATATATTTGGTGGCGTGACATTCACAGCTAATTTCGACATTTTAGACCAAGTTTGCATAGAATGCTTTGATCCTGCCAAGAACCAGTGGACAGTTGTTGGTCATTCCACATTTCCTAGAACCCTGTCCAAGATCGTACCAATTGGGAATCTCCTAGTAGAAGTAGGCGGGCTGCAGGGAGATGCAAAGGTGAACACCATGGTGTGCTATGAAGGCTCACTAGAAAATATTGCCATGAAACCTAAGAGAGAACATTTCATCTTGCCAGAGCCCATTCAGTTTGCCCAGATTGTTGTCCTCAGTGGAGTGTTCTATATTATATGGGAGGACACTAAACGTGTGATAACTCTTGATCCAGAGAAGCGTACATTCCAAAGGCTGCCAGATCTGAACTTGAGACATAAAAATAGTGGTGCGACTGTGCTGAAGGATAAGATATATGTGATCGGAGGTGTGACAGAGACCATGGGACCTGGTTCGACGGACTCACATGCGTGCACTGTGGTGGAGTGCTACGACCCTGAGACCAAGACCTGGACCATTGAGAAGCCAATGCAGGAGGCCCGGGCCTGTCACGGCTGTGTAACAGTCAACATGTGATACTCAGTATTTGAAGTGTTCAACATCTTCCTTTAAGGGCATTGTTTTTTGGGGTGTTTTTTTTTTATAAACCAAATGTAAATCTGCACAGTATTTAATCAGTTCTGAATTGGATGGAAGCTGCTCTCTTAGCTGTTCGACATTTATGCCTGTGATTTTGGCCAGACAGAGGTTTACTTTTAGAATGTGAAATAATTGGTTGAATTGTAATTAAGATGTGCACCCATTTTCAATGTTAAAAGCCTCGACTTACAGTTTGGTAAACCAGTGGTTGTTAGTAGTCCCAATTGGTGCAGTAACCAGTGTACTTTTGACAATGATACTGATGGGTGAGAATGTTCAAAATTTGAAACAGGTTATACTTAACGGAAAAACATCACATTTTATACTTTGGATGTTGAATCAGATTGCAATTTACTGGTAATTAGCAAGGTTTTTTTTAAAGATGATTTGATAAACTGACATGCAGCATTGATTAGTTAACTCCATGCATTCATACAGTTAACAGGTCTTTGCATTGTTTTCAATGGTTTGACAAAAATTGGAAGATCGTTAGATAGTTGAAGGCCAATTTTGACCTTTGATAATAAGTGAAACAAATATCCTTTTCATTTGTTGCATAGAACATCCAAATAAGTTATTACACATACACATAAACATGTTTACTTCACTTCAATAACTATCACAAATTATGAATTTTGGTTTCATGTTAGTGCACCTGGCAATGATTTCTCATTCAGTGACTACATTTATTTTTGCTAGTTTTGTGTGTGTGATTTAATCATTTTTGATTTATTTGCGAGTTCTTGAATTCATAAGAACGCTGTGTTGAGAACACGGCTAACTAGACTGCTAATTTAATCACGTAAATATGGACCCATTTAATGAAAGGTGTGATAAACGAGCCATGGACTGGTTTAATCAGTACAGGTAGCAATACTTTACCGCGTTATTGACATGGTAATGGTGGACAAACACATCATACACTGTAGATACATCATGTACAAATTGCCATTCATTATCTTACTAAAATTAAGGATGAAATTTTTGTGTGGAGGAAGATTTCGCAACCGCAGTCATCAGCGAAATATAGAGAAAATAAAACGACTTTTACAGTACTTGGCATGTGTCCTGAACATGGCCTGAAACCAGAATGGTTAGAGCTCTGCACAGAAAGTTTGGGGTTGAACAGTAACGGGAAAACAGATCTGAAAAGTATTATTTTATCATAAGCAGGGTTTTCCCCAGGATTATTTTAAGGGATGTCGGGCCGAGACGGGGTGGGCTTGGGAGGGTTGTCCCCTCCCTACATTGTTAGAAAATTTTACGTTTGAGTAATGTTATTGGTGCAATTTGGCGTATACCTGAAGGTGTGTACACTAATATATTGCAAACTATAAAAAAAAAACAATGAACACTTGATTCATAGTATTTAATGGTCTTGGAGTAAATATGTTCATACATAAATGCAATGTTTCATACATAATTTTTACCCAACTACTGATACAGTTCAAATTTCAATGATCTCAAACATCCAGACGACGGTTTCTACACTTGGCCCAATGCGACATGGCCACATCATAAGGGAACTGCTCTGTCGTCTCTCCTATTCTAATTTAAAAGGTGAGATAATAATTAATTTAATGAAAAGAAAAAAAAAATCATTTTAACATTTTATTCATGTGGCTAATTTTATAAACTACAAATGTTTTGTTTTTACAGTTTTCAGATAAAACGAGACGCATACAGTATATGCTAATTAAAGTGCATTTAAGTATCGATTAACGCTCCACTTGCTATCTTACCTACCCAGTAATTTAGTCGATTAACTCTGGCAATCGAGAACCGCCTCCTCTAATCGATTATCTTTGAAAAGCGAGCCGCACGTGTAGATAATAAACAATGTTTTCACAGTTTATTGGTTAATATTTATGACATGTTGTGCGGCTGATTAAGGCATGTCGCTGCAATTAAGGGATGCCGGAAGACCACCCCAGATTACAAAGGGATGTCGCTAGCGACACGCCATATTGGCCTGGGGGAAACCCTGATCATAAGGCATTGAATAGTTCCAAAGATCCATGTTAATCATAAATGTTTAGGTAATCGTTAATATCCTGCTATGTGTGTTTGTGTTACCCATTCTGTCTGTGTTTGTCATTAACTAGGGATGGGACCAAATACTGAAATCAATATTCGAATATTCGTTTTAGGTATTTGAATATTCGTTTTGTAAATACTACTATATACTACTATATATGGCACTCTGTCCGAATATTTACTTATCCGAAATATGTATACTACGTGTACGTAGTTGTTTTACATTGTTTCAGTGGTAAATGAGCGATATAACTTTGTTAGTGTTAGGCAAATATAAAAAAATGTAAGATATTGTTAAATGTATTGTTAATTAATTTGTTAATCGTTCCGTGTATTTTTTTCAGAACCATAAAGCTTGTATCTGCTGTGCAGATTACACGTTGCCTAGGTTTTGTCTAATGACCGCCTAAAGTACGTCCAAGCACGTGATGGTGGCATCATTTATTAATCAAGATTCGTGTATAATATACGGTGTTGATATAATGGAAAATCATTTACAACTGACGTGTATTAAGATTGACCAGATCATGCTAATTTTATTAAATAAATTGATTGGCTGATAATGGATTCGTTTTGATTGGTTTACTTAGAGAGTAATTGTAATGTACTGTAAACAAGATAACCGTATATGTGTCACTTAAGGACAATAAACAACAATGTACACCTTGTGCAAACTGTCAAAGCGTTATCACAACATGGACGAGTTTTGTTATTTGTGGATACAATGCGTCATATTCGCGCCTCCTATAAACCTTTAATTCGCGGCCCTTGTAAAGACATGGCCCTCCTGCCAATTATCAATTGTCGTTAATTGGACATGTTTGGCATGTGTTGTAAAAACGTTACACTGCCCCCGCCCACCTGCTAGGCAGGAAATACAACTGGAATTCATGTTAACTTTGCAATCAAACTGGCAAAAAACTAGATTTTTTTAAAGAAAATTTGTTCTGTAAAAAAATGTGAAAATCAAATATTCGTATTCGTTTTTCTATATTCGAATATTATCCGATATTCGAATATTCGGTCCCATCCCTATTATTAACATAATGTTGTAAGAATATAATTTATACTTTTCACTAAACATAGCTTCCTACATTTATATAGCAGCTAAGTGCAAGTGGTTAAACTATTGCTCAAAATTAAATAATTGGAAACACTCTGAATGTTTACCAGCCATACCAGTAATAACAAATTGGGTTGGTAACTACTGAAATTTATTGTTAACCCACTTTTAAACTGCATTGGTAACGAACCTGTTTTATGCATATCCCAGGTAATGAATCAGGACTGGTATTTATAAAGCCTCGTAGTAAAGAATTCAGAAAAATCTTCAAACTTCTGATATTTTATTGGATTTTTGACAAAGAAATGCATTGTTTGAAGATTTTGACACAGGAGTTAAATTTAAAGTGTATTTCATATGGAGTATTTGTAATGCACTAGTTTGATCCCATAGAGTTGTGAAAACACATTTTCATTTAGTTATATATAAGGGCATTAAGGGAAGTTTGGGAGTAATTTACTCCCAGTTTTTGTAACAGGACTTCCAAAATTGCAGCCATGGAAGTTGCAGAACTTCCAAAATTGCTGCCATGGAAGTTCCATCATGTAAGGATGAACAAGTTAGAAGAAAAATTAAGTAATGTATCTAAATGTATACCTCTTTCACTGAATAAATTGGCATATAAACACTTGATGAAAAAGAACTGACCTTAAAACAAACTTGAATTTTATACATAATTTCATTTCTGAAATGCTGAGGACTTGTGTAGCGCAGTACTGTAAAAACTTCCAAATATTATGAGCAAAGCTACCAAAAGCACGGGCCAGGAAGTTCAAACCTCCAGTTTTCAGAAGTTAATGAAAGCCCTGAATATTGTCAGCTTAAGTTCAAAATAACATAAGATTCTTTATAGCTATGGGCCCAGTACAGAAATTCAACAGTGAAAGTCTACCTTTGTTGTTAATCATATCTGAATGCTGGTTTACCATACAACTTTTATCTGTGTGTATTTGGTGCTGCAGTGGTGCTGTGTATGTAAAACTATGTTGTTCTTTTGTTGTTGTTCAAATATGTATTTATCAACATTTAAAACTTGTTGCTCCTTAAGCAATATCTTTCAGAATTTAAGGTATTTATATGTGCCTCGTCTAATTTAGTTGATATAAAACCACTGCATCTAAATGTGAATTTTGCCTAACATGTTCATAATACGTTTTAATATACGGGTACTGGAAACCCAGTCGTAGAAAATCTCTTACTTGTAGCTTATGTCCAGAACCAGGACGTTCTGCTTCAATGATTTTTCTTAGCGTTATGGGACTTTGAAGATTTTTGAATTAAGTGCACAATTTATGTCCAATTTATTTCTACTGAACTACTGGCCAGGTTTCAATTAAATTTTTTGAGATGCTTTATTACCAAAAGGAGGTGTGTACTGAACCAGGACGTTCCGAGATGCTCTGCTTCAATGATTATTCTTACAGTTATGGGACTTTGATGATTGCTGAAATTAATATGCAGAGGACTTCTGATTGCATTCCAGTTACTTGGCAAAGTGCGTTGGGGAGCATCCATCAGTTCACTCATATCCTGTATTTATTTGGTTCGAAGAAATTGAAACTTAGTTTTAAATATCTGCATTATTAGTGCTGGGGAAAATAATGATTTTCAGAATTGTGATTTTATTTGTGTTACTATTCATGTTAGAAGTAATGTTTATGACATGCATTAAAGGGACTTGTTCACAGATTTTCACATTTTTCGAAGTATGCCATTAAATGTCTTAATTTGACAGATTTAAGCATCAGAACTAAAAAGCTAAAGTATAATAACAAGAAAAGTATTAAGAAAAAAAAAGAAAAAAATTGGCCCCCACCAGGGTTCGAACCTGGGACCTCCGGATTAAAAGGCTATCGCCTTAACCTCTCGGCCATTCTGACTTCTATATTTCTCCCTGCATTATTTACTTTATGTAAGCGTTCCACATGATGTCAACAGTTTTAACGAAAACAACAGAAACACTCCAAATTATTCCAGCATTACAAAGGCTTTTTAATTTTATCAATTTCAGCTGATGATTACTCATAAACAAAATGGTTTTTACAGTATATTTCTAGGTCCCTAGTGTTATATAGCTCCCTTGTATACACTTTTATTTTATTTTTGGAATCGGTGACAAAAAGTTGAAAAATTGTCGTTTCGTCAATCTGTGAACAGGTCCCTTTAAGTGTCCTGTCATAATATTTGTAATTGTGAGATATAATTTCATCAGTTAACATATTTTGTTTAATCAGTGTTTAATAGCATTTAGTTGTGAATTCCTTTTCAAGAATCTACATATTTTTCATTAAGCATTGAGTGAGTTTTTCCCTATATGAAAGTGTATTTTTTGTCTGTCAATTTCTTAGTTTTGTTAACATCAGTATGCATAGTAACATGTACATTTTTGTTTACATGATTATATTAATTATCATGATAATGATACAATAATACCACATTTTATCAGTATTACGAAGACCACATTTTATCAGTATTTCCAACGCTTGTTAATATGGACCTGTTAAAGTTTAAGCAGAATATTCAAATTTTAATACATCTTCTGAAAGTCCAGTTATTCCAGAACTTTCTATAAACTGGTTATCAATGGTTGTACATGTTTTACACACAGTTTGTTAGAATTTAAATGAAATCACTTCTCGAGAAATTTGACTCTTGTTTAATATTAACTTTGTAATGCACAGTATGGTCTCTATATATTTGGTTGGAATACTTTTCTGGAATAAAATATTGCCACAGATTTACTGGGGATCCGCTTCAAACTCTGTTTCAAACTATAGGATTTATTCTGGCTAAACTTTATTCAACCATATTTATAACCCATACTAATTTGAAAAACTTTGTATTAGCTTTTATGAAGAAAAATTGAGGCAGAACAGAATTTTCTTAATTTAGATGTTCAAATTTTAGGCCATTGAATAAATTTGGAAATGTCCAAAAGAATCCCTGAAATATTGTGAGATGCTGCTGTGTGTCTTTGTGTTGTAATATGTTCTATCAGTTCCATGGATTAAAATCCATTTGGTCCATTGATACAGCAGTCTATAATACAGTATTAATTGGCCGTTTTGTTTTTTTAACGAAGTTAGTTCAATAGTAGAATGCTGATATATTTAAACAATTTTATTCTCATTTCGACCATTGTTACATTTTATGATTTATAATTATTATTTACTGAAGTCGGATTGGGCACAAATCCTTCTACAAATATATCTTGGCAAAAATAATGTTCTTCTGTTAATACGTTTGCTGCTACTTTTGTGTGCAGATTTCCAACCTGTACTTGTCTGAACATGTTGAACAGTCATTACCTTGAATAACTTTAATTTTTCCCTGTATGGCAGTAATATTGATTAATTTTACAATTAAAATTTGGATTAATGTTCTGTTTCAGAAACAGCTGTTTGAACTTTTGTTTTCTTTAAATATACCCTATTTATTATGAATAAATTTTGAGAATGTGTTTTTATGTTGTCTTAAATATTCGTCAGTTTTAGATTTATAGTTCTATAGTATATAGAGGATATTTGTTTGTTTTCGGTGTGATAACGCGTGATATCGTCACTGGAAAGGGAGACAATATACATATTTTCACTCGCGCAAGCGCTCATGAAAATATTAATTGTCTCCCTTTCCGGTGACGATATCACGCATTATCACACCGAAAACAAACACATTTTCTTTTTATTTAAATGCTATTTGAATATTCTTTACGTTTCATTTTTATTTAGGGGATTTTCAACACGATATTTACAATATTACATCCGTACTATTTTCTCTATAATGTGTAGTAATCGGGATTAGTAATAAACATTCCACTGCCATCTTGGATTACGATCAAATATGCCGTGGATTAGATCTAGTTAAGCAACTCAAATTGCAAAAAAAATTGACTCAAGGCATTATCATGGCAGTACGACAGTCTACTATGCTACTCAGTATATTCATAGACAACGCAGAATCCGTGTTTCTAAATTTATTTAAGTTTAAATCCAATTGGATGCACATAGTCATTGAATAATGGTCAGCTTTTAAATCAATGTGATAAAAGTACATATTGAAAGTGAAAGTGCATTCAGTTCTCCGAAAATAGTTTTCTAAAAATAGCGTGTGCATAGGTGTTATGATGTAAACAATAGTTAACACAGTCGTGACATTCAAACGCACACGTGTTTTCGCAAGAAATTTAGGCTGATTAAACTCGTAGATGCCCGTTGAAACGTAAAACATCAAAAGATCTACTGATAGGAGTGTTTTGAAATTGAATACTTAGACGTATAAAGTGTTTTCTATATTAATTATACGGACTTAACAACACAATTGGATTAAAGTCGGTAAAGAATTTGAAGAAAACAAGATGGCGGAGAATTAAACGCTGAATACTACTTACAAGAACACATATGTGATAAGTAAATACTTAAGAGTGGTTAAAACTTAATACACACAAAACAATATAATTATGTGCTTAATGAACACAAGTTATTACTTAAGGGTACACTGGATTCTTGTTATATTTTGGAATTGGAGAACGGGCAATTCAGCAATTATGTAAACAAAGGGAGACTACTGTTCATAGCAACAGTAAACAACAAGTGCGAGTGTAATATGCTGGGATGAATCAAGTGCAAAGGATAAAATAAATACTTTGGATGCTAAAATTAAATTTTGACCAAGATGACGAGCTCCAATGCCTTGTGGGTAAAACTTGTACCCACAAGGCATTGTCTGTTCTAGTCTCCTTAGCTCAATACGACCGAGGAAAATCCAAGAGAAAATAAGAGGAAAGACACTTCAATATATCAGAGGTATTCTTAACATTTGGTGTTATTAATCTTCACTACTTTTCTTTTTTGGTAATCCTGTATGATAAATGGTGACAACACCTACAATTAAATATTGTTCAAATCAAATAAAATTAAAAAAAGTAGTCCATCACTGTGAGTGATACAGAGATATATCTCACTGATATTTTTCTATATTTCACTACTTAGCATTAAATAAATACCTGTTATAATGAGTAACTTCTCAAGACAGGTACTGAACCACTCAGACGATTTCTTGTATTTAATGTGAACATAAAGACTGTCCGGCTGGCGCAGTGGTTGGCATGCTCGCTTCTCAACGCTGCGGTTGGGGTTCAATTCCAGGTCCAACAAGAGTTTGGTTAGTGGTTTCCTCTGGTACTTCTTCTCCCCCCACACACAGCAGAAGACCACACCAAAGTTAAAGATTTTTAAAGATAAGGTAGGAGTACTAGGACCATAATACAGCTTCAGTGCTTTGAAATATACTTGCAGCCATGCAGATTATTATTTAGACAAACAGTTGTAAATATGAAGCCATTGGCTATTTTGGAAGTACATGTAGCCGTCTCGGCCCTGCAAGTTGGTAATTGGTTGAACGTAATTAACAAGAATCATGTTCAAGACCTTTTCAAACTTTAAATTGTTGCCCAATTTTGTGGAAGAATGTAACCATGAAAAGACTCATTTTTTAGCTCACCTGAGCACAACGTGCTCATGGTGAGCTCTGGTGATCGCCTTTTGTCCGTCGTCGTCAACATTTACCTTGTGAACACTCTAGAGACCACATTTTTTTGCCAATCTTCATGAAACTTGGTCAGAACATTTGTCCCAATGATATCTCGGCTGAGTTCAAAACTGGGTCATGTGGGATCAAAAACTAGGTCTCTAGGTCAAATTGAAGAAAAAGCATGTGAACACTCTAGAAGTCACATTTTTTGCCCAATTAACATGAAACTTGCTCAGAACATTTGTTCTAATGGTATCTTGGCCGAGTTCGAAAATGGTTCCAATCCGTTGAAAAACATGGCCACCAGGGGGCGGGGCAGTTTTCCTTATATGGCTACAGAAAAAGCTTGTGAACACTCTAGAAGTCACAATTTTTGCCCAATCAACATAAAACTTGCTCAGAACCTTTGTTCTTATGATATCTCGGCCAAGTTTGAAAATAGGTCCCCTCCATTGAAAAACATGGCCGCCAGGGGGCGGGGCAGTTTTTTTTATGTGGCTATAGAAAAAGCTTGTGAACACGCTAAGTCATATTTTTTGCCTAATCAACATGAAACTTGCTCAGAACATTTGTTCTTATGATATCTCGGCCGAGTTCAAAAACATGGCCACCAGGGGGGCGGGGAGTCATTTTTCCTTATATGGCTATAGGAAAAGCTTGTGAACGCTCTAGAAGTCACATTTCTTGTCCAATCAACATGAAACTTGCTCAGAACCTTTGTTCTGATGATATATCAGCTGAGTTCAAAAATGGTTCCGGTCCGGTGAAAAACGTGAATTGTGGGGTCAAAAACTAGGTCACCAGGTCAAATTGTAAACACTCTAGAAGTTACATTATTACCATATCCGTAATAATATGGTAATAATTAATACTAATTTTTATAATTAGTATAAAAATCTAACACATGGAAAATTGGTTGACTAATGAAACTCAGGTGAGCGACTCAGGGCCATTTGGCCCTCTTGTACTGAAAGATTCTGGCCCCCATAATATGCCTATATATGCAACACTTAATCAACTAGAGGTGTCACAGAGACGGATGCCCCCATGAAATGTCGCCAACATTAATTATTGGTTCCACAAATTAATTTTCATATATATTCTATAGTGGAAAAAATGACAAACGGCTATAATTCAGCTAAAATTGGTAACACCCAGAATTCCTTCTGTACGATCACCTATATATTAAGGTTCTTCAGCTGTGAAAATATAAACAAAATCCGCCAAGCAGTTAAATATGAGTATTATATACAGAGGATAAAATGACAAAGGGCCATAATTCTGCCTAAATTAGCTGCAGCCGAAATTCCTTCCTTTTCGATCACCTTAATGTAAGGTTCTTCATTTGTGAAAGTTTTAGCCAAATACGCCAAACAGTTAAAGAGGAGTGGAGTCCACAAAATTTTGGGAAGTATATATTTTATGGTGAAAAAAAAATGACAAAAGGGCCATAATTCTGCCAAATTTGGTTGCAGCAAAAATTCCTTCTTTTATGATCACCTATGTGTTAAGGATCTTAGGCTGTGAAAGTTTGAGCGAAATCTGCCAAGCAGTTAAAGAGGAGTCGAGTCCCTAAATTTTCGGGACGTACGTAAATGCGGACAAACGGACAAGTGCAATGCTTAATGCCTCACACTTTGTGGGAGCATAATTACTTATTTTTTGAGTGAAACTATTGTATCTGATACAGAAATGTTAAGCAGATACAACAGTTTCATGCTAAACCCTCACAACATAAACTTGTGGTACACAAGCTTAAATTAAATGTGTGGCGATTTGACATTCTGTTCAAATAGTGAAAGAAACATTGGGATTGAAGTGATAACTTGGCTATCCATTTTTGTGTATAAATCAAATATTTTATTGAATGAGATGAAAATAAATACAATGCACCATGTCATTAAAGAACAAACGTCATTAAATCAAATTACCACAACACTCACGGCTAACAAGCCGTGTACAACAGCATTTCATTGACAGGAATAGTTTACATCTGTGCATCACAGCACAGCATAGTTAACAGTTCCACAGTAAGCAAATTTTCGAGACATAAATGCATTTAGAGAATACTGGTTCAGTGTTTAATAAAGATAAGTATATTTAGCAAGGTTTTAGAAAATCTGAACAACAAGCCTCCGCAAGTCATTCATGTTTTTGTGCCGAGCAAATAAACTTATCTTAAATCAACACTTACCTATTATTCTATTAATCCCATCATTGTCTGTTTTATTTTAAACATAAATGAAAAGGAAAATGCTAAATAACATGCAAAACTTAAAAACTATGTCTGGAAAAAAAGCTGTCATTAATATACTGAGCCTGTTTGCTTTATTCCACAGCATGGAACTACAACTAAGTTTTTCCCATGAGGTATTACATGTATTTCGTCAATGACGGCGTGATGATGGGATAAAGTAGTGTTTTCAGCAACCGCCTATGATATATATTATCACTCTATGCACACGGACCCTACATCTACATGATTCATAATACATCCACAATGTTAAGGCCATGAATATTAATTTTTTCGAAGTATATTGTGCATGCTTCAGATTTGAGATGCAATTTCATAAAAATCACCTAAAAACGGGCGTACTGCATGTGCGTAAAGTGTGCAGTCCGCACAGGCTAATCCAGGACGACACTTTCCACTTAAAGTGGATTTATGGTTAGAAGACACTTCATTGAAACAGAAAATATCATAAAAGCAGAAAGTGCCATCCCCGATTAGCCTGTGCGGATTGCACAGGCTAATCCGGGACAACACTTTACGCACATGCAGTACGCCCGGTTTTCCCACGATGCGCCTCATATTTCTTAATACTTCTTCGCCATGACTTGCATAAGACTCTCCTGTGGCTGTTGTCTGCATTTCACACTCTACAGGTCACTGAACTAAATGTAATTATGTACGCTTGTAGAGTTGTAGCATTTAAACAAGATAGTTAAAAACAACATTTAATGTTAACAAATCTCAAAAAAGGGCATGTAGTTGCCCTAAATAGCTCCAAAGTAGATATAACTTTACAGTGGCTAAACATTAAGTGGCAACTTTTTCGAGCCAGCAAAACCAATGTTCTTTCATGTTATATTTTCATTTATGGCTACATGAAATTTACTAATTGAATTATCAGCAAATGTCCAGATTTTGTTAAGATGACAATCAGAATGTACAGATTTAAGACTACAAAGGTAAAACATTGCTGATATGGAAATAATGTTTGAAATAATGCATGATGAACTTAATACAATAATATCATAATAAAATATCACGCTTCACCTTTGAAACAGTAACAATTTTAGAAGTGAAAGGTCATCATCTTGTACCTTTTTGATCAAGACCCACAGAAAGAAACACCATCTTCTATGCCAGATTATTTTAATATTTGAGGCGCGTAATTGGAAAACCGAGCTTCATGCATGTGCGTAAAGTGTCGTCCTGATCAGCCTGAGCAGTCCACACAGGCTGATCATTATGACACTTCCGCTTTTATGGTATTTTCTGTTTCAAGTAAGTCTCTTCTAAACATAAATCCACTGTAGGCGGAAAGTGCCGTCCTGGATTAGCCTGTGGGGACTGCACACTATGCTTCCCAAACAGATATTCTTAAACACAGTTATCAAATAATAAATTTCATGTACAGGGCTTGCAGTAAGGTGAAAATTTTGGAAGTCCTGACTTCCATGTGTTGGATATTGGAAGCCCTGAGCATTTCAGACACAAAATTAAATGAGGCGCGTCGTGGGAAAACTGGTCTTAATGCACGTGCGTAAAGTGTCGTCCCGGATTAGCCTGTGCAGTCTGCACAATCCAGGACGGCCCTTTCCAGTACAGTGGATTTATGTTTAGAAGAGTTTTGACTGAAACAGAAAATACCACGAAAGCGGAAAGTGCCGTCCCGGATTAGCCTGTGCAGACTGAACAGGCTGATCCGGGACGATGCTTTACGCACATGCATTAAGTCCGGTTTTCCCACGACGCGCCTCAAATATAAAATTTATGCTTGTTTAAGGTCAGTTCTTTGTCATTAGGTGATTATATGCCAATTTATTCAGTAAGAGGCATATAAATTAAAATGAAACATTTGAAGAATAACTGGTTTTCTGAATTTCATCCTTACAATTTAGGACTTCCATGGTTCCAATTTTGGGAGTAAATTACTCCCAAACTTCTGTTAAATGCAAGCCTTGCATATAGTGTCACTGTCCGTTACTCTGAATGTAGTCTTTTTATGGTGGGCAATAGGTGTCATATTTGATCCCGGTTGTATGGTTTCACTAAGAATTATATAAATCTTGTTAACTCTGTTTTCATATAGCTAGGCTTCCCAAACTCTCAGGTATAAATAATACTAATCGACATTCACAAACACAGTTATCAATGAAATAGTGTCAATGCCACTGTCCCTACGGTGGGCTATAGATGTCACGTCTGATCCGGGTTGTATGGTTGCACTAAGAACTTGGAGAAGGCCTTTATTTTGTCCACTCCTCTCACTTCGTCCTGCTGCAGAGGTAGCTTGGTCACGTTGAAGTCTTCATACAGGTCTGCTATCTGTGAGGGACATCAACACATCAATGAGTGTTAAGCACATAACACTACAAATCAAATGTTGATAAGTAGAATTTATTTTACCCGAGATTATGGGATGGAAACGAAAACCTCATATGTGTGTTCTTCTGCAAATCACAATAGTTCACTATAGCTAACAAGTTATGTTAATCATTTATATCAGATAACAATGTTAAATGTCGGTATCTGATCTAACTATTTCTTATGAAACAGGTGGAGTGCTAGAAGATTGTCATGGATTCCTGATGTAAATAATTAGACATATGTCATGGATACCTGATGTAAATATTTAGACATATGTCATGGATACCGGATGTAAATATTTAGACATATGTCATGGATACCTGATGTCAATATTTAGATATATGTCATGGATACCTGATCTAAGTATTTTTTCTGTATTCTGTGCCGAGATATGCACATCTTGCAGGGCTCCTCGCCCTTGGCCAGAAAGAGCAGCTGGTTGACCACGATGTTGTGTGTGTCGATACCAAACTGCATGAGTTGCTGAACCAGCCGCTCTGTCTCGTACAGTGACAAGAACTCTGCTATACACACACATATAAATGTGGTTTGGTCCTGTAATTGAATACATGCTGGTATTCACATCCAAAATTCATCCTGCCTTTGATATAATTTATATAAGAATGCCCACATTTAAACACAACATTGTTTGGTTAAGCAGTAGCAAACATGCATGATATTTACATTAAAACAAGTGAAAATTTAGTTTGTTCAGAATGTGATAGAATATAAATAAACCGGCTCACATGCATTTACAAGTTTGATTTGGTCCTTCAATAGCATGATTTCTGTATGCATCATTCATGCGTAGATAGCAAACTGGATTTGTTCCCTTTTAAACCCATGAAAAAATATATACTAAAGGTGGTTTTCTTGTTTCCTTTAAACAAAACTAAGAAAGTGCATACTAATTCTAAAATATGGATAAAATGTTGAATAATATATTACCATTAAACTGATGAATTTTGAGTTTATTCAGAATAAATTGTTATTCTTTATTAATTTCAATTGTTTGATCGACCAGCTGTTTGCAATATAAATTTTATTTACATAATAGAATAATTATAGAGTTAACAGACCGTTAGCTGATTTGGCTGTTACAGCTAAGAGCAAAAGGACCCTATCATCATATTTACCGTACCGGGTTTTTGAACTGCTCGTTGACCTGTCTGATAGTGTTCATCATGTCGTCCAACTTGCCAGACATGTCCTCCGCATTCATATCCGCCATACCCATCATGTTGCCCATCTGGGGACAGGAAACAACAGAAAGATATGTGAATGTGTGAACTTAAATATATAGGTGGGATGTCATGGGAAAACCGGACAGTCCGCACAGGCTGATCCGGGACGACACTTTTCACTTATGGTATTTTCTGTTTCAAGAAAGTCTTCTAAAGATAAATCCACTGTAGGCGAAAAGTGCCATCCTGGATTAGCCTGTGCGGACTTCACAGGCTGATCCGGGACAACACTTTACGCATGTGCATTAAGGCCGGTTTTCCCACGACACCCCTTATAAATAGATTCCTAGGTTGATGCTAAAAAATCAATAGTAACAAAATTGTTGAATCATGCAAAAATACCTGTCATTTTGAATAGTTTACCCAGAAAATATGCATCTTTTTTTTATAATATCAGAATTTCTGGTAACTACAAGCAATGGAAATCATAATTTATCATCATGAAAAACAACAGAAACAATGGACATGCCATTTTGAACTTGATACATCTATAAAGTATGATTCGAAACACCTAAACATAGTCAACAGATTCACTGACTCCAAACATTCTAAAAATTAAGTTTTAACCTAACATTCCTGCCAAATGCTTACAGAAAAATATGTTTAGCAGCTTGTATGTTCATACAGCCTCGTATGCAAGCTTCCTTTCAACCAAGACAGCACATCCGTGCTATTCAAGGGCTACTACCTGTGATATAAAGGGTCCAACTTGATTCTTCAGCCTGAGGAGTTTTCCCAGCCCCTTTTCTGCAACCGTCGGGAAGGAAAGGAGGCGCAGGGTGTGACCAGTGGGCGCCGTGTCAAACACAACCACAGAGAAGTTCATAGTCTTCACCAGCCTGAAAAACGAAGACAGCAAAGATATTTTGTCAGGATTATAGAAAACTTTAAGGGATAAAGTAGTGCATATTTTACAAGTACATCTGAGCAAGTTTCGTAGTCGAAGAAAAGTGGTAATAGATATACTGGTGTATAAATAATGCATTGTAAACCTTTAATGAAAATTATATTAAATTACATTCGTACAGTAAGTAATAATTATTAATACCAAGCTAGTGTGAATGAAGTAATGTTAAAATACATTAGACGTGTCGTGGGAAAACCAGGCTTAATGCATGTGCGTAAAGTGTCGTCCTGGATAAGCCTGTGCACTGAGCACGGTGGATTTATGTTTAGAAGACACTTCCTTGAAACAGAAAATACCATAAAAGCGGAAAGTGTCATCCCGGATCAGCCTGTAGAGACTGCACATTCTAATCCAGGACAACACTTTACGCGCATGCATTAAGCCCCGTCTTCCCATGACACGCCACATATTATCAAAGTATAGCGGTTGTAAAAATTTATATTCAGCAAAAACAAAAATCAAAATACAATATCTAAAATGTGACTAAAAATAAACACCTTTAAACATATCACTAGATACATGTGCATTGTCCCATAAGCGCCAGTGCTTATTAGACTGTCAGAACATACCACCTTCAGGTAGTACCTGTACTTACTTCATAACCTCTGCAAAACTCATGGCCTCATCGATTCCTGGGAACGCTCCAAGAAGCTCCTGTGCAACCTGCTTGCCCATCGACATCATATCTGGATCCCATCATTAGAGAAAATAAATATCATTATTTGACAATAGTTAATACTGGTGAGCTTATTAATTTGGCTTTGAAATATTGAATTTGAATACAACATTGGTTTTATATAAAAAAATTAATGAAAATATCATTAAAACAAGAGGGCCCTAGGACGCTCACCTGAGACCTTGAAACCCGATTGGAATTTGCATCCCTGAGGCGTGGCTTATTTTTATCCCAGGGGCATAATATGAACAATCTTGAACAAACCTCTGGGCCTTGCGGTTTTAGGTAAAGATTTTTAAAGCAACTTTGCTATTTTAGTCTATATATAGCATATGACCCATCGAGGTGTGGTGAGATTTGACACCAGGGGCATAATTTGAACAATCTTTGGAGAGGACCACTATGCAATGTAACATATTAAATATAGGAAAGCTGTGGGCCTGCCGTTTCAGAGGAGAAGATTTTCAAAGTCATTTTGTTATTTAAGTCTATATGAACCATGTGACCCCCGCGGCGTGACCAGATTTGACCCCAGAGGCATAATTTGAACAGTATTTGTAGAGGACCACTTTATGGATGTCATATACCAAATATGAAACCTCTAGGCATTGTGGTTTCAGAGGAGAAGAATTTGAAAGTGTTTTTGCTATTTAAGTCTATATAAACCATGTGACCCCTGGGGTGTGGTCAGTTTTGACCCATGGGGCATAATTTGAACATTCTTTGTAGAGGACCACTTGAGGATGTTACATACCAAATACGAAACCTCTGGGCCTTGTGGTTTCAGAGAAGATTTTTAAAGTCATTTTGCTATATATTCTATATAAACCATGTGAATCCCCGGGCGTGGCCAGTTTTGACCCCAGGGGCATCATTTGAACACTCTTTGTAGAGGACCACTATAGAATGTTACATACCAAATATAAAACCTCTGGACCCTGCAGTTTTAGAGATTTTTAAAGTTTACACTTATTAAATCTATTTTTAGCTCAGGTGACCTACATATGCAGCGGACCGTAAAACTTTGAAAGAGGGTCACCTAATGATAATTCCTGTGAAGTTTGGTGAAAATCTGCCAAGTGGTTTAGGAGGAGATGTTGTTTGAATGAAAAGTTGACTACACACACACGACGGACAACGGGCTATCACAAAAGCTCACCATGAGCACTTTGTGCTCAGGTGAGCTAAAAATGCATGAGCTGATGTTATATGTTAATTTAATACCACGATACATATATCAAACAAACTTAAATACAGCAGTTAATATCAGTGACTACATGCAGCATACCGGTAGTTTGGTTTAGGACACTGAACCTGGCTCAACCAGTAATTACTTTCTGACAAGTGCAAAAAGAAACAAACTCTGGGTCTAAATTGTACATCAATTAGACTGAATACAAATATCAATATTATCGATTTAAGTGATATGCTACAGTCAGATAAAAAACATTTATCCCATCGTCACGACTGCACTGACGAAATAACACCCCGTGGGATAACTTAGCTGTATTCCACCTTGTTGAATACAGCAAACACGCCCATTATAATGACGTCGTATTGTTTATTTTCGTGATGTCACTTGAAGTTTTTCGTGTTATTCAGCGATTTTCTTTCGTTTAATTTCAAAATAAAGACAGAATATGATGGGATAAATAGAATACCAGGTAACTAAGTGTTGAATACAGATGTTTATTTGCTAGGCATCTCTATATCTACATGACCTTCAACTAATGTTTGGTGTGGTACAATAATAAACAGCTGAACAATCTCCCTATACTTAATAATAGATTTTTGTCAGGTAATGAAATGAGAAGAATGTGTCAACCAATTACTATGCATCACACCATCATGGAACTGTTACCTTGTTCAAAGTACTCATCTGGCAGCTCAGAAATCCCTAGATTGGGGTCTATCTCCTGAAAATGTAAACAATCCTTTGATGGTAGCTGCAATACCAGTAAATAAAGTCTAGTGAAATATAACAAATACTACTCATCACATATTAAGCTAAAATATTTACTATTTTAACACATAAGAAAAGATGTCCTTTTAAACTTGTGCATTTTTATCTTGATTGTGTAACAACACATTTTAATGTGTCATATGCAAAAAAATATTAAGTCATACAAGAACAGTGTAGTAAAGAATGCATTTTATATGTCATTGTCCTTTGACATATCTCACAATATTTATGCAACATGGCTCATCCAGATTAAAGCACACAGTGGAAAAATGTAATAACATACACACCACATATGAGTAATTCATGATCCAAAATACTTGTCAAAGAAACAATAAATTTCTAAAAGGCATAATATATACTTAAAAAAGATGCACAACGCTTAAATATTTCATTTTGCACAATACTTATATGCATTTCATTTTGTATCTTAACAATTACTTTAATACTTAAAACACGGTCTTTGATGATTATATCCTCACCATGGCATGCAGGTTATCAAACCCTTTTACAAGTGTTGGGATCTTTGAGAACTTTTGATTGAATGCATCTGAAATGTTGTGGGCAGGATCTGTGGAAATAATCAGCACTGACTCGCGAACCTGGGACAGCAGAACGGCCAAACTGCAGCTGAAAAAACCACAACACTGATGTCATAACCAATAGGACTTACGGTAGTAAACTACTAGCTTTGTGTGCAGAATGAAGCGTACCATTGCCAAAGCGTATCACTACCGAAGCGTACCAATTTAGGGTGAAGTGTACCACTCCTTCATAGATGCGTTTTAACAACAATTAGTTCACGCACTACTGATAAGGTGTGATAAACTCCATCTGATACTTGGACGTTGGTGTATAGTTTAGAAAATGTCTGAAAATGTCAGGGATTTATTTTTATGTTGATTTTCAGTAATTGAAATAAAACCAGACATTCAGTTTTTAACTATTGAAATTTAATAACTCTTTTTAACCAAATTTTTTAAAATTTAGTTAAAACTTTTCGATTCCGCTCTTTTACTTGAAAACGGATTGAGCTATTGTAATGAAACTTCATACATAGATACCTTATAGCGAGACCTCACTTGGGATGGCATATGAAGTGGGTGGGGTCAAGGTCAAGGTCGCTGTTACTAAAAATAGAACAACGATTCCGCTCAGAATCTTAAGAACGCATTGAGATATTTTAATGAAAATTAACACATAGATACCTTATATCGAGACCCCGCTTGGGATTGCACATGGGGTGGGTGGAGTCAAGGTCACTGTTACTAAAAAAAGTAAAAATGTTTCCACTCAAAAACACATTGAGATATTGTAATGAAACTTCATACAAAGATACCGTATATCAAGACCTCACTTGGGATTGCGTATGCGGTGGGTGGGGTCAAGGTCAACATAACTAAAAATAGAAAAACGGTTTACGCTCAATAACTTGAGAATACATAGAGATATTTTGGTGAAACTTCATACATAGATACCTTATAATGAGACCTTGCTTGAGATTGCATATAGGGTGGGTGGGGTCAAAGTCTAGGTCACCGTTACTAAAAATAAAAAATGGTTTCCGCTCCATAACTTGAGAACGCATCGAGATATTTTGGTAAAACTTTGGTAAACCGTTACTAAAAATAAAAGACAAGAAGGCCATGATGGCCCACAGCGCTCACCTGCAAACTAGTACAGATGAAGACCATACTGTTATGACAGGTTTGAAAATTAAGGTATTTGAACAATATGCAAAGGGGGAGAGGATCAATTTTGGTTTAAAACATCGGTTAGTGCAATGGGCTAACTAAATTACGAGTTGGCTAGTGGATGTGCGTTTTTTTTCCTAACGGTTCTCAAATCATTTTTTTTGATATTCTTACCTGACCCTTTTTCATTAAGTCAGCCACAATTCTGGAAAATGCAGAAACAGTACATTTTGATGCTTTTTTCGCAGACAGTTTTGGAGAACTAGTTGCAATGCGATGATTACGATGGCTGTGCTTTAATGTCAAGTTTTGCTTTTTCTTTGAAAATTTTCTGTCCAATGATAATAAATGATGTTAATGCAGGCTATGAAGCCATCAATGTTGAATGTAGAAATAACTGCATGCAAGGTTTGCAACTGTTGGAAATCAAATTTTATCAATTAATTTTTATGGTCATACACAAACTGTGTACGTTGGTCAATATTGAATCAAAAATTGTGTGTGCAAGCCAATCATTGATAACTTGTTGATGTTTTTTCCAAACACCAGGGGCAATAACTCTTGTGTTTCTGGCCCGATATTGCTGCAGCTTATATTCCACTTCACCAGGCTGTAGTCTTATGGTCATAGACAAACTGTGCAAGATTGGTGAAGATCGGATGAACAAGAGCTGTCAGAGGACAGCGCGCTCGACTATTCGAAGTATTTCATTTGGTACGTATTTTGGATAGTGGAAGGGGCATAAATTTGTTAAAATACAAAACTTTTAAGTAAAGCCGTGTATAGTTTATACATTTTTGGAACAAAAACTTTAACAACAAAGTCTATGTAAAAAGTGGGCTAACTCTGTCAAACACGATCTGCTGAGATCTGATGGTCATACACAAACTGTGAAAATTTGGTTAAGATTGGATGGAAAATAAACTCTAAACGTTGGAAAAAGGCATTTTTGCACTTTTTTGGCATGAAAAAGGGACAATAACTCTAGTGTTACTGGAGTGATCTGACCCAATAACAATCCTATCCGAGATTTTATGGTCATACATAAACTGTGCAAGTTTGGTTAAGATTGGCTAAAAAGTGAAGTCTCCAGCATGAGAACGAACCCAACTGTTTTAATGAAACTTCATACATTAGATATCATATATCTAGAGTTTTCTAGACCTCGCTTGGGATTGCGTATGGGGTAGGTGGAGTCAAGGTCACCATTACTTTTATTTTTGTGCTGACTTTAATGGATTTCATTAAAAAAATTTGGTTTTCATTTCTTGTTTATATAATGCATGCCTGTCAGGTAAGGTATTAAATTTGTGCTTTAATTGCAAAATTACATTGAAATAATATTAAAATTTTAAAACGCTCAGCTAAACTGTGAAATGGTCATATTAATATATATTTTTTATTTCCAGTTGTTCAACATTTATTTCTGATATATTAATATGGACATTAAAATGTATTTTTATTTTATAAATGACCAGGATGCAGAGCAACAGATTCAGTCAGAATTGGGTATTACCCCATCATATTTTAAATAATTGAGTACTAAAAAAATATTAGAGTACTCAAAATTCTGTTACCCCATTAGAACAAAAATAATTGAGTATTAGACAAAGTTTTTATCCAAATTGAGTAAACCAACCACAATGTACGCAAAAGGTGTGAGTTTTCTTTACTATAACGCATGAACTTAACCATTTCTCTTTTCACAACACTAAATCTGCATATTGTTCTCAACACATAACTAAACTCTGGATAAATTCTGAAAATATTTAATTTTGTTCGTTAAATAATGCTAACAGTTTTCAAGGGGAAGTCTGATTACTAGACCCAATTTTGACACTATATAAAACACTGCCACATAACATTTACATTGATAAATTGTATTAATCTTGTCATTTTTGCCTCTGTGTTTTTGTGGGCTAAGTGACGTGGGAAACGATCCATTATGCTATTACCCAGGTGTGTCCCAAATTCGATGTTACCACAATTTGACAATGGGTTGATATTACTTAGGAGATTTAATGCCAATGATACAAAATCTAACTGAATATTTCCACAGGTGGTTAGCTATGATGATAATTTGTGAACACATCATTTCATTGACAAATAATCAAGAAATGATAGGTACATATAACATACTCCTTTAGTCAATCACTTTATGCACCGAGTTTGCTGTTTTTGGGTATTTGGTATTTTAATGGAGTTTTGTTACTCATCAAATATATAATTAATTGCGTAATTGCGTAAATGGGATTTCAGAATTGCGTATTTACGCAAATACGCGCCTTATCTGTTGCTCTGAGGGTGCATTATATTATTTCATGTACAGTCTTTGGACTATATACGTTGTACAGGGGTGGTAGGCTCTGTCCTGGTATGCTTTGTCCGACCTTCTTTGCTTTCTGTTGTCTCAATGAGTCTCAATAGACTTTATAATTTTTCCCAATCACTGGCAATATAATTTTTCTTCATCTGTAATAAAGTTATCAATGTTCAAGTTAAAGATGGTTATTTCTTATTAAGGCATTTATAATTTCACTTGGACTTTGAGATTTGCTAGTTATCAAAGGTATTCGAGTTTTCTATGCTAGAGTTTAAGAAATTTTACTCTAATTTTATATCCATAGTTTGTTTACTGTTGTATATTTTTAATTTATTCCTTACTGGTGTGGTAAAAAAAACAATCAAAGGCGCAATTAAAATTGAAAATAATTCAATCTTCTATAAAACATACGGTGCTTAACCCTGTAATTCTGTATCATAATGTAGCAATGCAACACACATTTTTTAATCTTAGCTACTAAAACAATAATTATTCCATCAAGTAATGGAATCTTTCCCATACAGAAAACAGATTTTTTTTTTCAAATATCTCATCCGGTTAAAAAGTTACATGATTTTTTATAGTGGTACCCTCAACAACCATTTAAATGCACAAAATGAAAAAATGACAAAAACATGACCCAACCCACGATTTCATGAAAAAAACACCAAACTGTTTGAACTTAAGTCGTTTTAATTTCAAAAGCTAATAAACAACCAAACTTTAAGAGAAAAATCCTTTATATAACATCATGTCAGGAAGTTTTTGACCAAATTTTTCGAATAAAAATTTCGGTTATTAGATTTCGGTTTGTCATTTTTTGTAGTGGCGGCATCAACTTTTTGTTTCAGATCTCTAACTCGAGAACTGGTTGAACTATTGTAATGAAACTTCATACATAGAAAACTTATAGTGAGACCTCACATGGGATTGCATATGGAGTGGGTGGGGTCAAGGTAGCTGTTGCTAAAAATAGAAAAACGGCTTCTGCTCAATAACTTGAGAACACATTGAAATATTTAAATGAAAGTTCACATCTATATACCTTATTTCAAGACCTCGCTTGGGATTGCGTATAGGGTGGGTAGGGTCAAGGTCCCCGTTACTAACAAAAATAAAAAAATGGTTTCAGCTCAATAGCTTGGGATGACATTGAGATATTTTAATGAAACTTCATATGTAGATACCTTATATCTAGACCTCGCTTGGGATTGCATATGGGGTGGGTGGGGTCAAGGTCAACATTACTACAAATTTTATTCTTGTACTGTCTTTAATGCATTTGGTTATAAAAAACTGGTATTCGTGTAATTTACACATTTCTCATATTTTGCCATAGTCCATAATACTAGTAATTAACGTCAAAGCATAGGAATTAGGTAAAGGTTAGGTTCATAGTAAGTACATAACTGGGAGTTGTGGACACGTTAAATAGTTGTAGCCTTACTATATATGGTAATTAATTATTTAGGCTCAGCATTTCTTCAATATTGATAAGATAATACAACTAGAAGGAATGCAGGATGTCATAAATGCTGCTTAATAATTTGAAGATTTGAAGTTCAGTTAACAGATACCTTGAAAAGACAACAATTATCCAGTGTTAAAAATATGTATAAAAATTACGTTTTTCATTTACAGAAACATTAAGAGCCTGAAAGGATATAGACCCAAAGATGATTTCATAAAAACAATGTTTAATGTTCCTTCATGGATTATCATCAGTTTGACAATGTGTGCTTTTTATAACAAAATAAATGCATTTTAAACTGTATCAAAGAAAACAATCTTGCAATTATACCAGAGCATATGATGACAAAATCAAAAGTTTAAATGAGTAGGCTGTTGATGGTAAATAGGTTACTTGTAATAATGAACAAATTTTATATATACTTAAAATGAACCTTCTGTCTAGAACTGGTATGGGGTATGAATAGGTTTGGTTACTTTCACTTTCGGTTTTGAATTACTTGAACTTCAGGCTGAAGAACAAAGTTTAAAACAAATTAATCATTATATTCAAAACACGAAATAAACATTTTAAACAATACTGACAAATTATACTATTCACTACAAAATGTTAGCTTATTTTTCACAAATATTGGTCTAATCTGTTTCATGCTTGCTTGTGTTTGCAGCCATCTTGAATTTTTGCAAAATTTCCACCAAGAGAGAAAACAGTTAGATTGCATTATCATTCCAGATTTTTGTGTGAAAACCCTATACACAATCATAAACAACATACATAAGATTGCAAAATTAGGCCTAATTTTTTAGTGTAAAAGCTTTAGTTTAAAAAAATATATATATTTTAATATTTTAAACTTAAATTTTTTAATCAAAATGACTAGTTTCTGCATAGTTAAGAGAAGCTCCGGGCATTTTGATTATTTAAGTATCATAATTTATACAGATTGGGTCTATATTCCATTGTAAAAGAAGTAAAAATTAAAGTAAAAAATCTTGCTATTCTTTGGTCAATGTATTGATCATTTCTGGTCAGGAGCAGATTTGGCAAGGGAGGGAACTCTTACATGGTTTGCATTGCTACATAATGATAAAATCGACGTGTCACCAGGAAGTCACACAAATAAATACAATTCCCATTTAATTATAAACATGGAAAAGTTGAATTCAGTCTACCTTGTAGTTGTTTTTCCAACACCACCTTTTCCGCCAACAAATACCCATTTTAACGAAGTTTGATCTAGTATATTTTGCAGTGAAGGCTCAAAATCGACGGTGCCACTGGAAGTCGCCATCTTGTTTGAGGATGCAAACCACCAATTTCCATGCAATTCAAAACGGTCACAGATAGGTCCTAACGGTCATAGATGACAGGTTCCGAGCTTGCGGGAGATTAACTGCTGTACACGACGCAATAATTCACAACTACAGCACTATTGTAAAAAAGCAAAAAAAATAACAAGAACGCTTTGAAAAAAAACAATATAATCTGGTAAGTTCGTGGATGAAATTATGACGTAATTTTCTCTTCAATGAGGTAACGTCGCGTGTCCGAATTCTATGCAAGTGTAAGCCGAATAACAGCTTGGCTTACTAGAGCACAAAATTGCGTAGAAAACATCGACAAATAAATATACCATGTCAGTTAGGTCTATTGCAGTTATTTGTGTTTTTAACTTATTGTTAAAAAAATCTACTCGTGTTGTAAATAAACATTTTGTAAGTATTATTTTCATTAAAATCCAACGAAAATAAATCAAAGGCAAAAAACGAAATTGAAAAATTACCGTATTTATATCAAAACACAAAAATCAGTGGAAGGGCCTCCGCGTATGACGTCATAAAAGTTGCCCACGAACTTACGAAAAAGATCAAGGACGTTGTTGGGTCATGTTTGTTTTCTAGTAAGATTACAGACTTACGAATACATATTGGCAATTTTGACATATGCAATAGTTAGTTTACATTCAGATCGATTAAATGTGATGTGTTTTTATTGAAACAATTGGGGTTTTATGCGCATTAGCAAAGTCGAATGCTTAACACCCACGAACTTGCAGGTGTAGAGGCTACTTAAAAATCTTTTTAAAGGCTACAAGCGTAAGCACAAAAATACAGACTATAACTGCGTCAAAATCTTCATCACGAACTTTAATCCAACATCTTTCTTTCTGTGTAGCATACAATATGTGGTGTTGTAATTTAAAATTTAAAATTTAATGACGAAAGATTTTTAGATGATGTTTTAAGAAAACGTAAACTGCAATAAAGAAAGAATGAGAGACTTTTATAAAAGTAAAATACACTGCTATAAATACGAAACTGTCATACGAAATCACAGGCATATTAATAATTTCCACAAGTTCTCTTACAAACAGTTTTGCAGTCATTTTGTAACACCGTTTTTTGTGCTTACCGTCACCGGCCGCGCAATAGTTTTGGACAGTCTCCTCCTCAACACCACTTCCGTACACCGTTTATGGATAAACAGTGGCAGGCTCCAGGAGCACACTTCCACACATGATCACGCAACTTTTAATCCTCATTACATGCATGTTGGCTTAATGAAACATGTATTCCCCTTTGTGTTATATATGACAACTATGACGCACTACCGATCACAAGCCTGCGCCGCTTGCAGTACGGCCACTAAGGGTCAAATGCATGAGATATGAAGTCATGTAATATCTCGGGTGGCCAGCTGTCCATTGGTGTTTAAAGTTTAATAGGCATATTGTGTCAAAAAGTGCAATGTTCATACAGCTTTAAAACACTAACGCTTGGCTTCCTCTTTACACTTACACAACACAACATACAACAACGCGTACAATGGTTTCTCTTGGACAGAGGATCACCAAAACGAGTGCACCAAATTGTCGGTATGCTCCAGCTTAAATACATTTTCTCGAAGGTGTGATCCTTTGTTTCTCGCTACAAGCAATATATAGTGCAGCCAACTACTGGCATGAATTCAATGGGACTAGATTAAAGGTTACAGTACAAAGAGAAAATGACCGTAAAAAAGACATTTGCCAAAGTAATAGGCTTATAGTTTTAGATAGTACATGTATTTAGTGTATAATTTGTGTCTGGGCTATTTTTCTAGAATTACTAAATTAAATTGATCAGTTGAGGACCATATTGCTTTTAAATTTTGCACAATCTGCATATTCATGCTCTGGTATTTTTGTTTCCTGCTCAAATACATTTAATTTTGACAACTGATTTAGTATTGCAGTTCTAGTGATTGTTAATATATACAAAATAATTGTCACTTTTCATTTCATCACTTGACAATAACATCAAAATTGTCGGGAAGTCACGATTGATCGCTTCTAGTGAGACCGATCACTTCTTTCTATGAAATTGTATTTGAATCATTGAACGTACTTTCGGTTTCAAAAATTCTTATCGGAATGACGTCAACTTATAACTTATTTAATTTAGTAATTTGATTAAATGACAAAGTTGAACTTCGTTATCAGTGCACTTTTCTGTGGGTTATGAATAATTAATAAGCAATTAAAATAGATAATTGATAACGCTATTAACATACAGAAACTAAAACGTGACCACGCGTAGCCATTCATTACGACAAGTGGGTTAGGGTTAGTAACTATAGAACATAGAATGTATGCGTTGATTCGTGTTCGTGTTCTTACGAATACATATGCATATAGACTTATATCATATGAGGTAAGTACTCTGTCACAGAGTGATTTACGAGTGACAAAGCGGTTCGAGCCTTGATCATAGAAATGATGATGGAGACAGATGGAATTTTGAAAAATTTAATTAATTGAAAATCTTCACATATGATACATTAACTCAAAGAAAACAAACTACTAGGGTTAGTAGAGACCGCATGCATATTTTAATTATAATGTTTCAATGACTACCAGGTAATAGTAACAAATGAAGAAACAACGACAAATAAGTCACTGGCCGACTAAAATGTCACGTGTCACACCCGATACAATACTCAACGAGATCTCTCGCCTGGCCCTCGGCTCTCTGGCACAACCTGGCCCTTGACTTCCTGGCTCTGTCTAGCACTCAGCGTCCTGGCACAACCTGGCGCTTGACTTCCTGGCTCTGTCTAGCCCTCAGCGTCCTGGCACAACCTGGCCCTTGACTTCCTGGCTCTGTCTAGCCCTCAGCGTCCTGGCACAACCTGGCCCTTGTGGCGCTCTAAACTCTGCACTTTGCTGAGTTGGTGCGTCCCTAACCGACCTTCGTCACCGACAATGCCTCTCGCACACGGCTATGGCGTACTTCCCGTTGGGTGACAGCCGTCAACGTAGGTCTGCCACACCCACCCGGAAACTGGGATCCCAGTTCTTTATAATAAAGGTATCCAACACAGATACACTTAAAACTGCTGCCCCTTGGGCACTTTACGAGCGTCCTCACTGCACAAAGACTACGACGGCACTGAGTTGGGTTGCTAAGTTTCTGGGAACATTGGGTGGAAAATAAATAATTCAAGGGATCTGCGGTCTATCAAACTGGACACCCCTTTGTTTCAAATTGCCAGTGCTCATGGTTAGTTGAAATACCAGAGCCCCTTTATTTTGATAACCTCCAAGATATCAGGACCAAGCACAGACCACAATATTTGTAGAGGAATTTAACTGAGTACATGTACATGGCATGGGTCTAGAATCTTGACAACACCCCCCAACACAAGATGAAACTACATGTTTCATTAATTTTAATCACAAGATTCGTACCTAGCATGCCGACTGAGGAAGTCTGCACCTCCATTTTCCGAACCCTTAATATAACTGATTCTGAAGTGATATGGCTGCAAAGCCAACGCCCAGCGCATGATTCGGGCATTTGTGACCTTAGCCTTGTTGATGTAGGTCAAGGGCTGGTGATCTACTTCCAGAATAAACTCCCTGCCATAGAGGTAGATTTCAAACTTCTGTACACCCCAAACGAGTGCCAGACATTCCTTCTCAATGGTTGAATAGTTCACCTCACTTACGTTCAACTTCCTGCTGGCGTACATCACAGGAAACTTTGAACCGTCGTGTTGCTGCAACAGAATTGCGCCAATACCTGTGTTTGATGCATCTGTTCTCAGGATGAAGTCCCTGTCGAAGTCGGGCAATCGCAAAACAGGTGACTTGGACAAGGTCGCGATCATCGTCGTGAACGCTTTCTCCATGCTCTCATCCCATTCGACTTTGTTTGGCTTACCTTTCTTGGTAGTGTCTGAGAGTGGAGCGGCAATAGCAGCGAAGTTTGGCACAAATTTGCGATAATAACCAATCAAACCAAGGAATGACCTTATCTGTTTCTTGGTTTGTGGACGTTCACATTCCAAGATGCTTTTGATCTTTAAATCACATGGCTGCAACTTACCCTCTCCCAGTTCATGGCCTAGGAACTCCATGTGAGTGTAGCCCGGCATACATTTTGATGGCTTGATGGTCAATTGGGCATTACGCAGCCTTTCCAGAACAGTTCTTACGTCTCTTAGATGTCTCTCGAAGTCCTCTGAATACGTGATTATGTCGTCAACAAAGCTGTCCGTAGTCGGTAGTCCTTCCAAAACGTAGCGCATCATTTTCGTGAACGTGGCTCCTGAATTTACTAGCCCGAATGGCATACGTTTGATTTCAAACAGACCAAATTCCGTTATGAAAGCAGTGAATTGCTGCGAATCCTCGCTCATCGGTATTTGCCAATATCCCTTCGCCAGGTCCATTTTGGAAAAGTATCGCCCTTTCTGCATTTTCTGGAACATGGCATCGGGATTCCCGATGGGTTCTGCATCGAATTTAGTAATCTTATTGATTTTTCTGTAATCAACACAGAAACGGTAATCTCCATCCCTTTTCTTCACCAATACAACTGGTGAAGCATAAGCTGAGTTAGATTTTTCTATTATGCCTGCTCGGAGCATCTTCTCAACTTCGCCTTTAATTTCCGCTTTCACAGCATGTGGTACCGGGTACGCTTTTGTCCTTACCGGGACATTTGATGTTAAAACAATCTCGTGTTTGAGAACCTTGGTATTCCCAGGCACATCGGTTATTACATCACTGTATTCACTAACCAAGCGTCTCAGCATCTGCTTTTCAGTCTCGTTCAATTCGGGGTTGATGTTCACATTTTCAATTCCCTCATGTGGTTCTAATTCAGGTAGCTCGACTCTTACTTCTCTTGAGGGCAATCGGTTTTCGTTTTCAACATCACTGTCATCTACAACGAGTGCCTGGAGAACGTTGACTTGCGTCTCCCTAGTCTTTTCGCTGTCCTCCAGTTGGCCCCCTTTCTCTCGCTCTACAAACTTCTTCAGCATGTTCGCGTGGTACTTTTTTAAATTGCCATTCATTTCAATTATGTAGTTTCTATCATTGACCTTTTCTTTTATCTCAAACGGCCCCTTCCATTGCATCAGGAGCTTGTTGTTATCTGTTGGAAGTAGGAGCAAGACCAGGTCACCGACAGCAAAACTCCTCATCTTCTTGCCTTTTTCAACTCGACTGCGTAAGCCCTCCAGGGTACTGTCTTCCCCTTGCTCCTTGCTTATATCCTGTTTACTGATGTCGACCAAACTGGTCTTGACGTTTAGTGGCTTGGTTCCTCTGCATGCCTTCTCTTTTTGGGCCCTTGTTTGTACCCCAAGCCCGACATGTGTCTGCTCCAACATTCCTTCTGCTACACTGTCCTTTGCCGTAGCATTCACTGCTTCCGTTCCTTTGTCCTCTCTTATAACGCCAAGATCCTTTACACCTTGCACGTTTCCTATTATAAGGTCATATACTGGGTTGTCCATGACCATGGCTTCAACCTTCCCCTCAATGTACGGTGTTGAAATGGTGATGAGCGCTACGGGGCAATACTTTGGGGTACCATCCATTAGTATACACTTCCTGGTCCCCCCGGTGTATTCCTCTTTGGAAACTAAAGCCGCCTTTACAACGACGCTGCTACACCCAGTATCTCTTAACACCCTGACCTTCCTCCCTTTCACATAACCTTGGCAAACTGGCATGTTTAACATGGCAGTTCCTTCATCAATGGAAACATTGATTTCTTCTTTTCTCCGAGGCACCTGTCCACGCCTCCAATTTTGATCCCTCGTGCATGCGTGGCCCATTTCTCTCCGGCCCTGGCCGTTTCTAAACGACGAATTCCGATTGTCCGGTGGAGGTCGGTGTGAACTGACATACTTACCTCCTCCCTTCCCTGGACTCCCATTGGATTTTGTCCCAGATGTAGGACAATTCCTGGCCAAATGATTGCCTTTGCAAATAAAACACAGCTTCTGTGCTAACTTGCTGTCACCCTGATTACTTACCTCTGTAGTTCTGTGTGCCTCATCATACTGGTCTGCTAGATGGACCATCTCCGCAAAACTTTTCGGATTCCTTTCTTTCAAGTACAATGCAAGAGATTTACTTACCTGCTGGACTAACTGTTCTCGCACTAACAGATCGCTTAGTCCCTCGTGGGTCCTCTCAGTCTCTGCCAGTTCCACCCACCTGCTCAGGTAGTTCTGCAGTCTAACTGCAAATTGTGAGACTGTCTCACCTTGGTCTGGTTTCGATGACCGGAACCGCATGCGGAAGCCTTCTTCCGTCATCCGAAACCGCTTCAGAAGTGCAACCTTCAATTTATCATAATCAAGTGCATCATCAGCCGTCATCCTACTAAATACTGACAAGGCATTACCCATAAGATAGGCACTTAACGTGGTAGCCCAAGAATCTCTACTCCAACTACATGATTCAGCGAACCTCTCAAATCGCTGCAAGTACGAATCTATGTCGTCTTTGTGCTAATCAAAATTCGGAAGCTTAGGAAATTTAGCTGAGACACGCGGCGCCGAAAGAGCATGATCGGGCAGACTTTCTGCCTTCTTGAGCCTCTCAAGTTCGATCTCCCTTTCCAGAGCAACCGCCTTAGCTTCAATTTCCAGTTTTCTAAGTTCCCTCTCTCTAGCCCTCTCTTCCCGCTCCCGTTCTATGTATGCCTTTTCCTTATTCTCAACATATGACCTCAAATCTGTCCCTTCTAAACCCATTAACTTCCCATCCTCAATGAAAGACCGTGCATCCATTGTTCCACTGAATTGATCCTCTTAAAAGCAATAAAAAATGAACAACTATTTAAATGAAATTGTGCAAATAATGACACAAATTTAAATCAAAACTTTTCCAGATAGTGACTCAAGTGTTCTAAATTACAATAACACCCCTTTAACTGCAAACATCTAAGGGAGAAAACTCGTATAGCCTAGATCCCTAAAAATCCCTAATTTTCCACTGCTAGTCTCCCTTGACTCACATCAAATCAAGTGTAACAAAAAGTCTAAAAATAGCTTAACCCCTAACAGAGTTCCAGGTAAAGAGTTGAAATATGATACCTCACAGATGATCTGCTCCACACAAATCCATGATAAAGGAAACCAATTATAATTAAATGGTCCTGCCAGGATCGCCAGTTTTTGTCACAGAGTGATTTACGAGTGACAAAGCGGTTCGAGCCTTGATCATAGAAATGATGATGGAGACAGATGGAATTTTGAAAAAATTAATTAATTGAAAATCTTCACATATGATACATTAACTCAAAGAAAACAAACTACTAGGGTTAGTAGAGACCGCATGCATATTTTAATTATAATGTTTCAATGACTACCAGGTAATAGTAACAAATGAAGAAACAACGACAAATAAGTAACTGGCCGACTAAAATGTCACGTGTCACACCCGATACAATACTCAACGAGATCTCTCGCCTGACCCTCGGCTCTCTGGCACAACCTGGCCCTTGACTTCCTGGCTCTGTCTAGCACTCAGCGTCCTGGCACAACCTGGCGCTTGACTTCCTGGCTCTGTCTAGCCCTCAGCGTCCTGGCACAACCTGGCCCTTGACTTCCTGGCTCTGTCTAGCCCTCAGCGTCCTGGCACAACCTGGCCCTTGTGGCGCTCTAAACTCTGCACTTTGCTGAGTTGGTGCGTCCCTAACCGACCTTCGTCACCGACAATGCCTCTCGCACACGGCTATGGCGTACTTCCCGTTGGGTGACAGCCGTCAACGTAGGTCTGCCACACCCACCCGGAAACTGGGATCCCAGTTCTTTATAATAAAGGTATCCAACACAGATACACTTAAAACTGCTGCCCCTTGGGCACTTTACGAGCGTCCTCACTGCACAAAGACTACGACGGCACTGAGTTGGGTTGCTAAGTTTCTGGGAACATTGGGTGGAAAATAAACAATTCAAGGGATCTGCGGTCTATCAAACTGGACACCCCTTTGTTTCAAATTGCCAGTGCTCATGGTTAGTTGAAATACCAGAGCCCCTTTATTTTGATAACCTCCAAGATATCAGGACCAAGCACAGACCACAATATTTGTAGAGGAATTTAACTGAGTACATGTACATGGCATGGGTCTAGAATCTTGACATACTCTGACATCTGCTTGCTGAACAGATCGGGCTTGAAACTACATAATTGTTAGTACATGCATATTGTTTTCTCCAGGTCGCCTTCGAATAGTTTTTGTCTTCTTAAAACCATGTCCCCAAGTCCAAGATTGGCAGCATATTTACGCACTGTTAGTTAAAAATGTCTCCAAGATAAAGAAAATCAAAGACGTCTTGAAGTTGAATTTATAATTTATCTTCAGATGTATATTTCACAGTTGGATATTTGTTTTATCAAGACGCTTTAGTTGAGTTTAGAAAAAAAGACAATACATAGACCTCTACATTTTATGATAAAATGTAAAATGATAACAGAGATTGTATATAATATGCCATGGTAAAAACTATAGGCAAATTTAGAATGAGATTGTAAACACTTTCACAATAAATTAACCAATCATTTATATTTACAAAGGCTTATTACAATAAATTATTACTCGTTAGAGTTGTGTACATTGTGTTATGTACAGAAGTAAACTGTTTTATATGTTTAAATAATTAATTAAATTTTATACATAATGAAACACAAGTAATAATACAATATTGAACAATGTATTTCCTTATATTTTTTGCATCCACAGTCTAAACAATGTTTTGACAGTCGGTGTGTATGTTTTGTCATCCGGTATTGTTTTTGGCAGGTACGTTTATTTTTCAATTACGCGTTGATCCACGTTTTTACTGGGTTTGGTCACATAAGATGTTTTCCGTTAGCGATTTCGCTCAAAACATTTAGCTTGTATGACGAAATACTGGTAGTTTATTGTTCTTGCGCATGTCCTTTCTTTACCAAGGCCTTTGTTCAATGTCATACAAAAGACGTGACTTTCGTTATTTCATAACACCGTACGTATTTGATAGTACAAGTAGTTTTATTTTTGAAGGTTCTTTGAATCAAAACATGTAAACTGGAAAGAGAATAAACATTAATGATATTGTGTATATATATATATATATAATAACCGATTGTGTTCGTGATGCATATTGATACAAATCTTGCATACCTTTTGTTGTGTCCTCCATAAGCTAAACACTTCACTTGCATTTCACGTTCAATTAACCTGAATACAAATATTTTTTAAAGAAAATACATGCATCATTTATAAAATGGCGTTATTTTATTACGTTTACATGTTTTGCGAGTTCATATTAAGTAAACCTAAAAATGATATTAAGAAAGATTCACTCAATATCATTTTTAAGAGTTTGGGAATATCATGTCATCGGAGGTCATTGTCTGGCATAATAAACCTCATTGCCATCAATCGAAAATGTATGTTTTCAATAAAAAAAAATGTACATCAAAAGTTCAGTGCTGCAGCAGGAACAATAATAATAAAAATGTTATTTTTACCCTGTATTGTACAACCATGTACTTTTTTTTTAAATTTTAATAGCATCAGAACAGAACAGCGCACATGTACATAAAAAACGAGGTAAGAAATACAATATTTACGAAATTTTAATAGTTTTCCATTTCCAAAATAACAATATCGACAAAATATACTGCAGTATGGTAGTAACGTGATATTGTACATAATTATTTTCTATTTAGTCTTTGATCAGAAATAATATGTTCATATAGTTAAAAAAATGCAATATCGGAAAACGATTTTCTATTTCGAGTTGAAAACCGAAATTAAACATCAAAAGCAGGTAAAACTAAGTATTTTTTTCAAAGTAATTCAAGCATATACAGAAAGCATTAGTTTTTAGGAAAACACCTTCAGAGAATTTTACCAACATGGGTACTCATGGAATTTATCCTTTTTGTAATCATGTTCAAACAAATTCTTTATTGCAGGATTTGTACTCGATAAGATGTGTCAAGCACAACTGTCCAACCTAATTTCTAAACTCTTAAATCTACAAAAAGATGTGTAATGTGTGTACGTGCATTTGTCAGTGATAAACAAGATAACAGGGCCCGTTCGTATAAACAGATAGGCAAACAATCAAGTTTGGGAAACTTGTCCAAAGCTTATGTACATACGCGTATTTATTGCATAATAAAGTGGGTATGATTGAATCAGCCATATTTTGTTTACACGACAATGTAATTAGTGCGATCAAAACGTTCGTGTATCGGTATTTCGGTTATTTGTTATTGTCTTCAAAGTGAATACATCCCACACGGTTGGACGCAAACAGCAGTTCATATGATTTTTGTGTTGTACATAGATTTTGGTGACGTTTGGTATTTTGCTCAAGCAATCTTTTTAAGACTGAAAAAAAAAACAATGTCACCGTCGTTGTTAACATTCTTTTGGCATTTAAATACCACGACTATTCTCACATTCGACGATATCCAGGTGAAAACAGTAAACTCCCAAACGATATAAGTAACCTGTTGAAAACAATACATATCTTTACACGTAATATAGTCACTAAAACAAGGCATCACATTTATTAATAAATAATAACATATGTGAAGGTATAATGTGTTATTTCTTACGTTTTCATATTAATGCTTTCATTGGAACTCCTGGTATAAAATATTTTATTGAAATCATACATTTGTTGTTATATCCATTTCAATACACAGATTCTATCCAAACTGACCAGACTGTATCCAAAAAAACAGGTAGGTCATCAGGGTATTTTGTTCACTTTGCAGTTCGCAGTAACTGAGAACAATAACACAGATATGCATGAAACTTTAAAATACATACACTTCCTGCCATGGTTAGCTGACTAACCAACGTAAAATATGTGTTTAAAAAAACAACAACCCAGGTACAGTTATATGTGTAACTAATGTCTAAGTAAACAAAAAAGCCGCATGTAAGTTATTGTAATCTGAGGTAAAAACCCAAAGTGATTTTTGAATGTAGATCTGCATACACATGGCTGTACAAAACTCAATTAAGCCAGCTAGGACATGCAAAAAATAATGCTTATTTATAGTATATTTATTTCAGTGTACATATTGTGTCATTTTTCAGTCTGAATATTCGAAAAATACAAAATTATCATACGTTAATCAAGAGGCCTTATAGTTAAAAATAATAACGTAAAAATAAACTGCCGCGTGCTACTTTATGCCAAAATTCACAATTCGCAAGTGAACGACATTTGATTTATCACAGTGCTATCTCGAATTTGAAACTATATCAAAATAATAACATTGACTTAAGTATACTAATAATAATGATAATAATAATAACAGTAATAACACTAATACTAATAACAACAAAAACAACAATGATGATAATAATAACAAATAACAATAATAATTTATATTCCTTGTTTCTTCCCTTTATTCCTGTTTTTTTTTGTTTTAATTGCAATAATTAAATGGTATATAATACGCTTTATAATACTAAATATTTTTGTTACACGTTTTGTCTCATGCAAACATGTTTTATATACACATACGTCACTCATTGTACAGTGATATTGTGCGTATGCATACATGTTCTTAGGTTATACTAAGCCAGTCCATAAATTTTGAGAAGGATCGTCATCTAATGTTGTAAAAACTTGTGACCCAACCCTTTTCCTGTTCTTTTTGGAAACATGTCAATATTTATTATTTATAATGTCAACACAATGCTGTATGTGTATGTGTTTGTCACGTATATACATGAAAAGCAACAAAATAGTATTAAACTAACACAAATATAATTTGATTCCATGCAAGGATTATAACAAATGCACAAATAGAACAACCGCTAAATAAAACGCATAAAACAAGTGTCTCTTAAAACAATCAAGCCCATACTCATTCTTATGCACTGTTAGAAACTGTAGGAAGCGTCTGTACAGAATATTGTTCCATCGAATCTGATTTTTCAATTCTCAACTCTCTACTGCATGAACATATTTAAGTCTGAACAAGACCATTACACGAATCGATCTGCCAAGCATCTCCCCTCTGGACCTTGTTTAATACACTTCTTTCACTAGTGTCCTCTATGGCATAACCAGATTCCATCACTCGGTGGCCGATATATTGAACACGGATACTCTGATCATTCATCCAGCAAGTAAAACCGACTACCAGGTCTGTGAGATTTATTACATTTAAAGACATGAAATAAAATACACACACGCCAAATCAACCTCAATAATATGACAAATGGTAGAATGTTATGGTAACCCATTTAAGAAAATTTTACACTTGTTCGTCCGATTATAAGATATTTAGCTGGTATGCGAGAAATTCATGTGTGCCGGGATCCGGAAATGAACCCGAATAGCCTAGGCGAGAAGATAATGGGGCGCTACCTACAAGATGCAAAACTACAAAAAACAATAATAAAATTTATAAAACAAAACAAAAATGTTAAAATTCAAATTGTAAGAAAATCAAGAGGCACATGAGTGTATCGCTCTACTGGCTTATTAAGAAAGGAGTATCAAAGGGAAAGGGCCCTGATGAGCCATGAAGGAAAAAATGACCCGAGCTATAGCAGACATATTGTTTAAGGAATCAAAATAATTTTATGTATTTTGGTAGAAAACCACTCAAGTAACATTTATGTGAAATTATTTCGAAATCAATCAGTGGTTTTTATGGTAGAGAACTACCCTAGGAACATTTCTGTGAAATTATTTTGAAATCAAAGTTTTCAAAATAGCCATATAAGGAAACAAGATATATCTTTAAACAGATATTCGGCGTCTTTGTAATTTTGCAAATAAGGCATGTAAATTGAACTTCCAAAATAAATATTGAAAACCGTGTAACTTGGTATTTTTCCAATATTTATTCTGTCGCATGCCAAACTAGATTCAATGGCACACACTAATCAAATACCAAATCATAGGTTATGCCTCCTGACATACCCTTAAAATATTGTATTTGACGTTACTAAGTCTGACATAACCTTAAAATATTGTATTTGACGTTACTAAGTCTGACATAAAGGCCCGGTCACACAGCGATTTACGGCTTAATCACGGCCACAACTCGTCAAAAATTGATCTCTCGTGAAGCAGACGATGTTGTTCGCGTTGATGTCGAGTTTAAGACGATCTAAAGTCGATGTTCAGACGTGGCAGGACGCGGGGAAAATTCGGAACGGCGTTAGACGCGGAAAAAAGTTTTGAACTGCTCAAAACTTTATACCGCGGACAACCACGGGTGATACACGTGGTAAAGACGTGCAACACGCGTGAAACACACGTGATAATCCGTGTTCCGGCAGTGATTAAAACTTTGGAAGACGCAGTAAGACGCGAAAGTTTAGCGGGCTGTCACGGGCAGAGCACGGTCATCGGACGGGTGTTACGCGTTGGTATCAAGGGAAATGGCGTGTGTTTTGCGGCTTATCACTGACAAGTGGGGTTTTCCGCGCACATAGCACTACCTAAGACCGTTTAAACGACGTCTCGAACAAGTGCTAAATACGAATGTTCACTGCCTAATCACGTCTGATTTGCGGCATATAAATACAGCAATTTTCTTAGACTTTGGCATTCTCAGTCTAGATGTCACGGGGTGAACATGAACCTTCAACGCCGTGATGTTCTCATCTTTATGCTCCAGCACCAGCAGAACCAACTGATACAGGCCCAACATATCCTTGCTAAGAGAAGTAGAAGGAGGAGGAGGAGGAGGGTGGTACGGAATATCTGGGTGCGTGACTGGATTGCGAGGAGACCTCAGCTGGGGCTTTACGACTGTCTCATGGTCGAGCTGCGTAACGAAGATCCAAGAGCCTTTCAGAACTTTATGAGGATGCCTCCTGCGATGTACGATGAAATTGTGCAGAGACTGACACCAGCCCTTACCAAGGAGACCTCCAACTGGAGAGCACCCCTTGCACCAGGACTCAAGGTTGCTATCACCCTGAGGCACCTTGCCTCTGGCTCCAAGTACCGTGAGATGCAATACGCCTGGAGGGTCCCCCACAACACCATAAGTCTGGTGGTGCGTGAAGTCTGTGAGGCCATCGTCCACGAGTATGCTCATGAGATGCTCTCGCCGCCAGACACTGAGGCCCAGTGGCGCCAGTTAGCTGATGATTGGTACCACAGATGGAATTTTCCGCATGTGATTGGGGCTATAGATGGGAAGCATATTGCGTGTAAAGCTCCTGCCAACACTGGGTCCGACTACTTCAACTATAAAGGCTTCTTCAGTGTTATCCTCCTAGCAGTCGTGTCTTCTGACTACAAGTTCCTGTGGATAGACGTAAGCGGCAAGGGGTCCTCCTCTGATGCCCACATCTACAATGAAAGTGAGTTCAAGGAGGGTCTGCAGAACAATGACATCGCGGGCTTCCCAGAGCCGGATCCGCTGCCAGGTGACACACAGGATGTACCCTACTTCCTAGTAGGTGACGATGCGTTCGGACTACGGACCTACATGATGAAGCCCTACGCTAACAGGGACATGACCAGGGAGCAAAGGATATTTAACTATAGACTGTCGCGGGCCAGACGGGTAGTTGAAAATACGTTCGGGATCCTCGCCAACAGATTTCAAGTTCTTCTGACTACTATGATGCATAAAGCTGATACCGTCAGACTGCTGGTCAAGGCGTGCGTACTCCTTCACAACCTGATGAGAACACGTTACCCGGTGATGCAGAACAGGCTGTTGGACTGGGAGCGTCCAGATGGAGCCCTGGTGCTTGGTGCTTGGCGAGAAGGCAGGAACCTTGAAGACACGATGCCTGATAGAGTACCAGGACCCAACAGAGATGTCAGGCTAGCCAAGGCCCAGAGGAACCTCATCATGCAGTGGTGTAACTCGCCCGCTGGAAGGGTGCCGTGGCAAGATGACATGCTCCTCCCCCATTAGCTATGTTTATTGATCATGTTAGTTAGGGAAGCTGGAGCACTGATATGCAAATGTTGATGTAATCATGATGTTTGCTATATGTACTGTTGACATTACATGTTGTATTAAAGTAATAAATTGAAATGTAACCTGTGTTTGGCAGTTTTGACTTTAAATAGTAGATTGAAACTAAATTAAAACTCTAGATTATAGAAGTATTTAATTGTGAATTGGAATAAATAAACTTTTCATATATTACATTTAAATACAAAAAAATAAAGATAGCAAACATAAAAATATAAAGTACATATGAAATGAGCAGTTTGTACATGTACACGTGCAATAAATCTAGAAACATTGTTTACTAGCATTTCACATTACTACTCAAATTTTGTTAAAGATGCCGGACCGGTAACTAAAGGTCAAGTTTGTTTACATGTATAATTTTAAACAATGAATTGACAATGCTTTGAATTTCCTTCAACATGTATAAAGCCAAAATGAAAACATTAAGGTTTTTCAAAAACATAGAGAAAATAAACATTTTCGGAAAAAAAGCTGCTAGATTTTATCTCATGTTTGTTTACATTTTGTGTGTGTTTTAATCAGTGGTATGAATAGGTTAACTCATCAAATTATAGGTATAAGCCATCATAGCTCAGTGGTAGTGCTCGTCTCGTAACTCGGAGGTTATGGGTTCGAATCCCACCAAAGGCATGGAAATTTATTTTGTTCTTGTATAATGAGACTCAGGAAATGTTTTGATAAACAACATAATCAACGTTTATATTTTGAAATAGGTCTCAATCAATCTTGTTGCATTGTTATTCTATATTAGGTTGCAACATATAGTGGTATATTCATCCTAAAATAGTGACCTCGACTTACCGGTCCAGCATGACTGTTCAAATTACCATGGGTATTATGTTGTTTTTGTTGAGTATGATGTAGGCGCTATAACAATAATTATACTACATGCTTAAGTTCTGTAAAGACGCCAATCATCAGTGGTATTCTGTAGAAATATTATGACGCATAGAACATAATAATCGATTTTAACAAAGTAATCCTTAACAAATTCTGAGTAAAAATAATCTGATAAAGGAAGATTATTATTATTTTATTAGTTTATTATTTCTATGCTGTACTTCAGCTAATAACATCAAAAGCAAACATTAAAATTAGAGTCAAAGCAATTGAGATTTAGCACAAAGTATCATTCACAAACATGTCATCATATCAATTAGAATTATTGAGCCAGATTGACCTGATCCTCGAAGAATATATTCACTTATATATATTATTCACGATATAAAGCTACGGCTGCAGTGGGTTCTCCTGTTCATCGCCTTGCTGCCGACCTTGCGGTTGGTCTAGAGAGGGCACATCAAGTAATGAACTTATCCCAGGGGTGGAGTTGATCGGCGAGATATTTGCAAGAGGTGTGGATTGGCTGAACTCTGGAGTATTGAGAAGAGACGTGTAGGTTTGCTGTTGTGCCTGGAAAATGTTTTGCGGCTGCTCCTGCTGTTGCGGCTGCTGCGGGGGGTAGGTGGGCTGCTGATTACAGAACTGCTTTGTTGTAGGAGAGGTTGTAGTAGCAGTCTGCAGCACGGTGGGGAACGAGGTCTGCTGCACGAAGCTGCCGTACTGCTGGTGCTGGGGGTTGTGCTGCTGGAAGTACTGCTGGCAGCTGGAGGGCTGGCCGAAGGACTGAGTGAACTGCTGCCTGAAGGGCTGGGGGAGAGGCTTGGAAGATGCGCAGGCTATGGGTGCTGACACGGCCTGAGCTGTTCTGGCCCATAAGGTGGATGGCTGTTCACTGTCACCAGGCTGACGGCGCCTGTCCTGGCGCACTATGTCAAAGATCAACTCCTTCATCTCGTTGTACTGCTGCTGGGGAGCTGTCCTCAGGGTGTCAGCAACAAACCGTACGAAGGGCTCACGGTCAGTCTGGGGCCTCTCCTCCACAAGCTTCTCCAGGAGGGCTTGGTTGGCCTGCATAATGGCGCTGAGGTCTCGCATCCAGGTGCCTTCCTCCTCCTGGCACTCTTCCCCCCTCCTCCTCTTGTCACGCTTGCGGCTGGACTTGGACGTGGTCTGAAAAGTATAGGCCTGGTCAACAGCTGCGGACTCTATGTCCTCGAGGACGTGAGCCTGACTGTCATCGTCAGAGTCCACTGAGGGGGGTGGACGCGAGACCGTGGACGTGGCAGCGGCAGAGGCAGTAGGGACCCGGGCCAGAGTGACGAGGGGATCCCCGGTGTCATTTGGGATGGAACCTGAAAGGTTTAAGACGTTTATTTAAGAAATGACCGCCGCGTGTTGCACTTGTATCGAGGTATGAACAACATTGAGGCTGTTTAATTTAAGTGAGACCCGAGGAGGGGTTTCACTAAAAATTAAACTGTTCATACCTCGATACAAGTGCAACATGCGGCCGTTTTTTCTTATATTTATATTCACTAAATAGATCTAAACAACATTATTCTTACTCTTGTCAGTGTATTTAAAAAAAAAAGAGCAGACAGCGATCTGAAGAAATTCAAAACACAGTTGAAATCAATGTAATTAAATGTACTGACCTTTGTAGAAGCCACAGTGTTGCAGGACCCAGGTCTCCCTCTCTGTGAGCATCTTGGTCGCCTGGCCACTAGTCTTCTTCGAGAGCCTCACATACCAGTCCTTTATTCCTTTCCACCACTGCTCTAGGTGCTCCACATTGATCCCCAGCTCTTGGGCCTTCATCTCCCAGGCAGCCCTCTTCTGCTGTAGCCTTTCTTGCTTCGCATCCAGAGGTAGCAGTTGGCCTTCAGCCACTCTAGAACGTCCTCCTCTATAGCAGCGTCAAGGCTCCAGTCCTTCTTGGGGGCCTTGAAGGCAGCCTTCGCCTTACCCTTGCCATGTCCACGTCCACGGCCCTTGCCTACGAGTACTGGTTCTTCCTCCTCGACTTGGGGAGGAGGAGTAGAAGGCATCACTTCTTCCACAATGAGTGTTTCTCCCTCCTCAAGGGCTTGGGGGGCGACTTCTCCAAGCTCCATGGGTGCCTCAGGGGCAGCAGCAGGGGTGTCAACAGAGGTAGGGGTAATGGTGGCAGCAGTGGTGGTGGCAGGAGGGATGGAAGCAGGGGTGGCGACAGGGGTAGCACCTGAACATGAAAAATAAATTCATTAAGTGACAATTTATTTAGTTACTTGCTTCTAATTTTCATTCGAAATGTAAATTTGAAAGTAACAAAATTTGCAAATGAAAAGACAGTGAATTGATTAAAATAAAATGTACTGACCATCAACAGCAGCCTCCGCTTCTCCAGGAGCAACAGGGTCAGTATCAGCCTGAGGGCCAGGGTCTGGACTGGCAGCATCAGCAGGAGGAGCATGGACCTCGGCCTGGGCCTGGACATGAACCGTTACCTGGGCCTGTGAGGCTTGAAGAGCCTCATCCTCAGCTGGGGCCTTGGCCTTGATCTTCGTATACTTAGTTGGCCTCTTCTTTGCAGGGGAACCCTTCTTTCTGGGCATTATTAAATTGAGAACAGCGAACGAACTTGGACTGTAGAAGATCGGCAACTGTGAGGACCAGCCGTGCGCGGCCGCTTTTATACGTGGCAAGCTGCGCTTCCGACGAGGCCGAGCCGTGATTGGGCAGTGCTATGGCAGTGGAGTTCCCGTTTTACGTGATCAGCAGTGCTCCAGACGCGATAAGGCCGCGGCTAGCCGTGGTAACTTGCCTCTTTTTTCCCCGCGTTTAAACACGCGCGAACCTATTTCTAACCTTACACGTGGCTGGAAGTGGTTAGCCGTGCTTAGGCAGTGGAACAGCCGCCGACGGCCAGACCACGTACAAAGCACGTACAAAGCACAGCCAAGCCAACATTGACCAGAAATTACCACGTACGACCACGTCCACCAGATTTTCAAAACTTTTTGTACGTGATTAAGCCGTAATGCGCTGTGTGACCGGGCCTTAACCTTAAAATATTGTATTTGACGTTGCTAAGTCTGACATAACCTTAAAATATTGTATTTGACATTACTAAGCCTGACATAACCTTATGTATTTGACGTTACTAAGTATGACATAACCTTAAAATATTGTATTTGACGTTACTTAGTCTGACATAACCTTAAAATATTGTATTTGACGTTACTAAGTCTGACATAACCTTAAAATATTGTATTTGACGTTACTAAGTCTGACATAACCTTAAAATATTGTATTTAACGTTACTAAGTTTCAAAGTTTTCAATATATCCATATAAGGAAAAATGGCCCCGCCACCTGACGGTCAGGTTTTAAACGAACCGGAAGCATTTGAGCAACTTTGGTCTAGAACCATTGAGGGAAAATTTCTGTTACATTATTTCCAAATGCAACCAGTGGTTTCTGACAAGATTTTCTAAGTTTTCAATATAGCCATAAAAGGAAAAATGGCCCCGCACCCTGACGGCCATATGTTTCAACAAACCGGAGCCACATGACACATTTGTCAGAAAACCACACAAGGAACAATCTGTGAAAGTATAAGAAAATCCACTCAGCGACTTATGAGATGTTTAAATAGTTTTCTCTATATATCTCTGGCGGCCATCTTGTGCAGCGGAGCAAAAACCATTTGAGAATCCTTGGCAGAGGACCACCCAAGGAGCATTTCTTAAAAGTTTCATGAAAGTCGGCCTAACGGTTCCAGAGGAGAGGTCGTTTAAGGAAAAGGTTTACACACCCACGCTCGCACACACTGACGCACGTCAGTGGAGCCTAAAAACAACGAACCTATATACATGTATTACAATGCAATTACAATGTGTGCTTTTTTTCCATAACCACATTGTTTTGCAAAGGCACTTAAATCATAAATGTTATGACTGTTACGTTCCGAATTCTGATTCTGCTGCAATGTCTTCCATGATATAAGCATTAAGAAAATAAAACTGTCATGTTTGATGAAACAAATGATTGTATGCATCAGTTTTAACATTGTTACTCATTGTTTTCAACGAGTTCTGAGAGATAATAAAATAACTTAAAAACTTAAATCTAAATGTTAAAAGTTGGTTTTCAACAGCCATTCTAAGAAGTGCTTCTGACCTTAAACACCACAGCGTTTCGATACAGTGGTCCGCTAACAACTTGATAATACAGATACAATTTTTTTGTAAACAGCATAGACTGCTTTAAGCCCCACACCATACTTGTTGCTGTTGTGCCGGAGTAAACGTTTCTCATTGTCGCAGTAATAATGCCAGTTATTAACATAAGCGTGCTCACGTAAGCCTGGTGTTATTGAGCGCATTGTCATTTTTAATTGATCTTGAATCACAACGCACAGCATGGTAAGTTAAGGTAATATACTCCGATTGTATGTTTACCAATCACCTTTCGATTTCTGACAATCTTTCTTGCCTGCAAACCTGTCCCAGAGTTTGTTCACCAGGTCAATTGTTACCATATCCGTAGAGTTGGCCGTTATCATTCTCAGGACAAACACGCCATCTTCCCGAAGGTATTCGTCGACAAATCTATGGCGTAACTTTTTGTCAAATTGCTTATCATGCAAAGTTTCACCGATTTTCAAGTACTTTATGACAAACCTATGTCGAGTGGACTTGAAAGTAACGACATAACACCACTGCAGAAAGTTGATACAGGCAAGAACGGCGACGAAGACAAACCAAAACCAGAGCAATATGAAGAATTTCTCGTTGAATAAATTGATTGGCAATACGCACTGGGTGGTATGACGCCTGACATTTTGGAGCTGTCGAATCTGAAAATCGCAGAAGGTAACAAGAGGGAATCGCGGACTGTTTCTCCACGGTCGATTCTCACCCAACTTCTCCATGACCTCAAACCCGTACCAGTTGTAAGATACCGCCAGGAAAGAGTTCAGCATAAAGAATTGCCCAATCACGTTTGCAACGTATAGCAACTTCACGAAGAGAAAAAGGCCGGCCAAGAAGGTGCCTCCTCGTTTGCTGCACAGGCATCCGAACAGTCCTGTAACTTTATCTCGTGTACGGGTATACAAATTGTCTTTGTAGCTACGTTCTGTTTGCAACCATTTGTCAACATGGTATGCAAGGCGGTCAATGGCATCTTCGCGATCTCCCGGCGACAAACATTGGGTACTCTGCGACAAGTCCACGACACTGTGAAGGCTGATACCTGAATACGAGTGCATTGTCCTCCATATGACATTGGGGAACTTAAACATGAGCGCTTGCAAGAGAAGAATCAGCGGCACCCATTGATAGTAAGTAAGTTCTCTATCTTTGCGTGTTTGAAAGTCCACGGGCAAATGCTCGAAGAATGAGATGTGGTAAGTGTTGGAAATCCAGCAGTAGTTCTCAACGTAGGTTTTGAACCATTCTTTCTCGTACTCTGCGGCTACCCAGCAGTGGATAGGTTTTCCCACATACTGAGCAGTTGACACCAGTAAGGCGACGATGACGAGGAAGATGCTGGTGTGCAAGTGAGACATTCGGTCTATCCAGTCATCTGTGTGATGGCCAGTTAGCTCTTGAAATCGCTTCTTCACTTCGGAGAAAATCAATTCAACCCTTTAAAAAAGAAGGTATTTTATAAATATATTTGTTAACAAATGTTTAACGAGATTGATTTTACTCAAACAGAAAGGCAGAACACTCAATACGCATTATTAAACAAAATTCAAATTGCAACTTTTCCCAGATAATCATTTTTATAATTATGTACTTTCATAATTTCATTAACCATTATTTTCTTACAAAACCGAATATCAAGCGCACATTAGTATCAACATAATTATACTGGTGTTTTATCTGATTATTTTTTTTTACAAAAGGGGAGAAAAAGACAAAATTGCAGACCACCTCTGAGTCGAATAAGATATCATAGTTAAATATGCGTTCTATGCATTTTCTTTTTATTTAGTGTCATAATGCAACACAAAATATGCAAAACACACGTTCAATAACTAGATTTAATGCTGCAGTCATTGTTGCAAATGGATACTTATGTACTTACGTACATATTACAGCAGTTATTTAGTTTTAGTTGTCGAGACTACAATATGATCTTACATTGTTATTCTTAACAATGCTCGTATTGAGAACATACAAAAACATTTTAACTGCTAGTTAATGTGTGATCTTTGTTGCATATGTCCGTCTATTGATATCTAGACTACTTCAAAACAAAAGTTTTCTGAAGTAGATGCATTATCACGTTTAACATCCAAACTTTGATACTTCTGTCCAGTTAAGACAATACACTGTGGTTTTACAATTAGCTAAATGCACGAGCAGTCACACTATATATGACAAACAATACATGTGGTAACATTGTTGTAAAAATGAAGAGTGGCTAATCGATGCACATTCTGAAGCTATTGCTACACAACTTGTCTTCACAATACTGTTTGTTATGTTGTTTAGATTGTTCGCATTTTTAACAGTATTTCAGCCATATCACGGCGGTCAGTTAACCTACTCACACTTCTCCTGAGAAAGCTTAACCGATCTAAACGGTTTACCTGTACTAAGTGCACATACCTATGTCAGTAACTGACAACTGCCCTACTGGAATCAGAGGTAGGGGGAGAATGGCCGTAGAAATCATTTTATGACCAATCCCAACGCAAGTTATGTGGCCGGGCTGGGGCTCGAACTCACGATCCCCGGATTGAAAGCCCAGCGCTTTACCAACTGAGCTAGCCGGGTCCGGCTTTTTCTTACAATACATGAAATATTTAATGTTCTTATGCTGGATTTTTCAATTGAACTAAATATAAATGTTTTGAAATCTAATTACGAAATATAACCTGGCTCTAAGGTATTGGTGGGAACGACATGATTAACTCCATATTAAAAAAAAAAAGATCAAGTGAATACTTTTAGGCCTCGTGTCCGTCAGTTGTCTATGATTCTGTGATATTTTAATTGTATAGATCTATAGGAGTATTGATCCGAGAAAAAAAAAACAACCTGAGTATGTTTATAGCAGTGGACTACATTGTACAGGACAAGATCGTTTTCAAGTTAGAATTTTTTCAGGACATATCCGTATCAAATTTTAAGTATTCAAGTTCGATGAATATTAAACATAAATACCATTTTGCAGCACAGTTTGCGTAACGTAATATACAGGTATGTAACTGTTCTGAAGAAATTCCAAAGTTAGGTTAGGTGCGCGATCTTTAATTACGTTTGTTTGGGCAAAGCACAAACAACTTTATAAGTGTATGCAAAGAAGTTTTCAAACCACAATCCTTGCTTGAAATTATAATTTCATGTTGACAAAGTTTAGTTGTTTTTTTAAATCGGTACATAATCTGCTATACGCAAATTCTAAGAAAATGTCGCCATTTAATGGATTGTTTAATACATATGAGGCATGTCGTGGGAAAACCGGGCTTAATGCATGTGCGTTTAGTGTCGTCCCGGATCAGCCTGTGCAGCCCGCACAGGCTGATCCGGGACGTCACTTTCCGCTTTTACCATGGTATTTTCTGTTTAAAAAGGTCTCTTCTAAACATAAATTCACTGTAGGCGGAAACTGCCGTTCCGGATTAGCCTGTGCGGACTTCATAGGCTGATCCGGGAAGACACTTTACGCACATGCATTAAGTTCGGTTTTCCAACGACACGCCTTATATGTTTTTCTTGGCAAAATAAATAAGTTGATGGAAACAGTTTTCACGCTTTATTTACATCTCAACTTATAACCAGTACACGTCATGGCATTTTAAGAAAGCATTTTTTTTCTTCAAAGCCACCACAGAAATGTTCATGACGCAACATGGGTGAACGTAACTTTAAAATGAATTTAATTTTACCTTGGCATATCTACATTTGCTGTACATGTAGATCTAATTTATTGTGCATTTAGATGTATCTATGTAACAGTTAAATAAGAAAATACGTTTAACAATGGGAAAGATATTATTAATTGTGTAGATGTGTATTCCTAATGCCCCAGCAAAGCAAAATAGTAGATACGCCTGTGTGCGTGCTATCAAGGACATACTGTACATGTAGATTATATATGTCATCGCTTGTTTAGTGATCTCATTTGTTCCAACAGATCTAGTACGTTTACTGTAAATTTTCAATCTCACTTATCAGCCTTCTTTTCCATCAAGTGACGTCAAAAGCGCAAGTGCGAGAGATAGGCGGGACAATAAGGCGTAAAAAAATAGGGTATGTAGGTCGGGATTTTTTTTATGCCCCAGCATCTTGATGCAGAAGGCATATAGTGATCGCCATGTCCGTCCTTTCGTCCGTGACATGGTTAAGTAGATTTTACCGTTTCGTCTAGCACCAACGCCGCTTACTACAACGCTTGGATACTTCCACAGTTGTTACTTATGACCATTCCCTATCCACCCATATCACCCAACCTCACTTTGACCTTGACCTAATTTGGACATATAATAAATCAAAGTGCCATTCTTGGTTAACCAGATTTTATCGTTTCGTCTAGCACCAAAACCGCTTACTACAACACTTGGATATTTACACAGTTGTTACTTATGACCGTTCCCAATCCAACTATATCACCCAACCTCACTTTGACCTTGACCTAATTTGCACATACAATAATTCAAATGGGCTGTTTCTTGGTTAACTACATTGTACCATTTCGTCTAGCACCAACATCGCTTGCTACAACACTTGGATACTTACACAGTTGTTGCTTATGACCATCCCCAATCTATCCATATCACCCAACTTCACTTTGTCCTTGACCTAATTTGGACTAAGAAATGGGCTACCCAGCACCAACTAGGGGCATGCGTGTTTATCAAACACAGAATCTTGTTTTATAATTATTATTATTTGGTAAATGGTCAACTGAAGATTCTAAAACTGAATATATATTCAAATCATATCTGTAATATCCTAAAACATTGTTAATAAGTGGATGCTATCAAAACAAAACATTTATTTATCCAAAAAACATTTAATTATTGAAAAAAGGTAAATAAAACATACAATTATATGAGAAACTCAATAAAATGTTATAGTGTCGGGGCATTTTTTTTAGGGTAGATCGGGTAACATGAAACATTTTTTTATGCCTTATCATAATTTGTCTTGCTGTCGCGGGACACTTCCATAATAACATTTGAGGTGCAATAATGGGGTTGTTTTCCGTAAAAAAAATGTTACTATATACGGTAACATATGTATTAATTGTATTTAAAGTGATTACGTCATTTATCACAGAAATCAGTAAGATCAACATACGCATATTCATAATAACAATCCTTTGGTCTTTTTAACAATTTTATAAGCACACAGCCATCTTGCATTTAAAATACCCGTGTCACCAAAAAGATTCTGCGTATATTACTGCCATGCTAAGACAACACGGAATACCACACTGGCACTCCACACAATTTTTTGCATTCACTTTAAAAGGACCACTTTTAAATGGCCAGCGCTGGTCATGAAAAAAACATTTCAGACACTATAAACACAGATTTAACGGAATATTCTTCCCTTTATTTCGCTCTTGTCCGTTCTACGCCAAACGCCAATAACTAAGTATTAGTTAACGATTGATTATTATAATTAATATTCAAATTTGTTAGTGCATATTTTACTACAGAATGAACAAGAGATGTTTGTAAAACATGTATGCCCCCGACTTGCAGCCAAGTTGTGAATATGTGCAACTGTTAAGAATTTTTTTTAATATGCAAGCCCAAGCGAGGTCTCGATATACGGTATCTATGTATGAAGTTTCATTAAAATATCTCGATGCGTTCTCAAGTTATTGAGAGGAAACCGTTTTTCTATTTTTAGTAATGGTGACCTTGACCTTGATCCCATCCATCCCATATGAAATCCCAAGACAGGTCTCGATGTAAGGTATCTATGTATAAAGTTTCATTAAAATATCTCAATGCGTTCTCAAGTTATTGAGGGGAAACCGTTTTTCTATTGGTAGCAACGGTGACCTTTGACCTCAAAATTAATAGGGCTCTTCCTTTCCTCCCAAGTAACCAGCGTACCAACTTTCATGATCGTAGGTCAAAGCGTTCTCGAAATATCTCGGACAGACCTACCGACCGACCGACGAACGGACAGTTGCAAAGCAAGATACCCCCACTACTTAGAAGGGGGGCATAATTAAGACATAGAACACACCAAATGAATGTTATCGCATAAGGCGTTTTCCTGCTAAACATTTTGTTCTGCGCTTCTGTCTGGGATACAATAATATAATACATTTTATTGTGTAAGTAAATGTAACACTATTAATGTGTAGACAAACAAACAAGTTACTACATAAATTTAAGGAATTATTAACAGCAAACATGTGCAGTCATTTGATAACTCGCAATACAATTATTGAAATACATAAAAGTACTTACATAGCTGCTGGATAAAGGTAACAAAACAGTAGTGGTTTAAACAACCTGTCACCGCAGTGACAATTCAACAATGAATGATAATTCCCATCCCCCCCCCCCCCCAAAAAAAAACACACACTTTAGTTTACGGCTCTTATCAGTCGCCGTCAAATAGGGAGCGCATCTGTGATAACGACATTCATTTCTTTTAAAATTTATTATCTGAACTATGCGCTGAACGTTATATATTACGATTTAAGTGTCATTTGAAATGAAGCATTGATATAAAAAAACATTCAGTACGCGATAATTCAACTGAAGTTACATGAAATCGATGCGATTTGCAAATTAACCAAACAATTTTTTATCGTTACTTTATAGGTACATAGAGCAATTCGCAGGTTATTTACATCTCTAAATGTTACATATAATTCAATTAATGTTCATTGAACATTCGGAATTATTCTGAATCCTAATAAAGTAAAAGAAGAGACAATGCAAAGTTTTTATGGTAATTTCTGTAAAAAAATATTTGACAGTAGCTCCTTCATACATTTTGTCGAGCACACGAAAATCAGATCGACCTTCAACTTTCTCCGCCTATACAGTTAAATGTGTACTACTTTATCACTGAGATATCATTCCGCCATTTGAAGTGTTTATCCAACTTATGCACGTACTATGATTGTCAAGCACCATATGCAGACCATTATTCGAAAAAAATAAATTAATGTACAGTAAACATGGTAGTTGTATTAATTATATAGTTATACAGGACTACGAACACTTACATAACTTAGTTATATTTATTTTACAAACTTCCAAAAAAGAATAAAATTGAAGGGGAACAAATCAATGTGTGAGAAATTAACAAACACTGGTCGTTATTCAAACACAATTTATGTGATACGAACTATATGTGTACACTGTAATGTTGCATTTGATAGAACCAGACAATCGAATAGCCGACTCAGTGCAAGTTTCAATACATTTTACTGCCGGTATTAATAACGGTAAAACATAAACGCCATCAACGTCACAAATATTTTTTATTGAAAAACTAGTTTTGTTTGTCCTGTAAGTCCAGGCATTTTCTGGTAGGTTAGTCTCAGTTTCTTCATTGGCGTCGAATGAGTCACCGATGTTCTGTTGGTCACGTCTTCAGAACCTATAGAACCAGTTATATGCACATTTACCAGGGATGTGTACATATAAATATCGGTACATTCAGTTACGCTTGGTGAATATTTATTTATACAATACATGTACAAGTTATACATCCTGGAGTTCAATCCAGTCCTTAAATTTTGCGCGTAAAACTGGCATTAAACTTAACGGCATTATCAAGTCCGGAGAACATTTGAAGCTGCAAGTAAACACAAGTACAATGCAGACTAATTCAATATTCAAATAGAAGTAACCTACGTTGGCGCTAAGAAATAACCAATATTAACCAAAAATGTTGATAGATTTTTGCAAAGATGCCTGAAATTTTAAAATATTTCCCTCAGAAAATGTGAAAATATACACCATTTGCAAATAAGTCCAAAAGTTTAATAGCCATTTTGGCTACTGTTAACGCTAACCCAGAAAGTAACCACTGTAATGGCTTACCAGGGTATAAAACACGCTCAATCTCCCTATTTTCATAATCCAGATCCATTGGTGGCGAATTTTCCGTTGCCCATGGTGACTGAACCATGCGTAATCTCTCTGCTTCGGAAGCAAGTAAGTTTCCTTGTGGAAAATAACTCGAAACGTTAATTCGAATAACAAACCGGTAGAAAACAGTCTAGACGATATTAATTAACCCACTATACCGAAACACAACCACTACAGTTGCAGATTCAAAACACATTTTACAAGTAACCGTACCAGTACTTGTGTACTAGTTTTCTATACACTATAAATGTACATTTCCATATACTATTAATTTATTTAAAGAAACCAATGGCATGACCTTTTAAAGATGCAACCCATGCAAAGGACACGAAACAATTGCAAAGGAAGCATGAAAGGGCAAACAAACAACACTGCGGTCATACAAAGAAAAACAGACGTGAGATAAGGTAAAATCTTAGAATATTCTGTCAAAAGATTACATAAAGCAAGGACTCACCGGATATTTTTCCAGCATCTCTTGGCGTTTGTCGCTGTTGAGGTTGTGCAAGGCCAATGCACAGTTTTGAACGAGATGTTCTTTTACCAAACCTGTTAAATGGATAAGAAAGATTAGTGATTACGTAAGTATTAAAGCAGCACAGAAAAATATTAGTACGAAGGTCAAAATATTATTTACATGTACTTTATTTTCGGGACAGCTTTATGTGGGAATATCCATTAACCTTAACCCACACATTAAAGGGGTAGAGCTCTATATTCAGATTGTATTAGTAATTTAGTAGTTTACCTCGCAAACTGCTGAGAATTCTCAATCAATTTCCGTGTCGTTTCACGGAGGTCATCTTCCAGAGACCGCGTCTGTGGGGTCGACACTACATTCTGCTGGAGCTCTTTCCTGATAGTGAGTCTATCTATTTCTGGGTTTAAATACAAATTCTTAGACCTTCCGATTTCCCTCTCAAACAATTTTGTTTTTTTAACATCAGTCTCATCAACACTGGAGCACGATATATCACTGTTGGGATCCGATATATCGATTATTTTAGGTTTGAAATCGAACCGCACTTCGCTTCTTTCAGTTGTTCTGCTGTGAATTTCGTTGACATCATTTGGGAAATCTTCATCATATGATAAATACGGTATATATGATACGCCACTGCTATCGCAAGTTTGATTGTCTTGCGAAACCGTACATCTATCTGTATGCAGCATATCAAAGCCCACGTTGTCAACGTTGTTTTGGGAAACTTGTTTGTAACTGTCATCAACACGTTCGTTTTGGATGGACATATCAATTTCTTCTGCTGATGGAAATTCCAGTTCAATTTCCCGTCTAGACAGTCTGCCATTGGAACCACTGTCTTGATGTTTGTGAGAGCCAGCCGTTTCTGGACACGAACCATCACCAACACTCCCATGTCTAACTGCAGGATTTTCATCAATAAAGGTCCTCTTCGCATTCCAGGGGAGACCATGATTGTAATCAAACACAAGCCCATTATTAGACTGAATAGTAACATTATCCCCGACTATCTCAGAACTTAATGGTTCTCCACTATCAGCACCACAAACATACGTTCCAGTTGTGTTACTGTGGCTTCTTCTAGGATGGTTTGAGCTGCTTGTCAATGATACACTTCTTTGATCCCATCTGCGACCATTCTCTCGCCGACTGAAATCAGCATTCTTTGTTGAAAACTCAACATCGCTTACAGGCAAGCATTCAGAGTTACAGCGATCAGAAATGGCGTTTGAATGTGTTCCAGTTCTTGGCAACATACATGCTGTTACTTTAGCCACTCTGTACTCAGTTTCATCGTCGTTTTCCTCGTCAGGCATTGCTCTTTCAAAGTTGGAATCTTGAAGCTTTTGTAATCCTGACTTTTGATTGCCATAAGCAGTTAATGACTGAAAAGACAAAGCTGCCTAATGTCGAATGCGGTTGTTAATAATATAATAGAAAGCAATTGTTTTCAATTTTAACGACTTAGCTTAACAACTGCATCACCTATTCAAATCGGTACAATTATCATATTTTAAAACTAAAATGCGCACACATTATGTTTGTTAAAATACTACTTAATATTATAAAGTAATAAATAAACAACTTGTTAATTATTAGCTATTGATGGGACAATGCAAACAAGCCTATTGCTTATATTTTAATGTGTGTTACCAATTTCCAATGAGACATCAATATTTCAAACTTATTCACCATGTTATGCAATACAGAATTTTATTATAGTATTATCATATTAGTATATCACTAGTGCTAACCAGCAAAGAAATTCGACAACACAACGTATCTTACCTCAAGTACCTTCCTCGGTACCCACTTCAAGTTGGCTGCAAGCTGGTCAACAGTCAATTGGAAAATCTGTCCCATCTTCAAATTGCTGGCCATTAATTGAGCACTGATGATGAAGCACGTACATGCATATTTCATTATTTGGTTATTTGGTACATACATTATAAAGAACAATCGAAGTGCAATCGAAAGTGAACATTCACAAACTAAAAAAATAAGTCAGCAATACATTCATGTTTTGATGAAAAAGCTAATAATTCACACAACTTAACATCAACAATAATGCACAATTGCTACCAGTGGTTTACATACTTACTTAAATGAGCTCATGCACGGCAATGAAAGAAGAAATTTCTCTTTCTGAAATCCATTAATATAATAAGTATATTTATTGCATGTTTATGTTTGTAATATTTATACAAATTCTGCATTGTATTGCTATACCTGAAAAGGTCAATAACTTTAAATGACTTAATACTGTACTACAAGAGGGCTGTAAGGCCCTAGGTCGCTCACCTGAGGGGCTAAGCAAGTTTCATGTTGATTGTGCAACAAATGAGGCCTCAATAGTGTTCACAAGCTTTTTCTTCAATTTGCCCTAGTGACCTAGTTTTTGACACCACACGAGATACCAGAACAAATAATCTGAGCAAGTTTCATATTGTTTGGGCAAAAAATGTGGCCCCTTGAGTTTTCACAAGCTTTTTGAAGTGACCTAGTTTCACAAGCTTTTTCAAGTGACCTAGTTTTTGACACTGCATGACCAAGTTCGAACTCATCCAAGATATTATTGGAACAAATGTTTTGGGAAAATTTCATGAAGATTGGGCAATAAATGTGGTTTAAAGAGTGTTCACAATGTAAATATTGACGAAAAACAACGAATGACACACGATGGACAAAAGGTGGAGTTTAATAGAGTGTCACCCGAGGAACATTTCTGTGAAATAATTATGAAATACAGCATGCAGTTTTTGACAAGATTTTCAATGTTTTCTATATAGCCATATAAAGAAAACTCCTCAGCCCCCTGGCAGCCATGTTGACAACGAATCAAACTGATCTGAAGGAATTAGCTAGTGTCACCCAAGGACCATTTCTGTGAAATTAATTTGAAATCCAGCAAGCAATTTATGACAAGAAGATTTTCAAAGTTGTCTTTATAACCATGTTATAAAAATTTCCCCGCCCCCTGGAGGCCATGTTTTTATCGAATCAAAACAATTTGAAGGAATAAGGTAGATGGTCCGCCCATGAACATTCCTATGAGATTATTTCGAAATACAGCAAGTGGTTATAGACAAGAAGATTTCAGTATAGCCATACAAAGAAAACTGTCCTGCCCCCTGATGGCCATGTCTTTCAACAGATCGGAACCATTTTCAAACTCGACCGAGATATCATAAGAACAAATGATCTGAGCAAGTTTCATGTTGATTGGGTGAAAAATGTGGCCTCAGAATTTTCACAAGCTTTGTCTTCAATTTGACCTAGTGACCAAGTATTTCAAACCACATGACCCAGTTTCGAACTCGTCTGAGATATCATTAGAACAAATGTTTTGGACAAGTTTCATGACAATTGGGCAATAAATGTGGTCTATAGTGTTCATAAGCCAAAATGTTGACAGTGAACGAAAAATGACGAACGACAGACAAAAGGTGATCACAAAAGCTCACCATGAGCATGTTGTGCTCAGGTGAGCCAATAACAATATAAAACAAGAGATGTTTGTAAAACATGTATGCCCCCAAGTCGTCAATATGTGCAATTGTTAAGAGATTTTTTTTTATATTGTATGTGCACATTAACACATGGGGAGGAAATTAAAGTTGACGCTTTAGAAAGTCAATATAAAGCTGAAAGAACGATAGAGTATAATTATGGATTTATTTTTACAGTCTATTATATAAGGATACCTGTTTTCTGTTTGATTTAAACATCAAATAGGCCAAAACATCCCTAGATATCCTGTGGAACCACAATGATCTACAGAGAAAACAGTTTTCATGTTACAAGCCCCTGTGACCTTGACCTTTGACCTGTTGACCTCAAAATTGATAGGCGTCTTCCTTTCCTCCAGAGTAACCAGCATACCAACTTGGATGATCGTAGGTCAAAGCGTATTCTACATATCATGTGGAAACAAAATGGTCTACAGAGGAAACAGTTTTAACGTTACAAGCCTCTGTCACCTTGCCCTTTGACCTGTTGACCTCAAAATTGATAGGCGTCTTCCTTTCCTCCCAAGTAGCCAGCATACCAACTTAAATGATCGTAGGTCAAAACGTTCTCTAGATATCGTGCGGAAATGAATTTCATGTTACAAGCCCCTGTGACCTTCACCTTTGACCTGTTGACCTCAAAATCAATAGGCGTCTTCCTTTCCTACCAAGTAACCAGCATACCAACTTAAATGATCGTAGGTCAAAGCGTTCTCTAGATATCATGCGGAAACGAAATGGTCTACAGACAGACCGACCGACCATCCGACCGACGGACAGGTGCAAATCAATATACCCTCACTTCTTCAAAGGGGGGCATAACTATGGAACTTAAAAAATTACAAAAAGTACGGAAATTGTACAAGGTATTCAGCACCACAAATAAATTTTAAGGCATTTTGATACATTTCTGTTATATCACAATAAAATACCTTCTAAAAATGAGCTTACATAGAGAAAACATCTCTATACTTTTACAAAGTACCTCAGTCAAATCTTGAGAGATCCATGTCCTTTCCAGCCAATCTGACCATGTTCTCTCATTTTTAGATTCCATGACAGACTCACTTATGTTCCTCACATAGAATGCCACCTCCTCAGTGTTCTCACACAGAATGATCTAAAAGAATTGGTGTTCTTCAATGCTCTTGCTCAAACAAAAACCACATATACCAGTACTAGCGATTTATTGTATGAACTAGAACTCCACACATCGGATGATAACTCAAGAATGATATGAGCAATTATGCCAAAAACTGAACTTGACCTTCCTTTTATGCCTACTAACACTTCCATAAAGTTTCATAAAGATACAACAAAAACTTTGTAAGTTATTGTCTGCACAAGCCTTATATGAACGATTTTAAAAAAAGGGGCATAACTCAAGAACGATAAGAGCAATAAAGTCGAAAATCGAACTTAACCTTCCGTTTATGCCTACTAACACTTCCATAGTGTCATAATAAAAGCAAAAAAACTTCTCAAACTGAAGTGGACACCAGCGCGGGCCAAAAGTAACCCTTATATGTCGGCTTTTCAGGCAAAAATCTGTATATTTGTTGAAATTGAAGAAATTTAGCATTTAACATATAAGACTGTTTAGTTTATGGTTTTGAAAACAAAAGACATTAAAATGAATATATATGATATTTATGGTCTTAAATATAGATTTTAATTTAATTCTGAAATGTAACTAAATGGATGTAAAATGTCTTCTATTTGAATTAGTTGTATTAATATTCATAATAAAGGTGTGTCGTAGGAAACCCGGGCCTAATGCATCTGCGTAAAGTTTTGTCCCGGATTACGCACAGGCAAACCAGAACAGCACTTTCTGCCTACAGTGATTTACGTATAAGAGACTTCCTTGAAACAGAAAATACCATAAAAGCGGAAAGTGTCGTCCCAGATCTGCCTGTGCTGACTGCACAGGCTGATACGGGACAATACTTTATGCACATGCATTAAGCCCGGTTTTCCCACGACATGACTCAATATACCCATACAATACCTTCACAAAGAAGTCTTCCTTCTTTTGAACAAGGTTGGACACTGCGGCATGCAGCCTGCTCATATTGTTGATCACATGGCCTGGAAACTGATAGCTGTCAATGTACAACATCATAGCTGTAATCTTGTTATGGTACACAGGGTTCATACAAACTGTTGAAACCAAAATTCGATGATATTTCCATGATTTTTCCAAGACATAGCTCAGTTTTCCATTATACAATCCGAACATACTAAAGTCAAAATAGTACAGTGATACCCACATTGTATTTGATCTACATAATACAATTATTTATCTATGCTGATTTGCGCCCTGTAGAATATAATAGAATTGCTTGTAGCGCTGCAATACATGTCTATCAATCATTACAATCTTGATTTAAATTTTTTGCTTGATTATATTTCAATGGACTTGACCTTGTTTATGCACTTACAGGCATATTAAAGGATACTTTTCAGTTTTCTATGACAACATTTGAAAATTCCATGATTTTTCTATGATAAAATCCAAATTATCTAGATTCCATGATTTTTCCAAACAAAGCCAATTTTCCATGACTTTTCCAGGTTCGTACAAACCCTGGGTACAGGTAATAATAATACATTGGTACTGGGTCATGACTGGCAGTTTCTAAAACCATAAATAGGAATATAAATGTGTACATGGAGTAATAATTTTTCAAATGAAACAGGTTTTTAGGATGCAGACACATCCTATCGCTCTGTTTGCAAGCTAACGGGTGTTAAATCTAATTAACATACTTGCATATGATATGGGAGCAAATTAGATTTCATTATTTACACTTTAAAGCCACAATAATTATTTAATAAGTCAACATTATTTTCTGAGATAGAATGAGTCCTGCGGGTGCACATAAATAAAGCTATGGGGTTTTAATTGACAAATTTATGCATGAAAAATGCAGGATGAACATGAAAAATTATCACTGCACATGTATTCATTTTTAGATACCAGTATACAAAATGCCTGACAAAATGACAGGTAGCAGGTATCTGATAATGCATCTGGAGGATTTCTGTTATCTTGTCCTTGAATTTCTGGATCAATCAATACAATACTCTGTTATTAAAACATGCTTTGCTTTCACAATGAAAACACAGTCCGTGGTTATATTGGAATGTGCATGGCTATGTTGCATTTTACAACTTGTTATGTACAACATGCCTGTAACTGATAAACTTATAAAGCTTATAAGAATGAATAAATGAGGGGCGTCGTGGGAAAACCTGACTTAATGCATGTGCGTAAAGTGTCGTCCCAGATTAGCCTGTGCAGTCCGCACAGGCTGATCCGGGACGGCACTTTCCACTTTTATGGTATTTTCTGTTCAAGGAAGTCTCTTCTAAACATAAATTCACTGTAGGCGGAAAGTGCAGTCCTGGATTAGCCTGTGCGGACTGCACAGGCTAATCCGGGACGACACTTTACGCACATGCATTAAGACCGGTTTTCTCACGACAAGCCACATATATGGAAAGTGATTTGATTATTCAATACTGAATAGAGCAATATTTGCAATATCAAAAGTTGATATGTTTACAGACCTGTCCTTAGCGTAGTGCATATAAAGTAGAAACTAATCAAATTTTCTTTTACAAAAGTAATTAATTTCTTTATGTTCTAAAAGACATGATAACAATTGAAATGTCAAAACTCCAACCCTTAACAAATGCATCTGTTACTGCTTTGCAATTTTTTAAATTATAAACAGTGTTACAGGGGCATATGGACGGCATTTCCCATAAGTATAGACACAATTTGAAATAACAAATATTCCATTTTTCACAAATATATTTTTCTAGTAGCAGTACTATATTGAAGAAATTGTTAAGAAATAAATATATATACAATGCAAAATATTTTTTTTCGATACACAGTTCCAGCAGGATTCAAACTCACGCCTACAAAATCGCAATCGCAAAATGGGAGCTTTCCAACGCTAGGCTATATTTAACAATAATGTGCATGCTCATACTTCATGTACATTTCATTTATATCGATTTCACTACTACTACTTATTTTCTCGCGCCTGTGAAGTGTCATGGTGACAACTTTTTTATGATTATAAATTATTTTTTACTGTTTGTTTATAAAAAGAAGACCTATGTATGCAGTAATTATTTAATGAATTCTTTAGAAAATATAATTTGTTTTAATAAAAATATACTGTAGTAGGCATAGAAAAGCCCCTTTAAGAAAATGCACTGTAAAATATATCTGAATGTATGACAACTAATGCATTCGTGTAGTTTACCAGTTCGTCTTCTTTAATGAAGCCACAAGCACCCAGATATTTGTGTATTTCAGGGACAGTGCTGCAATCCTGGTGACAAGTTCTTGGACTTTTATCCCATCGCTCATATCGGCAACATCACATTGAACTATCCCAGTGGACTCATCCACATCTACATCTGAGAAATAGCACTGACGTCCAGCACTCTTGAACAGGCTGTAATCTCTCTCAACCAGCAAGATGTTAAATCTGAAGTTTTTTGTTTTTTTTTATAACAGATGTCACTATACAATGTACTTTGTGGTCGAGTTCACAGAAAAAAAAAGAATAAAAAAATCATAATAAATGTATCTACATTGCTCGCACTGAATGACAGCATTATGACTATCACTTTTTTTATTTAATGAAGTCAATGAACAAATTTTTTAAAGTCGAACAAACACTGCAGCAGATTCTGTCAGGCATTTCAGGCAAGTAAAGAAAGTAAAACATGCAGGAGGTAACATACATCAGCACATTGGTAATGCATTTATATAACAAATATTCAATATTCACGTCACATACACATACAACCATGCAACGTTAAGTGGTGTCACACAGTATATAATGAATATAAACACGTATTTACCGTGCCTCCAAAAGTTGAAGAAGAGGGATGTTTGTAGTGACTTGCTGGGAGGCAACAAGAATGATCTGGTGATCAGGATACTTCATGTTCCATTCCGTCTTCACTGACTCATCTGATGTGAAAAGACAACAAGCTTGCAAGCACTCAATGATGACAATGATTATACACAGATTATTTCCAGTATGCTTCTAAACAAAAACAAGAGGAAGATTGCAAGCTCTATCAATCAACTGTTTTTTGTAGATAGTAACTACATAGTTTATTTTAAATCCTAACATGAAATAAGGCTTGCTTTGTAATACAATTAATACAGCAAACAATACTTGTATATTATGATTTTTTTTTTAATGTTACCTCTAATTTTTTTTACAAACTTTACTAGTGGTTGCCAGGGATTTGCATCCTTATTGACAAACTGTTGCAGCAGGTCAATCTTTTATTTTCAGTTGACCTTCTAACCCAGATTTTTGTTTATCAAATACAATTCTTGCAGCAATTTTGAGGTAGAAGTCAGGAAGATGTCTAGTATCATTTATTCTAACCAGTATGTTTCTGGGCGGCTACTATTTAAATATGATTTGTTAATCTGACCTGTTGATTTTGTTTCTAGGCAAATCTTTTTTTTCCAGTAACTTTGGGGGAAATAGAAGTTGGAACTCTTGATGAGATGTGGTAAACTAACCTGGATGATGCACCAATTCCATCTGGAAGTCAATATGTCTGATATTTTGTCTCTCACACAGCTGTTGCCATGGTGATTTCTCCACCCGTTCATATTCCACAACCAGACAGAACTGGGCCCAGGGAAAGTTGTCCGTGATCAGTCGCTGAGGAGAAATGAGGCAGTTGTGCTGGTCTAACCTGGGGATACAAAGGAATATAAAATATCTTTAACAAGAGTTTACATAATTATGTTGGTCTAACCTGGGGATACAAAGGAACATAAAATATCTATAACAAGTGTTTACATATGTTATTTTTTAAAATAAAATAAAATTGCAATATCAAACATTAACATACATACATTTTTAATTATATTACTACATGCGCTTCAATGCATGGTACTCCATGTTTTTGAGGGCAGCCACCAATGGATTGAACCAAACATTTAAGGCAAACTATGCTTAACAACTACAGACCTTCCTCAGCAATATTATAAATCACTATTTATAATCATTGCGTTCACGCAATGCTACATCAGCATACAGAACAAGTACAATCTGTTTTGAAATAAAAAACATGAGTGTTTTTTTTTCTAATTTAAAAGGGTCCAATAAAAGGACCCTTTCCAATGCCAAATATGGTTTATTATTTCCAACAGGAATGAAAACATTCCCAACTCTGAAGTGACAAAATCATAAATATGCAGGAAATGTGAATCCAAGTTGAAGATAAACACCATTAAAATACAAAGTTCAACCGATATAAAATTGGTTTAAGTATTTCATTAATTAAATAACTTTCGTAAATGTTTCCCAATGAGCAAGATTTCACGAAGCGAAAATCCCTATTAGATGGGTCAGGGACCCATTCCCAAATTGAATAAAATGCTGACATAATAAAATGGAGCGTGTCGTGGGAAAACCGGGCTTAATATGTGCGTTAAGTGTCATCCCAGATTAGCCTGTGCAGTCTGCACAGGCTAATCCAGGATGACACTTTGCGCGTTTATGGTATTTTCTTTTGCAAGGATGTCTCTTCTTAACATAAATCCACTGAAGGCTGAAAGTGCCATCCTGGATTGGCCTGTGCGGACTGCGTAGGCTAATCCTGGAGGACACTTTACGCACATGCATTAAGCCCAGTTTTCCCATGACACGCCTCAAATATATTTATACATGAATATAAATAACTCACGCATCAATGATGTCCTCCGACTGAGAGGAGGTAAGAATACCAGGACACAGAAGCTTTCCAAGGTATAGTGCATTCTGCAGGCATTGTAGCAGTGTCGGCATTTCCCTCCTCACCAGAATTAGCATCTAGAATAAGTGCATTCAATTTACCATATTTAATCCATGTTTCCGGACACCGAACAATTTTTTGGTCACTGTCCAAATATTTAGAGTCACACAAAATAATTGTTCAAAATCTGTCCCAAAAATACCATCTGAAAAATTGCAAATCAGAGGTCCACTCTTTAGTGTTCTGACTTGCGATTATGGTTTATGTCTACTATTGGAGGCGTTAATTTACGACATGATACTGTATATTGTACCCATTACACAACCTGTTCATTAGCCTGCAAAGTGGTGCTGTAAATATTCCACAAGATTAAATTGATAAACAATAGGGAAGAAACCTGTAAAAAACCACTGTCCATCCCTGTGAAAGGTTTAATGATAATGGATGGCAATTGCCAATTAGTATCTGTCCGAAACATAGATCACAATTCAATTGCCTTTTTGAAAGTGTCCGAAAACTTAGGAACATGAAAAATAATTATTTTGACTAATTTTAGAGTCTCCAAAAATATTGTGTCCGAAAACATTAAATATGGTAGAGTGAAACTGAATACATAAGAAAAGGCATGTTCTGTTTGTTGTGTGTTTTGGTTAGGTAACTGTACTGCACGCAATACATGTATACATACCTCATTAGCTAAAAGATATCTTTTTACCAGACACAGTTATTATCTTTAAGTACCTCAGTACGACAACATCGTTTACTGGCATTGAAAATTATGACATTAAACAAATAAAACCTTTTGTTCTTGATCTCTTGATTTTGCTTGCTTCTTCTTCAGCCAAGTTTCAATTTCTTTACAAACTGAGGCAATTTTAGGATGGCATATCTTCTTCTGCAAAAACTGGGCTTTTAACTCAAACATCTGCTGCCGCACATTGTCCAGGTTACCTATAATATAATTTTGAGCACACAAAATTCAAAAACAGTTAATATCAAGATAATACATTAAGGGGTGTTCCAGGAAAAAAAGTGATGGGGGTGGGGTGGGGGGGGGGGGGGGGCAGTACACCAGTCCAAAAATAGGGTACCACCAACACAACTTTATTTTTTTTAAGTCAGTCATCTTCCATTTTATCCCCTCTATCACCCCCACCCACCAAACTTTAATACATATGCGTTCCACCCCCTTATCACTTTTTTTCTTCGAACAGCCCTAAGTTAAGGGACTATAAAATGTAACAGTTAAATATCTATCAAGTTTAGGTCTACTACTACAGTTGGCCTGTAAGTTCGATTGTTACAAAGTTCAAACAAACCAACTACTAGAATCTATTTATCACTGAAATAACCTAATAAAACATCAACATTTCACAAAGATTCATATTAATCAAATTATAGCATAGATTTATTAATTTAACATTTACATTTTTCAGCAAGAACAAAACAAATGGTGCACATGATGACTTGAATATACTTCGGCTAATGGTGACTTTTTTTATCTTTCAGCAGAGGCAGCAAAATGTATTAAAACATGCACTTTATTCTAACAGTGGATGAATTCACCCTGTTTGTTCCACTTTACAAGTGTTTTGGCCGAGGTCCCATCCCAAACCTCTAAAAAAATATCCGATCGATCTATCACCCTAGACTCACCAGCAACAATATCGTGGTACTTCTCGTACATAGAGGCCAGATAGGCTATAGCCGACTCCAAGCAACAGTTTGTAGCTGTGTCACAGGCGACACAGAGAGCATGCAAACTCAGAACATTCTTGTAGATGTCATCACTATGAACTGTATCACCACCACAAAAGATAAGCACTTTAACAGTAATGTTTCATTTTCTTGCAACTTTATGCAACTGAATAAAGTCAATGTACAAGTTTTTAATAAACAGCACATATAAAAATAAATCTGTGGCTGCACCGCTTGTAAAAATAGTTTCTATGACCACACAAAAATTATGACATCTTTAATCCTCTTTACAAAATAATTTAGTACGATATCGTATACTGTGGAATCACACATTTTCGTGGCAGTCTAATTTTCGCGCTTTCCGCGCTCCCGCCATCGCGCAAATTTATGACCACTGCGAATATTTACCGATTTCGTAGAGTAGCAACATATTGGGACCTTACTCGTTCGTTCAAATGGACAACGGTAATCGTTTGTTAATATGCTCAGATAGGTCTATATGTTACGATGGGAATGTTTCTAATGAACGTTTTTGAATGTTTTCTTCGTCGGCTTTATTCTGATCAATGAATGCATGTTTTTCTTTAAATTATATTGTGGGCGTATTGCGTACATTTAAATGTGGTCATACACAGCAGATCCGCTATATCGCGATTCGCGGGGTCCATACTTATAAATATACATGTATACACTATAGCCCATTTTCTTGTCCTCAAAACATAAACGTAATAAACTTGTCTCTTCCATTTTTGTTAACATCCGTAATGTGTTATATCCATATGTAACATATTTCATTTGTATATAAAAATGTAGAGATCTAATATTATTCCTTGTAATTAATTTCAAATCGCGTATAATCACGTGATGTTAACACGAATTCTATTTTACAATAAACTGCAAGTGTATTTAATGTTAATCCTTTGTTCTTCTAAAAAAGCGCACGAAAATTTTGCCGACATGTAGAACGTCTGTCATCCGCATGGAAAGCGTGGGTACTGATTGCCATAAAAACACTTTGTAGCGCAGAGTACATTGAGATCTTTACTTTTGTATAACAATTGTGTAACGCACAACAACAAAATTGTATTTCTATAACACAGTTATGCTAAGGCAGGATTATGAACACCGGTAATACAATGAGTAAAAGGAACATGAAGATATTACTTTTCACAAGTCGATCTTTTGAGTAAAGAATAAGCGCACTCGATGTGGAGCCAACACAAGTATTATAATCGGCACTTAATTAGCAGTTAGTTTGACATAACTTGATATATTGGATCTATTGTCTCGCCTAAATCTGCGACCACTGCTGTCAATTAAGAGCATAATCCGGTACTAATATACGTGTTTATTGCAACAAACAAGCTGTCACAAAAGGACCCTTCATTGTCTGGTTGGTCGTTTTATTGCATAATTGACACATATTTTGTGTAAAAACAAATACCCGCAAATATGACATCGATCGCAAGTGCGCGAAATTTGTACTCCGCCAATTCAAGTGATTCCATAGTATCTTGAAACAATTACATAATGTTGTAACAAATAAAAATTAATAATACTATTAATTGTGTTGTCTGCTAAATACTTTTCCCTCTGTTTTAGAAGAAATCGAGTTATATCAGGTGTAATGTTTTCAAATCTTGAACCAGTTGGAAGAACTTCTGTTTGTCGAAGGTTCTGGATAAAGGATGCAGATTGACTCCTCAACAGCTGAATAATAACCAACAACTCATCTGAAATGTAAATAAGGCATGTTGTGGGAAAACCGGGCTTAACGCATGGGCATAAAGTGTCATCCTATATCAGCCTGTTTCAAGGAAGCCTCTTCTAACATAAATCCACTGTAGGCAGAAAGTGCCGTCCTGGATAAGCCTGTGCGGACTGCACAGGCTACTCCGGGACGACTCTTTACGCACATGCATTATTGTCTGCAAACCGTGTTTTAGGGAATTTAAGTCAACAAGGGGCCAGAACTCAGTCAAAATTTAGGGGTTTGTAACCAAAGTAGAACTTGACCTGTATTCACTCAGTTTTCATAATGAATCTGATGTCACTTTTTTTTTTTATTACCAAATGATGTCTCTTTAAAAGCTATGATATGTGTGCAAACTTACCTCAGGGAAAAGGAGCCTAGTTAAATATAGTTCCCATTAATCCCAGAATTTGTTTGTCAGAGCATGTTAGAATCAAAATAATTTCTGCGTTGTTATTTACTGGCAAAGAGACAAATGTTTTTCATTCAATGCCCTCGAAGTTTACCTCCTTTGAATCAGAAATGAAAAACTATGCTTATCAGTCAATAAAATGATAAATCAAACATTTCTATGATAAATCATTCAAAAATGAATTAAGACAAAAACTGCATTTCAGTTAAAAACACATCGTTGCAAATGAAGGAAGTAAATTATGAGTACATATGACCATGTTACCTGAAAGTTGTATTTTGACAGTATGGTGTTTGATCCTTTTAACTTGCTCAAAGTTTGCTTTTATCTTGTCTTGATATTTCAGACCTTCTGAGATGACCGTTTTGACTTCAGTTTGTGGAAATGGTGCACTTGTCTTTGCAGTTTGTTGGTAGTCTGCAAACAAGGAGTGCACATTTAAGTTATATATTTTTGTAAAAGGAATTACTAAAATAATACATTATAAAAATTATGTAAGTAAAGACACAAAAGTATTATAGATGTCAATATTGTGAAAAATACAGTACACAGATGGCCAAACAGATGTACAACATAAAACTTCTGCATAAGAAGATACAACACCACATACAGGATCTCTGGCACACGAAAACGACTTGTTGACTGTGAACTACAGTATTTAATGCTTCCCTTTATAAAGGCAACATATATAAAGAAATATGCATTAGGCCTTAAACATTTCATGAGCAACCACCCAAAATCCCAAAGACCAAAATATTTTTTTATAAACAATTCTGCTTCCAAAAGAATGGAGCAAAATCCTCCAAAACAATTATGATATTGAGCATTGTAACTTCTATTTTAAATGTGAAGACATTTATAGTGTTTTATAAAATGAAAACATGTAACATACAGATTGTGCTTGTAGTTTGTTATCAGTTCATTTACCAGTGTGTTTCAAAAGTAAATAAGTCAAATTCAAACAAGGTAAGACAAAGGCATCTAAGTGAATCAACGATGAATTACCCCCCTCCCCCAATCAAATATTTGTAAATGCGACGGATGCTCCAAGATGTTGCTAAGCTAGACAATATTGTCGAGTAACAGTTAATAGGACGAATCACGGTTATTCGACAGAAAAAAATTATTTAAATGTAGATAAAGGATGTTTGCTGTTCACCTTTGACCTCTATGTGTGACCTTGACCTTTGAGCTACGGACAAGGTTAATGCACATGACATGCCATCACATTGGGTCAAACACAAATGCCAAGTCAATTTAAAATCCCTCATTTAAAAATCGTTCAATAACTCAGTAAATGCTTATATTTTACACTGCCGATATTGAGTTATTGAACTAAGGTGACGATTGGTCTTGACAGTCGTAAAATTCTATACGTGTAAACAATCGCACACTGGGATCCCAGCCAAGACAATGGTTTTGTGAAGCTAAATATAGATTCACTTTCACTTTCAAGACCGTGAAAGCAAGGGTACGGACTGGTTGGCTGAAAGGTCACCAGAAGTTAGCTTTCTATTGGTTGTCCTCAGATCCTAAAGTGTAGCATATTTTAGGATGCGATTTTAATGAGATTGTAATGATCGGCAAAAAAGCGGCGTGTAATTATCCTAGCTGAGACATGGTGTTATCACATTAGTGTCTTAAACAATAATAAATACATTAGTAAGCCATGTTCAAATAGTAATGGTTTACTTAGCTAGTGCAAGGAATATATGCAAAACAAAGTTGCTGACAAAATGGAACATGGACATTGAACCAATGAAAGGTCAGATATATGAAATGTGTCATCTGTGATGCTACAGGCATTATGAAACTGATAATTATGATGATCAACATTTAAATCAGTCATTCAATAAATTATTTGATGTAATTAGACACACATCAACAAATAAAAACCAGCGGCTTATTCAGTACTGACATTACGTGCTTGATAAACAATGAGGCATGAGCGATTAGATATTGAATAAATGATTATAGATAACATATCTCAATTGCATGTATGTACATTTCATTTGTCAATCTTATTTAGGTTGATTAAACATACTATGGTATTGTTTTGTTTACAAGTAATAGAGAGTAAATTACTTAAAACGCAAAACTAAGGACTAATTTCAAAAAGTTCTGAACACTTACTAGGAAGCTGATCTCTGATTATATCTGGTTGCTTTGACCGTAATGCCATAAAACAACTTAGAGGATCTGCAGCTAAACAAAATAAATTATATTAATAAATTATGAAATATACAGGTACCTAAATGAGAGTAAACATAATATGCTATTAAGAAAAACATTGGCATTTTGCATTATAATTATGGCAATTTCCTAATTAACTTCCGTATTAAACTGATACTAAAGCTACTGGTAAACAAACTCTTTTTTGTGATTATACGAAAAGATCTGTACAGGCTATGACTACACAATCACGCAAATATCTTTGTCAAAATTAAATATGATCCTATTAAATCTCAATCTTACAATAAAAAATGTTCATGGAATCAGTACTCAGCAATGCACTGCAGCCCTGGATATATAATAATAATTGGAAAAATCTGTACAACTAACTCACTATTAATACTCTGTTGCTTTCTAACAGTGCCCTTTGACTTTTGTTGTATAGCAGCTCCCTTATCTGAAATCAACAACAGCTAAATGTTGACGCTGTTCTTCAAAACAATTACAAAACTGAAACCAAACCACTAGCATGCTCACTTCGTCTGCAGGCACAATATCTGCTAGTTCAAACCTAATTAATTATGCTTTTTATTATAATTTTTTTTTTTTGGATTTTTCGCCGTTTGTAACAGTATTTCAGTCATATCACGGCGGTCAGTTAACCTACTCACACTTTTCCTGGGCAAGCTTAGCCGATGTAAGTGGTTTACCAGTACTAAGTGCACATACTTATGCCAGTAACTGACAACTGCCCTACTTGAATCAGAGGTAGGGGGAGAATGGCCGTAGAAATAATTACATGACCAATCCCCACACAAGTTATGTGGCTGGGCTGGGGTTCAAACTCACGATCCCCGTATTGACAGTCTTGCGCTCTACCAACTGAGCTAGCCGGACCCGGCAATTGTGTTGAAAACCAGAGGCTTATTGAGACACAATTAAGTCTGTTTCAAGGGTAGAATCAGTACCGGTGTCTTTTGAGAAATAACACTTTTTGCCCCAATTATTCAGCAAATACCATATTTCTCAATATCCTTAATATTCTCTCACCATTTATTATAATTACAATGGCAAGGCATGATAAACTAAAGCAGTGACATGCGTTTTATGTCATGTTTATGTGCAGTTTTTATTAGGGACGTCAACAGATATCCGGATATCCGATTAACCCGATAATGTGTTAGTATCTGGATACAAAATCAGTATTCAAATATTCGTAAAAAAAATCAGAAAATTAGATTTTCTGTAAGGCATACAAACGTTCTTGTCGCATTTGTTATCAATTAACATAACAAAGCTATGGGCCACTTAAAACTCTCCAGTGGTCTCCACCTCGTAGGATGGATGTGTCATGGACACACCCTTCGGTTGGTATACGATTATCAGAATACAACCTGGGGCCATATTCCAGAAACATCTTAAGTTTATTTAAAAAAAAAATCACTTAAGTTATAATTTTTGTAAAGTAATATTTTTAAAACTACACACAAATTAATGATTCCGATTACAGTTAAGTAAATAATAGTTAATAATAAGTTGATAATTAGTGAAAATTTAGCAGAATTTCGTGTGTACATGGAATAAAATGCATAAGAAAAATGACTATTTGAAGGCTAAGGATAAGATTTCACTTAAGATGTTTCTGGAATACGACCCCTGGGTGGTGATTTCACACTACACTAACTTTGACAGGACTGTTATACAGACAATATGTCACGATCTATTATGCCAATTAAGTTCGGCCCTCTTGATCTGAGATGGCTCTCAACCAATTAGCAATGCAAATTAATATCAATTACTAATGTCTTAACATACTAATGAAATCAAATGAATCCATTTTTAACCAATCATTTCTAATCGGTAGACATTAAAATACCGTCTTATCCAATCAGTTTGCTTCCAAGAACTACTAGCATTTCACTTAGTTATCTTAATTTATTGTTTTACAAACCATTGTGTTGTGCAGACGGAAAACATAACGTAACGTTATAAGTAAATCCAACTAATCAAAAATCAACGTAGCTGAAGTAACGTTGTTTTTTTAAATTTGAAACTAGAAATGTGTACACAGACACGGATGACTCCACCTATGCAGCCATTTCTACATGGAGCTGCTTTTTCTGTATGCATACAAATAATTTTGCACAAAGAGAATTGTACTTTTATAATTAAATTTCTGCTAATGTATTCTCTTATTGTGTGAAGTAATTTGGATATCACAAAATAGTTTTAGTCCTGACCAAAAATCAATATAGGGTAGTAATTAAAACTTTAAGGCAATTATGAGTTACGGTTCTTGTATGCTACACTTCCTCTTGCTATCTTAAATCATTCTGTGCAAATCAACAAAATGCCTTTTATCAGTTTTGAATTATGCTTTGCACACTCCTAAATTAGGGGAAGTAATTCACTAACTTCAGAAGTCAACACATGCAACACATCATCTGGTGATTGTGATCATTTCTGCCAATTTATCTGAAAATCCCTGCATGCATGACAATATAATGCTCTGGAAAATTATTTGACCTTGATTAATGACCTTGACCTTTCAGCTACAGACCTGGTTCTTGAACGCCACATGCCATCTCATAATGCTTACCACTTCTGCCAAGTTATTTGAAAAATGTTTTTTGACCTTTGACATTTAAGTGACCTTGACCTAGTTTTTGCAGGTGACACATCGTCTTATAATGGTTATCACTTCTGCATTTAAAGTTATTTGAAAATCCTTCAATGCTGGACAGAGTTATTGCCTGGACAAGAATCTTAACATATATACATATTCGGGATGGGACCAGATACTGAAATCAATATTCAAATATTCGTTTTAGGTATTCGAATATATTCAAATATTCGTTTTGTAAATACTACTATATATGGCACTCTGTCCGAATATTTACCTTTAAATATGTATACTACGTGTACGTAGTTGTTTGACCTTGGTTCAGTGGTAAATGAGCGATATAACTTAGTGTTAGGCAAATATGAAGAAATGTAAGATATTGTTAAATGTATTGTTAATTAATTTGTTAATCGATCCGTACACAAAATTCTTATTACATAGATTACAAGTTGCCTGGGTTTTGTCTAATGACCGCGTAAAGTACTTCCAAGCACATGATGGTGGCATTGTTTATTAATCAAGACTCTTGTATAATATACGGTGTTGATATAATGGAGAATAATGTACAAGTGACGTATATTAAGATAGACCAGATCATGCTTATTTCGTTGATTGGCTGATAATGGATTCATTTTGATTGGTTTATTTAGAGAGTAATTGTAATTTACTGTAAACAAGTTAACCGTATAGATGTCAAGATGTCACTTAAGGACAATAAACAACAATGTACGCCTTGTGCAAACTGTGAAAACGTTATCACAACATGGCCTAGTTTCGTTATTTGTGGATACAATGCGTCATATTCGTGCCTCCTATAAACCATTAATTCGCGGCCCTTGTAAAGATGTGGCCCCCCTGCCAATGTTCAACTGTCGTTAACTGGACATGTTTGGCATGTGTTGTAAAAACGTTACACTGCCCCCAGCCACCTGCTAGGCAGGAAATACGACTGGAATTCATTGATTTTTTAAAGAAATTTTGTTCTTTAAATAAATTTGAAAATCAAATATTTATATTCGTTATTTTATATTCAAATATTATCCGATATTCGGTCCCATGCCTAAAACATATACTGGACCTTAAAGTGTGACCTTGACCGTGGACCAAGGCACCTGGTTCTTGCATGCAACACCGCCGCATAATGCATATCACTTATGCCAAGTTGTTTGAAAATCCTTCCCTGCTGGACAATATTATGCTCCGGACATGGTCTATGGCTTAATTCTTATATTTGACCTTTGACCTTTTAGTGTGACCTTGACATTAAACAAAGGGACCTGGTTCTTGCGCGCAACACACAGACACACCATGCTTAGCACTTCGGCCAAGTTAGTTTAAAATTCTTCCCTGCTGGACAAAATTATGCTTCAGACAGCATCAATATGGTTTAAATGACCATTCACCTTTAAAGTTGACCTTGACCTTGGACCTAGGGACCTGGTTCTCACCATGCTCAACACTTGTGCCAAGCTATTTGAAATTCCTTCCAATGCTAGACAAAATTATGCCCCAGACAGTGTCTAAGGCTTAAATGTTTATATATGACCTTTGACCTTTAAGTGTGTCCTTGACCTTGGACGTAGGAACCTGGTTCCTGCGCGAGACACACCGTCTAAACATTTCTGCCAGGTCATTTGAAAATCCTCCAATGCTGGACAAAGTTATTGTCCGGACAAGAATCTGAGCATACGTACATAAGACACACGACATATGTACGTACCCACGGACAGGGTAAACTCTATATGCCCCTCCCCCCCATCATTGATGGTGGGGGCATAAAAAAAATGTTTTCAAAATACAGGTATCATAATTTACTAAGATAAGACGCTTGTAGATGTGAACTGAATTGCACAACTTTAACAAGCATAAGATTCTAGCTACTATTGCCAATCTATACAGTTATCAGGATAGTTATAACATACGAATATCCAGATACCAAAATTGGTATCTGTTGACATCCCTAGTTTTTATGGTCTGTTTAGCAGTTTTGTAAGGTGGCCGATTCCAAGGACTTACTGATTACTGAACGATGGCTTACCAATCATGACAATAGTAGGTTGTTTTACATCAACACATGACTTGACTGAAATCTGTGGATCCTGCCAATCTGAAAGATTCAATACATGTAACATGTGTAGTCTGCATTTCAATATGATATTATATCTAACAAGATTCTGTGTTTGATAAACACACATGCCCCCCAGTTGGTGCTGGATAGCCCATTTCTTAGTCCAAATTAGGTCACGATCAAGGTCAAAGTGAAGTTGGGTGATATGGGTGCATTGGGGATATTCATAAGCAACAACTGTGTAAGTATCCAAGTGTTGTAGCAAGTGGTGTTGGTGCTAGACGAAACGGTAAACCAAGAAACAGCCCATTTGAATTATTCTAAGTGCAAATTAGGTCAAGGTCAAAGTGAGGTTGGGTGATATGGGTGGATTGGGAATGTCATAAGTAACAACTGTGTAAATATCCAAGTGTTGTTGCAAGCGGTGTTGATGCTAGACGAAACGGTAAAATCAAGTTTACCAAGAAACAGCCCATTTGAATGATTCTAAGTGCAAATTAGGTCAAGGTCAAAGTGAGGTTGGGTTATATGGGTGGATATGGAATGGTCTAAGTGTTGAAGTAAGCGGTGTTGGTGCTAGATGAAACGGTAAAAGTCACGGACGGAAGGACGGGACAATCACTATATGCCTCCCGCATCAAGATGCCGGGGGCATAAAAACAAGAAATGCATCAATAAACAACCGTTATGGTAATCTTAACTGTCATCATGGGATCGTATTCACAAAGCTTCTTATGGAAAACTTAGTCAATTCTTTACATTCATCAAATTCCTCAAGTCTCTGGCTGTTTCATGGATATTTATTTTAACATTAAATGTTTAAAATTAGTAAGTATTGCTTAGATGTTAAGTATTTTAACGTTTTGTAAAGAGGAATCAATGGATTTCACATGAAAATTTGATCTGAAATTTTCACATATGTACAACTTAAGTAAAAAGATGCCTTAGGAGACTTGTGAATACCTACCAAGATCTTCAATTAATTACACAATTTAATTTCATATTATTAGTGAAACTAACCAAGCATACTGGAACAATCATATCTCTGGAATGCCTCAATCTCTGCTATGGAAGGTCTTTCAAGTCCATCAGGGTCAGTGCTCACTATAGCCAGGTGCGTGCAGGGGTTGCAGACCACACTGGTATAGCTCACAATGTCCCATGACAGACCTAGCTCCAGTTGGCCTGTGGAGGCAGGCTGAACTCGGCAAAATTTCAACGCATTTCTAAAGCATGTGATCATTTTGAAAGGCTGATCTGCTGGAAGTTTAGGCTCTGAAACCAAACATCAAATGGTGTGTCATGAAAAAACCGGGCTTAATGCATGTGCTTAAGTGTTGTCCTGGATTAGAGTCTGCGGTCCGCACAGTCTAATCCAGGATGACACGTTCCACTTTTATGGTATTTTCTGTTTCAAGGAAGTCTCTTCTAAACATAAATCCATTGTAGGTGGAAAGTGTCGTCCTGGATAAGCCTGTGCGGGACAACACTTAACGAACATGCATTAAGCCCATGTTTCCCACGACATGACTCAAATATTATGATACTAATCTATTCATAAAATAGCATTGAAATTAATTTGAAATATTTGTATTTTCCTTCTCACATGGGTAAGTAATTAATGTAACAAGGCAAGGGCATGTAGGCAAGTCTGAAGCAGAGTAGTAAATTCATGGTTGGAGGATATTTGTTTTCATTTCAAAAGTAGGAGAACATCTAAACAAAATAATAGAAGTAAAAGTGCTAATGATTTGGATTAATGTTTGATCAAGACTCACAGACCAAATGCAATTTACCCTACTCAAGTAGTGTATAGAAGTAGGACTCATTAGTACATAACTTTTTGCAAGGGTATATATGTACACTCCTCAGAAGACAGAATGGGAACAATATTTTGTCCTGTATTTGATGAAATGCACGCCCTGCATTTTGAAAACGACAGAAATCACAAACAGACAACCTGGCAACACTGAAGCCGGTACATTATCACAGTACTTCTCATTCTGCCAGAGTGACTGCATCAAAACAACCTTCTCCTCTCTGGTAAGGAACATGCTGCAAGATTATAAGAATTCTTAAGTATATTTACTTGATATACAATCCTAATATTTAAGGTGATATTGCAAACACGTAGCAAAACCTTTGTTAAGTTTATAATGCAATGGTGACATGGTGTTAAAAACATGAAAAGAGTTTCTTTTTATGGTTACTACCAATACTTAGAATTCTGTGTTACAAATAATACAGTAGTCCAGATGGCCCGAAGTCTCAGGGACTGGCAAGAACACTTCAGGCCATCGAAACTTTGAGCTAAACAGAGTTTGAGAATGTGTACTTGTACATGTACGGGTAGTCCGTCTGCCTTATTTTCAAATCTCCAGTCGACAAGTATTCAGATATCTATAAAGGTTATTAACAGATATCAAACATTTATTTATATATTTATTAACGTTATTTATTTCAGTTTGCTACAGCTGTGAAATCAATAATTGCATTCTCTCAGCACTTGACACTCGCATCTTATCTATTAACGACTCGAAGCTACCGAAGCGTGTTCGAGCCAAACAAACAATTAAATGTGTGAAAACTGTTATTGGGACCGTGAAAAACACTTTTCCGAAGAGTCATCCGAAAATTCGACCCACGCGAATTCAAGCCAAACAACAGAAATTTATATGAATATATAGTAATAAAATATTGGTCCCTCGAAGAGACTTCGAGCCAATGAGAAATTCGAGACAAGCGAATTTGAGGTATCGGGAGTCGACTGTACTGCCAACCAATGCAAGATTAACTATGTTCAGTACCAATATATTAAATAGAAATGACTGCAAAAGTCAAATTATAAAACTCCACTTAAAGTCTTTCCAAAATATATAGGCCTTATTCAAATCTATGCCACCTATATTGGCTTAAACTGAAAATGACTTTTTTTTAGCTTGCATGTGTATCACATCTTGACACTGAAATTATAGCATACTGATTTTCAAAACATGATCAAACACACAATATATACTGGTTGGCGAGTAGTATCCGTGAACTAGCAGTATCCGTGATTTGTATTATTAAAAGGTGTAAAAGCTCTCCAGCTTTGAATGTTGAGCTAACATACATCACCGAGCAACTGTTCCAAACGCAGAATAAGTTGAAGTCTCCAAAACTTCATATCTTTCAAGATATTTACATTTTTGTTAAAAAAAATCTCAAAACAACTTAACTCCACACGGGGCATTCATGCGCACGTCTTTGCGCATGCGCATAAATCTATAATTGAACCCTATTTTTATCTTGCACTTCCCTATTTTCAGTTTACCAAGGGTGATCGCTAGGTTATTCACATAAAGGAGCAATTTTAGTATTCAAACACCACAATCCATATATTCAACACGCATTTTTCGTGAAATAGATTTAAAAAAAAAAATGAAGAATTGCAAAATGTTTACTCAAAAACAAAATAACAAAGAATTGCAATTGTAAGAAGTTTACTCAATTATACGGCTATTTCGGGACGATTCTGACAAAATTTCAATGCAGGAGGGGTGTCTACTTCGATAATAGCATGGTTAACTCCCGTTTACCATCAGCAAATTTTTAAGGGGCGCCAAAAGGGTCATCAAAAGACCATTTTCGGGCATCCACTTATGTTAGTAGTTGCATTATCACCGCTGATCTGGCATATAATTTAATAATATTACATCATTTTGATGAAGGTAATATAATGTAGAACAGCATAGAGCTATTAAAATCTTGAGGTGTGTAGCACAAAATTCGCATTTTCAATTGAAAGGAAAAATCACGGATACTACTAGTTTTATTGCTTCAAGTAATGCTTATTGATAACCCATTTGGAGCCCCTTATGGAAAAAAAACATATGACGTCATGACAAGATATTTACATCCTCGTAAACAGAAGGAGCCAAACTTTGTACTACAACAAGCTTTTCTTTAAAAGTATTACTTACGCGATTGAAAATAAAGAAAAACTACTAAAAAATCACGGATACTACTCGCCAACCAGTACATGACACCACATATTATATACTATAACCAGGTTGTAATGTGACCACTGACTACAATTTTCCCTGCAGATGGGGATGTTTATCAAGAACAGATTGTGTCTTAAAATAATTTTGTAATAACCTGAATGGCAGTCTAGATGACAATCGTGCAGTCAGTCCAGTCTCCGTGAAAGCCCGTAAAACTGTCGAAGGTCCAGTAAAAATGATCATAATACTGGCCCTCCAAGTACCTACTTGCAATTTAAATGATCTGGGGCCATATTCCAGAAACATCTTAAGATTATCTTAAAATATTTCACTTAAGATCCAATTTTTGTAACAAAATATTTTTAAAACTACATATAAATTAATGAATCCAATTACACTTAAGATGTTTCTGGAATACGAACCCTTGCGTGGCCAGTAAACTGGAGTATGGGCCAGTACTAAGTATGTGGAGATCACCAGACCTCGTGGCCAGTAAAATGGAGTTTGGGCCAGTACTAAGCATGAAGAGATCACCAGACCTCGTGGACAGTAAAATGGAGTTTGGGCCAGTACTAAGTATGAGGAAATCACCAGACCTCGTGGCCAGTAAAATGGAGTTTGGGCCAGTACTAAGTATGAGGAGATCACCAGACCTCGTGGCCAGTAAAATGGAGTTTGGGCCAGTACTTAGTATGAAGAGATCACCAGACCTCGTGGACAGTAAAATGGAGTTTGGGCCAGTACTAAGTATGAGGAGATCACCAGACCTCGTGGCCAGTAAAATGGAGTTTGGGCCAGTACTAAGTATGAGGAGATCACCAGACCTCGTGGCCAGTAAAATGGAGTTTGGGCCAGTACTAAGCATGAAGAGATCACCAGACCTCGTGGACAGTAAAATGGAGTTTGGGCCAGTACTAAGTATGAGGAAATCACCAGACCTCGTGGCCAGTAAAATGGAGTTTGGGCCAGTACTAAGTATGAGGAGATCACCAGACCTCGTGGCCAGTAAAATGGAGTTTGGGCCAGTACTTAGTATGAGATCACCAGACCTCATGGCCAGTACTAAGTATGAGGAGATCACCAGACCTCGTGGCCAGTAAAATGTAGTTTGGGCCAGTACTAAGTATGAGGAGATCACCAGACCTCATGGCCAGTAAAATGGAGTTTGGGCCAGTACTTAGTATGAGATCACCAGACCTCATGGCCAGTACTAAGTATGAGGAGATCACCAGTCCTTGTGGCCAGTAAAATGGAGTTTGGGCCAGTACTAAGTATGAGGAGATCACCAGACCTCGTGGCCAGTAAAATGGAGTTTGGGCCAGTACTAAGTATGAGGAGATCACCAGACCTCGTGGACAGTAAAATGGAGTTTGGGCCAGTAATAAGTACGAGGAGATCACCAGACCTCGTGGACAGTAAAATGGAGTTTGGGCCAGTACTTAGTATGAGATCACCTGACCTCGTGGCCAGTACTAAGTATGAGGAGATCACCAGACCTTGTGGCCAGTAAAATGGAGTTTGGGCCAGTACTAAGTATGAAGAGATCACCAGACCTCGTGGCCAGTAAAATGGAGTTTGGGAAAGTAATAAGTATGAGGAGATCACCAGACATCGTGGCCAGTAAAATGGAGTTTGGGCCAGTAATAAGTATGAGGAGATCACCAGACCTCGTGGCCAGTAATGGACTTGGGACTTTTGCGAAGACTGCATACCTTTGTGGACAAGAATCATCTATGGCCTGTCTTTCTGGGACACTTAATATAGGTTTGTGCTTCACTTCAGGAGACTGTTGTGGTGTATCCAGCACAGCGGCCTCACAGAACTTGTCATTCTCTGTTAGTACTGATAATAAACAGGAGCGAGTAGTTCAAATTTCACATCAATAACTTTTATTCTCTAGTATTCTCAAGTTACTTCTGACAGCAAAACATCAATACTAAAGTAAAAAAACTTTGTAATTTGCAATGTAAAAATAATTAAATAAATCAATTACGAAAGCACACAAAAGGAGTAAGTAGTCTTCTCAAATGATACATTTGTATTAGCATCAATCTTAAAATGAAATGGAAACTGATTACATAAACTGGGACTTGTTTACCTTATATAGTAGGGGTCATTTAAATGTGTCATCCCTTAGCTAAAAATAATGCTCTTTTTTTCCAAAATTTGACTTCACACCTGGATACTTTGTTTTGTTTTTAAGTTGTTTCTGTTCACCAAATATTAAACGTTATTTTCCTTCAAAATCTAAGGCTTGGGACCCATCCAAAAAGCTATGCAAACAACTAATGGTAAACCTTTAAAGAAACAACTTACTTATTTCATTAACATCCAGAAAGTTTACAATGCTCTTCAGACCCCTTGCCAATGAGAGTGGAGCATGTTGGCCACAATCTTGTTGTACCTTTTGTGTGCCAAATGTATTTATAAGCACCTCTCTGACATCATCTGTGTCTGAAGTGCGTACTTCATATAATTATGATCTTGCACATTTTATATAATAATAATAATGAACACATTTGTAAAAATATAAGAAAACAAGACGCTGTGTTTGATAAACACACATGCCCCAGGTTGCTGCTGGACAGTCCATGTTAATTATTCCAAGTCCAAATTAGGTATAGGTCAAAGTGAGGTTGGGTGATATTGGTGGATTAGGAATGGTCATAAGCAACAACTTTGTAGGTATCCAAGTGTTGTAGTAAGGTGTGTTGGTGGTAGACAAAACGGTAAAATCTAGATAACCAAGCAATAACCCATCTGAATTAGGTCAAGGTCAAGATGAAAGTGAGGTTGGATGATATGGGTGGATGGGGAATGGTCAAAATCAACAACTGTATAAGTATCAAAGTGTTGTAGTAAGCATTGTTGGTGCACCAAGAAATAGCCCATTTTAATTATTCTTAGTCCAAATTAGGTCAAGGTCAAAATGAGGTTGGGTGAAATGAGTGCATAAGGAACGGTCATAAGCAACAGCTGTGCAAGTACCAAAGTGTTATAGTAAGTGGTGTTGGTGCTAGACGAAACTGTAAAATCTAGTTAACCTCGTACGGACTGGATCACGGAAGGACGGAATCAAAGACGGACTTGACAATCACTATATGCCTCCCGCATCAAGATCACGAGGGGATAAAAATTGATTTTATTTTCATCTTTGACCTTCAAATGTTTCAGTGTTGGATCATTGAGCTTAGACACAAGCCATGCATCCTTTCACCGCTTAACATGTCAATATATTTTACCCATGCCTTTACAAAATAATAATGGTGCTGGATATAACATGAGGAATGGACAAACACACAGCAAAATTATACCATGGGCATTATCTAGCTCATCAAAAGGGTTTAACAATCACCTTGTTCCAAATGGACTTTTTCTGTTAAATTTGCCAATAATGTGGCTTGAATTTCCCTCACTTCGGCAGAATTTCGAATACTGGAACCAGCAGCTAAAGGAGTCTCCAGTGCCTAGACAAAAGATGTACTGTACACTTGCATTACATGATAGTGCTCCAGGTAAGTTTTGGTGTTGAAGGCAAATGTACACTCAAACCAGAACTTCTGGGGGTAAATGAACTATCAAACCAGAATTTCTGGGGGTAAATGTACACTCAGTCAGTCAATAAATGTACCTTCAGTCAGACAATTAATGGGTTACCTTAAAGGTGCAAAAAAATGCAAAGTAGAAAACTTAATGTTGTAGACATTTCAAGAAGATGCTAAAAAATTTTACACAAGGAATTTCTACACATTCACGCCTTTAGAGCTGTCTGGTATCTTTTTATATATATTTAATTTGTACAAAACATTTGAAATTGTACACTCTGATTTCATTTTCTGTCAGTATCTTTCGATTTTTGGTGCAAAAAATACGCATATACGCACCTCATCTGGTCATTGGATGCTAATACATTATTTAGGTATTATTATAGGTATACAACTTCAAAAATATAGAGAATACTAGGTTAGTGTTTTATAAAGATAAGTTTATTTAGCGAGGCTTAGAAAACCTGAACCACGAGCTTTGGCGAGTGGTTCACGTTTTCGTGCCGAGCAAATAAATTAATTTTTAATCAACACTTACCCAGTATTCTTTTTATCCCATCATTTTCTGTCTTTATTTTGAAAAAAACAACAACAAAAAACCCCGAAGAAAACGCACTAAATATAACGAAAAACATAAAATGACGTCGCTAAATAAACAAGTTGACGTCTTTATAATGCGCATGACTGTTCTATCACCACAGTGTTGATTCCATGTTCACTGACCAAAGTTTATTCCATAGGATGTCATTTCGTCAATGCACGCCTGATGATGGGATAAAAACTTATATCATTTGTATAATTAAAATACACAGCATTGATTGCAGTAATAATCATTAAAACAACATAAGTTTTGCTTGATTTTGTGGTGTTTTTTCCCATTAAAGTAACAAACTTACATGGACTTTATCACATCTTTTTGCACACAAGAAAGAATAAAGACTGCAATATCTTAATAAAACATGCATCAAGTTGTTATAAAGGGCTGTTGAAAGACACTTACATTATCACCTTCAATTAATTCCTTATGAAATTCTTCATTAAACAGGGTGGCATCATAATGTTGCTCTATCAGTCTTGTTCCAATGTCGCCATCTTCAGCAGTAAGACTACAAATGAACAACAAACCAATAGTTATTTTTATAACACAAATTATAATTACCGGTATTTACCCTGCTATGGTATTACACAAGGTTTAAAATCTGTACAATACTTCACCATCAAACAACCGAAAGTCAAACACTGATCAGAAGCACTGAAACCGTCTATAAAGTTTTAATAGAATTATGAAATGAGAAATCATTTGAAAGATGCAAACTGACTACTGTTTCTCATTCTGATTGATATCCGTTGCATCTTTGAATGGGTCTTCCATTTCCTCAGTGGACAATCTGGACACAAGTGCCCCCAATGTAGGCCTGTGACCCAAGATGTCTGTGCCTTCGTTCTGTAACTGAACTGATTCTTCCAACATGTACCCATCTGAAGAAACATCTGCCATCATTTGTAAACTGTTTCTATGTGCCATATGGAACAATGAATCATTTTCAAATGGAACTCTTTTAAATCATGTATAATTATAAAGACTGATGCAAATATTATTAATACAAACCTAATATATATCAAAAGTTATCCTATCTTTTCCGATTAACTAATGATCCAATACAAATATACATATGATAAATAGACACCTGATCCACAAAGCACGACAGCTCATGTTTATAATAGAAAGTGTGATATATTTTGAAACAAATTGTAACCGTTGTTTGAATCAAAGTGTTTGAGGTCCTCCTTTAAAAAGAATTCCTGGAACAGTGTTTTGTCCGTGAAGAAATCATCTGGCGTAAAGATTGAGTCTTGGCCACTGCTTGGGTTAGAACTAGGAATCAAGTCACAGTCCAAACTGAAGTTCACACCTTCAGACCAAGCTCTGTTTTCAACAGTGTCATCGACAGCACATCTGCCAAAAAATTATTCATGCTCATAATTGGGTGAACTATTACTACTGATGTTGTTGCTGCTGCAACTTTTACTACTAATAAATCCTCAAATATGCTACAGATTGATTAATACTAATAAAATAACCAGAACGATAATGCAAGGGCGTAGGCAATGGGGCGGCGACCACAGCCCCAATATTTTGGTGAGTCGTTATGTAAATCACAATTATGGTTTTTACCGCAAAGTCTGTCTGCTGAGGTCCGTCCGAGGATGCGATTCGGAACTCAAGTTGCCAATAGTGATGCGTCGAATTGCATGGATAGATGTCATAACAGGGGCCCTGAGTAACTTACACCCCGCTAATTGTTTTTGTGGTCCTGTTGTGTGATTGCTCTTTCCGTGTTTTGAAAGCATTTTTGATTCTTTAAATCCTAATATATGTGGAATTATGGTTATAGTGAAGAAGGTCTGTATGTATTACAAACATTGACACCCCAAAAAATGCCTTAATACAGTGGTAAGGACTTAAAAATATTAATATAAATAATAAAGACAAATCCACTGAAAGCTTTTATAATAATTTATTATTTGATCTGACATGTTGAGAGAGGTATATTTGTGAATGTTAACAATGAGTATTTCTAACCAACCAAGATTTTTCTCTTTTTCTAAGCGTACATTTGGAAAGACATTTTGCTAGAACAATGTGGATTCCAATCTACTTGGTTTCATACGTTTACATGGCTAATATTCATGGTTCAAAATATGGTTCCTCATGCTTATTCATAAACACTACTATTGGATTTCAATAAAAATAAAGTTCTGCACATATGTATTAGATAATTATTTTCCAAAAATCTTTTTTTTTTCTTTTCAGAAGAAAGACCTTATCCAATCATAATGTGTCTGTGTGTATTTTAATAGTATTATCAAGTTGTCCATTTTTCGCCGCCCAAATGTTTGAATGTTAGCTATGCCCCTGTAATGTGCTACTTGTATTCCTTATATAATATTTTGCCATATAGTGCTGAACAGCGCTATATCTGAGTGTTGAAAGTTAAGATTGTTTGACATAAAATAGTACTTGTTTTTAGAGACGAGGCGACACTATTTTAGAAAATATTAACTCCTAAGTTTAGAAATTCAGACTGAGACAAAAGTAGTGTAAATAGTTTTCAACATATGGAAATATAATAAAACATGGTACTTTTTATTCTGTGTTGTATTTAGACTTTACCTGACATCCGTATAGGGTTCTATAAATAATCCTGATTTGTGTTCTGGTGGTTGCAAGAGACACAGGTCTTTGAAATGTCTTGTGCTCTGCTCCAGCAGCAAATGCTCATCAGCTCTACCTGCAACATAAGTCCTACTTTGTCTTTTTTCAGTTATCTCAGAATAATATAATGTGAAACCAAAATAGTTCCGTTTTTGGTCTCCTGCCCCCAAAAAACAAGGGTAGGTAGGTAGGGATTATTTTCTAATAATTTTTTTTTTATGAGGGAAGGATGGTGTGTGTTCCATACAGGTGTCTCAATTCAGATGGAACATACAATACGGATGAGTAATGTGACAACAGATTACAAAACCTTTATCCCAGACTGATCAACCTACCTACCTACTTTGAAACCGTCTATTAAAAGTTGAGAAACTAAACAACCATGTAATAATTCAAAGAAAATACTCAATTTTGCTGCAAACAACATAAAAATATTTATTTTTGGAACCAAAAATATTTAGGGCCGGAAGCAAAAGTATAGGGTCGGTCAGGAGACCAGAAACGGGACTATTTTTTTGGCCTTAAGTGCATTCACTCCATGTAAGAACAATCTACGACAGAAACAGGACTCAATACCGCATGTCTGCAGCATACAATTATATTTCCCACCTCAAATCTCTTATTTCAACCCATGATATCACAAGCCATTTATTTTTAAGTATGAGAAGGATATAAAAGTACTTTTATAATTAACAGACATAGCTTGATAGATAATTTCTATTACATGAGATTTTCCTCATCAATGGGCACTAAAACAAATCCTCTATAACTGACAACTTTTACATTTTAAATGATTTTGATTACACTTTGCTTTTTGAGGTGAAATACATTTTGATTGTATTTTAAAGAGACATACTTAAAGTGACTATAATTACCTCTTTTGTTTTTGTTTGTTTGGATTTTTCGCCGTATTCAACACTATTTCAGTCATATAACGGCGGTCAGTTAACTTACTCACACTTTTCCTGGGTAAGCTAGTTTACCAGTACTAAGTGCACATACTTATGCCAGTAACTGACAACTGCCCTACTTGAATCAGAGGTAGGGGGAGAATGGCTGTAGAAATAATTTCATGACCAATCCCCACACAAGTTATGTGGCTGAGCTGGGAATCGAACCCGCGATCCTCGGATTTGTAGTCCAGCGCTCTACCAACTGAGCTAGCTGGCCCGGCTGATTACCTCTTTTCCAAGGAAACCTGTACTTGTCATCAGGAAGGCAGCCCCTATGTATGTACGACTCTATGTTGTCGAGATGGCTAGGTACAGATAGTAAACATGTTGCCAGCAATTGTTGTCTAGTTGAAACTGTCTGTTAAGGAAAAAAGTTCTGAATAACAATATTACAGTTGATAAATTAAGGTTTCTATCGTCAATGTACCTGTTTTGGTGACGCACCAGTTTCAGTGACCTTTTCAATTTATGTGCTTAATCATTTGTTATGACCTCTGACATGATCATTCCTTGTGCACACAATGACCTACTTAATCACATTTAATTTACATGTTAAATGCATGAAAACTATCCAGTGCTGCTGATTTTAATAACTGAAGGCATTTTTGATGTATTTTTGCAATTACTTTTTCAATCATTTTCATCAGCCCGTCAAAATATAGTAGATGTTGACAGACAGGCCTTTTAAATCATTTATTAATTAATTCCTTGTCTTATCTATCAAAATATATGGATAAAGAAACATCACAGTCAAGGTTTTGGACAAAAGATGTGTTCGAAATGATGTCTCCGGTGTTAGGAGGTTTACACTTTAGTGTCAAAATTATGGAACATCAGTGACATCCCAGAATTAGAAAAAAAAGTTGATTGTGTCCCAGTTACTAGTCTAAATAGCTCATCAGATGTGTTACATTTGTATTTGCAAAATAGACAGAGCCTATCATGTGTGGCAACTAGACACCAACAATGGGCTGTAAGGACAAAAATTTACTTCTACTACCCATGCAAGGCATAATAGTACAAATTAGACATACAATGTTTATCTTGTAAAATCTGTAGGTTTCTTTTACAGCTGTATTCAAAGTTTGAACATTTTATGACAAAATATGTTGTTTCAACATCAGCAATGTATAATGAATAGGGGGTCACTTAAACTGGTTCTCTTCACAATTTAGCACCAAAAAAAGGCATACAAAACAAGACTGCAAACCCAACATTTAACCTAGTAATAATATACTGGATGTACCGTCTACCGGTGTATTAAGCTTTAAAACACGATTATAAATGACTAAAATTATATTTATATTGTAGAATAGTTAATGATATTTACGATAATAATGTTATGGTTCATAATTTGGCACTTTTGTACAATTTTATGTCTTTATAAGTGCGACAGTGACCTCTTTGTTGAACCCTAGGGTCGGCCATTTTATTTTATGACGTGTGTACCGATTACCGGTGCGAATGTCATTATCTTCATTGTTTCATGATCAGCTGCTGTACTAAACCTCTCGTTTATATGACTTACCTGAAAGCAATTATTGCCCAACAAAAAACATAGTTTTTTAATACGTTTGACTTTGCTTTTTCTGTTTGTTCAAGGTATAATCAGGATGATATTATATAAAAAATATACATCAAAATGGATAAACATATAAATATGAACAATATGACAATATTTAACGTATAATCAATTCACAAATCTAATCAGTAATCTATTTCTATCACAAACTACGTAAAACTATCACAGTCTCTAGTAATCTTGTCAAATAGTAACAGCCTATTCTGAGCAATGGGTACATAAGAACTGACTGCCCCGCCTCGACCTTACTCGGCATATCTCTGATTACACTGATAGACAGTATACACTGGTCTAATTACACCGATAGACAGTATACACCGGTAGACAGCATCCTGAGTACAAGTTTAGTTGTAGCAAGAATGCAAGCTACATGATCAATTTGGTCAAATATGTGCACAAATCAAAATAATAATAACCCATTTTAAACATCAATTGTTAAAACCCTTAGGGTCACCAAAACTGGTACCTCAATGGTAATTTAAAAAAGAAATTGATAGCATTCAAACAAAAAATACTCGAATGTCCGAATTTGTGGTGTTCCGGAATCAATAACACGATGCATCGAAAAAATCGAAACAGCGTAAGAATATAAAATACATTAAATTTTACAAGCACAAAAATTACCTGCTCCAAGTAATTAACATTTAAGAATATAACCATGTTAGAAACACTAGCGAAACATTGGATTTCAAGATAAATTTATTGCTGTTCATTTATTTATTTCCCGCGCAAAAGTCAAAATAAACGTCGTCTGCCGAATGCAGATCTTTTTTTACGTGTTCACCGTTTCCGGTTAAATAAAATGTCAAACAAATAAATAAAAGCGGCGTTTACCCAAACGATAAATATCCTGTGCATTGCAACATAGTCAGTTTACGTATAAACAGTAAATCTGGTATATTTTTAATGTTTTCTTTGTAGAATCATCATATGTTCAGAATTTCTTGCTGGAAACGTGTGACGGACGATGTGCCCCACTCCCATGTTTCTTTGCATGCCATAAGTCCCATTTTAGGACGAAGTGTCCCATCTATTTATCCTTATACATATGGTTAGAACAACGATCGGTATGGGTGAATGGGTGAGGTGTTACTTTTTGAACAAATTGTTGATTGTTACGTTTACGTCATGTACAGGTTACAATAGGCAACAGAAGCCAGAAAACAGATTGAAAATTTACAATGCGTTACTTAATATTCTAGCATGCATTTGATATTTATAATTGAAGTCATCAAAATAACCCACTTGTCCCGGGTCGGGAAAAGTAAAAATCTATTTGGACAAGTAGAAAATTAATATTACCTAGCTGGGACGTACCAAACGGATTTATGAGTGTACACTCCATTACAGTTTTACATTAAACAACTACTCCAAAAATCGTCAATATATATTTTTAATTTTAAGTTAAATGTAAGGAAGCTTATTTTAGTATATTAACCCTCGAATGGGCAAGATACAGAAATGGTGAACATAAGAAAATAAATTAACAACATGCATTGACAAATATTTAAATATATGTTTGTATGAATACAAGTTGCATTGATCAACAAACACCACACTCCGCAGTTATTCTTTAATAATTATATTTAATGTGTAATTGTGCATTTTCAATAGCTATTAGCCTATTTGTAAGTTATCAGAGATAGGCCTTCTTGACGCCTAATGATGCTGTACACATTACAGAAACAGAAATGGGAAAAGAAGATCATCTAGGGCATTCCAAGCAAGAAGAAATTCAGAACTTTGCAGCAAACATTTCAAGGTATTTGTTATGCACTACCATCCTTCTGCCAGACATTATAGATGTAATTTATTTCTTTGTTTTGATGTGACTGTAAGTTTTAAATTAGCATTTGAACTGCATTGTTGACCTAATGATATCAACACCTGATGCTTTGGATTCATTGATTTTAAAGCAGCTTATCCGATTCTGATTTAGAACTATTTATAAATAAAAAAAGTTATTGTTAAATGTTTCTTATTCAAATGATAACCAGTTAAATGGACCTGTTCACAGATTTGCAAATTGACAGTTTTCAAAATTGTTGTCATTGATCCCAAAGAGCAAAATACATTATATATAAAGTAAATAAACAAACAAAATAACACTACGGATAAAGAAACATACAGGAAATACAGTGTCTTTTATGAATAATCAAATGAAATGGATAAATTATAAAGCGTTTGTAATGATTTTCATCAGTACTTTTAGAAAACATGTGTATCTCTTACACAACATTAAAAATTACCACTTTGATTGACAGTCAGAAAGGCAGAGTGGTTATCGCAACAGATTTTTTATCCCAGGGAATGTGGTTTGAGTCCCGGCAAAGGCAATTGTTTTAATTATATAAATTTTCTATATTTAGTATTTGTTTTTGGTTAGTCCAACTGCTTTAGTTTTTGCAGTTAAGTAAATTACATTTTTCAAAAATACAAAAACTGTGAACAAGTTGCTTAAACTGGGTTCCTTGAATGTGTGCAGTGAAGCACCTGTGATTGCTTACGTGGTCTATATAATATGAGGCGTGTTGTCGGAAAACCGGGCTTAATGAATGTGCGTAAAGTGTTGTCCCGAATTAGCCTGTGCAGTCCAGGACGGCACTTTTTGCCTACAGTGGATTTATGTTTAGGTGAGATTTCCATGAAACAGAAAACTGTATACGGTGGATTTATGTTTAGAATAGATTTCCATGAAACAGAAAATACCATAAAAGCTGAAGTGCCGTCCTGGATTAGCCTGTGTGGACTGCACAGGCTAATCCAGGGCGACACTTTACGCACATGCATTAAGCCCGGTTTTCCCATGACACACTATATATATTTTCACGTATAGAACTACAACAAATAATAAACATGAGCGAGAGACTGAGGCAAAGATACAAGCAGAGCATTGCCTTGCTAAGTTGTATGCTGTACTGCAAGAGCCTATTGAAGAAAAGCCAACGGCCAAGTATATTGCTGACACTGCACAGCGCCTGGTGGCAGACCTGAATGAGAAGAGGAAGATCGATAGTCAGTTGTTTGAGACTTTTAGGCAGTCATTGGAACAGGAGGTATACATGGCAGCAATTTATCTTTGAATAAGGTTCCATAATTATGGAACTTGTAAGAGCATTACACATTTCATTCATTCACTTTCCACTATATTGTAATTATCAACACATAGACCTATGGACTGGTACATGTACATGTAACTGCGTGTATAATTTTATGTTTTCATTATTTATGTATTTAATTAATTTTTAATTTTCAAGAAATCGGTATGTCAATACCATATTAAAGTAGTGATTTTACATAAGACCATAAGCCACAATTATAAAATTAGTTCTCCAAAGAGTGTGCACATCATAAATCTGTAATTTATATAATTTAGGCTAACATGTTCTTGTGTTATTGTCCTTTTCATGTGCGCTATTATAATTTTATGATTTCAAGAATGCTATACTCGGGTTTCCATATAGAGTGCACATTATGAAATATAACATTAAGACTAACATGTTCTTTTGCTATTGTCCTTTTTAGCTCGACTTTTCGAAGAAAAAAAGTTGAGCTATTGTCGCCCTACATCTGCGTCAGCGTCTGCGTTAGTAAAGTTTTTTGGTTAAGTTTTTTGTCGGAGTCCATTTCTCAGAAACTATCAAAGGTATCCATTTGAATCTGCCGATATTTTTTCACTATCAAAAGGGTACTCCATTACAACAAGGCAGGTACCCTGTATTTGTATTTCCAGAGTTATCTGCCCTTGTTAGTACTTACATCTTAACATATTTTGACAATTTTTTGGTAAATATAAAATTTCTCAATAACTATCAAAGACATTAAATTGGAACTCAATGTACTTGTTTATAGTGCTGACACCATTCTGCAGACAAGATAAGGTAACTCTTTTAAGGATTTTGCTTCAGTAATTGCCCTTTTTTCAACTTATAAATTTTGCTTTAGGTCAATTTTCACAATATCTATAAGAGGTATTGACTTGGTATTAAGTACTTTATCACAGTGATGAACTTGTTCTGTAGACAAGAGCAGGTAACTATATCAAGGATTTTGGTGGAGTTATTGCCCTTTTTTCAACTTTGATTTTTTTGCTTTAGGTCAAATTTCTCAATATTTATAAGATGTATTTACTTGAACTTCAAAATAGTTCATGACTTATTCTATAAACAAAAGCTTAGAGTTCCTCAAATAGGAGAAAGTCGAGCGTCCAGCACCCGTAGGCGGTGCTACTGTTTATGTGCGCTATTATCATTCTTAGATGTCAAGGATACTATACTCAGGTTGCCATGATATAGAGTGCACATCATTAAATATAAAATTTCGACTAACATTTTCTTCTGTTATTGTCCTATTTTCATCAGCACTATTGTTAGACATCCCCAAAAGTGCCTGTCAGAAAGATCAGACTGGTTATTTTGCAGCTGGTCCTGTAAACGATCTAAGGTAGCAGGACCGACTGTCCTGTAAAGTGTGCACCAATTCCATAATCAGAATGTGAATTCGGTCCTGTGATTGTGACATAAGCATAGTACAAAATGTCCAGTAATCCCCACACTTTTCGGAATGTTTGTATTTTATCATTCTTAGACGTTGAGGATGCTAGAAACTGTGCAGCAGCAGATCTACCAGTCTTACCAGGCTCAGAGTGCAATGGTGGATCAGAAACTGCAGGAGTTATTTGCCTGTCTGGACACAGTATCAGCCACTGAGGCAGAGTTGCAAACCTTCCGACAGTCTTTGAAAAATCTCTATCAAGAAATGCATGCAGTGGCTTCACCTGAGGATTCCTAATGTGTACCCTTGTTCTTAAACAGTGCACTTTGTTTGTTGTTACCAAAGGGTGCTTGTACTTGTGTGTGTTTGAGTAAAAGAACCTCATTGCAATTAAATATTAGATATTATTTAAAACAATTGACCAAAGGTACATAATATGGATGAATAATCTATATTTCATAACTGTAACACACATTAATTATTGTGGCACTGGTAAACTAGGGTGACAGGAAATAACCAGTTCTTTAATTAAAATAATTCAAGAACAAAAACAATATATTGGCATGAAATGCATTTGAAATTGTCACTTTAATGCTCTTTGTTGTTTTGTTTGGTAAAATTCTCATGACCTATTGCTGTTATTTAAGACTTTATTGACAGTGTTTATTTACAATACAGTGTTAATGTTTTGAAATAAAATTGGATGATGTTATTTGTTGTCACATTATATTTTGTTTGAAGATAAGCAATGCCAGCAGAAGCCACTTTGGATCTCTAAACAGAGCTGTTCCCATGTTCTAGCTGCCATTTGGCATTTTCATTGTCAGAGTGTTCTTTAATTTTTAAAAGCCATTGTCACCCGATATATTCGAAAGAAATATTAAAGTTAAAACATTTAATGGAATACTTCAAAAATGCAAAAATCTGTGAACAAGTCCCTTTAATATGTGTTCAAATAAAAAAATCCAGGTGATATAAATGTTTATTAGAATGAAGTTGTTAAACTTTTATTTCTATTCAGTAGTAAGTATACTATAAACAGATTGTGTTGCCAACATTGGTAAGAGCCACATTCAAATGTAAGTTAATAATAAAATTCAGTGCCTTTGTCAAAAGATAATTTAGGCATGTCGTGGGAAAATCAGGCTTAATGCATGTGCGTAAAGTGTCGTCCCGGCACTAGGCTTTTATGGTATTTTGTGTTTCAAGGAAGTCTCTTCTAAACATAAATCCACTGTAGGCGGAAAGTGTCGTCCTGGTGTAGCCTGTGCGGACTGCACAGGCTGATCCGGGACGACACTTTACGCCCATGCATTATGCCCAGTTTTCCCACAAAACGTGTCAATTAATGGTGAAGTTCTTAGTGTAATCCTGATCTCTCAGAAAAAAATGCACATAACAAAACATAGCATTTAAGTTTGAGGTCATTAACTTTGAGTTCTCAAAACATTTATGAAACTTGTTTAAAATATGAGTACATGCTGTTCTGGTATTTGTACGCAATGACATTTCATGAGGCCTGCTTGTTTGTGTTGAGCTGCACATCGAAAGATGGTGCACTATATGTTTCCAAACATGAAGAGGAGTTCTAGCAATATATAAACCTAACAATTATTAGATGATCATATTTTATTTCAATTCTTCTCTTTGTTGTGTTTCGGGTGATGATTTCATTTTTACAGTAATTTTCGAGTTAAGATGCAAGCCTTTTTGTTTTTGGCAGCTGCATTTGGATGGGCAGGTTAGTATTTATTCTATATTCTTTACCATGTTGTCGTTTTGTAATGTTTTGAAGGTGAATAAATTAAATAATGGTTTAAAATTTGTTAATGGCGGCATTTTTTGTGTAGATTAATTTTTGTGTTAGGAGTACTGACAACAAGATAGCGTTTCTCACATCAATTTTGAAATCTTGAACAACAGTCTGCATAATAAAAATTAACATATTTGCAGTAATACTGTTGTTGGCTACGATAAGTGTATGCCAACAGTATTACATCTATTAACACACTATTTTATTTAATGCTAAGTAGTGAAATATAGAAAAATATCAGTGAGATATATCCCTATATCACTCACAGTGAGGAACTACTTTTTTGGGGTCCCGATTTAATACGGTAAATGAAACGGACCGTCGTCCATGCCGGGCTCAAAACTGTGAAGACGTCATTATTTTGATGTCCTGACGTTATGATTCCGGTGATATTTTCCAATAAAATTTAAAACAAAGCTTAATAAAGCATTAAATAAAAAGAAAATGTGTTTGTTTTCGGTGTGATAACGCGTTATATCATCACCAAAACGGGAGACACGCGAAAATATTAATTGTCTCCCTTTCCGGTGATGATATCACGCGTTATCACACCGAAAACAAACAAATATCCTCTATATGTGAAGTTAGAATAAGACATCAAACATAGAATAGACTGTTTTATTACACCAATGTTTTATATGCAATTGGCAGTATGTAAGTCAAGGGTTTTGCAAAGTAATTATTACAGTAAACACCTGCATTCATGATTGCATCAGAAAAATTGAATTTACCACAAAACTATATTTGTATACATAGAGAAAAGTTTGACAATAAAACAGAACCATGTCCATGCATGCATGAACACAGTTTTCCAGGAAAGAGAAAACAATGTAAGACAAAATCAGTTTTAAAGAAAGAGTAATGAAAACGTGTGAATATCATTAATATTGTGTGTATTTAATAACCAAAGAGAATGAATTGCCCAGTTATATGTGAGAAAACTACACATAACAGTTCCATTCTATGCTTGATGTCTTATTCTAACTTCATATAATACAGTGTTTATTGATTTAACTGATTAGTCTAGTATATTTTATTCTTCGGATTAATAATTGGTTTTTAAACACTAGAATGTTAATTGCTTTTGTTTCAGTTTGCCAGGAAAGTCTGATTTCTGCATCAGATACATGTAAGTATTTGCCATTTATTTTTGAATGACTTTTTAAATATATGAATGCAATGTCATTTTCATTTGGAGTCTGTTTATTGTTATTAAATGCTATAAGGTTTCAATTGTTATATTTCTTCAAATGACAACACTGATCTTTCATGTTTTAAACACTAGTATTATATTGTGCATATTATAACAATGTTAAGTAACTGATTATATCACTCTTATTGTTATAAATTTTGATATGAAATTCAAAGGTTACCTTAATTTTTATTTAAAATAATGAACAAAATAAAAGTCGACTTTTTATATGATTTGCCACTTAGCAACTATACCATCCAATTTAGTAAGACATTTTCAGCCATCAATGACTTCTTGTAAACCTTAAAATAAATAGGTTTAAACGTTTAATTTGTGGAACCTTAAAGTGTTTTTATATAAGCTTTTACCAAATCTCTAATTTAGCTTACTCAGCATGTAAGGAATGTGTCTACAACTATTAGACGCAGTGCTGTATATAACGAAGTGCTTGCAATGTTTTATATAAGTTTTTGCCAAATCTCTAGTTTGGCATACTGAGTGTGCAAGGAATATGTCTACAACTATTAGACGCTGTGCTGTATATAACGAAGTGCTTGCAATGTTTTATATAAGCTTTTACCAAATCTCTAAATACTGTCAACTTGGTGGGTAAGGAATATGTCTTCAACTATAAGACCCAGTACTATATATAACAAAAAGCTTGCAATAATTCATAATTTTTCGCGCATTTCCAATTCAGCTTACTCAGTGGGTAAGGAATATGTCTACCGCTATGAGACGCAGGCCATGTCCGGTTTCCCGAAGGGAGGTCAGATCTGGTCCGGTCTCCGGATGAGCTGCCAGGTCCTAGTGCAGGTGTCCGAGGCTAACAAGCTGAGGGTTCAGGTGGGTATAATGACTGTACTGGTTGGAATAGGTATCATTTGTTAACTCAATACCATAACATCATCACTAACATTGTTGGAATAGGTATCATTTGTTAACTCGATACTATAACATCATCACTAACATTGTTGGAATAGGTATCAGTTTTACCTCAAGGTTTAATCGGGTAAGATCATCACTAACATTGTTGGAATAGGTATCATCTGTACCTAAAGTTTTAATATGGTAACATCATCACTAACGTTGTTGGAATAGGTATCATCTGTACCTCAAGGTTCAATAGAGTAACATCATCACTAACATGGTTGGAATAGGAATCAGTTTGTTAGAAACGAATACGATCACTCTCCGAAGTTGAAAGAATAAAGACCAAGTGTTGTTTGCAGCTTGTTTTTATCTGTTTGTGCAAAAGTGGAAATATAAGAAAAAGTACGGGTGAATACACAGCCTGAAATGAGTTTATAATTTAAACAATGCATATTACGATCACACTCTTAACTTTCGTTTTTTTTCCATATATATGTTTTATGGTAAATGTATGTGAACAGTTGTCAAAATAAGCACTAGCCTGCAAGCTGTGCACTGGCGAATTTTGAACTCGGTTTGCTCAGATTCTATAGTATTTATATAGGGGGGCTTGTAACAAGTTCTAGGTCTCAAGTTCTTATTAAAGAATTTGGGCTTTCTTTGCCAAACTGCTTAATTTCGTAACTGTAAGTCCCTTGATATATTTGTTACAGCTGACGTCCCCACAAGTGTCCAAACTCAACGACCAGGTGGACGCTGCTGACCCAAGACAGGAACTCCTGCCATCAGAACTGTTCCAGGAGCTCTCGGATGCAGATACGGAACTAATGAAACAGGACCTCTGTAAACCTGTCACTGTAACGTTAGTTTCTCTTTGTGGCATTTGCATAGCTTTTATATATTTACTTTCAATCAGTTATGGACAGTGAAGAAATGACTTTTAAAAAAAGCTGGGCTTGTTTTATACATCATTTGCATGTTTTGCTAAATCGATGTTGAAATCCGATTTGAAAGGCATACGTGGTATTCTCACAATCAAAAACATAATTACAAGAAATAATGCAAATTGGTACTTCTCTTTGATTGATTCAATTTTGAAGAATATGTTAATTGTTGATAACATACCCAAAATGTATTGTATAGGCAACTGGTCACTTGTCTCAAATAAAAGACCAGCGAATGTTAATAAGGTCTCTGGAGTTTTATTATTCTTATATTTACTAGTTTTCTCCCAGCATAAGATATTATTGGTAGCCATGTTTTATAAACAACACTGCAATTCAATGTAAAGCTTGGACCAATTGACTGACACTCAAGAACTTTGTAACCAAAATTTAACTCTTGAATTAATTCTGATGTTTATCCACAGCTAAGAAAGTGCAGGAGTTACACTTATTCACCCTTTAATGATGCATTTACCATATAGTACAACTGTATTTTCAGCACACACAAAAAAACAAAAACAAAAATGGAATAAACTTGATTGCAGACTCTCCAAAGGTCAGAAAATATGTCAGACATTTGGTCTCACATCTCATAACTTGCTGAACTAAAATAAAATTCACCAGACCAAAATTATTTTTTTTTCAAGAAATGTTTTTGAAATCTTGAAAAAGCTGTCTTACATTTGGACACATTCTAGTTAAATAAATGCCGGTCTGACTCAAACTTTTCCTGTCATTTGCATCGGACTGATGGCTGTCTGTAAGTATGTGATTGCAGTACAGAAACATCATAGTCGCTTTGCAATATATTCATGCATAAATGACAGTGTCAGGTTAGTTTTGTCCGAGCTTTAACTGACCCATCTAATTATTTTCATAGGTTAAATATCAGTGGTGTAATGGATACTGGTGAAGTACTTAAATCCGGACAGTACCGTACTTAAATACGGACTCCTTACAGAAAATGTGTTTGTACGATCAAAATCCATAATTCTATGAAAGTAAATACCAGAACAAAGTAAACAAAGAAGAAGAACAAGATTACTGATGAACATGAATGTTTATTTTTATTCTTTTTGTTTTTAATAATAGATATTTTTAAAAAGTGTCCGGTTTATGTACTCGCTAGCTGTATTTCGATATGTATTACAGGCCTTTTCTCAACACATCATTAAGTGTATTTTAGATAGCAAATTCCACTAAGAGTTTGAGCAAAGCTTAAGATTACACCTTACTTATTATGTTTAACTTTTTATTTTTGTTTGATGCAATTAACCAGAGAAATCGTCTAAAAACCAGCAAAAGTGTCCGGATTTAGGTACTTCACCAGTATGGTGTCTGCCTTGGGATTGGTAGATTGTGAGTTCGATCCCTATTCGTTGAGCGTTCAGGTGATCTTTCTCACCAAACACCAAGTACCAGTTCTTCCCAGCAAATTGACTCGAAAGTGTCTCAATAAGCCCATGGCTTTCAGCATAATTAAGTTAAAATAAATAGGTTTGAACTAAATGCCACAGTATTTAATTGCTCAGGTACATGAGAGGCCATGTTGAGGAGCTGGTCACGGAGGTGGATGACCCCACCTACTCTGTGGACATCAAGCGAGGCCTGATAAGCCTTCTCGAGGTGAACTTCAATGAAAGGCAGTCACTGGACTCGGATAAACCGGTCATCAGGGATGATGGGAAGCCTGTCATATACAGGGTCATTGAGGTCAGTGGCTACCTCTAGTGATTTTTTCCTTTTTTAACTGGGTCTGGTAAAAAGGACTCGTTTCCAATGCCAAATATGGTTTATTTTTCCCATTTTGAATGACAAAGTCCCAAATCTGAAGTGACAAAATCCTTAATTCATAGGAAATGTTAATCTAATTTGTTAATCATATAATTATTTGTATGGTTATGGATAAACACCATTAAAATACCAAGTTTAACCAATATAGTACTAGTTTTTTTAAGTAAGTAATTAAATAAATTAGTTCCTTACTTTCTTAATTGTATTTCCCAATTCGCAAGAAATCATGACGCATACCGTAATTCCCAATGTGATGGGTACCAGACCCATTTCAAAATCAGTGAAAAAAATCACTGACTGGGCCCTTGTTTACAAATGAGGCGCGTCGTGGGAAAACTGGACTTAATGCTTGTGCGTAGTGTCGTCCCGAATCAGCCTGTGCAGTCCGCACAGGCTGATCCAGGACGGCACTTTCCGCCTAAAGTGGATTTATGGTTAGAAGAGACTTCCTTCAAACAGAAAATACCATAAAACCAGAAAGTGCCGTCCCGGATTAGCCTGTGCGGACTGCACAGGCTAATCCGGGACAACACTTTACGCACATGCATTAAGTCCGGTTTTCCCACGACGCGCCTCAAATTTTCTTAAATTCATAAAATTATGTGTGTGGCTGTTTCATGTATTGGTCCTATTACATTAAATGTTTTAAACTGCTCAGGTATTTCATATTTTAAACTTTTGTGAATAGAAAACATTACAATTCACATCAAAACTTTGGTCGGAAATTTTCACCAAAGTCCATTTTAAGTTAAAAATTTTCTTCGGAGCTTTGTGAACTGGACCAGGTGAACTGCATTTGTTGGGTTTCATTTCTTATAAGATTACAGTTGTTCCTTATTTAGGTGGGTCCCAGTATAGGACACATTTCCAATCAGTAGTAGGCTGCATCTTCACAAGTGGAAGGCCAGAAATCTCCCAATACTAAGAACATTACTAAACTAAAGTCATAAGTAAAACGCCCCCTTATATATTTTAGTGATGAGTTTCTGTTTTCAGTGGTTAAATGATAGAACATCTCAAAACGAAATACAAATTGTTCAATAAGGATGTTAATACAATATATTTATATTTGTCAACAAAGCAAAAATTTACTTCTTTATTACACAATGCAACTTGAAGGTTTTAATAATTAAAAGACAAAGAGCTAAGCTGAGAGATGGATATTTTTGCAGCCCAGTGTCTCTGGAGACTGTGAGACGACCTACAAACTCACACATAACAGGAGCCTTGACAACACCGTGGGCATGACCATTCAGAAGGTCAGGCACCTGGATAGATGCATTGACACAGTGGTCACCAGTTCTGGCATACTTGATGACAAGCCTTGCAAAGAATGTCCTTGCAAAGAATGTGAGGCTAGACAGGTAAGCAACAGTGTCCTTGTAGTTATATCTAGTTGGCGTATAAGTTGATTTGTTTATATAAGGCCATGCACCAGTATGTTTTATCAGGTTTTTTTGCAACAGTGTTGGGTGGTGGGAATAAATCTCCCATCTTACAATTCAAGAAGTGTTAGGTTCAAAAATTTCTCTGGAAACAAACAACATTAAATAAAATCACATGAAAAAAAAGGAAAAGTTTAGCAATATGATATTAGCTTCAATTTTATTATTTATTTTGTCTCAGTCTGTTGGTTTTGTTGTTGTTGTTGTTTTCCCTTTTTTGGTTTGAATGAATTTCTCACTGATTACATATAGGTTGCACAATTTAGCTGCTTCAGTCTTTTGATATGCTTAGAAAATTATGGTTAGCTCGACTATTTTCCTACTGCCCCTGGTGTCGGCGTCCGCGTCTGAATTTGGTTAAAAATTTTATTCAGAAATCTTGTAACTTCAAAACTACATAAGTTATTCACTTAAAACTTGGAATATAACTTGGTTATCAACTCCAGTGTCAGGGGCAACATTCCCCATAATTCTGTTTTGTATTTTGACAGAGTTATGCCCCTTTTTCACTTAGATTTTCTGGTTAAAGATTATATTCAAAAGTTTTGTAACTTCAAAACTACACAAGTTATTCACCTGAAACTTGGAACTAACCTTTGTCATCAACTCCAGTATCAAGGACAACATTCCCTATAACTCTGTTTTGTATTTTGATAGAGTTATGCCCCTTTTTGACATTGATTTTCTGGTTAAAGTTAATATTCCAAAGTTTTTTAACTTCAATACTACAAAAGCTATTCACTTGAAACTTGGAATATACCATTGTCATCAACTCCACTATCAGGGTGAACATTCCCCATAACTCTATTTTGTATTTTAACAGAGTTATGCCCCCTTTTCACATAGATTTTCTGGTTAAAGTTTATATTCAAAAGTCTTTTAACTTCAAAACTACATAAGTTATTCTTTTGAAACTTGGAACTAACCTTTGTCATCAACTCTAGTATCAGGGGCAACATTACCCATAACTATTTTGTATTTTGACAGAGTTATGCCCTCTTTTCACTTTGATTTTCTGTTTAAAGTTTATATTCAAAAGTTTGGTAACTTCAAAACTACGTACGTTATTCACTTGAAACTTTGAACTAACCTTTGTCATCAACTCTAGTATCAGGGGCAACATTACCCATAACTATGTTTTGTTTTTTGACAGAGTTATGCCCCTTTTTCACATAGATTTTCTGTTTAAAGTTCATATTCAAAAGTTTGGTAACTTCAAAACTACATAAGTTATTGACCTGAAACTTGGAACTAACCTTTATCATCAACTCTAGTATCAGGGGCAACATTACCTATAACTATGTTTTGTTTTTTTGACAGAGTTATGCCCCTTTTTCACATAGATTTTCTGGTTAAAGTTTATATTCAAAAGTTTGGTAACTTCAAAACTACATAAGCTATTCACTTGAAACTTGGAACTAACCTTTTTCATCAACTCTAGTATCAGAGGCAACATTACCCATAACTCTGTTTTGTAATTTGACAGAGTTAGCCCACTTTTTACATAGACTTTGTGGTTAAAGATTTTGTTCCAAAAATTTATAAACTATATAAGGCTTCACTTGAATGTTTTGTATTTTAACAAATTTATGCCCCTTCCACTATCCAAAATATGTACCAACTGAAATTCTTCGAATAGTCGAGCGCGCTGTCCTCTGACAGCTCTTGTTTTTCCAGGATTTTAAATTATATTGGGAGACCGATCCATTAAAAGTGTTACTAAATAAATAATGCCCAAATTTACACTAGCCACTGAAGGTCACACTGCTGGAACCCATTCCAGTGAAACAAATTGCAGGGCCTGCATTCGCCACCCCTTTCTTAGGATTAAGATGTAAGAATCAAGAATATTCTTTAAAAAGTTAATTTGAATCGTATTTGATATTCACCAACTCTAGTTACAACATTCTTTATTTAGGATGATTTGTTAATGACAAAAACAACATAGGTACTCGACATATCTGCAAATGCACAATTTTTTTATTGGTCAAAGTCTGTTTTTTTATGTCTTAAGTCTAAGAATAAGGGCCCAGGATTTTCTAATTTCAGCCAAAGGAAGCTCTTCGACCATCGTCATCTGTGATGTACACACTCCTTGGATCCCCTGACCGGTTTGTGATCATCAGCGCCAGCTCTGAGGCCAAGTACATTGCAGCCCCTTACCCAGACCAGTCCGCATCACCAGCAACATATACAAGGTTGGTCTGCTATTTTTGAAGTTGTCTATGTTTTATGGAAAATTCAAAACTTTTCCAGTTTCTGTTAATTAATTTTAGCACTAAAACACTTTTGTTAGTAAACAATTTTATTAATATGTATTTCTATAAGATATGTTGTGTTATTTTTTCCCGCAATCTCAAAATTAGTACTTTATCTAAAAAACATCTAAAAAAATCAGAAAAATATGTTGTTTTAAGTATTGACTGCTGAACAATAAAGACCTTTAATTGAAATCTTGTAAAATTTACCTCATTTACAACATTTTAGCGAACTTTATAATTATGTGTAGTGTGTTAATAGCAGTTTGCTTTACTTTGAGCATTGGAAGCAGTAGTTAAAGCAGTTATTTTAGCATGACACTCGGAACAAAATTATAATTGTTAAGCTACCCACGAAACAACACAAAAAGAAGTCCCAATTCTGAGCGGAGCATAGTAAAAAGTAGTTCTAATTACATTGCAAAAATATGTCAAATCATGTTCGAATCAAAATAATTTTCACATTATCGTTGTTTATAAGCCAATAAAAAACTCTGTGGTTCTGATGTGTGGCTTTTAAACAACTTAGGCTAACGTCCTCGTGGTTTAATTCCTACTCATCAGAACTCCAAATCGTTGTTTATTTAGAGGTTAATAAAGGGCGCGGGTGTGACATCTGTCCATAATGGCACACCTAATCAGTAATGGCCCGAGGGCTTTAGCCCGAGGGACATTACCTAACAAGTGTGCCAGTATGGACAGATGTCACACCGGAGCCGTTTTTTAACCTTTTATTGCATATGTGAAATAAAAGAGTTTCTGTATTATTTGTATTGGTGCTATGTCATTAAAGCAGTTGAATTATTGAGTGCAATTCCTAATTTGGACTACATAAAAAAAGTTGCCGATAACGCATACTTATACGACTAGGACTCTGCCGTATTATATTGTTCATAATACAAATTGTGGTTTATACGAAAAAGATCTATATTAATAATTATTATGTTCAAACTTGCTTCTCGATCGATGTATGAAAATCACATTTACGTTGATCGCGGGTCCAAGATATTCAATTGCTGAAGTACAGTAGATCAAATATGTTTTTCCTAAACCTTTTCATTCCATTTAGTACAATAAATAAAGAAATCGCATAAACAGTCCCTTTTTATGTTTTCTGGTTGATTCCCTGTACAAAATCTTCTTAATATAATTTACAATAATTCTAAATACGGAATTCTGCTTATAAGAAAATAAAGCTTGGTTGCGTTACAAAGCGCGCCATTTTCGTGAAATAACGTCCCGTTGATTTGCACAGGCGCGCGTTTTCTCATTATGGATTTTTGCACACCTTTCACATAATGCTTGTTTTTTTAACGTAAATGTGTTACTATATATAGTAACATATGCAATAATGGCTGTTAAACAACAGTAAATCGAAAATTATATCTTAATTATACAAGGCACTTTGATGGATAAAGAACAAGAACCATTTCATTCTGGAATCCTAATTGCAGACAGAGCCTCAGTTTGACGGTGTCTCGACCAATCACAATACAGATACGAGAACTCCAGTCGCCCCGGCAACATGACCGGCCACTGAAAGGTCAAGGTTCAAGTATGAGGAAGGCTTCTGGCCATAATGAACTTTCACCCCAAGACAGAGACGCTTTGGTGCAAAAGGTAACATAATATGATAAGTACATATTTAATGCATATGCTATTTCTATGGGTCGATGCCTTAACTTAAACAGTTAAAAGTAAGCCATTATATAAAATGATGAATTTCCTTGTATTGCATTTTAGCAATGTTGGTGCTTACTTAACGTATAACAGAAAAATATTAGTATTTAAAACAAAACAATGTTTACAATTTCTTTCATATTTACATACATAAAAGTACAAAACTAATGTCTTTCCTGTCAAGGTCACATTGGCTAATAAAGGACCATAAGGTTTGTATTTCCATACTGATGTTTGCGTGTGAAAATAATGTCTTCTTCTCTTTTCAATGGCAAGCATTGATGCATCTTTTTCCCAGTTATTTTAAGCCAACATATGATGCTAAGTAACTTGTGTCTGTTCTTGACAACTGAATAGATGTATTAACCAAAGTTTTTCTAACAAAAATTTGGGTTATTAGATTGGGGTATGTCGTTGATCGGGTGGAGGGCGTGCTGGCGGGCGGGCGTCTTACTGGGGTTTCCGCTCAATAACTCGACAACGAATTGAGATATTTTAATGACAGTTCATACATAGATACCTGATATCAGGACCTCACTTGGGATTGCATATGGGTAGGTGGGGTCAGGTCACTGTTACTTAAAATAGAAAAAACGGTTTTTGCTCAATAAGTCAATAATGATTTGAGATATTGTCATGAAACTTCATAGATAGATATCGTATATCAAGACCTCGCTTGGAATTGCATATAGGGTGGGTGGGGTCAAGGTCACTGTTACTAAAGATAGAAAAACGATATCCCCTCAATAACTCAATAATGAATTGAGACCTCTCTTGGGATTGCACGTGGGATGTTTCAAATCAAAGTCAAGGTCACCATTACTGAAATTACAAGTATGCTTTCCGCCCAATAACTCGAGAACGAGTAGAGGCGTGGCCATGTTTCTAGTTTTATTATATTACGTACGTTTAGGCATTGTGTTACAAAAATCTGGCTTTTGTGGAATTTCCACGTTTCTTGTTCCATGATATGGACTTCTGCCCAACAGTACATTTTATCAAACAATTATATCCTGTATTGGCTGCTGCAGGGCAGGAAGTTGGTGCAAGGCCTGGAGAAGCTGATCAGAGATGGTGTGAAGGATGGAGCAGGGGATGTACAACTGGAGCTCTACACTGTGTTATGGCAGCTGGACAGGACTGGCATTGAGTCCCTAGTTGACCAGACACAGTCCAGCATGTCCAGGTGATAAAAAGCTTGTACCTGGGGGGGGGGGGGGGAGATGTACAGCTGGAGCTCTACACTGTGTTATGGCAGCTAGACAGGACTGGCATTGAGTCCCTAGTTGACCAGACACAGTCCAGCATGTCCAGGTGATATAAAGCTTGTACCTAGGGGGGGGGAGGGGAGATGTACAGCTGGAGCTCTACACTGTGTTATGGCAGCTAGACAGGACTGGCATCGAGTCCATAGTTGACCAGACACAGTCCAGCATGTCCAGGTGATATACGGCTTGTACCTCGGGGGGGGGAGGGGAGATGTACAGCTGGAGCTCTACACTGTGTTATGGCAGCTAGACAGGACTGGCATTGAGTCCCTAGTTGACCAGACACAGTCCAGCATGTCCAGGTGATATAAAGCTTGTACCTAGGGGGGGAGGGGAGATGTACAGCTGGAGCTCTACACTGTGTTACAGCAGCTAGACAGGACTGGCATTGAGTCCCTAGTTGACCAGACACAGTCCAGCAAGGTCAGGTGAGATAGTGCTTGTATCCCTAATGCAAATTTCAAAACCCCATATTTCAGGATTGCATTGATGGACCTTCTTGCAACAGTCAGTACAAATGCCTCAGTAGAATATCTCATAGAGAGTATAGAACCTGGAAAGCTGGATTTCTTGGCATGCCTAATTTCTCCACCCCTATTTCAGGAAAGCATTGATGGACCTTCTTTCATCTGCTGGAACATACGGTTCTGTTGATTATCTCCTAGATGGTATTTATTCTGGGAAACTGGATTCCATGTCCGCAACATTTGTTCTCACCAGTGTTGCTCATTTCCCAAAGCCAGACGTCTCAGTTGTGTCCAGGATTTTGGTATGAGTCTCGTAATAAATTGCCATCCATTCACAGTGTTAGTTGGTGTAAATTACTCTATGGCAACATTAACATGTTGGAACATTTCTTTTTTTTATGCCCCCACCATCAATAATGGGGGGAGTTTACCCTGTCCGTGGGTATGTACGTATGAACGTTTGTACGTATGTACTTGTATACTTATGTACGTGTACGTATGTTCGGATTCTTGTCTGGACAATAACTTTGTCCAGCATTGGAGGATTTTCAAATAACTTGGCGGAAATGTTAAGCATAATGAGACGGTGTGTCGCGAGCAGGAACCAGGTTCAAAGGTCCAATGTCAAGGTCACACTTAAAGGTCAAAGGTCAATATATAAGAATTTAAGCAGCATGGAAGGAATTTCAAATAACTTAACACAAGTGTTGAGCATGTTGAGACTGTGTGTCGCGCAAGAACCAAGTCCCTAGGTCCAAGGTCAAGGTCACGCTTAAAGGTTAAAGGTCAAATTTAAGCCAAAGACCATGTCCGGAGCATGATTTTGTCTAGCATGGATGGAATTTCAAATAACTTGGCACAATTATTGAGCATGGTGAGACGGTGTGTTGAGCGCAGAAACCAGGTCCCTAAGTCCAAGGTCAAGGTCACACTTAAAGGTCAAAGGTCTTATATAAGAATTTAAGCCTTCTATCCCTGTCCGTATAATAATTTTGTCCAGCATGGAAGGAATTTCAAATAACTTGGCACAAGTGTTGAGCATGGTGAGACGGTGTGTCGCGCGCAAAAACCAGGTCCCTAGGTCCAAGGTCAAGGTCAAACTTAAGCCATAGACCCTGTCTGAAGCATAATATTGTCCAGCATGGAAGGAATTTCAAATAAGTTGGCACAAGTGGTGAGCTTGGTGAGACAGTGTGTCGTGTGTAAGAACCAGATTCCTAGGTCCAAGGGTAAGGTCACACTTAAAGGTCAAAGGTCAAATATAAGAATTTAAGCCTTCTATCCCTCTCCGGAGCATAATTTTGTCTAGCATGGAAGGAATTTCAAATTACTTGGCACAAGTGTTGAGTATGGGGAGACGGTGTGTCACGCGCAAGAACCAGGTCCCTAGGTCCAAGGTCAAGGTCACACTTAAAGGTCAAATATCAAATATAAAAATGTAACCCATAGACTCTGTCTGGAGCATAATTTTGTCTAGCATTGGAAGGAATTTCAAATTACTTGGCACAAGTGTTGAGCATGGTGAGAAGGTGTGTCGCGCGCAAGAACCAGGTCCCTTGGTCCAAGGTCAAGGTCACACTTAAAGGTGAATGGTCATTTAAGCCATAGATACTGTCTGGAGCATAATTTTGTCCAGCAGGGAAGGATTTTAAACTAACCTGGCCGAAGTGCTAAGCATGGTGTGTCGGTGTGTTGCGGGCATGAACCAGGTGCCTTTGTATAATGTCAAGGTCACACTAAAAGGTCAAAGGTCAAATATAAGAATTTAAGCCATAGATCATGTCCGGATCATAATGTTGTCCAGCAGGGATTTTCAAACAACTTGGCCTAAGTGATTAGCATTATGCGGCGGTGTTGCATGCAAGAACCAGGTGCCTTGGTCCAAGGCCAAGGTCACAGTTTAAGGTCAAGTATATGTATATATGTTAAGATTCTTGTCCAGTCAATAACTCTGTTCAGCATTAAAGGATTTTTAAATAACTTGGCAGAAGTGATAACCATTATAAGATGATGTGTCATCCGCAAAAACTAGGTCCAATGTCAAGGTCACTTAAAGGTCAAAGGTCAAGTATAAGAATTAAGTCCATGGATTCTGTCTGGAGCATAATTTTGTCCGGCACAAAACATTTTCAAATAACTTGGCGGAAGTGGTAAGCATTATGAGACGGCATGTGGCATTCAAGAACCAGGTATGTAGCTGAAAGGTCAAGGTCATTAATCAAGGTCAAAGGTCAAATAATTTTCCAGAGCATAATATTGTCATGCATGCAGGGATTTTCAGATAAATTGGCAGAAATGATCACAATCACCAGATGATGTGTTGCATGCAAGAACCTGACTTGTGAAGTTAGTGAATTACTTCCCTTAATTCAGGAGTGTGCAAAGCATAATTCAAAAATGATAAAAGGCATTTTGTTGATTTTGCACAGAATGATTTAAGATAGCAAGTGTAAGTGAAGCATACAAGAACCATAACTCATAATTGCCTTAAAGTTTTAATTACTGCCCTTTATTGACTTTTTGTCAGGACTAAAACTATTTTGTGATATCCAAATTACTTCACACAATAAGAGAATACATTAGCAGAAAGTAAAATATAAAAGGACAATTATCTTTTTCCAAATTATTTGTATGCATACAGAAAAAGCGGCACCATGTAGTAGAAATGGCTGCATAGGTGGGGGCATCCGTGTCTGAGGACACATTTCTAGTTCTTCAAGATTTGAATAGTCGTCTAATAGAACATTTATAGATGTCATGTCAAAACTAGTTTAATATTTTACTTATAAAATCAACCATCATCCACAGTTACTACAAATCATAAATAATAAAATAACACAGATAGTTTTAAATGGGGTAGATAACACAGACTTACATTGTAATATTATCTTTATAGAACAATTAAATTAAAAAACATGTGTTAAGAAAAGATATATAGTGATCATTATAGGACATGCAAATTGAAATTTCAGGATTTCATCAAAAGCAAAGACCAGAAATTGAAGACTGACAGCCCAGTTCTTCGCAGGGCGGCGTGGCTGTGTCTAGGTGCACTGGGCCATAAACTTGTCCAGACCAGCGCAGAGATGGCAAAAGGTGAATAACAGAGATGGACTGATTAATCATTTAGTAAAATAATCATGATGAACAGAGCCATGACGTGACGATGACGATGCGAAAAATTAATCGACAAAATTTTTACATGTCACTGGTACTTCTTTTTGGCCGAAAATATATTATGTAGTCAAAAATAATTAATGTTTTGTAGTTCAAAACTGTTAAATATATTATAAATAAAATACAGTGTACATCCAATGCAATATACAATGCTATAAAACATCATTGTGTCCACTAAAGGATTTTCATGATTGTATATGCATTGTAGCATGGATTGGTTAATGATTTATTATAGATCATTTATGTAATATACATGTACAATATACAAATAAATACTTGACTGTGGTTTTAAAATCACAAAATGTACATTACTCGTATGTACATGTATTTTCTTATAAAAACTTGTACATGTTTAGTTTCAATACATTTTGGCGTTTAAATTACCAGTACATGTATAACCGATAAATCACTAAATCACTATGTACAATGTCATGTAAGGAGGGGTGGTGGTTGTTTTACACTACATTGTCTTTATTAAGTGCATTTTGTAGATACAGGTAAATACTAATAATTGTTTAGTCTAATTAAGTCAAGCAGTTCCTTTTGTTGTATTAACAACAGCATATATGCAAATTCAAACCATTTTTGTTAAAACTAAGACCAAGTTTAACAAAATACATTGGTAAAAAATGATTGGATGAAGTATTTCTACTGAACAATAAAAATCAACATATTTAGTCATGATTTATTGATTAATCAGTCACTTTTGGCTCTGATTAATCAACAAATATTTTTAGGACTGATTCCAATCACTAGTGAATAACTTGCATTATTATTCAGCCAGTTTCCGGTTTGGGAATAATTATGTCCCCTTATCAAAGATGGCGGAGTATATTGGTTTGATAATGCCGGTGGGTCTGTCGGTAGACCAGTTTTGTTTCCGCTCCCTAAAAGTTTTCATCCGTTCTTCATCAAACTGTATGAAAATGTTTGAAGTTGTAATATCTTAGCCAAGTTTGATAATCAACCAAATCACCCTAGAACTGCAGAGGTATGGCCCTTGATTATTATAAAATTGGCCTTTTTAGCAGTTTCCACTCCCTATATCCAACAGTTTTTATCCTCACAATATTGCTTCTAACCTAGAGAGGGCATAAATGTTTTACAAACAGCTCTTGTAAGCAAAAGAACAGATTGAATTTCTGTTACGTCTGTATGTACATATGTACGTCCCAAAATTTTGATGACTCAACTCCTTTTTAACTGCTGGGCGGATTTTGCTGAAACATTCACAGCTGAAGAACCTTAGTATGTAGGTGATCGTAAAGGAAGGAATTTTGGCTGCGACCAATTTTGGCCCTTTGTCACTATTTTTTTACTATAGAATATATATGAAAATAAATTTGTGGAGGCAAAATTAGTGTTGGCGACATGCCCTTTGTCTGTGTCCAAACATGTGTCGTGGGGGCATCAGTGTCGGTGATGCATCGAGTTAAAAATGATATTTATAGATTACATGTGAAATTGCCCTTCAGCTTTTTTCTGTATGTCACCACGGTTAAAAAATTGTGTAGTCCCGGATTCGACCCCGCGACCTCTCGCTTACATGGTGAGTGCTTTCCCGACTGAGCTAACCAGGCCGCTGCATAACCTCGCCCCTCTAGTGACCAAGTTCACGTCGTGACATACACCCTCACTCAAATCTGAATTCGTTCTCAAACTCTGGGAATTCAGGGGTGTTTATATAAATTACCACGGTCGCTGGAAGAGTTAACCCGGATAAGGTCACAGTCCCACGTTGAGCTCCAAATGTCACAGGGTGAGAAAATTATGCAACCAGTCGAGGACTTGAACCCTGGACCCCTTGCTTACAGGGTGTGCGTTCAGTCTGGACTGAGCTAACCAGTCCTCTGCACAACCTCTCCCATTTAGTAATTAAGTTCATACCGTGACATTTAAATTAGGGTAACATGATTTTATATAAATCTTTGTTGCCCATAACATAATTAATGAGCAGAAATTATAATATAAATTTGTAATAGTCATAATTGTGGCCAAAGGATTTTCCATCAGTCATCTTTGTCAGTCGTATGGCCCAAGATGTGAAAGGCAAAAGCATGTAAATTGTTCTGCATTTTATTTTGAAAGCTGTATTCTTCTTGTAGATTACTCTGCTCGGGAGAAGATAGCTAATAGCATGAGATCAGAGGCAAACGATAAAGAGCTCAGGAAAAAGCTGGATCAACAACTGGAAGACATCGGAAACAGGAAGAAACAACTGCAGGAGCAGTATGATACACAAGTACTCGAGATACAGAAGGTAATTTTACTTTCATGAATGCATATTATATACCTAAGTAAGATAACTTGTGTACTTGAGTTATTTATGATTTGTTTCGGACACCTACAGTATAAAGTTATTTCATAGGCGTTTTGGGAACAGTTAAAACTGTTGTCACAAGGTATCGGGAATGATTTTGGAACTGTTGCACAATTGATTTTGCCAACCCTGAAACTCATATGTATCAACATTGCAACCCTGTTTTCTGCAGATGGTTAAGCAACTTCTATCACAAGAAGACTCAGACTCCCAGCGTCTGGCCCTGAAAGTGGCTGGTTCCCTGGGCTATGAGAGCTTGTTGGAAATGCTGAGTGAAATCATACAGGACCGCTCACAGGATCATCTGAAACGCCTGTTGGCCATCACATCTATGGAGAAGATTGCTAGTGTTGCTCCATCAAAGGTTGGCAGATTTAACCTGTTGATCTGATTTTTTAACAGCTTGATTCCAATTGAAAAATACTCTTTTCTTTGTAGGAAATCAGGTCATTCTGAAGTAATGCAAATTGTAATTTGTGTCAGTTTGATAATTAATTAATAAATCTTTAAAGTAATTTTGAATAAATATGTTGACAATTTCTGAGTCATGTTTTATTGTTAAATATAAAGGTTTGTGAGTAACGTAACTTTATTTCCATTGATAGAACCTAATATTGAAATTTTCAGTTTGTTAAATGAGTAGTTCAATAATAGATGGTCAGTATTCTTTATGTTTCATTCAGGTTAGCAAGCTGTTGATGGGTTTGTTCCATGACAGGACAGAGGCCGATGATGTAAGAATCATAGCCTATTTGACGTTATTGGCTGCTAAGCCAAACCAGTCAGGTATTTCACTTATTATCTTGTCTTTCTATCATACAGTTCGTTTAACCCTAATTTTGGCTCGATTGTGTCGAAAACCTTAGGCTTATTGAGACACCCTCTAGTCTGTTTATTGTGTAGAAGCAGTGGTCCAAAAATACAATGTAATAGGCAGTATGCTGACTCGGTTGCCTTTGCTTTCTTTTCTTAATTTGAAACTTTACACTATATTACATTTTGTTCCTAACATAATGGGCACTCTGCTATACAAATGTCAAAATCTGTTACTTCCTATACTGAATTGGAAATTATACAAAGTAATTAACTAAACCAGGGATTTTTTCATAGACATGGCTTTTTTATTTTTGGAAATTATCACAAAAAATGGAAATCTGGAACCATAAATCCAGATGTTATGTCAATTTCTGGATAAAAGTGCATGATTTTAAAGACATTTTGCTAGGAGATAATACCTATATTCAGCCTCTGCTATATAAGTTAAACAAAATTGTAAGTCATTAAACATTTTTAAATTCCGTTGGTTTAAACTGTATTTTATTGCTAACATATACAAATTTACAATACACATGAACATGCAGTGAGTGGGCTGGAAAACAAGTTTATGCAACTTATATTAATTCCTTTCCATCCCCTTATTTCTAGTACATAGTGATAAAAAAAACCCACTTAGGCGCCTGTAAATCTTCTTCAGACCTAGAGCTGGTAGCCAGATCTTTGGAGGATGAGCCGAGTGTGAATGTTGGATCCCTGGTGTACACCTCCTTACAAGAACTCTCCAAGACTTCAACATCCTGTATGGAGAACAGGTAACCGATGTTAGCGCTACCAACAGCGGTATTCACAATTAAATTTAATTTATGTTTCATCCTTATCCTTAAATCTGGAAATTTCCTCAAGTCTATCATTCCATACAGAAACAGTTAAGCACCAAGTTACATAATCAGTATTACGATGTAATTTTTGGCATATCAGCCAAATATGCATATGTTTATTGAGTAAAGAAAAAAACTACATTCAAATTTTGCACTTAATTTAAATATTAAAGAAATTACATAATATGCTTTGTGAATACGACCCCTTGTAGCCCAAATAATCATTGGCTACTATAAATTCTGATTGGATACTGACATTTCTGACAATATTTAAAAATTAAGCATATTTTCACCCATTCTAAGGGAAATTTGTCTTAATAACAGGTATCAAACATTTCGGCTGCTAATTCAAATTTTTTTGCGCTAACCTAGGGTAACTGTATGCTTAGGCCACAACAAATTGATCAGACGTTCGTCGGATTTGCCGCACCTTAAAATCGTTAATCGTAAAAAAAAAAAATTTTTTTTTTCGCCCGCACATATTATTTTGCCCCGCACCCGATTTTTTTTTATGAAGTTTGCGTCAACGAGTCTCATTTTACGTTAAACGCCGACTTTGTGGTGTCCCCAAATCATAACAAGCAATTGGTACTGATGTAGACGTGAATAAGGCACTTTATGGCGACTGGTTTTTGTACAGAGCACATAATTTATGACAAACTCCTCGCAGCGGTAACCTCCCCTATCGGTTAACAGTTGAGTAGAGCTATGCTCGGAACCAGTCAAATCTCTGCGCGGAGGTTGAATTTATGACCCAAACATTAACTCTCCAACAGCCAGTCTGGCACAGCTGCCATGTGTATTTCGACTCGGCAATTTCTTATCATCTTTTATCAAAGTTGTGAAAACACAACGAGCTGTTTGTCAGCATTCACTGCCTAATTAAAGATGATTGCTAGCAAGCTCTCGTAATATCAGCAGACACAACGGTTAATTAAAGGATTATTTTGTTAACATCTTGTAGATATTTTAAGAGTGTATGTTTAAATAAAACTAATTATCCAAGTTTACTGCAATGAACAATTAACAAACATGTTAATATAAAAATCTAAATATACTAATGCTTTTGTTAATGCCATAATGCAATTAATATACAGCACAGTGAAGTATACGTTTATAACAATTAAAACAATAAGATTATTATGATATAACCATTCCCTGACATGGAAACACGCAACGATGTTGCGAGTCGATTAAAAAATTGGCTCAAGATAAATAAGAGCCAGTGTGAGCCCTGGTTTACGTTTTAAAAAATGGTGGCATCCAGTTGTTTCGTCGTGTCATTTAAAGATACAGAACTTATACTGGTCATTCCTAAATTGTTTTGTGTTTATTGTATGACATTTCATATTCATGTTATTAAACTGTTGGTAGTGAATGACTTGGTGTATCAAATATATATTTTGATAATGACAATTACCTTGTATAAGGTGACTTTCTTATAGTTAAGATATGGCTATTTAGTATTTACTGCCGGGTGTTAATTAATTGAATCACTATTGAACACTTGTTGCACAAAACCCTTTGTAGGATATGGTCGAAGAAGAAATTGAGAAATTAGTTGCTTAGTTTATTACATATATATTGATTTTGACAACAATTTATGGACTAGAGCAGATGAAGAGGAAATCATTGACAAGATGTCAAGTTATGATGGCATTTGGCAGTAATTTTTAATCACTATGGGCAAGATAGGATTTTTTTTATTGTGCGCTTTTCGCTCACCTCCGATTTTATCAAAAATGGAAACAAAATATTTTTATTTCGATTTCGCTCGCTCGCTCCAATTTTTTTTGGACAAAATCCGTAGAACAACTGATCAATTTGTTGTGGCCTTACATATATGCCATGTATTCTGGAATTCTGTATTAATGTGCTAGTTCTGACTTGCACGTAAAACAGTAGCTGTTAGCTTCCAGTGCTCTTTCTGATTTGAAGTTTAGGTTTTATAGTCGTAAGAGCAATAACATCAAAGAGAACAATACGGCATTAACAAAATGTACCTATGTACATTGTTTTTGTTGTGTATGTGTGTTTTTTTTTTTTTATAGTCCCTTACAAGCAAATTTGCTTTTAATTTTTGAGCATGTACCGGTATTTTGATTGCGTCATCGTTTTGACACCCTTTGTCTATGTTCACGCAGAAACTGTGCCAAACATTACATAAGCATTAGCTGCGAACATAATAAATCCATATTCATTTGTATCATCCACTTGTATGTTGTATATTCTAGATCCAAGAACAGCAGTATGGCAATGAGATATGCCAAGACCATGGATTCACAGGAACAAAGGTCAATGTTCATGTTGCAGTCAATGTATGACAGTAAGTACTGGTAGTTATTGTTCTATGGTAAGTATTAGGAGTACAAACATGTTACATTGTTTTTAACAATTACCCAGATTATTTAAATCATAGTTTTTGCTTAAAATTGTAGAGACCCCTCTAGGTATTTCAAAAATTAGTAACCAATATGATATTGATCGGTATTGATCCAAGTACTTGTTTATTTCATGATTTTGCAGTTACATATGTTGTATTTTCCCCGGATCGTAATGATAAAATCGACACTTGTACCCGTAACAATGATTTATTAACCAAAATAACAATTTGGTATACAAAGAAAGTTCGTTTTGCTTCTCCACGTCTCGCGGCCCAATCTTCTCGTTTTTACCGGTTCTCCTCGCCACACACGCATGCGCCGTAACAATTCGGGCGTGTCCGCCACAACACTCCCCCCGTCTTTATTGTTGAGGACCGCTTCTTGGAACCGCCGTTAATCATTCCAACATACCGAGGACGGCAAATGTGCTGATAACGAGCAAGCACACAACTGCCCTCAATGGCAAACTGCCATTCATCCGGGTTTAGCAAATCTTCATGCCAAACTGGCATACATAAAAGGCCAACCATTGCCAAGGTTGATCTACGGGGCAACCCGCTCCATGGGGATCACACCGAAAAGGCTAATGGCATTCCTCGTAGTAACCTCAAGGATGTGCTCCGTCGCAACCCCTCGATGTCCCGCCAACATCGCAGCCACGTCCCCCACTTCGGCCGGCGCCGAAAATTGCTGATCAGGCCTCCTAAAGTACGGGGCATCTGTCTCGATGAGTAGCCGGTTTTCGCTTAAGCCCACTACAGCGGCCACTTGATCTGGGTTGAAATGTTCTACACTCCTATTGAAGCTAAAGTGGGTGTTGGGAAAAACTTCCAGCCACCACCCGACCACCAGACTGTTCCCATTAAAAGCATGGAGCTGGATCTTTTGTTGTCGAGGAAGAGGCTTTAACAGGTGCAGCAGCAATAGATGCACTTCCATACCGCTGTCGCCGGTCATCCCTCGGCAATGGAGCACCAACACTTTATCCTCCGTGATGAGTGACAGGATTTTCTTCAACAACCTCATCTGGTACCACCAGTCTGCTGGGTCCACCGAGTGGTCCAACCCCACCTCACCAACAATTACCACTCTCGGATTGGCGAGTAAACTACTCAGCCTTTCCAAAGCGTCCGTGAGGAACCTCCTCGAGCTTGCTGCGTGCTTGGGATGAATTCCAACAGCAACAATGACAACAGGTGGGAAACTGTCGACATCTCTGGCCGATGGATAGGTCTCTGGATCGCAGAAGCTAGCCACCGCATGTTTAAGCTTAAGCTTCACCACCTGTTGTCCTACTCCCAAAACCAGAACATCCTCTATGGTACCCTGGATATTTGCAACACGTCTAAGCCGGTCAGGGTGGAAATGACTGTCCACTGCTTCCAGGAGTGACTCGCCCGTCTGGGGATAAGCAAACTGCTGAATCCAATAGAGACGGTCCCTGGGCTGCAGTAAGGCCGCCAACATATAGAGCACTCTCCAATGTAATAGTCCTGCGACACTATTTACAGGCGCTAGTGTGAAATCCGCAGGCACTGGTTCCTTCAGGTAATTGCAAAAACCTTCCAAGGAAGGCCACGAAGATGACCTAGGACGAACCGTCTCATAGGAACCCAAGCAGTGTTGAGCGTTTACTAGGTTCAATAAGTCATGTAAGGTCCCTGGCCTCCCGAGTAACCATGTTGCAACCTGCAACAATGCTCGTACCCGCATACCCTGAACCGTGTCGTTCGGATCTGTCACCCGCCCATCGAAAACCGTTGGCACATGCCTGGTCATCGCATGGACCTTCCCAAACTCCACCCCCACACTGTCGCAACCTGGGACACAGCAGGTCTGATTTCGGCGACGCCTCTCCACCTGGCGCTGACTCTCCAGTCTCTTCTGGACCTCGGACAAACTGTCCCTGGTCAGCTTCATCTTCTTTGGTACCTTCACCGATACTTGTAGAGAACCCCCAGAACTAGTACTTGGAATCTGGCGCACTTTTCGTGGAGGTTCCGACCCGGCACCTCTTTTCGTCGAATGACTCCTTGCCGAGTCACCTCCTCGTTCCCCGAAACGCCTCGTAATGTCTTCCCTATGAGAACGAACAACCCCTTCAGTACCCTCATCTAGAGACTGTCCCGTCGGCAATCCTACCGAAACTTCATCCGAAGAGAGACAAACTACCGTCTCAACAGTAGCTTCTTCCTCATCACCGCTTGGGGAACCAATATCCATCGGGCAAACTGCCGTCGACTGCTTTGTAGAACCCTTTCTCGGACTCGGCATTCCTAACAGGATATCCGGATCCTGACCTATGTCCTCGCTGCGGTTAGGAGTGCCAGTATTGCTGTGACCTGGTGACTGAAGTAGCTTTTCCTCATCCAGCAACTCGTCTCCCAGGAAACAGGCCTGATCTAAACTAGATCCAGCTTTCTCCTGGCGAATATCCCTCTTCCCAGCCTCCGGATCGTACTCTTGTTCCACCTTCTTTGGCCGCTGTGGGAGTGGATAGACGTTTGTGTTGATCCAATCCCTTTCCACTATCTGATACGCATCCAGCGATTTTGCGACATTTTTCAGCCATTTCTGCCCCTGTTTATCCTTCCCCTTTGTCCCCGTTTTCTGGGTTTTGGCCAAACTGACCATCCCCTCTAATAGGTGAAGGGCACCTTCCCTATCTTGAGCCATAGCCAGTCCAACCCCAAGAGCGAACTTGTCCGGACTTTTGTATAACTCCCCCTTATTTAGCAACGCCTCCGCTTCCTCAATGAAAGATGCCATTGGTTCTGAAACATACAAACCAAACTATGGGGCAAACTGCTCCATAAGTTCTTAAACGGGCCAACAAAACTACGAAAGGTTACTACGACATGCCCCACACCTGTACTTGTCTATGTCAAGCGCATCGGAGGGAGAAATGTTAACACAAGACCCATGGTACCATTTGTCACAAAAGTCACATTGGATCATGAAACGTCCCTGCCATGGTTTTTGACAAATACAATACAGTTTATCATCTTCAATATTGTCCTGACCAACCTGATCTTGACTGCGATGTTGCACAATCCAGGTAGGCAACTTCCTATCCCGGCATGGCATCATTCTGTCATGATTTGCCACAAAAACAGAGTTCCGCAGTTTCACCTGGTACAAGTATGCGGAGAGTTTCTTCGATATAACTCCCGGACCCTTCCATGGTGAACAGAGTTTCCTGCACTTTCCCTTCAAAACTGCGGTGTCCATGAGATAGACCACATCACCCTCCTGGTAGGGACGCAGCAACACCCTTAAGTCATAATTTCTTTTCATGCGCTTCGATGATGTCCTGAGATTGGTCCTCGCCGTTTGATGAGCTAGTTTTATGGTCTCCAGAAGATCACTGACAAATTCATCCGCATCTTCTTGTTTATCTGTCGCCATTGGGAACATCAGTTGAGCTGGAGTATTAACCTCACGTCCTAACATCAGTTTATTGGCCGTGTACCCAGTGCTGCAGTTAACGGATGCCCTTATAGCCCCAGCTATTTGCTGCAATTTATCATCCCACCTATTATGCGTTTTGCCAATGAAACACCGAACCGCATCCATTAAAGTTCTATTGAACCTCTCTACTTGTCCATTTGAAGAGGGTCGATAAGGTGTGGTCCTCGCTTTATGAATTTGTAAGGCCTTGCAAACTGCTTCAAAAACCTTACTTTGAAAATTCCGTCCTTGATCAGAAAACAGCTGAAAAGGATACCCGAACCGAGTAAAGAAGGTGTCTATAGCGGCTTTTGCCGCAACCTCTGCTTTTTGGGATGGCAACGGCACACACTCGACCAATTTGGTAAATTGATCCACCATCATCAAACAGTGCTCATTCCCATTTGATGTTCGCGGCAACGGTCCTAAGAAATCTATATGTACCCTCTCCATCGAAGCCCCAGCTTGGTACTCTGTTAATGGAGCTTTACCATAGCATTTATTTTTCTTATTGCGATTACACACATCGCAGGTCAACACGTATCGCTCTACATCTTTGGACATATGCCGCCAGAAAAACTTCTCGTGGATTTTCGCCTTGGTTCTGGCCACGCCCTGGTGCCCAGCAGATGGTATGTCATGATGCCATTCAATAGCTTGGGTCTGTAACTCAGTGGGTACCACCAATTCCAAGTCCTTCGAGTTAGGTTTCATGCGAAAAATAACACCCTCCACAAGTCTAAACATTTCTCTGTTAATCCAGTAATATTTTGCATCCGGACTGGAAAGAAACAGGTTACCCTCACCTGGTTCGGTCTCGTCTCTCAGAAAGGCTAGTAACAAAGTCAAATTGTCATCTTCAGCTTGTTTTTCTTCCAATTCTTTGAATGTGAATCCCCAGCAACATGCATTATCGCCATCTGCCTTTTCAGGTAATATAACACTACCACAGAAAGTCACTTCAAGGGTGTTTGCACAAATCTGAAAAGCAGCACTACTTTGACATTGTTCCATAATTTTAGAATTATCAATGTAAAACTGACATTTGGGCAAGTAATTACTTGTTACCATGTCGCCTTGGTCCCGATTTTCTTCTTCTGTATTCTTATTGCCACCGCCTGGCACAACTGAGTGAACGCCTCGCCCTCCGGGATCCCAGGGATGTGAATCAAGCTGACCGACAGAATCCGTTCGATTGAAGACACCCTGGGCGAACTGGCCACTTTCAGCTACTGTGGCCTCTGACTGTGTACTAGAGCAAACTGCCCCTACGATGCGCACTAATTCTTCATGTTCAGACGTTGTTTGGTCACCCCTCGTTTGGAAACTGCCTTGCTCAACTAGACCAATGGCGTTGTCGACTTCTTCGGAAAATGCCGCCCACTGATCATGTGCACGAGAGCAGTAGTGACAACCACCACAAGGCAAGTCTACAGGTTTTATTCCGGTCACATAAGAGGGACATGGACTCAATGAATCTGGGAGGCGTGACAACGCGTCGGCATTCCCATGTTTGCTTCCGGGCCGGTGTTGCACAATCATATGGTACTGTGCCAATTCCTCCATCCATCGGGCCAACTGTCCTTGTGGCTCTTTAAAGCGCAACAGCCATGCAAGACTTGAGTGATCACTTCGGACAGTAAAGACTTTACCTAACAGGTAATATCTGAACTGCCTAGTGAACCGTACGATACTCAGCAGCTCTTTCCGAGTAGTGCAATATCTTCTCTGTTCAGATGTCAATGAGAAACTACTGTAGGCAATCACTTTTTCAACGCCACCCTGAACTTGACTGAGTACACCACCTATTGCTGTATTTGACGCATCAGTATCAAGGATATATGGGTCTTGGTGATTTGGAAGTCCTAACACGGGCGCTTTAACCATAGTACCCCGTAGCGTCTCAAACATCTTTTGCTGATCTTCACCCCATTTGAACAGGTTCCTGCCGGTCAGTGCATACAAGGGCTGTGCTAAACTAGCAAAGTCTTGTATAAATGACCGGTGATCATTCACAAATCCCAAAAAACGTTCAACATCCTTAGAACATGTAGGGATTGGCCAGTCTGCAACCGTTTGTATGTCTTTTTTCGACAAAGACATATCCTTTCCATTGACGATGCGTCCAAGGAACTCGACCTCTGGTTGGAAGAAAATACACTTTTTCGGTTTAAGCTTCAAACCATGGCTGCGGAAGCGAGATAGAGCATCTGCTAGATTTTTCAAATGTTCGTTAAACGTCTTTCCCAGGACTAACACATCGTCAAGGAAGGCTAAAACCGTTTTCCACGTCAGCCCGCGCAATATAAGGTTAACAACCCTTGCAAACGTGGCGGGGGCATTTGTCAACCCAAACCCCATTTGAACGTGTTCATAAAGTCCATATTTTGTTATGAATGCAGTCTTCCTCCTGTCCTCCGGACTTATTCGCACCTGCCAATAGGCAGCATTCGCATCCAACTTGGAGAACCAGATGTTTCCGGCTAACACATCGAGACAGTCCTCTACCAGAGGAAGGGGAAACGTATCTTTCACAGTGACATTGTTCAATGCTCTGTAATCAATACACCACCGGACAGACCCATCGCGTTTTCGTATCAACACCGGAGCGGACGCCCACTCCGAAGAACTTTCCTGAATGACACCCGCATCTAACGTTTTCTTCAAATGAGCCTCCTCCTCCCCTGCAAAACATGCTGGGGTTCGCCGCATTCTTTGTTTGATAGGTTTGGCGTCACCAGTGTCTATTGTGTGTTCGATGGAGGTAAAATTTCCCAAATCAAACTCGTCCTTTGCAAAAACGTCCGAGTAATCGCATAGTAACTTGGCGAGTGACCCGGATTGTTCACCCGTCAACTTCCCTATCGAGGCTTTGTACATTTCCTGCAGATGGTCAGGAACGACTACTTCTTTCTCCGACTTTGACTGACCCGACTCAACCTGGCAACCTGCCATGGTCTCTGGTTCTCCGGTTTGGCTTCCCGAACCGGCACCTGACATCCCCATCTTATCTCCATTATGGTCCGCTGTTAAGCAGTGATCCACATCCGCTACGGTATGTATCTGGATGTCTTCAGCAGGCGTCCCTTGTTGATCGCCGCCATCAAGGACCTCTTCAAATTCATAGGCATTACCCACTACCACCCCTTTCTTAATGGTCTTAAACTGGTCGGATGGGTTCACCAAACACACCAACGGGTCCTCATTAGCTGCCCGAATAACTTTTGGCATTAATACCTGCAAGTTATTTACTGGTTCCATGTAATATGCACCCAACTTTCCCTCCAGTCTACAAGGGACCCTTACAACTGAATTTGGAGGTACCACTGTCCTTTTAGACATGATAACTCTGGCTACCACTGGTTTATCCCTGAATGTTGTATTCAAAGGGATACTTTCACCATTACCTAATAAGCAGTCTGAGTGCAAACCAATCAATGCCTTGAAATGACGCAGCAGGTCATGTCTCAGCAACATCTCGTCGCTGATTGGTGCTACACATATCCCTTCCCTGGAAAACTGTTTCCCTAACTGTATGTGTATAGGCTGTATCACAAATCCTTTCAGAACAGAATTCTTGTCAGCAAGCTGCATGTTGATCTCCTTGACCTTGCCTGGCTTCCGCTTAAGCTGGTCATAAACCGCTGAAGACAGAATAGATACATCCGCTCCAGAGTCTACCCGAGCCCTAACCAGGCGATCCCCGACCAACATATTCACATAAGAAGACCCAGCCGTCACGACCTTGACTGCTACTGTCTCCGCTCCACTTGCTGCCATGAAATTGCCCGCCGGCATTTCACCTTCTGTTTCTGTCACCCTTTGTGAGGTAGTACCCTGCTGCCCATCGCCAACCAATGGTAATGAATGGCCTCCATCTACATCGGGCTGCGGGGCTAGGCCTACGCCACCGGCCCTTTGGAGTTTAAAGGCTTCTGTGAACTCCTTTCGGCCCTGTTCCCATCAGACTTCGCTTTCAGGAACTCCTGATACTCCTTACAGTCCTTTTTCACATGGCCTCTGCCATTGCAGTGAAAACACCTGAAATTCTTCTGTGGAAACTTAGCGTCTTTACTATTTCGTGAACCGTTTGCTGCTAAACTAGCTTCAAACTTACTAGTCAAGGCCTCGATTACCTTTCCAATTTCTCTATTTTCACATCCGCCGGAGACTGAACCGTCTTGACCGCAATTTCCTGGTCATATTTTCGAGCTGACTTTTTACCGTCCACCACTTGCGTAACATACTGATGGTGTCGTACCAGATCAACAGCATGCTGAATGGTCCGTGGTCGTTCGAAACAGGCATGTTTTCCCGCTTCCCTGTCAATACAACCTTGACAGAACTTTGAAACTGCCTCCCTTTGACCAAATTGCTCTGGTAGATCTCTAAAGGCAGGTGTAGCCAGAGTTAACACTCTATCCGCCCAATCTTCTAAAGATTCCCCCGGCTGTTGTGTAGCCTGCTGAAATTTTGCTCTACTAGTCTCCGGTAGTTCTTTAGAACCAAAGCGCCCCTCCATCTTTCGCATTATATCACGGAAGGAAAAGCTTTCCCCCATGTGAGTCTCAATGGTAAAATAATCGAGGGCCTTCCCTTCCAGACACCAATTAAGGTAGTCGCGACATTCATGGTCGGACCATTTGTAGACTTTTCTGTAGCTGTTAAATTTGTGTTTAAATGACAGCCAACTGGTTCGTCCATCATACCGTAGATTCTTTGGCAGCCTCTTGGGATCACCGTGGACTCTCGAGTGATATTCATCTTCTGATAAACTATCAGATCCTGAACTAGAACGGTAATAGAACCTTGACCGTGATGACACTGTTGAACGACGACCATGTCCATGATGTCTCCGCCTCGATTCACCACCATGTCTTGACCCAGATCTTGACCCGGAATCACTTGAGTGATTCCTGTGCCGTTGCATATGTGATGACCTACCACCAGGTGGAGCATGACTGTAGCGGGAATGTTTGCGGACTGACCGTCTAGTATCACTATCATTTCCTGAGCCACTATCATCGTCGTCCTGTGACACCCTATCATATGACCGACGATGATGCCTTAAATGGCCAGAGGTCCTGGATCGGTCACCCTTTCGCAGCTTTTTCACTCGCACCGGTGATTTATCATCTGAGCCACTGTTCTGGCGTCTCCTGTACCGTGAACCGCTTTGTCGCTCCGTTGGCTGTCCACCCCCCTGGCTGTAGACCTCTCACCTTGTCCTGGCTGCGAAATGTCAACATTTTTCAGGTTTGGCTTCTGTTCGCCGTACTGCTGGCCTTGAGCTAATTTTTCGACAGCTGGTCTACTTTTAGGCCTTTGCCGCCACATCAATCTTAGTCTCAAGTGGTGTGGCTACATCAGGGAATGGTTCTCTTTGTGCACCTGATGGTAATGGCAAAGCAAACTGCTCCGGAGAAGGTTGCTAGGTGAGGTCATCCGCAATGACTGGGTTAAAATGTGCATCTTCTACCACCTCTGGAAACTCCACGAGGTCTAGCAGAGCCTTAGGGATCGTTCCACCCAATGCCAAAGACAATAACTCGGCCGTCATGGTCCCATGTTTTTCCCTTAACCTAACAATTACTCCCGCAGTCTTTGGCCCTACCCCAGGCAATGCACGCAACTCTGCTTCCGATGCAGTATTAATATGAACAACCATTTTTAATTTTAGGTACTTAAGGGAACAAATACAGGTGTGTTGCAACCCAATACAAATGAAAAAGACAATATTTTATTTATGGTAATATAAACTAATATATGATCTAATAGATTTTTTGCAAAAGTCCTTTAAATTATGTACCAAACTGCAATGAAATATTGACAATAACCACAAAACACTAGTTACTTTCTTTCCAACTCCTCAAAAGTTTACTTCCTGTGACTATTATTCTCTATTCTCATATACGATATTTCATGTAGAAGTAAATAAATAAAATTGTTACTTAATTATTTACAAAGAAAACCACCATATATGCTTACGTTTTAATTTTCTGAAAGAAGTTACCTAAATAATTTAAACAATGTATTAAACCGAATTATTCTGAATTCTAAACAAAACCAACATTTACCAAATTATTTGCCACTATAGCCCACCATACTATATTTACCAACCAAACTGGTAAGATGTACACGAACAGCCAAGTTCAGCTCAATCCAGCGTCTTTACAACTGCAGCCAAGTCCCTGTGCGCAAACTGCGACGAACCCCTGTGCGCCCCCGCAAATTGCGATAGCGGCAAGTCCCTGTGCACATGAAGGGAACACCAGATACGTGTGCACATAAACTCGTGACGTCACAGCAACTATTTTCTTTTCAAGAAAAACACTTCTTAAACAAATTAATAATGCCAAACTGGCTCGAATTTGTTGAAAACTACTCAGTACTGATCGATCTACACCAACGAACGTACACTAGACGAGCCAAATACGAATTTTGAAACGTTCCAATACCTCGTGTTTGCCGAAACTAGCAAAATCCGTTAGTCGATATTTACCCAAATTCCACTTCAATCCACAGTTTACCTCGTCGCCAATGTTGTATTTTCCCCGGATCGTAATGATAAAATCGACACTTGTACCCGTAACAATGATTTATTAACCAAAATAACAATTTGGTATACAAAGAAAGTTCGTTTTGCTTCTCCACGTCTCGCGGCCCAATCTTCTCGTTTTTACCGGTTCTCCTCGCCACACACGCACCTGCAAAGCTGGATAGGACCTTATAAAAAAGTCGTGCTTATGCAACCAGTGACAGCTTTGTCAAATCGTGCAGTATTCAACCAGGTTGAGGCAGGGGATGGGGCTAGGGCCTTTTTTCTTTCTTTTTTTGAAGTATCACAGTACATTTGGCCACACGACTACAAAAGTTCTCACTCTCAAACTTAGTCTCAACTTAAAATATTGACCAATCAGAATGCTTGTAACATTGGAGCTTTGATTTTCCATTGGTTTAATATTTAAGATTAAGACTAAGATAAGGCTAAGGAATGTTTGTAGTTGTGGGACCAGGTAAAGTGGAACAAAAAAATGTCAGGTGTAAAGTCAGCTTTTTAGGAATGGGTGAGGATGATGCTTTTTTCCATTCTATATAAAGTAAAAAGCCCTTATTCAACACGATATGTAGTTTCTTCATACATGCATGATGAAGAGATAAAATGAGTCAATTACTAACCCCTTCTCTGTGCCCAGTACAGGACCTGTTTGTAGGGGTGCTCTATGTTTATTCATGGCATGTGATGATGGTATATTATTCGTCCTTGTCATTTACATACATACACCACATTTCTGTGCCTTGCAGAGGACGTTGGTGTCGGGATGCTGTACCAGCAAGTTATTGTGGGCATGCCAGGAGAAAGCTTCCCCAGGGCCACGTCCTTCAAGGTTTCTCCCGCATTGTTGGCCCGAAACTCGGATTTGCTTGAGGTACTGTTTCTGTTTTGTGCATTAAATTTTATAATATTGCGAATAACGCTCATGTTCTGATGTTCTTAAAGAATTGGGTATTTTGGGTTTATAAATCTATTGTTATATTGTATTTTAAGGTTACTGTACACAAACTGTTCAAATTGTATTTATTTAGATAAAATAGATTTTAAAATTATTCTGTATTAGTAACAACAATTGATTTTCTACTTACTTGTCTGTTAGATTATTCAAGGTCAACAGCGTTCCCATTGGCAACATGTTGGCTCTTTTTATTGCGCATTAATTTGGTATGCTGATGTGTCCCCCTTGTTTATAATAGATAATTTACAAGAAAGGAATCACTTTATTCTAGGTTGGCATGTTCTCTAAAGGTGTTGACAGCCTGTATGAAGACATTCTTGGCAGCATTGCTGACTCTGAGCTCCAGGCGTTTGTTCACACTTTCCTGTACCCTCGGTACCGACGCAGCACCTCTCCATCTGAACAGAGAGTGGCCGACATCAAGCGAAAGGTATGGGACCAGGACTGGTATTCACAAAGCTCCTAAGGGAAATCTTATCTTAATTTGTACTTGTGTGAAAATCCCAGATAAAAATTTGTATGTGAAATACAATGATTTCTGTTTATAAAAGGATAAAATACTAAACATCTAAGTCATATTTACTAGTTTAAAATGAATTAATGTAACAACCACAGACTTGGAATTTTACTAATTTTATGACATAATACTTAAGCTTTCCCTTTTGGGCTTTGTGAATACAGGCCGACTTTTTGTTTGCTTTTAATAATGCTGGGAATATTGTGCCATCAGACATTTTACACAGTCCAAGTTGTATGGTACGGTTCTCAGTTGTTTGCATTGCTGTATAATATGGTTTAGGCATTAAGATGATTGTGCCAACAAAGGGGGTAATTTAATGGCATGACAAGTTACAAACACTAAATTCAGCACTAAACACAAGTGTAATACTGTTGTATGAAGACCACTGTTTCTTGCTACGTGTCAGTTATTGTAAGCAATCATGTTGGTACATACTGGGCAAATAAAACTCCCTAATAAGGGTAATGAATAAAATACCCTTATTATAATGTTGTTTCAGCTCTACATGATTTTGACATAACAAAACTCTCTTCCACATGAAAATCCTGGATGCATCCCGTTAATTCAAAGGCACTGAAGATAAAAAAAATCACCAACAAACTCCCATCATAAATAATAATATATGTTATGTATGAATAGCAGACCTGTGCTCATGTAATTTTTGTCAATTAGAGACTCACTCTATTTGCACAACAGTTTTTTGCATCAATCCAGGTTGGGGTGAAGCCAGTTGAGCGAGCCAAGCCAGAAGGTCATGCGTATGTTAAGATGTATGGTCAGGAAGTTCTGTATCTGGATATGGAGTCCATAGCCTCAGTGACTGCCATGGGTCAACAGCAGGGCAAAGGTGTGTTGATTTGAGTCTTCTGGTCTACCGTAGTTGCTTTGCTCAGCTGTTTCCTAGGTGGTATTATTTTTGATCATCATGTTTTCTTTTTAAAGAATGCTAAACCGTAATTACTCTGTATGTTGGGACACTCTAAATGTTGGGACACCCTTTAAATATGATAAAATATAATGATTTTTCTAAAATCTTAATTTTGGGACACACTTTGAAATTAGAATTTTTCCTGTTTCTTAATTTTGGGACAATGTTTTCCAGATTGGCAGTGTCAATTTCCGTTAAGTGGGCAATAAAAAATCACCATCTGTTTTTTAACCAGCAATTGCAATGTTTTAACAAACTGTCAAAGTTGTGAATGCGCATGTGGATATTCCATATACATGTATCCCTATCTCATGACTGCTAACCCCATCAATGTGGCCCCTTGTCGGCGCGTCATAAATTACTCCCTGTGGCAAAGATCTATATTGAGTGTGATTTGCTTTTTTAATAGGGATTAATATATACGCACATTACGCAATTGAACCTTACAAATAATGGGTTTGGACCTCAATTGATAATTCTAAATATTGGGACAAATGCAGGGGGAATGATTTTTTGCTTCTAAAAATTGGAACAGCAAAAATATTAATTATTTTTAAATGTCCCAACATATAGAGTAATTATGGTAAGTTTATGTACATTGTCTTAAATTTGATAATCATGTTTGTTCATTAAACAACTACAGCAAATGAAGCAAACTTATTTTGTTTGCCAATAGATAATTAATTTTGTAGCATTTTTAGTACTTGAAATGTAGTACTTTTTATGTGCATCAGAAGTGATGTCGATACTGAAATCACTATAATATGTGTAAATGAGTTGTTAGTACCTGTATTCTTTAATAATGCCCCCTGTCGAAGATGATGGGGTATATTGGTTGGCAAATGTCTGTCGGCTAGTAGACCACTTTTGTTTCCGTTTTCCAGCTGTTTTCAACTAATCTTCAGCAAACTTCATAAAAGTGTTTGTTGAAATAATATCTTAGCCAAGTTTGATAATCAGCCAAATTGACCCAGGAGTATGGCCCGTAAATTGTATAAAAATAAATGTTTAGCTGTTTATTAAAGCACTATTAGTATAACAGTTTTCATCCGCACTTGGTACAAATGTTTGTGGGCATAATATCTTAGCCAAGTTCAATGATCAACCAAATCGCCCCCAGAAACTGCAGAGTTATGGCCCTTAAATTATATAAAATTTGCCTTTTTTAGCAATTTCCACTTTCTATGTCAACCAGTTTTCATCAGATCTTCACCAAACTTGAAACTTTAAAGATTGCTTGTAACCTAGAGGGGGCATGCCTGTTTGACAAACAGGTCTTGTTATTTAAATATCAATATTTTAAGGTAAACCAGATGCACTATCAATCCTGAAATCTCTCAAAGAGGACATGGGAATCCTGGCGTCCTTGAAAAATCTACAGAGTCAGACAAGTTTTGCCATGTCCCTAGTGCAGCTGGGTGTAACCACGGAGTGCGGTCTGCCTCTGAGAGCAGACCTCTATAAGCAGGGTATCGTCCAGGTGCATGGCAGCTTCCATATCCAGCAAGACCCGAGACAGACCAGGTCCAGCTCATTTATTGGCAAAATGGATGCTGTTGTGGATATTAAGCCAAGGTATATGCCTTGAGTTTGCCAGTTACGTAAGTCAAGCTTCTTAACTGAAATTGTAAGTTCCATAAAATTCTTGAAGTTTACTTGAAAAGAATACTGATTACATCTTCATTATAAAAATGTAGCTTGCACATGTCATATGTTGATAGTTACCATTATTAGACTTGTTGCATAAACAATGTACAACCAGCCATTATACTGCTGTTAGGTGCAATGAAAGGTGCATGACATTTAAACAAGTCTTATTTGATTCTCGTTGCAACATCCAACTTGAAAAAAAAACACACGCAAAAACAATAAAATTGTCTTTCATTTGTTTGCAGTAAAAACAAATTTGTCCAAAAATGTTCGAAACCTGATGTTTGAATGTTCACCTCCTGTTGCATTCGTTGCAGCCTGTTTTTTGAGGCGAGACCCAGGATGGGAGTCCAGATGAAGCACATCACATCAGGCCTGGAGCTTCCAATGAGCGTCTCAGTGGACATTCCAGTGTCAGCAGTGATAAATGTGGACCCAGAGAAGACCAAGCTACTCATCTCTTTCAAAGACCAGGTTAGTGTTGTATTAGTTATGTTTGTTATGTAGCGAGATATTTATCACATGGGAAATGTCTGTCATAGGTAACAGTAACAGTTTTGTCCATAAGATTGTGTTTTAGATTTGATAGGTATAGCTGAAATACTCCTGGTACAGGATTGGTTTTAAAATATAATGTGTCCATCATTACGTTTGAGACGTGTCATGGGAAAACCGGTTTTAATGCACATGCGTAAAGTGTCGTCCTGGATCAGCCTGTGCAGTCCGCACATGCTAATGAAGGACGGCGCTTTCCGCCTACAGTGGAAGAGACTTCCTTCAAACAGAAAATACCATAAAAGCGGAAAGTGTCATCCCGGATCAGCCTGTGCAGACTGCACAGGCTGATCGAGGACGACACTTTACGCACAGGCATTAAGCCTGGCTTTCTCACGACATGCCTCATTTATATATTTTATGTTTTATTTTGTCTTAAGGACACACTATATGTATGTTGGCAATTTTTGTACACTGTTATTAATTATTATATGGTTTGTTTATTTCAGTGTGTCATCTATTTCATCACATTATTTATCAAACTGAAGAATTCCGCTTTCAGAAACCAGTGAGAGTAGCAAAACTGGAAGAACGTATGTTCACAGTAATCAGCATGGACCCTTCCCAGTCCAGTGAATTCGCTGCGGTCACAGATCGCAAAGAAATAACAGCAGTAGAAGGGGCCGACATAAACATGGTAAAAGTCTGTTTGTTTTATATGTAATGCAATACAATGCTACTAGTGTATGTTGTTGATATTTTCAATACCAACACATATGTTTATTGTTATATTATAAGTGAGTTTTAGCTTGCTCCTTTCTTGGGTATATAATAGTTACAATAAAAATATGCAGAATGGTAACAATATTTGGTGGAAATTGACGCGAGTGCAAACATTAAGTATGTATTAAATTGTCAATATATCATAAATAAATCGACGACATTTTACTAATTTTATATAATTTGTGGGTGACCAGGAGCTTATCAAGGAGTTTGAGTGTGGTATTATGCAGAATGGTAACAATATTGGTGGAAATTGAAGTTAATGCAAACATAAAGTATATATTAAATTGTCATTATATCATATATAAAACGACAACATTTTACTAATTTTATGCAATCAGTGGCTGACCAGGAGTTTATCAAGGAGTTTGATTGTGGTATGTGCTTATCTGAGTGTGAAGTTGATTTGAAGCAAAGACACATTTAAGTTTTGCCTTTATATCTCAGATATCTTTAACTGTTGGAGACATTTTTGGAAGGAGATCAACTCTAGAAGGGGAGATAAGATGTCGGAAAGACATGTATTCTCCGCTGCTGCTGTATTCTGGCAGACAGTATCTGCAAGTAAAATACCAGCCACAATCTCAGTCAGATTTTGTTGTACAGTTGCAACATATTCGAGGTAAGTTTTTCTAGCTACTTTTGATAGAATTTACTTGAGTGAGCAATTTCTTGCTGTAGGAAGGTTGGAAGATAAAGAAATGAGGCGTATCATGGGAAAATCAGGCTTAATGCAAGTGCATAAAGTGTCGTCCCGGATCAGCCTCTGCAGACTGCACTTTCCGCCTACATTGGATTTATGTCTAGAAGAGACTTTTTTGAAACAGAAAATTCTGTGAAAGCAGAAAGTCACATCCCGGATGAGCCTGTGCCGACTGCATAGGCTGATCCGGGATGACACTTTATGCACTTGCATTAAGCCTGATTTTCCCATGACATACCTCATTTCTTTATCTGACAGTTTAGTTTTATTGATTATTCATTTTTTTATTATGCCCCCAAAGGAGGGCATATAGTAGTAGCACCGTCCATCCGTGGGTGGGTGCGTGGGTCCGTCCGTCCAGACTTCGTTTCCGCTCTGTAACTGTTTAATGCCTGGATGGATTTTAATATAACTTCAGATTATTATTCCCAATGACTAGACGATGTGTCGCGTACAACTCCCATGCTTGTCGGTCAAAGGTCAAGGTCACAATTCAAGGTGAAAGGTCATGAATTTTCATTTCCACTCCATAACTTCTAAATGCCTGAATGGATTTGAATATAACTTTAGATTATTATTCCCATGACCAGACAATGTGTCGAGTACAACTCCCATGCTCGTCGGTCAAAGGTCAAGGTCACAATTTAAGGTCAAAGGTCATGAATGTTTGTTTCCGCTCAGTTACTTCTTAACGCCTGGAAGGATTTTAATATAATTTCAGATTATTATTCCCCATGACTAGATAATGTGTCGCGTACAACTCCCATGATCGTTGGTCAAAGGTCAAAGTCACAATTCAAGGTCAGAGGTCATGAATTTTTGTTTCCACTTCATAGCTTCTAAATGTCTGGAGGGATTTAAATGTTACTTCAGATTATTATTCTCTATGACCAGACAATGTGTCGCATACAACTCCCATGCTCGTCTGTCAAAAGGTCAAGGTCACAATTCAAGGTCAAAGGTCAATGATTTCTGTTTCTCCACTATAATTTACAAACGTCTGGAAGGATTTTAATATGACTTCAGATTATTATTTCCCATGACCGGGCGATGTGTTGTGTACAGCTCCCATGGTCCTTGGTCAAAGGTCAAGGTCACAATTCAAGGTCAAATGTCAAGGAATTTTCTTTCTGCTCTATATCTTCCAAAAGCCTTGAGGGATTTTAATATTACTTCAGATTATTTTTTCCCATGACCAGATGATGTTTCGCATACCACTTACATGCTCCTCAGTCAAGGTCTGTGGGTCCAAGGTTACACTTAAAAGGTCAAATATTAGAATGAACTTTTTGTAGGAAGCATCATTTTTGCCAACATGTTGGGAATGTAATAACTTGGTGGGAATGAAGATCATTATGAGGCTGTGTGTCACAACAACAAACAGTTGTGTTGCTGAAATCTCGAGATATTCATCCAGGGCATAATATTTTACTCTGACATTGTTTTGCCCTCATCTGACAAGCATATACTTTGGGGGCATATGTCACATCCTGTGACAAGCTTGTGTTCCATGTAATATAACGCTTACTGTACAAAAAGATTTGAATATAATCAGTCTGTGTATTTAAAAGATTTAGTACTTAGTACAGAAGGTTGTTTTTAAAAAATGATCTACAATAAAAACAAATTATACAAGTTAGAAGTTTGAAAACACACCAGTCCACCGGCATTTGACGTGTAAATATGATAATAAATTAATAATTGGTACAAAATCATTTTTGATGACAAATATGCAGATGCGTTAAGCCCAGGTTTCCCACAACACAGCTCATATAATATTACATCACAATATTAGGTCATTTTATCAAACAGGCTAATGACACAGCATAGTAACAATAATATTGAATGCATTTAACTTTTCCCAATCCTGATACACAGATGCTGCAAGCAGTTCAGAAGATGAGGAGGACTCCAGCAGTAGCGGTGGCTGGTTCTCATCCGTGTACAGCTGGCTCTATTCTGGAGACAGGTCCAGCAGCTCTAAACCTGATAGGGAGAGCCAGGCTTCTGATAGGTATGCCTTTTGTGGAGAACATCAAAGTTGTCACAGGTATCTATAATTGGTAAAACAATTTTAGCCTTAAAACATGTACTTTAGATTGATGGTTTTAATCCCTGTGGCATATGGAAAACTAAGTACTTTGGCGGCTTTGAGAATTATCTGTAGAACCCTCCTTGTAAACAAGTTAAACTTAGAACCTTCCAATATCAGGCTGGACACTTCTTATTACATCACTAGGTCTATAGGTATGAGCCAAGAGCTGGTAAATATCACAGCGTTACTAAAGCATTTTCACCCTCCTAATATATATTTTTACATAATTTTCTGAAACTCGGTTAACTTAAATTTAACTGCATTTCCCTGCACACTTTTGAATATTTTGTGCAATTTAAAGTTTTAGCTACACATGCTTCTGTAAAATCTTTAAAGATGGTCATTGTTATACATAAGTATATAATATATAAAAATTGCCCTATTCTCAATCAGATGTTGTGATAACTTTTTTTTTCTTATGTTGAATTTGTATAACAGTACAGTATCTTTTTCTCATGGTAAATTTTAGTTCGGAAGATGAATTCCTGGACCTTGCAGAAAAAGATCTATCCATTGACTACCTAATGCGAAAGTTTGAGAAGGACACTCCAATGTATTCTTCTGGGCCTAAATGTGGACTTGTTCTGAGAATCGCAGATGCTGGTCCCCAGCCCCAATATGAGACCCAGCTCTCCACATTGTATCAGCGGGAACCAGCAGGGCAGATTTCATACACCTTGCAGCTCAAGCAGGCACAGAGAATAGCAAAGAAGCAGCCATGGCGAGTATGAATATATTTATGTGTTTTGTATCTTGCATTGTTGTGAAGTAATTATTAGTAATAAAATATCAAGCAGACATAGTAATATTTAAATTATTTTCCAAATTATAAATGGATAAGTGGTGATTTTCTGCTTGGATAGAATGTAATGAATTGGAGTTTCAAGGTCTACAGTGTTTATCCTGCTTGTTAAATTTCAGATTGTTGCTGATATGAAATTAGATGTTCCCAACCAAGACATTAGACCCTCTGACCTGTTCAGTTCAGAATATCAGAAGCAAATACATGATATGGTATTGATGTTGTTATCATTTTAATATAGACTTTCAATAGAAAAAAATCTTTAAACTTTTGTTATTTCAAATGTTCATAGTTTCGCTTTATATTTAAATTTAAAAAAAAATGTTTAAATAATACAGAACATTCTTGAATATATATGATCTTGTTGTATTTGTTAAACAACAGTAGTGTTTAGAAAACAATAAAAAAATAGTTGCAGAGTTAACATAGCGTTGGCCTAACGATACATTGTACCTTACAGATAAAAGTTTCTATTACGGAAGATGGCAAACAAGTTGACTCATTATTGGACCTCATTTCTGAATCAAAACGGGAGGCATCAGAAGAAGTTAGGCAACAGACTAAGTCTACAAGACTGGATAGTATTATTGAGAAAGCTGTAAGCAATAGCATGCTCAGATCTACAGACACACAACTGCCTAGGTGCATTCAACAACAGAGAAAACTGGAAAAAGAAATTAGATCTCTCAACGAGAAGTCCTTGGCAGCACTTTCAGTAAAGAAAGATTTGAAGTCACTTAGAGCCGTAATTGATAAATCTGTTAAAAATCTTGAAGCTGTTGGAAAGAGAATTGATAGCACAAAGCCTGATGAACAAGGGGCTGAAGATTCTGTACAAGTGCTGTATGTTATTGCCAAGCAAAGGAAGTTTTTATGGGTAATTGACAGAATATCAGAAAAGCTGCAGTCTTTGATCAGCATTCAAGAAGCCAAAGATTTGGCCAGTCATATTCAAGACCTTCAAAGGAAGGTTGATGAAGTTCAAGACAAGCAGAGACAACGCTCAGCCATAAAATCTGATAAAGAGAGAGTGTCAGTGACTGCTCTATCCACAGAAGAAAAGAACTTGTATGACTCTGTTCAGAACATTGATAGGCAACTGGCTTCATTGTCTGTAGTACAGACTCAGAGGAAACAGCTTACAGATGAAGATGGAGAGAAAAGTAAGGCTATTGTAAGCGATATTATTAAAAATGCAGCCCAGGTGAGAGATGATATTGATAAAAAAATGCTACAAGACCCACAAATAGATAAACTTGTCAGCACAAGGATAACTGAAGTTTTGCTCAAAATGAAGATCACTGCTGAAGACATTGATAAGCAAATAGAAGATTTTAATAAGAAAATTGCAGTAAGGGACATGACTAGGTCAAGAGTTGATACCGATAAGGAAGACAGACTGGATTTAACCAAGAAAACCCTGTCAAAACAGAAAGAGGAAGTTTGTAAGGTTGCTAAACAATTAGCAGAAAGGTTACAAATTAGTATATGGGAGGAATCAGAAAGAAAATCATTTAGTTCTGAACTAAGGAGTGAGGATCAGGCTTCAGTCAGATCTCTCATAAAACAAACTGTTCAGCAACTGAAATCTCTGGAATGGTTGGAGGAAAGACGTGAATCATTGGGTGGCAAACAGGACATTTCCAGTGATCAGTTTAAGCAAGTAATTCAAGATGCCAAGAAATCTAAAGATGAATTGAACAGTATTTGGGAAAAGGAATGGAGAAAGATTGAAACCGAAAAGAGAACTGATTTATTTCCAGTGGTTATAAGGACTGTGAAATTAGTTGGACGATTATCTGAAATTGTTAGTAATATAAAACAAGTAATCAACCAAGAAGTTAAAGAGCTTGCTGTGAAAGGTGATGCAGATATCCAGGCCTATGAAGCAATGAAGAATGATGTCGAAAATACACAAAGTGATCTGCAGGCTATGTTGAATAGTGTTGACAACGTCCTCAGGAAAAGCAGAAAATGGTCTGATGATGCAGAACGACAAAACAGCATGTTTGTCTTGGAGAGATCAGACATGCCATCCAGGGGTAGGTTAGAGCCAGGATGTTCTCGCTCAGCCATTTTGAAGCAAGCCCTGAAGGTTTGAATTGGTTTCTCATAGTATTTTCACACTTAAAGGTGCATTTTCACAGTTTTGGCTGTGAGAACCAATTTTCTCAAACTAACTTCCTGTTCTATAATCCATTTATTTTTCATATTTCAATTTTTGAAAAGCACATTGCATGTGTAAAGTTGAACTTCTGATGAATATCTGTTAATTTCTTTTAGAAAAATGTGCTACCTAGTAGACAAACCCTATTATTTCTTTGTAAAAAGGCTTGGTAAATGTTAAACTAATCATGTTTTGCAGCCTAAACATTCAAAAAGTTTTGATAGGTTCTACAAATTCCTGTTTGAAAATTCCATTTTTAAAGAAATGTTTTTTTAACCCCAAACTGTGAAACCGTCCATTTACAGTAAGCTTTTTTAAGGTTTGAATGTGTTCTTAGTATTTTCACTTTTAAAATCACTCTCTTGGGCTATTGTTAAATGTGCTAAGCATTAATCATGTTTCTGGTAACTACATCATATTAAAAATGAACTTCAATTAGCCAGATTATAAGTGGTCTCACTAATCTAGCATTATAATGCATTCATCCAGGTTGATATTATACCCTCTCATCCTTTAGGTTGAGAGCAGGCAATTGAGAGTAAAGTCAGCTCTAGCCAGTGTGCTCGAGATGTTATCACAAGACAAGGCTACTCAACAATTCTCACCAGCTCAGGACCGGGCCAGTCAACAAGTATCCTCATCATCTAAGGACATGGCCAGTCAAGACAAGGCCAGTCAACAAATATCCTCATCTCACGACAAGGCCAGTCGACAAGTTCGCATGAAACAGCTCATTTACGATGTCATTTCACAGCTCCAAACTGCACAGGTTGTTTTTAACAAGTTATTTATTGCTATTTAAAGAAATGTTTCTGTAAATATCTGTTGATAACATGTAAGAAAAGCTGAGGTTTATTTGCCTAAAAACTGATGCAGTGCATAATGAAAAGGGATAAAAATGAATTTTTATTGGTCATCAGTAAAATTTCATTTGTTTTGTCAAGTGATATGTAAAGACTTATATAACTATATGCAATCATGTTCTCATATTTCTGTACCTGTTAATAAACAAGTTTGTTATGAGCACTTTAAAAAAAAAAGGATTTGCAGGATGACCTAGACTCCATCCATGCAGCAGTAATTAAAACAAGTGATCCACGATGCCGTCTTTCTGATTCCGTGACATCAGATCGCACATTCCCGAGGATATCAGACATTCAGGCTCGACAGATCTCTCTAGTGGAAAGCTTGGAAGAAGGCCTACAACAAACCTCTTCCTATAGCCACATAGTAAAACTCTATTCCTTTTTATTTTTGTCATGTTTGTGCTGCCCTACTTTGTCGCGAAAACTTTAAATTAGGGATGGCTATGAACACTAAACCACCATTCGAATTCAGTGTTAGAATAGTATTCTAATATTATTTCCATTGATAATTATGTTCATGTCGTCATCACAACCAACCTATCATATGAATATTTGATTATTCTTTGAATTTCTACTTTATAACGTTTGTCGGTGATTTTCAAAAAATGGAATGTTGTATAGATCAAGAGCAAGGTATTATGTACTATCTGAACATAAATTAAACAACTACAGAAAACTTAAAATTGTGAAACCTCCAAGAGCATTTTTGTATACACCCATAAGTTCAAATGCCTGATTTCTTTCAAAAATAAAAGTTGTTAACTGAACTACAGTCAGCTTTTTCAAAAGGTTCAGCAGCTGCGCGATAGGATACTAAGACAGAAGCATGACATGAAATCCCTTCAAGACTCGATGAAAGCAGCCCAGTCCAGTGTGCAGGCAGACTCCAGAAGACAGTTAAGTGAAGATCGCTCATCAAGCAGGGATGACACTGAGGGTGCATCACAAAGCAGGAGTCGGGCAGCTGAGAGGAGCACCTCTTACCACAGAGAGATGACTGGGGCAGTTAAAATCAGATATGGAGACGAGAATACTAGTGATAAGCATGTTAAAATACAGGTAAAGTCCTTTGGAGACATATTTATTGAGGCAGTTTAAATACAGGTTAAGTTAGTTTAGAGACACATTTATTGGGGAAGTTAATATAAGATAAGCTGAAGAAACTGCAAGTGATAAGCATGTTACAATACAGGTTTATTAGAAGTTCTTTTTTCTATAACTTGTCCTAGAATTAATCGTAAAGGTTATTGGCTGTAAATCACCATAACTCATTTTGGCTCTTTGGATTTTAGGTCATTGCCCGTAAGTCACTGGAGCAACTGTTGTGGGAGAGTAACCAGCGGTTACCCGGGCAACAAGACCCTCAAGTGTCCAGGTACCTGGCAGACAGACAGAGGCCTGATGACATTGCCTCCCCATATTACGAGCCCCTGCGAGTGAAACTGAACACTCTCAGACATCTGCACATCCTGGCTGCCTATGAGGTTGGTATATTTTGGTATTATTCATATACCGGTATATAGCTATGTTAGTGTTACCGGTAGTCAAAATTGCAAGTAAGCAGCTGTTACAATATTGAAATTATTTGAAAATGAGACATATTGACATAATTTCTGGAAAAAAATATTTAAAAAATAACAGGTATTTTTACAAAAAAAAACATTTAAGAATTTGGCTCCTTTTTTTTATTTCTTAGTGCAACCAAGTTTTGGCTGTAATGTTTCAATTTGGTTGTTTTATTTAACTGGTCAATGATTTTTAATGAAGGAGCAGTATGTTGTTAAAGTTTGTTATCTAATGCTGCTGTATGTCGAATCCCGGACATAATCCCTGCCGAACAAAATCCCTCATGCCCATTTTTCATACACTGACATTATCCCTCCTGATAATTTAACATCGCGGACATAGTCTCCCCTATTAAAAACATAGATATTTTTAGTCTTCATATGTCTTTAATTAAATTATAAAATGAAATTAAAAATGCTAACAATACCCATTTTCGTGAAAAATTAAATTGCTTATTAAAGTGGAAATAAAGAGGACGTTTGACGGTTTGTGTCTGTTTTAACACCAATATTCTAACAACAAATTGTTAATTAAAGTAGCAGTTACACTGAATTATTACCTAATGCAAGACCACTGTTGGGTATATAATTAAATAAGCAGACGTATATCTAAAGTATTGTGCTTTATTTTGATACTGAATATGACATTAATATTTTATTTTTTTCAACAAATATTTTTGAATAGAATACAAACGCGTTTTTTAAATGTTGATAGGGGGGATTATGTCTGGGTTGTAAATGTTTCCAGGTACATAAATTAAGCAGGAGGGATTATGTCTGGGGGGATTTTGTCTGGATACCCTTTATGTCAGTTTTAACAATTACTGATAAGAAAAAAAAAACACATTTTTAATGAATGTTAATAGTTCTTTCGTATATTTTTTTTTCTTTGCAAAAATTTGCTTCCGAATACAGTAATGTATAAGTAAATTCGTGTCTAACTGATCACATAACCATAATTTTCAGGCCACTGTACTTATTAAACCATTAAAAATAATATTGTTTTAAAGAAGCAGAGTTATTTACCGAGGAGCTTACATTTCAGGATGGCGTATCGGAGATGGTTCGCGAGTTCGCATGGAAAACCCAAGGGCTAGTTAAACTCGTCTTTTACGACAGAGTGACTATTAGCATGCCAGACGAAAGCAACACACATAACATGGTGCAGGTGGTGGCAGAGCTCCGGCTAGATAACAAACATGTAAGTATCCGTAAAACTGAAGCAGATTATTTAATATCATGAAATACATTAAGTCTGTGGCAGTTTCTGGTAAATAATTAACATATAATTCTTATTGTACTATAATGTTCAAGTACAAAATATTATGTTCACACAGAAAATTGTATTTGACATTTTCACTTGATTTGAAATGAATAACTAACTATGTAATTTAATGCGTTGTAGCTTAATTTAACAATAGTCTGTAATATTGGTACCTTAGTTTAATAACATTCTTCAATAAATGAATCTGCACTATATGTCTGAAAAGTAAATATTACACTTTATATATGTTAACATGCATAGAACATGGGGATAATTTAGTTGAGAAAAGTAAATATACACTTTATACATGTTAACATGCATAGAACATGGGGATAATTTAGTTGAGAAAAGTAAATATTACACTTTATATATGTTAACATGCATAGAACATGGGGATAATTTAGTTGAGAAAAGAACCAGTATGTCTTGTTTTTTCAGATGGGCGCAGAAATAAAGTCGCCATATGAAACAAACCTCATTCGAGCAATACGCATCCCACAAGTTGGCAGCTCTGGATCCATAAGCATGGCAGACGCGTTCATCTCTGCAATGGCTTCCGACCCGCGCTCAGTGGCCGTGTGCCTTGTCACCCCTGATAGAGTCAGGCAGCTCACTGGCCAAACAATTCAGGTAACCAATGATTGCTGTTTGGGGGACCGATGTTAGAATGGCCCAACTATTCAGGTAACCAATGGTTGTGGTTTGGGGGACCGATGTAAGACTGGCTGAACGATTCAGGTAACCAATGGTTGCGGTTTGGGGGACCGATGTAAGACTGGCCCAACTATTCAGGTAACCAATGGTTGTGGTTTGGGGGACCAATGTAAGACTGGCTGAACGATTCAGGTAACCAATGGTTGCGGTTTGGGGGACCGATGTAAGATTGACCCAACTATTCAGGTAACCAATGGTTGCAGTTTGGGGGACCGATGTAAGACTGGCCAAACTATTCAGGTAACCAATGGTTGCGGTTTGGGGGCTGATGTAAGACTGGCCCAACTATTCAGGTAACCAATGGTTGTGGTATGGGGGACCGATGTAAGACTGGCTGAACGATTCAGGTAACCAATGGTTGTGGTTTGGGGGACCGATGTAAGATTGACCCAACTATTCAGGTAACCAATTGTTGCGGTTTGGGAGACCGATGTAAGACTTGATTGACAATTTGTTTAACCATTCACAAAGCCCAGTCTTCATTGTTTGAGGGTCATGTAAATATGTCTGAGACCTGTAGAAGAAGGTCTGGGCCCATATTCGTGTAGCTTCATAGGGAAAACTTAAGTTAATTTCGTAAATGCATCAAATCATTAATTATCTTGCTGTTTTATGGGTATGTCTTTTTACATTAAAATGTTTTAAACTAGTAAATATTGCTGAGATGTTTAGTATTTTAACCTTTGAAAACAGAAATAATTGGATTTCACATAGAAAATGTGATCTGAAATGTTGACCTTAAGTACAACTTGGGTTAAGATTTCCTTTAGGAGCTTTGTGAATACCAGTCCATTGCTTTTGTAGGCGGAGTTAAGGTCTCCCGACTGTGAGACTGTGCTGGCCATGGACTGCTCCAGGAGAAACACCCTGGCAGTCACGAGCAGACCTGCACCTGGGGAGGCCAGCAAACAGGTGAGGGTAGTGGTGGAGATATTAAACCCTAAGCTACATTTGTGGATAAATACTGGCTATTTTTGTCGAAAGTAGATTGTAGGCCTCAGCGAATCCGTAAACGCCCCATGAAGTTTAGTTTGTATGTCAGTACGTTCGTCCGTCTGTCTGGGTGTTTTTCCACCACTAAGCTTGTCCCCTGCCTACCTTTTAACTGCTTTCAAAAGGAATTAGATGAAATTTTGATATTTGATAATGATGTGTTTAAATCAATATTATTTTGTGTTTATATCGTATTTTCTTTAATGTTTCATATTTGTTTTGTAATTTGCAAATAAATAATATTCTTCATTTAAAGTTCCTTAGTAAATACATGATTTCTACGCGAAATGTATTTTCAACAAAACTAACTTGGACTCCAAAATTGCCATTTCGACAAAAACAGTCTACAGTTTAATGCTGCCCAGGAAGTGGACTCTGAGGGAAACAGTGTGAGCGAAAAATAGCTATTGAAAAGCTAGTTAACATATGTTGATGCAAACAAAAATGATGCATGTTTGTACATAGTTCACTGATGTTAAAAAATATTTCAGAAGCACATCTATTTAAAAATCACATGATTATAATCACATTATTATAATGTATGATATTTTGTTAACCTGAATGTGCCAGAAGTTATTAATCTGATTTTATTGAAGCATACTGGTATTTGAATTACTGTCAACAGAGTCCATTTCATAGCTGAAAATTGTTGAACATTTTGACCATCAGGCAAGATTTTTATATACATCTACTGCTAACTTACTCAATGTTGAGATTGCTAATAAATGATACCGGTACATGTTTTGTTTCAGATCGTGACGATAGTTACTCAGGACAGAACGATAGAAATTGTGCCTGATTCTGTTTCCGTTGCAGTGAGAGTGGATGGTGCCCCCATTGCCAGGCAACCGTATCCAGAAGTCACAAGGTACTGAGCCTTCATGTGGACATACATGTACGAGGGATGATAAAAAATAATGTAGATTTTTTTAAATATTTTTAAACATATAATTATTTCATAGAAAATAAGTACATTAAAATAAACTGGAATATATATTGAATAAATTTACAACATTTCAGCGATTTTACTCTTCTCTGTTAAAAATGGCAGGCATTTAAAATGAGTCACTATAAGCAACCCCGAACACGTCAATTGGAATTCAATGACGTCGTTTAAGTCATTTACTTCAGGGAAGATTTGGTGCGAAAGAAATGTTCTTGTTTCAATATTATTATTTTCACTATTATTCAATATTTTCAGATATTTTAATTACACTATCTTATCAATGATTATTGTGTTGGAATCTCCATAAAGAGGCCTTTCTCATCATGGTCTTGAGGCAATATGATAGCCAGTCTCGCATATACTTGTACAAAGCGCTTTATGGCGTTTTGAATACCAATATATAAAACATATTTTAAAACATTCTGCATTTTAAGTATGTCTGATTACATTATACATTTAGCATATAAACGTGTATAATGTCAACATATGCATACATCATTTTACTGAATCAAGAAAGGAAATACCTGTTAGATATATTTAAAATAAAATAATTAATTACGTCTTATTTTAAATCTGTATGTACACTGAAAATAAAAATAATGATGTAATTTGCCATTGACATGTTTTCCTTATTGCTTACTAATCAACAGAAATAAACCAAGCGAGACATTTCGCAAATCTACCAGACCATTGACTGTCCGTGCCGATCAAGCTAATTTAAGCTGATTGACGTCGTCATCGTCACGTCTTTTTTTGCTTATCCATTCACGTTTCAATGCTTACAATGCCATCTAAAACTTCTATTGCTCTATGTAAAAACGTGCCCTACTCAAAAACTGTATTCTATGCGGCTTCTTGATAAAAACAAATGTCTGCATAGATGATTTACAAATATCTTTACTCGATTTCATTACCACCCGAAGTTAGAGTTGATCTCACAATTACATTTTTTCTCAATTGACATTGTGCATCACCTTGATATCAATATTGTTTTCATTAATAGGCAGTCTTAAAATAAAGCCAATTTTTGGTATGATGTCAATGTATGTTTGTCTGACATTATACCAAAATGTTTTGAAGAGAGTTTACTTATTTTGTACAGAATTTACTATCTATTTACTAGTTGTAATGCAAATAAATGGCATGCTCCGCTTAACGGTTACCATGGTTATATTATCAAATAGATTAGGCGCATAACAAATTAATTTCACAATATTACTTATTAAACATGTTCCATTTGAATCCCGAATGATTTTTATATAGGTTTTATTCAATTAATTTTAGTAAGTTGTAAACAATACGTTATTTTTGAACATCCCTCGTATAATAGCTGTAGAATTTTTGCTTACAAATAGGTTAAACCATTGCTAAAATTGTTTGCCAATAAGGCCTCTTGCGTCTTTTAACACAAAATTTACATTTAAATGTTGCTATTTACCTACGCCCCATTAATATAATAATTCTTATTCTGGAGAATCCGCACATTAAAAAGTTTTTTGTAGTGAATCAGAAGATTTAAGTATTTAAATTATTACATTAAACATTCTCCATTTGCCAGGGTGAACGGTGATGGGAAGAGGTCAGTGTCAGTGAGACAGCTCAGTGATGGCAGAAGGGTCGAGGTGATTCTCCAGCACCGTCAAGCCTCCATAGTGTCAGATGGAACCAGTGTGTCGATTAAGGTAAATGTTCACCACGTTCAGTATACCCTGCCCCCTAAAAGGGTTCACGAAAGTGACCCAGTTAATTTAAGCACTTTTTGCGTACAAAATCAAAACAACTGTTAAGTGGAGAGAATCTACCGGTAATGTCTCATAATCCCCATATGGCATTAATTAGTTGTATTACATTTGATCGATATTTTCAGTTCTGAACTTAAACTTTGTTAATGAATATACTTTTAAATCATTATCAGAAAGTTATTGATTCCAATAAATGTATAATAGTACCATGCTGATTGGCTGGTTTTTGGAATTCCCTTCTGGATCATATGTCTAACAGAAAATTATGTTGAACGTTTTTTGCTTTTATAGTGCATCAGTTATTTTTTTTACAATGGTTGAATTCTGTATATACCTATAAAACTAAAATGCGTAGTTAAAGCAGATGTATAATTCTGTACTCATTCTAGGCCATATAATATATACATTTCGAGGTTGCGAGAGTTCAGCTTCCTACACTGTGCGGTGTGTGCAGATCTGTCCGGTCGTTGTCCGGCTTGGTTGGTCCGGAGCATGTAGAGTATTCTGACCCGGATGCCTTCCTCAGCTCCTACCTGGTGCATAGTGACAGGTGTGATGCTGCCACAATACAGACCCAGCTGGGAGTACATGACAGAATACAGGAGTCCAGTAAGCATGTCAAGCATGTCTTGTTGTTTTTGGAGGTGGGGGTGGGTAATAATTTTGTAAAATGTGTATATTTTTACAACAGAATTCACTAGTGAACATTTATTTGTATATATTATACATTTATTTGTATATATTATATATATATTTAGTATTTATATATTATAGATTTAGGTTACTTTCGTTTTATCCCATAGATAGGTAAATGGTTTGGAACAGGGAATGTTGGTTTCCTTGGTACACAGTCATTTGGCGATTTGATTTCCTTCAGAACTGGTACACCCAGATCAGCGGACAGATGTTAAGCACATGATCCAGAATGGAATTCCAAAGACCTGCTTCTCGATCCAGCCCATCAAGGAATGTCCGTCAAACACGAGAGCCGAGAAGACAGAGAGCATAATGGTCCCATACTTCTGTGTGCGTTCCAGCAGCCCAATGACCGAAAAGTTCCTTGAAATTACGCGTCGCAGAGTGCTAGATGAAGTTAGAGATAAGACTGCCAGCAGCAATGAAAACCAGATTAGGCCCCAAATATGTATTGCCAACTAGACCTGCCTTGGGCAAGACTAGATTCTTGGTATAATGCAAACTTATTTGCTTCTGGGACCAGTGATTTTTTGTTCACAAATTTTATTGCTGTTTAAAGGCAGTTTCTTTTGACAAAATATACAGAATTTTCCCCTAAAATTGTCCATTTTATTCCACCAAATAATTTTAAGTATTTTTCAGGTGGGTGCACAAATAGAAAAACAATAATTGAATTTGCACCATTGTCACAAAAAAAGTTCTGTTGATGAAGAATTTGTATATATTAATCATAAAAAAAATAAAATAACCACACATTTCATGGTTACTTTTAATAAACTTTCCCTATTTTGAAATTTGTCGCGATGAAGTTCCTTCTTTCATGGGCACAGGCAGCTATGAAATTTTGAAGAAAAAAAAATCACCGGTGGATCTACATATTTGTGTACTAAATGCACAACATTTAACTTTTATCAAATAAGTATGTTACCAGTAGACTATGTTCTATTTTCTCAATTTCATGCTTTCCCTTTCAGCCTTCGTGTTGCTTTAAACATGCTGCATTTCGTATCTTGCTTTGTGTTTGCATCCAATTGTTGCAAAGTAAAAGTTTTTTCATTAGTTCCTTTCAGTAATTTTATAACTGTGAAGTTATATTTTGTTTATTATTATTATTTAGCTATATACAAGTATCATACGTTATGGTTTTCAATTTTTATTCGGCAATATAAATTGTGTTTGCAATTTACCATTAAATTGGTGCCCACTGAACCATCTCCACATGTTCCACAATAGAGACCATGCTATCAACGCCTTGTCAATGATCTGAGTGAAACACACCTCCAGTTTGCTGTAAATCATTCCATTTTTAAAATATGTTATCTTTGCAGTTTGGAGTTCTTGAACAGTAGTTTCAGTCACAAATTTACATAATAAAAACAAAATATTATCCTTAACACTTGCTGTACAGATCATACTAAAGCCTTGACAGTGAATATTGCAAGTTATCAACTTTGTGACAAAGTATCAATTCTGTAATTTCACCAGTGTTGCCTGTTTTGGAGAGGTTGGTACAGTTTCACTCTAACAGTTGTTACATCAGTGTTCTTTTCACCATTGGGGAAAAGGTGGCGGGGCCCTTTAGATGGGGAATTTACTACAAAAGGGGATTATTTTTTTATTTTAGAAAAGCATTATTTCATGTTTATACTCAATGTTTGTCTTTTTTTTTCATAAAGCTTACATTCTGAGGGGAATTTTACGGTAAATATAGGGGAAACATATGTACCTTTTAAGCAGGGGAATGGGGCCAAAATTTGGCCCCAAATTGGCCTTAAAAAAAACAACACTGTACATGTATATGAAGGATTTCTTTGCCAAATGAGACACATATCACTGCTTTTTGTTGTAGTGCCAGTAGTTAATCTCAGGCTCCAAATTCCTTTTGTATATACCAATACTTGTCATTCTAGTATAGTTTCTTTTAGGCCACAACAGTTGTTCTACGGATTTTGTCCCAAAAAATTTGGAGCGAGCGAGCGAAATAAAAATTAAAATATTTTTTTTCCATTTTCGATAAAATCGCAGTCGAGCGAAAAGCGCAAAATAAAAAAAATCCTATCTTGTCCATAGTGTTTAAGAATTACTCCCAAACGCCATCATAACTTGATATCTTGTCAATAATTTCTTCTTCATCTGCTCTGTTCCATAAATTGTTGTCAAAATCAATATATATGTAATAAACTAAGCAACTAATTTCTATATTTCTTCTTCGACCATGTCCTGCAAAGGGTTTTGTGCAACAAGTCTTCAATAGTGATTCTGCTAGTAAATTAACACGCGGCAGTCAATACTAAATAGCCATATAGAAGAAAGTATAGATATTTGATACACTAAGTCATTCACTACCAACAGTTTAATAACATGAATATGAAATGTCATACAATAAACACAAAACAATTTAGGAATCACTAGTATAAGATCTGTATCTTTAAATGACACGACGAAACAACTGGACGCCACCATTTTTTAAAACCGTAAACCAGGACTCACACTGGCTCTTATTTTTCTTGAGCCAATTTTTTAATTCGACTTCCAACATCGTTGCGTGTTTCCATGTCAGGGAATTGTTATATCTTACGGTTTTAATTGTTATAAAATTATACTTCACTGTACTGTATATTAATTGCATTATGGCATTAACAAAAGCATTAGTATATTTAGGTTTTTATATTAACATTTATCTTAATTGTTTTAACATTTATCTTCATTGCAGTTAACTTGGATAATGATTTTTTATTTAAACATACACTCATAAACTATCTACAAGATGTTAACAAAATATAACCATAAATATACTGTTCACCTGTATTCTTGCGTTACTTAACCTTTAAGTAAATATTTGGAGCAAAAAACAACTAACAAAACATTTTCTTTCAATAACATGCTATAAATTGAACCTTTTCACGAAAATAACAACTGGAAATTGTGTTTAAAAGTAAAGTATTCGTCCTTAAATTATTCTGTTTTTCAATGCATCATGCAGCCATCTGGAAATATTACGTCATCGGTAATCTCGCGGTAAAACTTTTGTTTTGAAATAAGTTTGCGGTTAGTGTATAAACAAACACAAATACACTTTAAATTGTTGGATTGTAACCTTTAACAAATATAACAAAACAATAATTTGAGTCTTCATTTATATTTACTCAAGCAGGCGAAAATGTAGACATTGACCCCCTAATGTCTACCGATAGCTGCACGCGGATACGAAAGTTATTTATATTTATGGTTTCAAATCATATTACTTGTTTAAATTAGAAAGAATTAATTTTTAACTTATTATTTTCTTAAAGAAAACCAAAAATATGTTAGATGTTGTCAATTAAGCATGAAAATCCGAAGATAAACAATTACCGCGAAAATAGAGATACCGCGAGAATATCGATGCACAGTAAAAATTGAAATTAATAACTAACATAATGACTTGGCTTGCTCTGTTAAAAGTACCTTAATATATAAAGGCTGAACAAATTGTACACCTAACAGATACGTTGAATTTATAAATGGACATGTCAGAAACAACTTATATGTGTGGATATTAGAAGTAAGAAATCAAGGACAAACCGCTGGTCAAAACTGTCCGAAATGTAAACACACCCGATTATCAGTCCATTTGACCTAATCCAGACATCAAATTTCACACATCCTTTATCAACAAGATAATCCTTTAACTGCTGATATTACGAGAGCTTGCTAGCAATCACCTTTAATTAGGCAATGAATGCTGACAAACATCTCGTTGTTTTTCACAACTTTGATAAAACATAATAAGAAATCGCCGAGTCGAAATACACATGGCAGCTGTGCCAGACTGGCTGTTGGCGAGTAAAGGTCTGGGTTATAAATTATGTGCTCAGGACATTAACCAGTCGCCGCAAAGTACCTTATTCACGTCTATATCAGTACCAATTGCTTATGATTTGGGTACACCACGAAGTCGGCGTTTAACGTAAAATGAAATCGTTGATGAAAATTTCGTTTTAAAAAATCGGATGCGGGGCAAAATTGTAGGTGCGGACGCAAAATAAAAAGAATTTTTTTTTTTTTCGATTTACGATTTTAAGGTGCGGCAAATCCGACGAACATCTGCTAAATTTGTAGTGGCCTTATTTGCTGCCCGCTCTGTGTTTGCTTCTCTTCTTATGACAAATGAGCTCAAAGATTGCAATAAATGCATGCTGCAGATTACCGGTTGTTGTTTTTCATAGAAAGTGTTGATAAAAGATTACATACACAACACTTGTTACAGGACAACAATGTACATAATTTTCTGTTTCCCATACTGAAACCTCAAAATAGTCGTTACGCATTGCAACATCAAATCAACCAACAACGCCTGAGGAAAATGAAGCTCAACATTCAAGATAAAATATTTTATCCCTTAGCAATACAAATTCAACAGAATATATCTTCACAAACTCATATTCACATGTTACTTTCACTGATTAATTAAGTAAATAGGTTAAATATTCCTATTCCTTTTTAAACACTGTATCACTTCGTAAAATGTAGTTGTATCCCATTTTTGAAAAAGATACTATCTGAAATATCACAGCATTATTTCATGTAACAATTCATGAGATTATATGGACTACATTCCACATTAATAGTTTAAAACCTCTTGCTATGTTCAAATTGTCAATGGCAACAAAGTGAATTTACAAAGATCCAGAACACAATTTGGTCACACAATTTTAATGCCTTTCAAGTTAGTATTAACATTGATGAGTTCTTTATCCTGTCTAATCTTCTCCTTCGTAAATGCTTTCTTGTTCTGTTTCTTTTCTTGTCTTCTTTCCTGAAATAGAAAAAGAAATTTTTACCTAAATGTGCAGGTTTTTTTTAATAATTAAATGCTAATCAATAAGACCAAAATTGCTAAACTTAAGTGTCTTAGCTTGCAAATGTACCAAAAAATGAAGTAATAACGACAAATAGGCATCTAAAGGTACACAAACTGAAATTTCAACACATCAGTGGTTCCTTAGACAAGCATCTTCATATGACTGTGTAGTCATTAGCCGTCTGTGTTATACATCATGTGTACTTATTACATAATGATATACAGTAAACTCGTGCTTGTTACGATATTGAGCGAACCATGAATTTACATCGCCACATAACCGAATATTGTTACATCCCTAAATAATAAAACCAAGGGCATGAAAATATAAGTATTTAACGCCACCGTCATATATAACAAGGGCCTATCGTCTTCTTCAACACATGTTAGATAGGCCCTTGTATTCCTAAGATGGCGAATGAAGAAAGACGCAACACCCATAACTTTACATACTGGTACATGCATTTAATGAAGTAACACTACAGTAGGTATAATGAAAGTACATCAATTTACGGCAACTTAATATATATTCAGGACAATTATCAAAGATAAATACAATGATTACTTTTTCATAATTTCACGGCCTTTGTACTAGAAAAGAACGTTCTAATAATAATGTTGAGTATGTATGATGTCGGTTAATACTGTCAGAAGAAACCGTTTGCGACTAGGCAGTGAAAACAACATTGTTATACCCGAAACTTCGTTACATGCGATATCGTTACAAGCGATGTTATATCAATTGAAGTATATCGAGGACATTGGACTTAGCATCCTTACATGCGATATAGTTTACTGTAATTGACTTTACGACGAGATCTGATTGACAATGTGTTTAGCCATTCAGAAAGCTAGGACTTAATTGTTTGACGGACATGGCTTGTAAAAACATTTGTTCACTCTCAAAAGTGTTTGACGGAGTTTATCCTAGGTAGGCGTGGTTATAAATGCCATAGCGTATCGTCAATTGTCAGTACTTCTAGAAAAATATTTATGAATATTGCAACACATCAGTGGTTCCTTAGACAAGCATCTTCATATGACCATATAGTCATTAGCTGTCTGTGTTATGCATCATGTGTGTTTGTTTAAAAAATCTGAGAACTGCGATATAAATATTTCTAAATATCATCAATTTTGCAACACATCAGTGGTTCCTTAGACAATCTTCAGATGACTGTGTAGTCATTAGCTGTCTGTGTTATACATCATGTGTGTTTGGTTAATATTATATAAATACAAGGATATCAGTGAATTGATGCTCCCCAATGCTCTTTGCCAGGAAAAGCAATCGGAGTCCAGACAAGAATTGTGCTCTTTATATTAATTTCAGCAATCATGAAAGTCCCATAACTGTAAGACAAGAAACTCCACGAAAACCAAATTTTTCAAATGAAATGCATACAAGTCATCACAATAATAAAAGAAAATTTGGATGCAAGGTGAAGGTCATGGCTAGGAATTGCCCTAAAGTACGACTTGAGTAAAGAAATAGCCTGTTTATTTATTCATTAGGACGTTTAGGAATACTGACCCTGAACAGAAGTAAATTTATGTAAGTGAAAAACAAACATTAACCTTGACCCACGCCTATCTCATACGCAATCCTAAGTGAGGTTTCAACATAAGATATCTATATTTGAAGTAACATTACAATACCTTAATTCATACTTGAGATGTTGGGCGTAAGCCGTTTTATTTATTTTTAGTAATGGTGACCTTGACCCCACCCACCCCATATGCAATCCCTAGCGAGGTCTCAATATGCACCAAAATACCCAGGCGCACAAGTTCACATGCTGATGAATATGTTTATAAGGTTTCATCAGTCTAGCATTTATACTTGTTGAGTTAAACGCGACACAAATCCAAAAATGTCATTTTTTGCTAAAAAGGGGCCATAACTCCACTGATGGCAGAAAATAACTGCACCAAAATACCCAGGTGGACAAGTTCACGTGTCGATTAATATGTATATCAAGTTTCATCACTAGCAGTAATACTTTTTCAATATGTGTGACACAAGGCCAAAAATGTCATTTTTTGCTAAAAAAAGGCCATAACTCCGCTGGCGTCTGAAAAAACTGCACCAAAATACCCAGGTGCACAAGTTCACATGCTGATTAATATGTTTATAAAGTTTCATCAATGTAGCAGTTATACTTTTCAAGTTAAACGCGCCATAAGTCCAAAAATGTCATTTTTTGCTAAAAAAAGGGGAAATAACTCTGCTGACATCGGAAAAAACTGCGCCAAAATACCCAGGTGCACAAGTTCACATGGCGGTGAATATGTTTATAAAGTTTCATCAATGTAGCAGTTATACTTCTCAATTTACACGCGACACAAGTCCAAAAATGTCATTTTTTGCTAAAAAAGGGCAAATAACTCTGCTGACGTCGGAAAAAACTGCGCCAAAATACCCAGGTGCACATGTTCACATGGTGGTGAATATGTTTATAAAGTTTCATCAATGTAGCAGTTATACTTCTCGAGTTACACGCGACACAAGTCCAAAAATATAATTTTTTGCTAAAAAAGGGGCCATAACTCTGCTGATGTCGGAAAAAACTGCACCAAAATACCCAGGTGCACAAGTTCACATGCTGATAAATATGTTTATAAAGTTTCATCACTCTTGCAGCATAGTTTTCGAGTTACGCGCGACATAAGTCCAAAAATGTCATTTTTTGCTTAAAAAAAGGGCCAAAACTCCGCTGATGTCGAAAGAAACCGCACCAAAATACCAAGGTGCACAAGCACCGATGCCGATGAATATGCTTATAAAGTTTCATCATTCTAGCAGTTATATTTTTTTAGTTATGCGTGACACAAAAATCCGACGGACAAGGGCAAATCTATATGCCCCCCCTCTTAAGTGGGGGCATAACAAGAGCTGTCGGAGGACAGCGCGCTCGACTTTCTTGTGCTTGTCCGAGTTACTGGCATTTTTTTTCTAAAACAAGAAATATGTAAATTCCATGAAAACCTAATTTTTCTAAAAAAATGCATTAAAGTCAGCACATCAATAAAATTTTTAGTAAAAGTGTCCCCACCCACCCCATATGCAATCCCAAGCGAGGTCTCAATATAAGGTATCTATGGATGAAGTTTCATTTAAATATCTCGATGCATTCTCAAGTTATTGATCGGAAACCGTTTTTATATTTTTAGTAACAAGTTATTGATTGGAAACCGTTTTTCTAGTTTTTAGTAACAGTGACCTTGACCCATCCACCCCATATGCAATCCCAAGCGAGGTCTTGATATAAGGTATCTGTGTATGAAGTTTCATTAAAATATCTCAATGCATTCTAAAGTTATTGAGCAGAAACCGTTTTTCTAGTTTAGTAACAGTGATCTTGACCCTATATGCAATCCCAAGAGAGGTCTCGATATAAGGTATATGTATTAAGTTTCATTAAAATATCTCAATTCGTTCTCAAGTTATTGAGCGGAAACCGTTTTTCTATTTTTAGTAACAGTGACCTTGACCCCATTCACCCCATATGCAATCCCAAGCGAATTCTCGATATAAGGTATGCATGTATAGTTTCATTAAAATATCTCAATGCGTTCTCAAGTTATTGAGTGGAAACAGTTTTTCTATTCTTAGTAACAGTGACCTTGACCCCACCCACCCCATATGCAATCCCAAGCGAGGTCTCGATATAAGGTATGCATGTATAAAGTTTCATTAAAATATGTCAATGCGTTCTCAAGTTATTGAGCGGAAACCGTTTTTCTATTTATAGTAACAGTGACCTTGACCCCACCCACCCCATATGCAATCCCTATAGAGGTCTCGCTATAATGTATCTATGTTTGCATTTTCATTACAATAGCTTAATCCGTTCTCGAGTTAGGGAGTGGAAACGAAAAGTTGAGAAACTAGCTTACCGAAAAACTTTAACCTGTCCATATAGCTTATACGTAAAATTTTTAATGAAAGTTTGAATGAAATCCCTTAACCAATTCCTGAGAAGCCAGCTTACCGAAAAACTTTAACCTGTCCATATAGCTTATGTAAAATAGTGTAAAAAGGTCCATAATTTTGACAAATTTCAAACTAGAGTTACCAAACTTGGCCTATAGGTTCATTTTAATGTTGGGACTAAATGTTTTAAGTTTGAATAAAATCCCTCAAGCCATTCCTGAGAAACTAGCTTACCGAAAAACTTTAACCTAGCTCGGACGCTGACGCCGAGTAGAATAGCTTGCCTTTTCTTCGAAGTCGTGCTAAAAAGAGGCATAACTCTGTCAAAATACAAAACAGAGTTATGGGTAATGTTGCCCCTGATAATAGAGTTGACGACAAAGGTTAGTTCCAAGTTTCAGGTAAATAACTTATGTAGTTTTAAGTTACAAAACTTTTGAATATAAATTATACATATATAAGCCCCCACATGCCGCTGGTTGTCAGAAAACTGTGCTGACGTTGGAAAAAAATGCACCCAAATACCCAGGTGCACAAGTTCACATGCTGATGAATAAGTTTTTAAGGTTTCATCAGTCTAGCAGTTATACTTTTTTAGTTAAACGTGACATAAGTCCAAAAATGTCATTTTTTGCTAAAATATAAACTTTAAACAGAAAATCCAAGTGAAAAGGGTGCATAACTCTGTCAAAATACAAAAAAGAGTTAAGGGTAATGTTGCTCCTGATACTAGAGTTGATGATAAAGGTTAGTTCCAAGTCTCAAGTGAAAAGCTTCTTCGAATAGTCGAGCTAAAAATCATTGAAGTGGAATGTTCTGGTTCAGTGCACTCCTCCTTTTTCATTGAATTCCAGCCAGTAGTTGCGTATAAATAGACTAGACAATAATTGTGCACTAAATGCCTATTTCAGAAATCTTCAAAGTCCCATAACTCTGATAAAAATCATTGAAGCAGAACCCCCTGGTTCAGTGCACACCTCTTGGTAATGAAACTTCCTATAGTTTCATTGAATTCTGACCAGTCAATGCGTAGAAATAGACTGGACAAGAATTGTGCGCTAACTGCTTATTTCAGAAATCTTCAAAGTTCCATTACTCTGAGAAAAATCATTGAAGCAGAACGTCCTGGTTCAGTGCACACCTCCTGAAGCTTCCCATGAAGTTTCATTGAATTCTGGTCAGTAGTTGCTGAGGAATACTCTGGACAAGAAATCGGGACGGAAGGACCGACAAAGCGGCGACTTCGGGGAGCATAATAAATATTTATAAATATTTAATAAATGTAAATAAATATATAAAGATAAATACACATATTCATCAATTTTGCAACACATCAGTGGTTCCTTAGACAAGCATCTTCATATGACAGTATAGTCATTAGCTGTCTGTATTATACATCACTTGTTTTTGATAGTTAGGCCAATTTAGCTGGATTCTATAAGATAACAAATATGCTACATGTTTGAGGGAAGAATAACATAAAATTTCCCGATATAAGAACCAAAAATAAGTCAGACACCACTGCAAACTCTAAACTCCTAATTTCCAACATCCTCGTGCTGATACGTACCCTCCGTTCCTGCTTCACTGCCTTCTTTCGCTCTGCCCGTTCCTCTGCCGTCTCATCTGTAGGCCTGTAGGTGCTGGCTTTATCCATTGGGTCTTTTCTGCTTAACTGGTTTATTTCATTTTCTGTCAACCCTCGGGTTCCTATTGAATCTTCTGGGATTCCATGTTTGAGTTTAATCTCACGATTTTTTACCTTAAATAACGCAAATTTAGTTATCAATAGTGAACTACAAAATGTATTAAATGTATACATGCAGTGGATTTTTTTCACCTTTGGGGAAAGGTGGCAGGGCCCTTCAGATGGGGAATTTTACGACAAAAGGGGAATTATTTGTGTAGAATAGCTATAGTACATGTTTGTAAACTACTTCGTTATAAAACATTGTTTTGCTACAAATGAAAACTTAGATTATGCAGTAACTTGGTTTGATGAAAAAGGCAAATATAGGCGAAAAATATATACCTTTTTGAATTTCGTCCCCAAATTGCCCCTAAAAAAACACTGATATGTATAAGCAATACTTATTTGGCTGACATCTGGCAGCAATTCCAATATTTAATTAAACATCTTTTATGGTATTTTCTGTTTCATGGAAGTCTCTTCTAAACATAAATCCAATGTGGGCAGAAAGAGCCGTCCTGGATTAGTCTGTGCAGACCGCACAGGCTAATTCGGGATGACACTTTAAGCACATGCATTCAGTCCGGTTTTCCCCTGACGCGCCTCAAATGTTTCTCCAAGACATGTCCGTTAGGCAATTACGTCCTAGCTTTCTGAATGGCTAAACAAAATGTCGATCAAATGACGTTGTATGGTCAATTATCATGCAGTTCTAGTTTGTGAGAAGGTACATGCATCCTACAAACTGGGAAATTTACGATGTGAATAATAATCAATTTTCTTCGTGTTAATTGTCAAGATACTCATAATTACAACTTCACAGTATTTAACTTACATACATTGCACAATCCAAATTTAACTCTTTAATAAATGATTTCTCATCAGATAGGAGCCACAACATCTCAGAATGAGGAAATTTTTTTTATTTCTTGGTTCTCGGATCCGCAGACCCGATTTTTTTTCCAAAAAGCAAAAAAAATTCAAAATTTGTAGAACGTAACCAATATCATAAAATGACCTTACATATTTGCTAAATGTTCATGTTTACAGAAAATTTGTTAGAAACAAGACTATGTTTGATCAACACAAATGCCCCTGGTTGGTGCTGAACAGCACATTTGAATCATTCCAAATTAGGTAAAGGTCAAAGTGAGGTTGGGTGATATGGGTGGATTGGGGATGGTCATAAGCAACAACTGTTTAAGTATCCAATTGTTGTAGAAAGCAGTGTTGATGCTGGACGAAACAGTAAAATCTAGTTAACCTCATACGGACGGACGGAATCATAGACAGACTGAAGTGAGGACAAGCACTATAAAAATAAAGATGCTGGGGTGATAAAAAAAAAAAAAAAATCAACACATCAGTGGTTCCTTAGACAAGCATCTTCATATGACCATATAGCCATTAGCTGTCTGTGTTATACATCATGTGTTTTTGTTTTTATAGCTGGTTTCTAATTCTGAGAACTGCAATATAAATATTTCTTATTATTATACCTCACTTTTGTTTACAATGATAAATTCCCATAAGCCGAGAAAGAGATATTCTGACTGTCAAAAACATTTCAACCTTATAAATTTGACACGTAACCAAGCAAAAGTGACTGTCAGGTCATGTGACCACTCTGACATTTTGAATGTTATATAAGGGCAAGTAACTGCGTCAGTTTTTAGCCACATCATGAGAAGATTGCCTCCCTTGCCTCGCGACAGTCGTAACGCCACATATTCTATGTGTAAACAAGCAATTCTCTTAAAAGGTAACTGTCAGAAAAACATTTTGCAAGTATTTCTGAAGATGAGGGACGATTTAGGCATTCTTCAATCTTGATGGGCAGAATTAAAAATGTGTTTACCTTTTTTATTACTCAATTTTGTTCAATATAATCAAATAAATATCATAAATATCATATGGCAGCGTGTGTGACATTGATATTGTCAACCCTCCAAACAGCATTCGCCTCGGGTGACATTCTGCCCTCGGGTTGACAATATCAATGTCACACACGCTGCCATATGCTATTTATATAATATCAAGGCCAAAAAAATATATATTGTGAGTTTTGGCCTTTTGGGCAAAGGTCTCAAACAAGTTTGGTAGGGTCGGGATTGAGTTGTTATTTATTGAATTTTCTTTTTAAAAGCATAGTTTGGTAAAAAAAATATTTGAAAATCATCTGACAAATAGAAATTTCAAGAAAAACAACTGAAGCTAAAAACTTTAGAGTCTGGGGGCGAGTCTATTTTTACTAACAGTGACCTTGACCCCACCCATCCCACCCAAAATGCAATCCCTAGCAAAGTATTACTGTAGGGTATCTATGTATGAAGATTCATTCTCGAGTTAGAAAGAGTGGGAATCAAAAGTTGATGCCACCTCCCCACCATCAGGAATGTAAAATTTAAAAGTGTAAACAGGCCCATAATTTTACAAATTTTAAACTAGAGTTATCAAAATTGGCCTAAGGGTTCATTTAAATATAGGGAATAAGTGTTTTAAGTTTGAATGAAATCCCTCAAGCCATTCCTGAGAAACTAGCGTACCGAAAACCTTTAACCTATCCAAATAGCTTATATGTAAAATTTCTAAGTGTAAAAAGGCCCATAATTTTGACAAATTTCAAACTAGAGTTACCAAACTTGGCCTATAGGTTCATTTTAATACGGAATAAATGTCGTAAGTTAGAATGAAATCCCTCAAGCCGTACCTGAGAAACTAGCTTACGGAAAAACTTTAACCTAGACCGGACGCCGGGGCGAGTAGAATAGCTTGCCTTTTCTTCGAAAAGTCGAGCTAAAAATGAAACTGAACAGGCTCATTATTCCTATATTTTACTGTTTGAGTAAGTATTTGACTTGACTAAATATAGCTAGTATAATTGAGGTGTATTTTAAAAACAACTCAGTTTTGCTTTTTTAACATTTATTTTGTATAAAATGATTTTAATCAGGTAAAGAATCAAGAGACATGTTTCAGATATAAACGACAGATTTGCACATTAAAAAAAAATATTGAATTTTTCAATTAAACACAACTAAAGTAAATACTTTCCAAGTTACCTTGGTGGGCTCAGAGATCAGACGGGGGTGGTTGTACAGGTTGGAGTAGTTAGACAGGATCGACTCGCAGTCCCATTTCTCCTCCGGTTTCACCTCCACAGTTACAAGCTCTGTATCAGACTCTGAGGACGACTCATAAGTTTCCACGGCAACCGATTGAACCGCTTTTTCATCAACGACCTCCTTCAACTTCCTGAAAATATTAGCAACAAGTCATACACTTACTTGGCTTGGTGGCTCAATTATGAAATTGATTTCATTTGTTTTTCTTTTGTTGTAATAAACAAATGCATGTAAATGGTTAAACAGCTGCTTCTTCCGTATTAAGATTGTTTATAATAAATAATCGGAACAGTGAGAAAAGACATTGTATGAAAGTGTTTTTTTCACCCTTGGGGAAAAGGTGGCGAGGCCCTTCAGATGGGGAATTTTATGGCAAAAGGGTTTTTCATTTGGAAAAGCATTATTAAATGTGTATATTCTCCTTTGTTATAAAATATTAATGATTTGTTTTGCTACAAAGATACTAGTTAGCGAGTATTTTTCGGACAGTAGTATTATCTGGACGTATTTAAATATTCGCGTTTCGTAACCGCTTTTCGTATTTTATCAACATAATACAAATAAACGCTTATATTTTCATGTACGTTTCGTTTTTCTTCGAAAATAGTGAGTTTATTTTGTGGTAAAACCCAAAATGTTTACGTTGATAGTCTGAAACGCATGCAACTGTCGTCTGGGGAAGTAAAATGACGTGCGCATGCGCGATAAAATCCCAATTTGGGGCCAAGACAGGGTTAGTGATAGTTTTGGCTATCTGCTCATTATAGCAGACGAACTCTGGCAGAACATTATTTAACCCGCTACGACGTTAAGGACGTGCGTAGTAGCTACATAGATACGTAACGTCTAGTAAACTCCTTAAAACGTCACGCTTCCATATTTGTTTCAACGTCTTACTTAAATTCTCTAGTAATTATTAAATCGTGATAAACTGGTATTATTTTGATATAAATTAGGCATCTGATTATTTATTTGTTGTCTAATATAGATTAAAAAAAGTTATTAAGCATTTCTCCGTACATTACACTGTTTTAAAAAACGTCCGGAAAATACTACTGTCAACGTGAAAAAGACCGTGTTTTATGTACCCCTTTCAGGGCCTCTATTATTGCGCATGCGCACAAGTGAAACTTATTTTTTGTTTACATATTCAAACGGGTGATCAACCCAGGATGTTACAAGCGAATTTTCATCGTTGGGTTTGTTCATTAATTAAAACTGTCCCAAAATAAATGCATATTTCGTACGACAAATACTCGCTCACCAGTATATTAGATTAACTTGCTTTTATGAAATTGTTTACGAAAACTCCTCTATCTTAGCCAATTTTTGTCAGATTTTTGCCTTTTTTTTTATCAAAATAAAGCTTACATTCTGAGGGGAATTTAAATGTAAAAATAGGGGAAAAGTACATACTATTTAAGCAGGGGAATGGCCCTAAAAAACACTGTTTGCTATAAATTATAATTAAATACCAGTGAATGAAGGTAAATACTTAATACATGAACTATCATCATGCAATAATTGCTGTAGCTTTTGATAAAAATCTGCGAGAACAAAGCCACAATATCAGTATGTTAAGTTCTAAACTGTGCAAAAAAAAGGTAAATATAATAGAACCTAAGCTTTACTATTTTGATATAGCAATAAGGTGTGCATAAATAATATGAAAGACATTTCGAATGAAATACAATATCAGATAATCACAAAAAATACTATTTTGTGTTGTAACATCAGGTTTAGAATAATAATTTTGATCGATGAAATAAGAGACATAAGCGTAAAGTTTATTCTTAGATAATTCGAGACATTGGCCCCAGACACCTACTTGATTTTTTGCTTGCGCTCAAATTCCTCCACAATAGAGTCGAGGACTCGGCTGCCAGACTGAAGGTTGCCGTCAATCTCTTCCTGGTCTAACGCTCCGATCTCGGAATCATCATACTCGGCAAACAGCTGCAAGTGAATGTGTTTATTCATTTGAAGAAAGAAATTACAACACTGAATGCATATTTTTCGAAATGAAACCATTATGGATCTGAAAATTTGTTTAATTCTGGTAGTTTGCAGTTATACTAAAAAGATCCAAAACCAAAACTAGAAATAAGACAGAACAGAACAGAAACCAGCGTTTTTCCTCTATATAAAGTCGGTACTGGTAAACGGTACCATTCCCAATCCGATTTTCTGACCATTTTTCCCAATTTGAAGTAAAAAAATTCCCAGATGTAAAAAAAAATCCAAAAAGACCCTGAAAAGATCGACCTGAAAAGTATTTTACTTTTGTTTTACCCAAGCGTTAACCTCCGCGCACACCTCAAATCAGTTACTGTTAACTGCTAGGGGAAGTAACCGCTGCAAGGTTACTGTATCGTTTGGCTACTGTTATTGGTTATATACATTGCGTGCGAGAATGGGAACGAGCTAAACTGCAACGCATTTTCGCGAGTGTCATTGATGAGACATGGCAATTCATAACACTAAATACTACACACAAAAAACATCAGGGATGCAATCCTTTATCTAGCGATGGCTTTTATGGCAAAGCATAAAGTATAGACCCACAACCGACATTGACGGCAGAAGATACTAGTAATTTTGTTTATGTTCCGTCAACCATTGACACAAACATTGTCAGTGTCGAGTCCGAGAGCAAACTTGGGTCTCTGGGACAAGTTGTGCAAGTTGATACCCACCGGCAAGGCATTTAAAACCATAGTCTGACTTGAATGAAAGTAAAAGAATAAATGGAACAAGTTGTTTTAGGGTTTACTTATTGTAACTTACTGTTTTTACATCCTTTTTGATAGGTTTTAAAGAAAGTGGTAAAATTCAGACTTTGGCTCAAAACGCACTAATTTTCCCAATTAGACCGGTACCGGTACCATTCCCAAAGTGGTGAGGAAAAATGCTGGAAACTGTGTAGATTTTCTCAATACAGTTTTCAACAACAATAAATGATCACAATTAGATATACTATAGACAAACACAGAAATAAGTTACAGTCAGAAAGGATAACTAATTTAATATACTGTTACATAAAAAGAGTTTCTTTCCAATCTGCAAGCCAAGAAGAATTTTCAAGAATATTCATTTCTCATGAACAAATCTGACAGACAAAACCTCTACCTGTTCAAACCTATCATCCAGCAAGGTGAGCCCCTCGTTTCGTCGTATCACGCTGGAGGACATGGAGTAGTTTGTGAACTGAGACTTTGTTTCCTCCTCCATGAACATGGTATCTCCGTACTTGTAGTCCGCATCAAAGTCATCGTTATCAGACATTTGGGCAGCATCACTGTCAAGGTCACTGACATTTTCAAGGTCACTCCCATCATCTCCATCCCTGTAGGACAAATACACACTCAATACTAGTTTTCAATGGTAGTTCTAAGTTGTAATTTTTAGAAATTGCAAAAGTCATTCACCAAAACTTTAATTGATACTGTTTAATAAAATACTTTTATCTTAAATACAAAATATGTCTTTGTAACAGGTACAGATTGAGAAAGTTACTACATAATAAGTTACAAGTTTGTTGTAAACATTTACAATAATATGAATACTTGGCAGGGATGGAAATCAGCGGCCAGGGCGAGTCAATTTCAAAAGTTGGTAGTCCAGACGGGCGACTAGCTTTTTAAAAAGCTTGAAACAATTTCTCACAAGTTATCAGTAAATATTTTCACTCCTCTGGTAGAAATTGGCCACCGTGGATAGAATTAATTGTTACATATAGATTATGCAACTTCGCCACAATGGCTGCGCCCATGACTTTCAATGTAGTATCTTGATTTATAATCTTCAGGTATGTGGCAATTTATTGACGGCACCCTTAAAAAGTGACAAGTACATCGGAAAAAATAAAATACAATAAAGAATATGATGTGCCAAAGCAGAAAGGTGCATTCCAAACTGCATGGTCCGAAAAGTAAATAGAAAAGGTTAATAATTACTGCAAAAGTGCTAATCATGCAAATGGAATAAATTTTGAACTGTAAATATGAATATGTGTATTTCTCAAGGGATGATAAATTCTTTTCTTACAGGGTGTTTGTCTATGAAAGTCAACAGCATTAAAAAGCATGCAGATTCAGACACCCATAAAAGGGCAGAATGCTTTGAAATTGCATCCTGTCAGCAGAGTGTTTTACTGGTACAAGATCTAATTTTATTTCGTTAAAAGTAAGTATTATACATGCATGCACTTGGTTCTAGGCTCGGAACTCTTCTGAAAGGCAACCAAAATACTAAAGATGGTTGCCTGTCTGGGCAACCACCCGTAAAAAGTTCATTCCATCCCTGCTTGGTGTGTTTGGTGACTATTTACATTGATCCTATTCTTTCATTAAACATGTCTGAATGGAGTCATTACACATGTTAGAACAATCTTAATGAAACTCACTGTTCCATGTCGCCAGGATTGGCCATCTGTATGAAGTCATCTTCCAGCTGGTTGTCAGGATCATTGTAATCAAAGTCATCATCAAGTGCCTCAACAATGTCCGGGTCCCAATCAGGCCTCGGACCTACAAACAAGCTAAACATACAGCCACATAATACTCACATACTTGACAAGGGCAAGACAATCTGAACAAGTGTCCAGAGAATAAACTGTCGCTGAGAGCTCCATAGATCTGCATGTGAGGGGGGGGGGGGGCGGGGGGGGGCGGGAGGAGGAATGAAAATAAATGCTGTAGTTGTTAACATGAACATTAAGCTCAACTGCAAGAACATTCATGAACAAGTGAAAACATTGAGAAGCACATTGACACAAATGCTAACGGGACAATAATTTACACTTCAGCTATATGGACATGTGGGTGATGCACAGACGCCTGGCAAATTAAAATTTGCAAATGTACTCGCCTGAAAGACAGTTTATTGGCTTTAAGTGGGTCAACGTGAAGACTAATCATGCCCGTTATATACAGAAAACTAAGACTCCAGACTTACTGCAATCAAACCAAACCATTAACAGAGATACCAAGCTACACAAACCTTTCACTGGAACTGCCTCATTCAGTAGACCCACAGGCTTCTCGTATTCAGATGGCAAGGCACTTGAGGGAATGTTGATTCTCGGTCGAGGCTAAAACGTTGGAGAAACATATGAGGCGCGTCGTTGGAAAACCGGTCTTATTGCATGTGCATATTGTCGTCCCGGATCAGCCTGTGCAGTCCGCAAAGTCTGATCCAGGACAGCACTTTCCGCCTAAAGTGGATTAATGGTCAGAAGAGACTTCCTTGAAACAGAAAATACCATACAAGCGGAAAGTGCCGTCCCCGATTAGCATGTGCAGACTGCACATGCTAATCCAGGACGACACTTTACGCACATGCATTAAGACCGGTTTTCCCACGACGCGCCACATATGGTCATCAACTCCTACTGTAATTTTAGACCTTAATAGTTTAATGTTTTCTTTAAACACATCAAAACTAAATAATATTAAAACACAGACCAGTATTAGTTTAGAGAAATAGTTATGCAAGGGCAAATTGTTGATCATTTCAATGATGTATAACAAGGTTTTTAGCATGAAAACATTGATGTTTTCATGAAACTGAATTGCTGGTCATTTCAGTAAGGTTACAACAAGCAAAGGTTTTCAGGGTTTCCATTAACCCAGTAATTTTTTCAAGCCAATTTTGGGCCAAAATAGGGCCCCTTTCACAAAGCAAAAAAGTACCTTTTTTCACAAATTTTAATTCAAAATTCACAACTGCTAGCAAGTTAACGTTTGACTTTTTGTAAACTGTATTTATTATTCCATGCAAAGGTTTTCTTCCAGACTGATTAAGATGTTTATATCTAAAGGCATACAATATGTTCAAATTCAATAAAAAATGTGTATTTGAACCTTGATAGAATAATTTCAAACATAAAATATGAATAATATCTAGAAATGTTATTTTCACAAAATATGGTATTATGGCGCTAATGTTCACAATTCAAAGGGCCCTGGCGCCATTCACAAATGACTGGACAACAACACTGCATTTACCTGCTCTATCTCCTCTGCTTCAATCCTCTCAACAATCTCCACTTCGTAGATTTCATCGGTGTCTTTAAGATGCTGCATGTAGTCATAGTCATCATCGAAGAACACCCCAAACTTCCTCAGCTCTTCTCGTCTGGTGTCTGTATTCTCTTTCTAAAAAGGCAGATAAACAAGCTACAGTACAGAACATCAAGCTAAAACCGTATTAACACCCAAATACAATGAGGTTGTCACTAAAACTGAAAAATTACAGAGTTCTTCATAAAGAAGAGTGTTCATAAAGTAAGTATGTTCTAAAATGCAATAAAAATAAGAACAACAAGAAAGGTGGAATTCCACGAAAACCGAATTTTTCAAACGAAATCCATAAAATCAGCACAATAATGAAAGAAAGTTTTGGAAGCAATATGCAAACCCGAGCGAGGTCTCAATATAAGGTATCTATGTATGAAGTTTCATTAAAATATCGCAATGCGTTCTCAAGTTATTGAGCAGAAACCATTTTTCTATTTTTAGAAACATTGACCCTGACCTTGAACTCACCCACCCCATATGCAATCCCAAGCAGGGTCTAAATATGAGGTATCTATGTATGAAGTTTCATTCATATATCTTGATGTATTATAAAGTTATTTAGCGGAAACCCATTTTTCTATTTTTAGTAATGGAGACCTTGACCCCACCCCATATGCAATCCCAAGCGAGGTCTCGATATAAGGTATCTATGTATGAAGTTTCATTAAAATATCTCGATGCGTTGTCATGTTATTGAGCGAAAAACGTTTTTCTGTTTTTAGTAACAGTGACCTTAACCTTGACCCCACCCACCACATATTCAATCCAAAGCGAGGTCTCGATATAAGCTGTCTATGTATGAAGTTCCATTAAAATATCTTGATGCGTTCTTAAGTTATTAAGCGGAAACCATTTTTCTATTTTTAGCAACGGTGACCTTGACCCCACCCACCCCATTTGCAATCTCAAGCAAGGCCTCAATATAAGGTATCTATGTATGAAGTTTCACTAACTAAAATATCTCCATGCGTTCTCAAGTTATTGAGCGGAAACCGTTTTTCTATTTTTAGTAACGGTGACCTTGAACTGGACCCCACCCACCCCATATGCAATTCCAAGCGAGGTCTGGATATATGGTATATATGTATGAAGTTTCATTAAAATATCTCGATGTGTTCTCAGTTATTGTGCAAAAACCTTGTTTCTATTTTTAGTAACGGTGACCTTGACCCCACCCACCCCATATGCAATCCCAAGCGAAGTCTCGATATAAGGTATTTATGTATGAAGTTTCAATAAAATACCTTGATGGGTTAACAAGTTATTGAGCGGAAACTGTTTTTCTATTTTTAGCAACGGTGACCTTGACCCCACCCACCCCATATGTGATCTCAAGTGAGGTCTCGATATAAGGTATCTATCTATGAAGTTTCATTAAAATATCTCAATCTGTTCTCGAGTTACAGAGCGGAAACGAAAAGTTGACGCCGCTACACCACCCACCGGCCTAACCGCACACCCAACGACATACCCCAATCTAATAACCAAAATTTTTCGAAATTTGGTTAAAAACATTATTAAAGACCTGTGTACTATTGACCTAAATCTGGAGCATTTATTTTTGCCCTTGGCTAAAATCATGTCAAACATTGCCACTGAACTTGACCTCCAGAGTGTTTTCTTCAATGTACACAGGAGGAGGAGCCAGGACAAGACACACCTGACAAAGTCCAACTTGATGATTGGCTAAATGCAAATTTGCCAGTCAAATCTTGCTGATTATTTAATGGCTAAAAATGCACTCAAACTACAGCCTGTCTACTTTTGTACCATATATATCGTGTACCTGAACTAGCCCAGGTTGTGATGAATAATCAGAACAAGTTTCAACCTGCGATTAAGAACGTGGTCCCTCTAAAGTGTAACAAGAGCACCGCCTACGGGTGCTGGACGCTCCAGTTTCTCGTATTTAATTTTATTCTGGACTTTTGTTAATAGAATGGGTTCATCATTGTGATGAAGTGTGTTGAATTTCAAGTGAATTACTCTTATAGCTTATGAGAAATTTGACCTAAAGCTAAAATTCTAAGTTGAAAAAACGGGCTATAACTCCACCAAAATCCTTGATATAGTTACCTCATCTTGTCTACAGAATGGGTTAATAACTGTGATCAAGTATTAAGAGTTTGAACTGTTTCAAGTCAATACCTCTTACTGTTCGTGTGAAATTTGACATAAAGCAAAAACTCTAAGTTGAAAAAAGGGCAATTACTCAAACGAAATCCTTGATAAGTTTCCTCCTCTTGTATACAGAATAAATTCATCACTGTGATCAAGTACTTCGAGTTTCAAGTCAATACCTCATACAGGTATTGAGAAATTTGATCTAAAGCCAAAATTGAAAGTTGAAAAAAGTGTAATAACTCCAACAAATCCTTGAAAAAGTTACCTCCTCGTGTCTGCAGAATGGGGTCAGCACCATAAACAAGTATCTTGAGTTTCAATTTAATGTCTTTGATAGTTATTGAGATATTTTATATTTAACCAAAAAAAAAAGCCAAAAAACAAAAGTTGTAAGTCCAAACAAGGGCAGATAACTCTGGAAACACAAGTCACAGGGTTACCTGCCTTGTTGTAATGAATAACCCTTTTGATAGTGAACAAGTATTGAAAGTTTCAAATAGATACCTTTGATAGTTTTTTATAATTGCACTCTGACAAAAAACTTAACCAAAAAACTTAACTAACACAGAAGCTGACGCAGACAACAATAACTTTACTTTGTTTGTTCATAAAGTGGAGCTAAAAAAGATTGTTACATTATTTTAGTGACCTATTTTAAACACATATTACCCATATTTCAACAGCACCAGTATTCAGGTACCTTATCGTGTCCTTGAACGAGCACATGCTGTGACGCCTCATCGCTGACCAGGAGTGGATCCTGCTGACTTCTGTGCACCAAATGAAATGTAATGGCCTCCTTTTTGTTGATAAATGGCTTATTTCTTCCAGGCTATTTTTAAAACATACAATGGTCACAAACATTTTTAAATATTTCAAACCTTTTAATGAACACCATACAGCATACACATGTATTAATATGCATTAAACAAGAGGGCCATGATGGCCCAAAGGGCTCACCCGAGTACTGGCAAAGACAAAGACCTTACTGTTGTGACAGGTTTAAAAAAAAGTTATTATAAGCATTTGTGCCAAAATGGTCATGAAAACATTCAACTAGGTTATTAACTGTCATATTTATTTAACTTCCCAGCTAACCCTTGCGTATCAAACACAAACAATAAAACTCATGGACATAATCAAGTAAGGACTGTGCTTTCATGAAGAAATCTGAAGAATACATAAATGGGTTTGATAAGTCTCCATGATTTCTTGTGTCAGGCAGTGTGATGTGATATCCTCTCTGGTGGGTGCTGCTACTTTCTTTTCGCGTATGGTTCTCAGATCATCTTTCTGGAGAGTCTGTTTTGGAATTTTTTTTATTACTGCGGTAAGTCAATTGCAGTTACGGCAAATAGAGAAACCGTAGATTTTGATGTCTACTGCGCAGGTGAGATAACAGGCAGGGCCAGTAAAATGACCGTAAACTAAAATTCTGGTATCTTTTTTTCTGTAAAATGTTTGGTTATCCAAATTAAATCTGTTGGTCATTTAATAATAAAAAAATTGAACATATATTTTTTACCAATAACTCAGACAGTCTTAAACAAACTTTGCCATTTGCAGGGTTGTCATTACGAGCCGGCAGCCGGCCAAATTGACCGTTTCAAACGAGTTATGGGTCGGCTGAAATTTTCAAAGAAATAAAAATAAATTATTGTGTACCTTGTTCTGAAAGTGAAAGCCAGTATTTGGCCTCAACACACACTAATCCATGTTTAATGTAATAATCATGTTAATATCCAATAAGTGTTTCCTCGTAACACAGTTTATATTTTAATTCTAAGACATGTATATTTCGTCACCACCATTTAAATTTCCAATGTTTCCATTGCAACAAAACTACATTCTGACCCTGACTTTTCCGCAAGAACGCTTATTCACTAATGCTCTATCGACAGTGCTTGTGTTGTTCAGGTACAGTAGTAGTGATTGATGCTTTTCACACTGACCATGTGCTAAGCGTGTTACACGGGGTTTTACTGCTACATGTATAAACTGCTAGATGATAGCCAGAGTTCGGCAGTAACATCAAAGACATTCGAAGTCAAACCAACCCAGTTTGCTATAGCTTGCAGATTTGGAAGCCCATCTAACTGATGCTGTTACTCTTCCTAGTTTTAACAGGTGTTTTCATTAATGACTCATGTGTTCAACGGATATTGTTGTTTGTTCAGTTCTAATTGGAAACCTAATTGCAAGGTAATTTTAAGTCAGTGTTTTATTAATTAATAATTAACAAAATATAATGAAATATAATTAAAATTTTCGAATTCCAAAAAAAAAAACATTGCCGAAAATGCATTTTATAATGTGTTACGATGCATTGTGAATGTTTATATAAAAATAAAAGTGTTACACTATTAATCTATTAAATCTACAGGTTGTTCAATCTATAAAAATCATTTCAAAAATGTGTAATCAATTTAAGAAGTCGATTCATAACAAAAATAATACAAAAGTAAACAGCTATTTTTTTTGTCATTTGTATAATTGATTATAAAAAATCTGAACGATCAAAATAAAGTATAAAAGGGTAAATTTCATAGATCAAACTATTATGAATCATGTGTCAAAAATTGCTCAAATGCGAACAGGGCTGCCCCTTGTTAAAAAATTTTTTTAGCCAAATTTACCATACAACATTTAAATCCTACTCATATTGGGTATTTTATAGGGTTTTATAGAGAAAAAGTTGTAGCCAAATGAAATTTTTTTCGCCATGTAGTGAATTTTTTAGCTATTGCCTAATTTGAAGAATGGTAGTACATGTAATAAGCCCTGGCTAGGATTTTGCATCTAAATTTCAAAAAAATTATGGGGGAGCATGCACCCAGATCCCCCTAGTTCACTTCGGCGTTTGAAGCTTTGGCCTCCTCAATTGGTCATTGAGCCTCCACCTACACCTGTTCCAATTCACTTACCTCTCTTAGATCAAAGAGATTAATACAGGAATATATATTTTGCTTGGGAAAAATAATGAAATGCGTTTGCATTTTATAATCAAACTAGGGCAATAGCTCCAGTACGTACGTTCTGATCTGGTTATTATTAAACTTGTCTGAGATATAATTTCAACGAACAATCCATGCAAGTTTTGTATAGACTGCATGGAAAAGAAACACTTTATATAAACACAGTACTATTTTGCTCTGTTTTAATAAGAAAGGGGCAATAACTCGGGTGATTCTAGTCTGAACTGACCCACATTTGACTATGTCTGAGATCTTATGGTCCTTCATAAACTATGCAAGTTTGGTTAAGCATGGTTCCCTCTGGCTTTTGAAAAGTTGTCAGAACTTTTTTTCGCCAAATTTGAAAACTTGGAGCCAATTAGGCGTCGCACATATATTTTTTAATAAGAGACGTTCGGGTGGCATACTATATATAACTATACTAAATATAAGTTATATTTTCACTCTTACTGTAATGCATTAATAATTATTCCTGATGAATACTATAAATAAACAAAACACCATATATCTCTTTAATCAATTTAATAAGTAACAAAACAGCATATTTCATATACAAATGGAGTAAAATATGTCCGTGCAGCATAATGGTTGCAAGAAGAAATATTTTAGCAATGCACTATTAATATGTGTATTAACATCATCAATATTTGTTTTTAAAGTAGACATTTAACAATGCATAAATGTTACTATTTTACTTATAAATACAGTACATATTAATACATAAATATACACATATAAATACAATGGCACAAATTAGGCAAGGCAAGGTACACTGAAAATATACAGAAGACATCAATTAGCAGCAATTCTATATATATTATGTTCATAGACTAAAAGAATTCCAACTTCCAACAGTCTTTATATTTTCTGTTCACTGGAGAATTTTGAAGTTTGAGCATGTTAGATGGAGATGAGATGTCATCAGAATCTAACAAACGCTTTTTACAAGGAGTATTTACGTCTGAATTGGCCATTTTGACAAGTGAATTTTCATTTCAAATTCAACCTTACATACCAATTGTCGTAACAAACTGTTTAATTATGGACTTTTGCTTATTTAATGCAGGGTCCTATTTGTTTTTATAGGTCCCTGTTTAATCATGAACGTCAACGTCAACGAAAACACTGCATACTTACATGTTTTGATTTCTAATTATCGTTTGATCTCGTCCTTAATCTGTTACAAACATTGCACTATTCTATTAATTGCCGGTATCGACGATTAAAAAAAAAGCAATTAAAATGCCAATCTAATTGCCTTGGGCCATATAATCAGTCGCATGTTATCACCTTATCGATATGCATTCAGTTTCACGCTTAAGTTAATTCATTCGTACCGCTTGCATCACAAAAAATCAATACATGCACGATAGCTGTCGAGGTTAACCGAGTCACCAAGACCGCATAGGCTAAAATGGCGCTTACGTCATTTGAATAGTAAATAATTCGGACAAAGAATGCAGTCGCCAGAAAAATCGCCAAACTTGAAAATTTGTCGCCACTTTTGCGATTTTGTCGCATTTGGCGACAGTGGCGATCGCCAGCGCGAACCCTGGGTTAAGACTGGATAAAAAATAAAGTCTCTATTCCGCACAAGGTCCATTTTTTGCATTTTTTTAACAGAAACAAGGGCCAATAACTCTGGTGTTTCTGGTCCAATCTGGCCCATAGTCAACTGTGGCCAAGACTTTATAGTTATAGACACACTGTGTAAGTATGGTCAAGATTGGATGAAAAATGAACTCTCTACGTTTAAAAAAAGTAATTTCAGCATTTTTCAAAAAAAGGGGCAATAACTCTGGTGTTCTTGGTCCGATTTGGCCCATTATAAATCCCATCCGATATTTTATGGTCATACACAAACTGTGCAAGTTAGGTCAAGATTGAATAAAAAATGTAGTATTTATAGCGATAACGGTCCAAATTGTTGACGGCATACGGACGCCGCCGGAGAGGTCCCCTATACCAATAGCTCACCGAGCACTTCGTGCTCAGGTTAGCTAATAAAAAATATATTGATGTAAATATTTCAAGTTTACCGCTAGTTCAAGTTACTAAGAGACTTAGATGAATCATTTTAGTCAGGAAGTGGTTTTCATCAACATAAAAATAAGATGCCAAAGTTTGAACGTACCCTTAAAATTTTACTTGTAACATAAAGAAGACAATTATTTATCTTTTCCATTGAATAATCTGCAGTTTTTTTTTCAGCTTTGGGGGAAAGGCGGCGGGGCCCTTTAGATGGGGCATTTTATGGCAAAAGGGAATTTTTTTTTTTAGAAAAGCATTATTACATGTTTATATTCTACTTGGTTATAAAACATAAAATCTTTTTTTTGCAACAAATGATAACTTAGATTATGCACAAACTTGGTTTTTTTTTTAATTGCTCAGATTTTGTACAAAAATTCCTCTTAGTAAATTTTTGTCCAATTTTGGTAAAAAAATTTTTTCAAAATAAAGCTTACATTTGGAGGGGAATTTTAAGATAAGATATAGCAGAAAAATATATACCTTTTAAGCAGGTGAATGGGGCCGAATTTAAGCCCTGATCTGTTATGCTTTGTGCAAATAAACAAAGTCTTGTTCTGTTTTTTCCATTTCTTAAAAAGTTTAAACAGTAATTTAATACTAAATTATGTTGTACAAGCATTAAACAAATTGTTTTAGATAATTTATATTGTTTTATGACAGGGGAAAACTGTCATTCAAGTTTATAGCAGAATTGGGAAGTGGTAGATTAGTAACTTATGATACTCAAACAATTACTGCCCATGACTTATTACAATTTAAATGTGCATTTTTATTAATATTATTGCTTATTTTAATAGGGGTTGCATCATATTTTGATCATTAATAGAATTATCACCATTGAATTACAAGAACAAATACTCACATGCATTATTTACGGTTAGTATTTGGTGTTTGGTGCAGGACAAAACGTACCACTGCTGAAGAGTACCAGTGTTGAAGCGTATAAATTTAGGACAACCAACCACAGATGTATGGTGGCATAGATGTGATGTGTGCATAGTTTTATTTATGTTGTTCACACTGAATAATAAGTTATGGAAATGAGATCTTATCTCATGGGTACAACATACTGATATTGTGGTAACGACATGTTAAGTCGTGGAAACGAGATATTAAGTCGTGGGAACGAAATATTAAGTCGTGGGAATGGCTTAACAAGTCATAAAAACAAGATAAATAAAAGTCGTGGTAACGACACAATCAGGGCTTGCATTAAGGGAAGTTTGGGAGTAATTTACTCCCAGTTTTTGTCACAGGACTTCCAAAATTGCAGCCATGGAAGTTGCAGAACAACTTCCAAAATTTGTGTCAGAATTTGTCATGGTATCAACTTAATTAACCAATCATAATACACGTTCTTTAAAGACAAGTAGCTTCTGAGGGCTGAGATAGATATGCTAGAATAGTATTGTGTTTCAAAGTATATAATTTAAATGGTTCTAGGCGATTGCGAATCTGTCTGTTTTGATTGGCTAATTAAGCTTTATTTACTTAAAAACTATGTTTGCATAAAACTTTAAAAGGCATATATTTTCGGGCAGTCATGTTATTTTTCCAGAGCATCTTGTGAAAAAAATGGTACCAAAGACAGAACTTTGTCTCTGAAAAATAAGGGATACACATTGTAGTGAATATGGTCACTTCCAACAGCCTTGCTGTTGAGCTAGCTTTTCAGTGATGCGGTTAAAGTGTACGGACTGCGTTGTGAAGTTAAGCAACGTCAGCTATGGTTACTGCCTGGATGGGTGACCGCTAGTTACATCAACATATTGGACTTTACACGGGTGGCACACTTCGTCCTGTCAGGTGGTACGTTACGTCCTGGTACGCTTCGTTTCTCTGATTTTGTGTTTACACATTTAATGTCATTAACCTTGAGGCTTAACGACGAAATCGCGCATTCATTTTGCCTTTGGGTTACGAAAGTGATTGGGTACCAATGACTACTTGCACAATATGTTAGAACCCACAGAACTGTAACTTACATTCTTTAAATATTTTAGACAATTATCATTTCAATCCTATAGGAAACCAAAAATATTAACTTCAGATATAGTAAAACCATACCATCTTTATATTTTGTTACTTTCCAAACATGTGCAAGTTACTCCACCACATGGATTTTATCACGTGACTTCATTGGCCAATAGCGGAACGAGAAACTTAAGCCAATGAAACAGAAGTAGAGCGCCATCTGCATTTTTTTCTGAAATGCATGAAATCATAAGAAATTTTATCCACGACCGTTGGCCAAATACGAACACAGTTTGCTCGGAATTTAACATAACATACCAGGAAATGCATAACAATAAATCAGTAGTCATATGCATTCACCATATTGCATAGAAAGTGTATAATCCTAAATCATGAGTTATTCCCCTTGTCAAAAGCTGTCTGGCTTGTTTACCTTGCGCGCGACTATCATTTGGTCCTACCTCGTCAGTCTACGTCACGCTATTGGAGAGGTTTCCCAGATGCCACTGCGCTGCACAAAAGTGTTCAATTTATGGATGGCCGCCATACTGGTGGGAGAGGATCTGACACCAAGACGGCACATATGCCTAAATTCCGGTGTTCCAGGTCGCACTGATGCAGTACACGCCACCACAATTAAAAGAAAGATTGCTAGAAGGCATAGATAATGAAAATAATGTAAGAAATTTATCCTAAATACGGAAAATCCAATGTTTTTGTCTGTGCCTGTTGCCTGTCGTGGCCGACATGACACCAGTCATGTCGGATAATTTCTTTGCTGAGTAAACATTTTGATTTTATTGTGTTTATGGACAGGGCATGTGGTCAGAAATGTCAGCAAAAATAAGTTAAATATTTCGTCGGCATTTTGGCTGAGAAAAATGGGACGTTCTACAAGTTGAGGCAGATTAATTCATTTTGTATGGGAAACAAAATAGGGAAAAAACTCAGTCGTTGGATTTTTTTTAAATATAAAAAATAGACTTATTAAGAATTGTGTTTTGTATTTATATTTATTGTTATTAAAATGAAAACAATGTTAAATTTAGTGAGTGGAAAGATTGGTCTAAGTTTTGTTGCCAACAATAAATCATTAAATGCATATTGATTTTATTTCATATAGTTCTCTTGGATACCCAGATTATTTTTGCGTATCCAGTAGTTTCACAACTGAACAAAAGTCCCTGAAAAAAACTACCGATTTTCTCACGATTTTTAATGATGACTTTGATCGGCAATCGGTTAATAATGACAACCCTGCTTATTAAAAATGCATGTTAACAAATTGAAAAAAAAGAATGTTGTTAAAGCAAACTGTCATAACAGGTAATATTTTGTTGTAAATGTTGTACCATCACATGACTTTAACCGCAGTGGTGCTTCCTTCTGTAGATATTTTAGGTAAAATGCTGTGGAAGAATACACGAAATAGCTTCTGAATCGGAACATAATGTTGAATCTTTCGTCTAATAAATAAATTATAACTGTTTCAAGGTGTCTGTTCAGTTTTCCATGTGCACTTTCTTGCAGCTTTGTCACTATTTAAGTGTCTGATATTAAACATATTTCAGGTGGTGGACCTGTCCAAAGTGTTGGAGGTTATCAGTATTTTGGAGACCTACCCCATCACTCGAGATATATTGGAAGTATGAATTCTTTTTCAAATATTTTATTTTGGTTTTTGTTTCATTTACTACATATAAATATTTACAATAAATCCCTGTTCGTTTGAATATGACTGATAACTAAATCTGGTGAGTATGATATGTTTTACAGTTTTAATTGAATGTGTTGCTGATACATTTTATCACATGATCAACCATATGTAGTCTTTCAAACTGTAGTCTGATTTGTCAGTGGTAGTAGTTTATAAATTGTATACCTTTTATTAACAAATCTTGGCTGTTATGGTCATTTTAGACTTAAGGATTTTTTATGGCCTTAGCTATACTCTTTTTCCTTTAAATGGGTGCCCTAAAGTACCTGTTTCTAGCCTTTGCCTCTATTGACTCCTTCACATGGGCAATATAACATTTATTTGAAAAAAAAATTTTGAGACAGTTTATAAAGTTAGTTTTTACATCTCTAGGAAACCCGCATTGGACGGTTGGTCAACGATGTACGCCGAAAAACTTCAAACAAGGTGCTCGCTAAACGAGCCAAAGAACTGGTTCGAGGTTGGCAAAAGTTGGTTAGTGGAGGTTCAGAAGCCAACACAGCTGTTAATGGAGATGGGGTGAAAAATGCCAGTAACAGGGCCTTGCAGGGCATGATCAAACCACAAAGCCCGTCTATTTCAAAACTTAGTCACTCTGTGTCTGTAAATAAACTTGTGTCACCACGACAAAATGTGGACTCTAGTCTTTCACGTTCACACATACAGTACAAACCAGGCACGCCTTCATTACCAAATACGAACAACAAGGTATCTTCCAATCATTCAACAAAGAGATCCAACTCATCTCCAGTCTGTGGTAATGCAAGTGCCGCTAAGAAACCATGTATTTCACCCAGTGTTGTCAACTCCCAGCCGACTACGCCGGATAGTGTTTGTAGCCAAAACAGCCGCAGTAGTTACTCCTCAACAAATAATGGCAAATTACATAGACATCCCGGAACCTATTCCACAAACCGTGCTTCATCAATCTCTATTGCTAATAATGATAGTGAACTGCACAGAACTCGGTCTGAAATCAGTCTTACAAACAGTTCCCAAAACTTGGATTTAAGAGCCTGTCAATCTACAAGCAATCTAGTGCTGAAGGGAAAGTCAGGTAAAAATGGTATGGTTGTGTCGGATATTAATTTTAATGGTGGTGAGATATCAACTCCTACTCATTCCATAGAAACTAAAGGTCTTAAAACAACTATCAGATTTAACAAGACGTCACCACCTGTTTCATATCCTCCGGTTAATGGAGTTGTTGAGACACCTAAAAAACGAGGCAGAGGGAGACCTCCTAAGAACAAATCTATGGATCAACAAATCTCCCCACAAAATGGATCTGTTTCAAGTGCAAAATCTTTTTCAGAGAAACGGAAAGCTAAAGCTAAATTGGATATTAAAACCAAAGTGGAGAGTCGGACTGATATTGATTCTCCAAGTTTGGATATTTTTGTGAGTAGAACACCAAAAGTTAAAAGCACTGCTGAAATAATGCAAGAATTGCAAGCGAAAAATAGCTTATCAGTGAGTAAGGATACAGCTAAACAAATTCAAGACAATTTAATTGCAAAGGAGCCGGATGAAATTTTTATCTCGAACGTTCCTGATGGTGCTAAGCCTCGTCATCATAAGAAGAAAGATGCGCCGCCAAGTGCCCCTGTCTCTCTGCAAACCAAAAAAGAAATGGTGGAAAAGTTTTTGCAAACTTCTGTTCCACCGACTGGTCATGAAGATTTGAGTCCTTTAAAGTATGAGCTTCCTCGCACAGAGTCCCCCGGAAATGCATCAACAAGTTTTGAAGACAGTATTGAGGGGCATCACATCAGTAGTCATAAAGAAATGCCACCAAAACCAGAGATATCTGGGAAACCTGTTCAGAATGTTAAATCACTTGTGATCTCCCAAAATTCAGATGATATATCAGACAAAACCAAACCCAAATCAGACAACTCAGGTCCGAGTGATTCCAGTGGCAATAAGCACTTGACGTTAGATGAAATATACAGCAGATATCCACCATTGGATCTTGAACGTTTTCAGTTTGACGACGACACTTATGAAATTGATGAACCTGTGGAAATAACTGATGCGGACACAGAACGTTTGCATCGTGAACATTGGTCTGGTGTGAATGGGTATCAAGATCACTGGGGCGAGTGGCGCGACTGGGGGCAGACTCTCACGTTAACCTCGTACAATGGTGACCTACTGCACATATTGCCATATGTTGTCACAGACGATTGATATATAATTGGTTATTTCATATTTTGCTTTTTGTGATTTGTTTTTTCTTCTGCTTCCTTACCGAACATTCATTTATTTTATTTGAGATATTATTTGACAACAAACGTTGATTTTCCAAACAAGTTGTTAGATTTGTTTAATTTCTTTATTGCATCCAAATATTCATATTATGCATATTGCTAAACCCTCAAATCATAGCATGTTATTTTTTATTGAGATGGGTTTTGTCAAAGAATTTTCATTTTCCTTACAATTTACCTTATACCTTGAAAATTTATTTGACATTTAAGAATGTCCTGCTGTTGTGTGTTTTTTTTTCTAGCTTTCTTGCAAATAATTAAATTCTGGCATGTCTGTGTATGATGATTTATGTGGAAATGGTGATAAACATGAGTCGCTATTACATGCTGTTCCAAGTATTCTTTGCATTGACTGTCTGATATGCAAGCAAATATTCATGTAACTATATCTTCGAAGTGCTTTATTCCTTAATACAACCAGATTTTGTTAGGGATTGTCAAATGTGATGTCTGTCAACAAATCTATGTGATATTCTGTTTTGATACTGGTGTTGCTAGCTTTTTACCACTGTTGTATGTTAGTAGTGTACAGTTTGTTTGTTCGTTTATGCATTGAAAGCAATAAATGTGTCAACTTATTAGCTCGCACATCTTTTGTGTAAATGAATCAATACATCAATAGTTATACGTGTAGTGTGGTTAAAGTTCTATTTGTGATTACACTTAAAACCACCTCAAAATAAGTATATAATGGACACCCAAGTTTTGTTTGATATTTTGCAGGGTTAATGATCTGCTATCAGTTGTTTATTCTTTTAAGATACATGTACTATTTTAGGCAAAAATACATATTTTACATACACATTTCAGAAAACAGATAGGTAAATGAAAACATGTTAATTATTGTGCAGTCATATATTGTTTATGCTTCGTGAGATTTTTTTACAAATTAGATATTGCTATATTTTACTGTTTGTCAAGGTTAGTTTTGCACTTTGCACTTCACTCTTTATTGTTTATATCAAATCAATACACAACAAATTTTGCACCTTCAAATTTTTGCCTCTTATGCCACATGTCATTCAAAGTTTTGTCATATTTTGTAAGAAATCCTAGTGTTTTCTCTTTTTTGAGCAATTTCAATTATTCAGTGGCTTTACCTCGTATATTTTTCTCCTTTATTAGATAGTCTATGTAACCTCCTTGTAACAAAGTTTGATATTTTGTGTAACCATTTGAAACAATTTGCATGTAATTGCAAGTTAGTATACACAATGTTTTGCAAAGTTGTCTAATATGGAACATTCCGTCACGAAATTAATACACTGTTGATGATTTACTATACATGCTGTTTTTAGGCCATTAGTTTCTACGTTTTTAGATGCGGTCATTGGATGTCAATGTAAAACACGATAGGGTAGTCGTAAACATATGATTATGATAATTATACACAGTAGGAATTTATAAATATTGGCTATCATCAATAAGAATCATTAACATACTGTACATGATTCCTATGTTGCTGTATAAAATGTCACATAAATGTTACCAAAACTAATTCTGGGTCCGTATTCACAAAGCTGCTTAGGGAAAACTTAAGTAAAGTACCTAAAATCATGAGATTCATTAAGTATCTGGCTGTTTCATTCATAGGTTGTTTATCATTAAAATGTTATTAACTTGTAAATATTGCTTATATGTTTAGTATTGCAGCCTTCTTTGTACCGAAATCATTAGATTTCACGTAGAAAATTTGATCTCAAAATGTGTCCTAATTACAACTTAAGACAGTTAAGATTTCCCTTAGGGGCTTTGTGAATACCAGCCCTGAACTAAAGAGGATGTTTTTTGAAAGTTTTGTTCTGAATTTGCTTGAAAGTACTGGTACACGTACCTTCTTGTGTGTATATATACAAGTAATTATCAAGTCAGTTAATTGTTGAAATGATTCAGTTCAGATTGCAAGTATGTTTGTTATTTTCGTTTCTCGACCTGAATGTAGGAGTGAAAATGGCCACTTGGATGTATGTTTGCAAATATTAAACTTTCTTTCGTTCACTTTATTTCTTCAGTAAGCTTCAAGCTTTTGTCATATATCTATTCATTGTATATTCCATAAGTTAATTTTTCATCACACAATAAATGGTTGAAAGGCGTACTTAAAAAGTTTGAAGCATGTAGTTGTTTTGTACATGTTCAATTTATTTATTTGATGTTGACATTTTCAATTCTATTACATTTTGTATGTACAGTCATGCAGGAATATTAAAATCTGAAAGTTTAAAGCCAGTTGTTCTTGTTTTTTGCCTCCATTGTATAATCTATTAAATTTGTATGCCATCGTTTTGGAAACATGTAACACGCTTGAATAAATGATTATTTAGAAGTATAAAGAAACTAAGCAGCTTACCATTACAAATAGACTTAAATACCAATTTAGGCATTCATATTTTGGATTATACAATCAAATGTGCACATTTATTGACCTATTTATAGCGTTCACATTTAGCCCATGGGACCGTGTTGGATGGTCCGATGTTAAACATGCGATGATAGCCAAGCTGGGGAAAGATCTAGCAAATAGAAAAGATACAGGGTGCTGCTAAACAGGAGCAGGGTTGAATGGCAACCCGCACAGAGATTTAACTGTCCGAGCATAGCTCAATTATGGCAACCTCCGCACAGAGCTTTAACTGTCCGAGCATAGCTCAATTATGGCAACCTCCGCAGAGATTTAACTGTCCGAGCATAGCTCAATTATGGCAACCTCCGCACAGAGATTTAACTGTCCGAGCATAGCTCAATTATGGCAACCTCCGCGGAGATTTAACTGTCCGAGCATAGCTCAATTATGGCAACCTCCGCAGAGATTTAACTGTCCGAGCATAGCTCAATTTTGGCAACCTCCGCAGAGATTTAACTGTCCGAGCATAGCTCAATTATGGCAACCGCCGCACAGAGATTTAACTGTCCGAGCATAGCTCAATTATGGCAACCGCCGCACACAGATTTAACTGTCCGAGCATAGCTCAATTATGGCAACCTCCGCAGAGATTTAACTGTCCGAGCATAGCTCAATTATGGCAACCGCCGCACAGAGATTTAACTGTCCGAGCATAGCTCAATTATGGCAACCTCCGCAGAGATTTAACTGTCCGAGCATAGCTCAATTATGGCAACCTCCGCAGAGATTTAACTGTCCGAGCATAGCTCTATTATGGCAACCGCCGCACAGAGATTTAACTGTCCGAGCATAGCTCAATTATGGCAACCTCCGCAGAGATTTAACTGTCCGAGCATAGCTCAATTATGGCAACCTCCGCAGAGATTTAACTGTCCGAGCATAGCTCAATTATGGCAACCTCCACAGAGATTTCAACTGTCCGAGCATAGCTCAATTATGGCAACCTCCGCAGAGATTTAACTGTCCGAGCATAGCTCAATTATGGCAACCTCCGCACAGAGATTTAACTGTCCGAGCATAGCTCAATTTAAAATCCCTGCCGGCATGAAGTTACACGTGACCATAGGCAAACACTTGGCATGAAATAAAATCGTGGACAAGCACGATAAAAATGTGGACAACGTAAAATCCTTGCATTGTTATGTTTACTTTTTCATTTATTTTTCATTTTCAATCGTAATATATGTACCTGGACCAATCGTGGTTTATCATGAGAGGCTTAGAAAATGAAAAGCACAAGCCTCGGCGAGGCTCATGCTTGTTATTTTCTAAGCCTCGCATGATAAACTTGATCTTTATTCAACACTAACCTAATATTCTCTATATATATACATGTATAGGCATATAAAAAAACTGCATGAAGTACAATACGGTGATTTGCACTCTTACAAAGCCGACATACACTGGACTCGCCTATTGGCTCGTCCACTATGGTTTTCAGCTGTGTACTCGTCAAAATACATCGCCATATTCATTCTAACCAATCAAACCTGGTACTCTGGTTTCCACCATAACTGGTCAACGAAACTCATTATTTCTAGACAAGTCCTGGAATTAAACCATATTTGTGTATACAATAGACGCTTCCACAAATGTCAATCGTATTCAAACTAATCTGCAATATTATCCAATCATCGCACTTGGATGACACGTATTTAGCAGTTAAACTATTTAATACAAAAGATATTCAAACGTTTGTGATATTCAAATGAGCACATGGTAATGTTTGCGATTTTCGATGAATGGAAATTAATTCTTGAACAAATGCTGGGGAGGAGTGTAAAACTATTCATGGCAAATCCCGGATCGGTCTATTTGGCATTCACAAGTTCAGCATAAACTGCTCCTGGCAGAATCAGACATGTATTTTGTGATGGACACAACAAACACTTTCACATAGTTAAAAATAAATATTTTATTCAAATAATTTATAAATAAAATTCTATTTACATGTGAACAATCAACAGCATAGGGTATGGACAACGTAAGGGTCACAAAATACCACCTATAAATTGCTCTGTCCAAAAGATATAGCATATTCATTTACAATTATAGTCAGCTGAAGTTAATATCTTTCTGCTTTACTGTAGAATGGAATATGCAGCTGTTACATGTAAATAAAGAAAGTGGCATGCTTCACCATAAAATTCAAGTAAATGTACCAATAAACCTGTTCCTTCCTTTCGAATTTGTAAAAACCACTGTGCAATGCGAAGGGCTCAAAGTAAGATTTTCGTGTCCAGTTAGTTTGGAACTTTCAAACAAGATAAACATAGTTTCTTAGTCATATTAGAACAAGTTCTTCAGAGTCTGACATATCAGAACATATTAAAAGTGGTCATTTCATTACCAACAACTTCCTGTAGTAGACTCAAAGTTAGCACTACATTTCCAAAACCATCATTTTGAGATGAACACAAAACAGCACAATATTTATTTCTTTAAACAAACACAAACCCAGTATTGTCTAGAGTTATTCAAATGGATGTATTGATTCATGAACACTTGTATCTTTTTGTTCGTTAAGTTTTTAAATATTAAACTCCAAATGCATTGCAACTAGCCAGCAAAAATATTAAAGAGCTAGAAGTTGTTTATTGTTAGTATCTAACTAATGAAAAGGTAACTGAACAACAAATTTCTATGACAGCTTAGCTACCGCAGTCGTTATAAATCTATGAACTATATACTTTTTTCTTTCTAAATGACTAAAAGAATTGAAGAAATGTTAATCTAACATTATAATTATCTAAGATAATTTATCATGTTAAAAATTTCGTCAATGAAATGCTTAATAAATAAATAATTCTTCCAGAGTAAAGTTTCTTCGCTAACAAAATTGGCTTTCGCCTACTGTTAAATTGCCTGCATAAAACCAAGTACCGTATGCATTTTTAAATGCTAGTATATTTAAATTTTTAAATAACATATGCATACTTAGATGTACAACCTTTCTGAAAATTGTTTTCTTCATCATCATCTTCATTAACTACTTTTATCTTTCAAAATAATTCAGATATTATCTGTATTATTAATATTCATATGTGTTCTACATCCATACAGCTGAATACAAAATATGTGACTTGCAAAATGATATGGAATCACAATGTGACATACATATCTTTGCATTACAAAAATTACCAACTAATAATGCAATGTAGCAGAAATGTGTGCAGAAATGTGTGATCAGTTCCTGTACATATACTTCAAGTATAATGATATTAAAACAAATCTGTTGCTCAAACATTTGAACATTAAAAAACTTAACAAATAAGCGCACCTTGTAATGTATGTATTTTATAACTCAAAAGAACATTCATATTTATGATTGTTAACAGTTATTGTCAAGTATGTGCACACAAGACTAGGAAATTTGCAAAACAGCCTGCAATGAGGCCAACATTAAAATTAACTTTGTTTGCCATTGCCTACCTACCCGATGAAAAGGTCCCTACTCAAAAGTTTTTTCTTTGTTAAATCAAACCAGTTTGTTTTTTTTAACTTCCAAATATTAATATTTTTTCCATTGGGTTAAATAATAGCTCGATCTTTCATTTCAGTCGTTTTCCAATGGGTTAATAAACTAACTGTATCTGCTAAACCCTTGCTTAGAATAGGCCATATCAAAATGCAATTCTAATCATGTTTTATCTAACTTATGAAAACAGCAGGCAGTTTGTCAGCATTCATAGTCTAATTAAAGATGATTGCTAGCAAGCTCTCGTTATATCAACAGACACTTGATTATATTATTAAAAGCAATGTTTGTGTTATATGCTATATTTTGACGCTAAATGGATCATTCATAAATATGCATTAAAAAAAAAGCAGCAACCTTGGGTAGACAATGGCAAACAAAATTTTTTGGAAGGTTGGCCTGATTGATACTGCAGAGTTGAAAAAAGCTTTACACTGACTATAAGTGGACGGTTACGCCTAGGGCATCAAAGAACAAATAAACATAAACATAAAGAGATAAAATCAAATGTAAAACTAAGAGTATAAACATAAATATCTTTATATAAAAGTAAAAATGAGACAATAGAATACACGATATCACAGCCTTGTGTAAAATAGACCTGTACAAATAAACAAAATGGCGGGATCAAGGGTTTTTCTGAGGTAATTATCAAATAAATTGGTGCTACTGGTATTTACATCCTTAAACAAGTAATCTTACAGAATTTATAATGCAATGGTAACTGACCCTTTAATATAATTTTGCTTTCAATTTGAAACTTATGTTACATAAATTAATAAACTGGACTAAAAAATATAAGCAACATATTTTTTGAAGCCACAAACATCTTTGGTAATTTTGGCAAATATATCAAGCACTATATAACTAAAAAATTTGTAATTTTGGCAAATATATCAAGCACTATGTAACTAAAAAAATAGCAAAAAGGGAAGCAATATCTAAACAATGCAAAATGTCATGCAAATACATGAACATGTAAAGACTAAATGCAGCTTCAATGCATAATGCAAATTGAAATAATGACATCTGTTAATTTAATATCATATATAAATTTATCGCAAATAGCAAATAAACTATGAAAGCAAAAGCGAAATTTTAAAGCAATTTGGGTAATTGTTTAAGGCGTGTAATATCTAATATTCTATCATCATCATTAGTCTCTTCTCGATGCTGCCTCGTACTGTAATAGTTGGGTAACCCTGTCATTTCCGACTGATTCTGCACATTTTTTGGCTGCACCTTGGCCCCAGAAGGGGGAGAGAACTTGTTCTGATTTGGAGCAGGAGTGATCTGGGGACTCGCGTACCTGCCCATGCCGTAACCTACATCTGGCCTAGCGCTCTGTAGATATGGTGATGGTTTTTGAGAATAAGGAGTAAAGTTCTGTTGATCTGTAACCTTGTTAGAGTTACTATTATTATGTAAAAAACGTTGATGTTCATCTAACCGTGACAGTGCGTGGTTGGGTTTTGGTGTCCGTGTGTAACCACTTTCAACACTCTGACGGGAATCGTTGCAAGTATTCCTAGAAGAATCCTGGCCAGTTGAGTGCCCATTGACATAGGGCCTACCCGCTGTTTGTGTGGAATGTGGCGTCAGTGTATCTGCCAAATGTGTTCTGCGACTCGCAGGCGTGCCCAACACTTCGTGAGTGACCTGGGCCGGGCCATCCTCGGATCCCGAAGTTAGCGTGCTGTAGTTAGTCCTCAGCTGGTAGCTATCGTTCTGTGTACTCTCGCTAGTTGAAGTGTTACCCGACGTCCCATCCAACAGACCGTGCCGTTCTAGGTAGCGCTTAGTTGCGAAAGTCAAATCATTTGGGGACATACCTACTGTGGTTACATTCGGCGTGCTCTCTTCTTCAGCTCTGAGGATTTTTTGAAGTAAAGCCGTTTTCTCTGAAGCCTTCCTTGAGCCCTGAAGCAGTCGATTCTTTGCCTGGAGTTTAGTGAGTTGAGTGAGTTGTTCGTCTTTCAGATACTTCATCGCCATGGCGTTGATCTCCATGGAAGTATCAGTGTCGGACGAATCCAGGAACATGGAGACATAGTTGATCTTCGGAATGAAGGTTGTGTCGGTCGGAGCCTTGGCACTGCTTGCATCAAATCTACAAATGAAAGAGTGTTGTTAGCGTATCCACAATGGAATATCAGTCCTTGGTATTGAACAGTACCCTACTACTAAGTGCATAACAATTTGCCACCTCAGTATTACAACAGCCTATCTGCTTCATTAACACATATTGATAGGCCCTTGAGGTCCTAAGGTGGCGATATACGGCAAAAAAACATTTAACAACAGTCCTCAGTGCATGTTTCCTTCAAACTTTGAAACATTAAAATTTAGACAATACTTCAATCCTCTAAAAGATTCAAACGTGTTTTTTTTCCATTTATCATGAATTTTCAACTAGCATTTTAAATTTGAGTTATTTATTTATTACAAGCAGCTAAGCAAGCACATGTTAACAGCATGTCTGACAGCACAGATAGCTTACATGAAGTAACAATCCAATGGTAACCCAATTCATAATATAACCATTAGGCCAATATCATTAACATCACCAGTTTGATGCTACTATACTATCTCCTAAGAGCAACAACAAAAGGAGCAAACACCTATCTCCTAAGAGCAACAACAAATGGAGCAAACACCTACCTCCGAACAGCAACAACAAATGGAGCAAACATCTATCTCCTAAGAGCAGCAACAAATGGAGCAAACATCTATCTACAAAGAGCAGCAACAAATGGAGCAAACATCTACATCCTATAAGCAGCAACAAATGGAGCAAACATCTGCCTCCTAACAGAAACAACAAATGAAGCAAACATCTACCTCCTAAGAGCAGCAACAAATGGAGCAAACATCTATCTCATAAGAGATGCAACAAATGGAGCAAACATCTATCTCATAAGAGCAGCAACAACCAATGGAGCAAACATTTATCTCGTAAGAGCAGCAACAAAAGGAGCAAACATCTATCTCCTAAAAGCAACAACAAATGGAGTAAACATCTATCTCCTAAGAGCAGCAACAAATGGAGCAAACATCTATCTCCTAAGAGCAGCAACAAATGGAGCAAACATCTATCTCCTAAGAGCAGCAACAAATAAAGCAAACGTCTATCTCCTAAGAGCAACAACAAATGGAGCAAACATCTATCTCCTAAGAGCAGCAACAAATGGAGCAAACATCTATCTCCTAAGAGATGCAACAAATCGAGCAAACATCCATCTCCTAAGAGCAGCAACAAATGGAGCAAACATCTATCTCCTAAGAGCAGCAACAAATGGAGCAAACATCTATCTACTTAGAGCAGCAACAAATGGAGCAAACATCTATCTCCTAAGAGCAGCAACAAATGGAGCAAACATCTACATCCTAAGAGCAGCAACACATGGAGCAAACATCTATCTCCTAAGAGCAGCAACAAATGGAGCAAACATCTACCTCCTAACAGCAAAAAAAAATGGAGCAAACATCTATCTCCTAAGAGCAGCAACAAATGGAGCAAACATTTATCTCCTAAGAGCAACAACAAATGGAGCAAAAAAAGACCAAAAAAACCCATCTATCTCCTAACAGCAACAACAAATGGAGCAAACACTGATTTCAAACAGATTGGGCATTTAGATTCCTGTACCTGAGAAAGGACTGCAGATGTTCCACCATTTTGATATTCTCATGGGCTAACTTGACTGGGGTGCTAGGGTCCGAGGAAATGTCCCCAGCGTATCCATCCTTCTCCAGCGTGTTCTCTGCAGTGTTTTGACTCAGCAACTTCTTGATGTTGTCCTAATAGCAGAAGAACTTCAAGGGTTTAATTATATCTTTACAGTAAACTAAGACGCATTTGGAGCAACTGAATTAAACTTAAAATAGTCCAAACAAATAGTAAATGATAGATATTATAAAATAATTATACAAATATGAACCCAGAACGACATTTATTCTTTTTACAAGTACCAAACAAAATAACAACAAACACTATTTAGCAAAATGTCCAATTTAGATATTATTCCCTATATTAAAGTTGATAGAAAAGCTCCAGGTCATATTCCAGAAACATTTCAATCTTATCTATAACTTTAAAATCAACAATTTTCTCTAACATTTTATTCAATTTCTATAATTACAATACATGCATGTTAAGCGTTTATTTAGTGATTCACAGGCCCGTATTCACAAAGGGAAAACTTAAGAAAATTCCTTCAATTCCTTAATTCATTTAGTCTCTGACTGTTTCATGTATAGGTCTTTTTACATTCAAATAGTTTAAATGAGTAAATAGTCTATAGATGTTTCATTTTTGACCCATTTGTAAACAGAAATCATTGGATTTCGCATAGAAGAAATAATCGGAAATTTTTACTTAAGTTCAACTTAAGTTCAGATTTCCTTTAGGAGCTTTGTGAATACCCGCCATGGTCTACTCTTGTTTACTTAACTGTAATTGTACAGGATTTGCTGGTAGTTTTAGAAATGTTACATTTAAAAACACAAAATAAGTTTGAGATAAACCCCCCACTCACCATGAGTCTGTTGTAATACTCTGGGTTGTCAGTGCCCGCGGTGTTGTCCTCTTCATCCTCAGAGTACTCCTCCGTCTCACTCTTGTCCCGCTGAGCATCGCACATGCTCGCTGATATCGGGGACCCCGGGGACAGGTTGAAAGCTGACTCGTTACAGGACTCCTGGCTCCGTGGAGACCTGGGGAAATACATGTAATTTTCAAACATTGTATAGTTGAATTCTGATCAAAGCAAAGCATTACAGCATTTGTTTTTCATCCCATATATTTGTAATACTGTATTTGTGCAATATTTTCAAATCGTTACATAGCATTTATTTTTCATAACATATTAATGTAGCAATACGTGTTCTTTAATTTATTGCAAACCAATCGTATTGTAACACAGTACTGTTTACTTTCTTTCAAACATTGCATCACGAATGGAGATAAGGTTGTGTTTTTTTCATTAACCTGTACTGTTGAATTATTTGCAAACAAAATGTCACATTATAGTCTTATTTTTTAAACAGTAGTATTGTAACACAGTACTGTTGATTCATTTTCAAACACAGGGTCACATTATACCATTAAAAGAATGAAATTCAGCAGTAATTATTTATCAGACAAACAAACAGCTGTTTAAATAGCCTAGAACTTAAAATTGGCAATAATGAAGCAAGAAACATGCATACTACAAACACAAGACTAAGAGAACAAATGGCCAAAGCTAATGTAGATTACCTGGTAGGGGACGACTGGAAACTCGGCAGATCCACAATCATCTCCGACTGCATGCTGTCTATGGTCTTGTCATGCATGTTGTTCATAAGGGCCACCAGCTCTCCCTGAGAAATGTCCAGCTCACCATCCTCCCTCTGTGTACTGTTCATAGGCAGCCGGCCACGATGTCGTATCTCCAAGGGGGTCCTGGTTTCACACCCACTTCCACTGGAACTCGAAACTTCTCTGTTATTGCCGGGATTCCTATTTTCGGATTGATGAGAAATCGCTAGATTGCTCAGCTCTTGCTGACTGGTTTGCATGCAAGCTGAGACTTGTTCCTTCTGTTCACTAAATGCCAGGGAGGTGTTGGTTCCTGCCGTGCATTTCTGGACGGCTTGCGGACTGGACTGTTTGTGGTTCACAGCACTTTCAACAGTTGTGTTGTTCAGGGACTGGGACTGCAGCACTTCTATTTGAGCTTGTAACTGTTTCAACTGCTGGTCTTGTCTCAACAGCAGCTGATAAATCTCTGGAGGAACATTTTCCCAGTTCACTGAAGAATGAGACGACTTCAGTTCACCACCAGACTCAACTTGATTCGATTTGAGAGGACCAGGGTTTGCTGTTGAGCTGTGTTTTTCTGGAGTAAAACTTAGCCCACTGTCGTCACTGGACCGACCACTATTGTCTGAACTTTGATTTGATCTTCTTACCTCTCCACTTCCGTTTACAGACACGGCTTCCCCGCTGTGACTTGGACCTTGCGGGATGTTTCTTTCCTCTGCTCGAGTTGGCAGACCTAGACTGGCCTGTGGAGCAGGAGCCGTGGATACGTACATCACTGGTCCGGACGACTGTGGGGGGTGGGGCTGTGACATCGGTGGTCTTGGGACAGTCATAGTATTCACATTACTGGCATTGGGCACTGCAGGCATCATTCGGGGGTTTGCTGAAGGCATTTGAGCATGTGGTTGTGAACCTTCCTGCATTACGTTAGGAGCACCTTGAGAATTCAGTTGAGCTTGGGAGCTTGGGAATGTCATGGGTTGAACAGCACTGTACGGCATAGGAGAAGGGTGTGGGTATTCGTTAGCTGCCAGTGGGTAGGAGTGGAAGACAGGGACTGGGGCTGAGCCTTGGGGGTACATGGTAGGCTGGGCACCAGGAGCGGGCCCTGGGTACCCGTTGTAGGGGGCCGCCCCATGTAGTCTCGGAGGTGGGGGGCCGAAATTGGAAAACTGGGGTCTAGGGTAGGAATACGGGCCGGATGGTCTGCTGGGGTCGAACGCTCCTGTGTGGGGACGGCTGTAAATCTGCAATGTTGGATGTGGTCTTGGACAGTTGGGACAGGAACAATATGGTCTGACAGTGCCTCCAGGGGGCAGGTGACTGGCAGATCCAGGGTAGCTGGAGTGAGGTGGAGGAACTGCAGAGCTGGACGCTGGTACACCATTTGCATTGATATTCTGGTTAACTTGCGGCAAATCTGGTCGCACTGGGTTAGATTGTGGAGCTGTATTCCTGTGCATCGGATTAGGAACAGAGTTTGGATTACTGAAGTTCATATAATCATTAGCTGAAGTTGGAACTGGACCCGGGCGATTTGCAGCACCAGTTTTGTGAAGATTTGGCACAGAACTGTTAGGCAAAGGCCCTACCGAAGACTGATGTGGGGTGGAACTGGCCAGAAGTGGTCGCTTCACATCAGGCCCAGGGAGACCAGGTCGGGAGGATGGGTGCTGAACATTCGGGACAAACGTGGTGTCCTCATCCCCGAAGAACAGAGAAACCTCCGGCACCATCGACTGCACCATTGGAAGCTGAAACAGAACACAACATATAAACAGCAGAAATAACCATTGTTAATGTTAGGCACAAAACTATGTTGGCACTAAGAAATAAAACTTATACCCTATGTTTCTATTTTGCAAAAATACAGATTATTATCAAATATTTTTCTCAGAAAATGTGACCACCTCATTTTGGAATACTTTAAGAAATTTAAGTAGCCATGTCGCTCAATCTCATTAAAATCGTCTCCAGTCTGACGCTACTATATTATCCGCTGACTGGATCTGATGACTTCGCATTAGGGGTCACGTTGAGATTACCTTTTTATGAGCCAATCAAATTGTTGCCTTCAAAATGTTGTGGTATAACTTTATATATAAATCACAACAACTATGCACGAAATTAATGTGAACTTTGGATGTTTACTCGCCTAAGGTACCACTATAAAATAGTATATCGATTGTTATTCAAGTGAAAATTAACTGTTAATGGTTTATTCCCTATGATCAGCTGGAATGCATCACCTTTTCAAAAACCGTGGCTAAACTTTGCTGTGCAAAAAGGAATTTCATTGGGCGCAGCAGGCCTGATATTGTATTGTTCGGAAGGTCATTTGAACGTGACCTGTTATACGATGTCTTCAGATCCTAACAACATAAGGATTTGATTTTAATGAGATTGCCCTATCGCTATGTTGCTATTTTGGTTCCTGGTAGTACTTGCATTGTTAAAGGATTATTATGTCAAGAAATTCATAAATAAGACTCACCCGTGACTTATAAGGAGCTGGTTTAAGTCTAGGAGTAATATCATCATTGGACACAGGGTCTGGAGACAGTGACCTTCTACTCTCATTCTGAGAACTGTAAATGAACAACCATTTTATAGAAGTAAATATGCAGCCCGCTTTTATTCAATATACTTGCTGGGTTTCCCGCAGGCCTGTTTCGCTTGTCGGGCCCGACATGCCTTCAAAGCAGTTAGTCATTTGCCGACATGCTCAAGTAACGCCGACATGCTTTAATTTTCAAAGCGACAACCCTTAATCCCTTTATATACTGCACCGATCTTAAATCGCAGGGCCATAAACGAACGCCGTATTGATCGATAAGGTCTAACTTCGAACAGTGTTATTGACAAGTGACTTAACTGTGTAGTCCCGCCCACAACGATCTCATTAGCAAACCACATACGGCTAAGGTGGAGTTTATACCTTACTAATAACTATGAACGTCTTTGACAACAAATACTAGTGTCTACGGGAAAAGTGAAGAGGCATTTGAAACATTTGATTATTATATTTAATGTTTTATTTTGTCCCAGTAATTTCCTTATCCATTTCACAAATTGACAATCAAAAATTATGGAAACGAATAATGTAAAATAGCGCCTTATTTTAAAACACAATTTAACGTCGTCAAACGTAATTTTGTTCTTATAAACACTGCAATTAAGCACGTGACAAGTACACACACATTTTTCATGAGGCATCAGTGACTTTGTGCATGGCAATTTTCGCGCGCTTTTGTAGCAAAATACGTTTTCTTCATGGAAATACAGGTCCGTTTTTTATGCCCATTAGGAATCGCATATTAAAGTATTTAAAAACAGATGACACACTTTCGGCTTTGGATGTCCACATGTAGTATAACTGATATTAAATATAGATTTATTTTGCATCCGAAAACGAATAATGAAATTTAAAAAAAAAAAAATTTGAAAAAAACGAGCAATCATGACAGAAATTAAAGGCGGAAAAAAGCTAGGCTTTTCAACGAATCTGAATAGCATGCATGATTGAAAATTAGTTCCATAAAAAATGCAACCTAGTATTTTGATGTACACTGCCTCGAGGTTGGTCAACACGTTTTTATTCAATTAAGAAAACCGCGGCAGTTGCGATTTTAGTAGAAGAAATATTTTTAATAGTTTCAGTTTTATAGAAGTAAGATTCCCCAAATTAAAGATAATTCAAAGAGAGGTGCTGGTCGAGCAATAGGTTAGGTAGTTTAAGTGATAAAGAGCGATAGTGCCGATTTGATCCCCGCCGGGATTTAGAACGTTGTAGCCAATTTCAGACAGGTGGGGCCAATTTTGGAGAGTAGGATTCGAGCGGTGCAGCTGATTTCGGGGAGGCGGGGTCGATCGTTGAAGCCTATTTCAGGGAACTGGGGGTCGAGATATGCGGCCGATTTCGAAGAGGTGGTGGTCAAACGGAGCGGTGAAAGATAGATTTGTTTTAAAATTTGACACAAGGTTAAAAATTAAAACAAACAATGCAAAAACTGAAATACATCAAATAAAATAAGTAAACACACTATAATAAGCTTTGCAAAGCAATGATTACCTGCTGGCAACATGGGCGAGTGCAGACATGAAATGCTCCTGCTTCTGTCCCTCTGTGACTGAATTCAACTCCAGCTCCAGGGTCTCTTTGCAGCCAGCATTCATCTTAAAGCAACAAATTCAAACATTACAGTATAATCTATAGATCAACTATTATCGATATTTGTTCATTGCACACATTACGTACCCCAGAAGCACAGCTATTTCACTCCAAACACACACTGTTTCTTACACTTTGTTTTTCAAATGCCCCCATGACTAAATTAAATGCACATAATCCTTAAGCACATTATACTATGGCTACAATGATTTTACATATACCAACAACACATACCGATATACTCTTTAATCACATGTTTTTCTAAATAACATTTTCCAATAGGAACTCAGGTACCAAACTTACAAATCAGATGTACCTCTTGACCACATTACCATAACATATGAATATAAAATATTTACAGACATTTAAATTACAGATATGGAGCAAACAGTCACAATTCTGTTAAAAAGTTGCCAAAAAGTAATTACATTTAGGGATAAAAGTACAGAAAATGAATCTGCAGCATCAAATATAGGTGCAAGAATAGAACAAACATTGGCATGAATAAATACTGAGAATTTTAGGGCCAAACAAAATGAATATAAATAAAGAAACACTTGGGTGTACTCCAGTAATACGGGTAAAATCTCCAGTAATGCATACCTTGTTAATCTGCAATGCATCGTAGCCTGCGCAGAGGTTGAATGTGAGCTTGTTGCCCCCCTTGGTAGTGCAGCACTCGTAGAACTCGGGTTTGGAGTGGGTGGGGTTGTAGAGGACGAGCAGAAATGGGTCAGGTGGCGAACACACTCTGTCAAATATGCATTCACATAATTTATAAGCTACGTTTACCAGTAAGACTTCATGTAAGTTAGCATTACTAGTAGCCAAAATAACCAATGGCTATTACAATGTTTGAAAATATTTTATCAAAGGCACTAACAGTCAGCACATGTTCTGAAAGTTTGAACTTCACCGTTAAATACAAAGAAAAGGCACACATGCACAAACTACTACTACTACTATACAAATATGGATGATTTTGAAAGCAATTAAGACTTTCTTTACGGAAGATATTTTAACAAATTTTAAGAATATTATAATATAATTGTAATATTACCCATGGGACATTTTGGTCTTCCTCAAGAGTAAATATATAAAGGAAATCGGCAATAACAAATTTGAACATATTTCTGTCTTAGAAACTGAGTAACTTCACAAACCTGTCAGTGATGTGTGTGTTGTGCAGATAGCGAAGACAGCAGGCCCATATGTAGGGGCTGTACACGTACGACACGCCACTCACCCATCTAAAATATCACAATGTTGGCTCTCATCAAAACTGCAAAACCTGACCAAAAACTGTAATCAGATCCACAATAGATGCTTCCACAAATGTCAATCATATTCAAATTAATCTGCAATATTATCCAATCACCACACTTGAATATCGCGTGTTAAGCTGTTAAATTATTTCATACATGTACAATCTTTTGTGCATGCATAATGTTGGTGTTCTTCGAAAGAGCATGTTGTAATATTTGTGATTTTCGACAAATGAAAATTAATCCTTTAACAATAGCTGGGAAGGAGTTTAAACTATCAGTGGAAAAACCCGGATCGGTATATTGTTCTTGAAGACAATCATTCTATGATTGTGTCAAAATATTTGACCCAGTCGGTGAAACTGGAACTTCACAAATATTACTATTTCGCTTTCTTTAAAAACATAGAAATAAACATATGCATTAAGGTTCACAATAACGTTAACAAGTACAATAGTTAAACAAATTACTGGTGATAAGCTCTATATATATATAAAGACCGGTTTTCTCACGACGCGCCATATTTGATTTTCACAATAAACCAGTCAGCCAGGCTTTAATAAAGAGTGAAATCAACACCTGGTAATGAAAGTACAATCTGTAGGAATGCCTTACATGCCAACGAGAGGTAGATTGGACACCTTGGGGTCGGATTCTAGCACCAGGAGAAGTTTGCGGGTGTGGTCCATAGTCAGGTAACTGCAATACAGCAAACAATTGTATGTTATTAAATGGTGAAATGTTGTTTCTCACACACACACAAAAACTAACATGGACAAACTAATGACAACAAAGTTCTGGATTAAAAGTTTTTTTTTTAACTTTTTAAATTTACATACAAGAATCAGACAATAGTTTACTGATTTTCACTTTTGTGATAGATTTCATAGAATTCATCATTGAAAAACTTTTGAATGAGGTAATGTATATGGTACCGTTTTTGGAGCAGAATAAGCATGACATTATAAATCTTAAGTTTAATTGAATATTTTAGTAATAGTAACATCATACATGTAATGTAATAAAATATTTTGAAGGCAAACAAACAAAACAATACTTCAAACAACAGTGCTAAAAAGTCGGTATGACAACACAGAAAACCCGCGGAAACCCACGAAAACTTATACTTAAAATATAACTAAAACTGCTAGAAAACGTAAACTAAACTGTGGAAACCTACGAAAAGCAATATAAACCTCCTTAAAATAACAAAAACCTAAGAAAACCCCAATTCGACGAAGAAAACCCGCGAATTACACACAATTCCAAAGTTTCCATTGGTTTTCGTATGTCTCCTCTTTCTTTTCGCGGGTTTCCGTTACTTTATGCGGGTTTTCGCGGGTTTGCCTATGTTTATGAACGTTTTCATATGTTTCCTTGGGTATACGCTTTTGAGTTTCATGTGTTTATTTGGGGTTTTGCAGGTTTCTGTTTATTTAAGAAGGTTTCCTTGGGTTTTCGGTGCTTAGTCATACCCCTTGAAAGTTAATTTATTGCAACTCCTGTTCATTAACAACATGTTTCTTACCCTGTTTTTGGAGTACCCTGCATGTGACTAATGCTCATCGGACCAGAGAGATTCTTTGACAGCGCTGTGGGGACTATGGGCACAGGGGTGATGGGCGTGACCTTGACCTCGGTTGCCATAGTGACCATCTCAAACTCGACATGGTGCACGCTGGTGTCACCCGTGGTGTAGAAACTGCACCAGCCTTTCACGAGAAGGAAGTTACCCAGGTCTACGGGGTCCTTGGAACTACAGCGCTGGGACAGCATCTACAATGGTAAATGTTGTAGGAAATACAAATTTCAAACATAAAATATAAATTGGAAATCTTTGTACTAAAAAAAAAGATAACAAATATTTAACGGGTTTAGATTTCATTATCAACAATATTTATAACGCAATTGATAAATTATGACAGATTAAAATGATTGTTTGCATTGACACATACGTGAACTCTGCATGAAAAAGGAACTAGGTTTAGTACTAGACAAAACTTACATTTTCTGTTTACCATGAACATATATAGCAATGTATAGAATGCTATTTGTATTCACCTTTATAGCATTCACATAGTCCTCTGCTGTACTTCCACGTTCTTTGCTCCCATTCTGTACCTGAAATGCATTGTAGCACATTATCATATTATGGTTATCATAGTAAAGCTGTTTTTCTGTGAGATATAAAATACTTACATATATCAAACAGAAATTACTGTAAACATAAATAGTATTGTCTAGCAAGATAGGCAAAAGTATGAATATTTTAAGGTCAAGGTGGTGTAATGGATATGGTGTCCGCCTTGCAATCGGGAGGTACTATGTTTGATCCCTACTCCGGGAGCGTTCGAAGGATCTTTCTCAAAAGACACCAAGTATTGGTTCTAGCCAGGATACAGATTCGAAAATGTCTCAAAAAGCCTCAGGCTTTCGACACAATCAAGCTTAAATAAATAGGTTTAAACTAAAACTTTATGTTTTCACATTTCTGGGGAAGTTATTTCAAAATGTCAGGTTCTCTTCAAACCCAAGATTTTTTTAATTAGTTTTGTTTCTTTGAGCAAACCTAGTATTTCTAATGGTCCCATTTTCTAACTTAAGTGATCACTTACAGTGAATGGTATGAGCATGTCGCCAGCTGCAAGCCTGGTGGAACTGTTGGGGTCACAGACTAAGTCCAGTCTCTCCACGTTAAACTGTACACCCATCCCATCTGAAATATTAACATCAGCTGTTAGTTTACCATGAAGACCAGTGTTTTTTTAGGGCCAATTTGGGGCCGAATTCCCCTGTTTAAAAAGTATATATTTTCCCCTATATTTGCCTTAAAATTCCCCTCAGAATGTAAGCTTCATTTTGAAAACAAAGAAAGACCAAAATCGGACAAAAATTGTCTAAGTAAGAGTTTTCGTAAACAATCTCAGCAATTTTTCTTCAAAGCAAGTTAATCTACGTTATCATTTGCAGCAAAACAATTCATTGATGTTTTATATGTCCCGCCACCTGTCCCCCAAGGGTGAAAAAACGCACTGAAGACTAAAATATGAAAAACAATACATACAACTTTTTGGAAGACTCTGTATATTGGAATCAATAATGCTTAATTTTCTTATTATATATATTATATAAACACTAGCTAAGTGTAGAATAAAGGTAAATTGAATATGCTTTTGTTCCAAAATATGTGTGTGTTTTTTTCTATTTACCCAAGTTTCTGTCTTTTATTTGAAAATATGTATGTCATTCAATATACAAAATGACATCATCATGCTGCTCTTTTTAGTTGTATCCCAAGGTAACAAAATAAAGCCAACATTATTCCTACAGGCATGGGTTGATTTCCAGAGTTCTAACTTACCATCGTCTACTGAGAGTGATCCCACCAGAACACAGGATAGGCTGTTCTCGGATGACGTGTCCACATGCCTTTGAGCAAACCTCAAGATTTTCTCACCTACACAGAGTCGAGGCCTCCTATTCAACAGATAATGAAAACAACATTCATTCTTTGGTTTCCGAATGTTTTATTTTAGTACTGCAAATATTCTGTGCTAAAAATCTATATGTTTTTCAAGTACTAAACAAAAAAGAAATTTTGATCAAAAAATGGCAAAAATGTTGCAGTCAACATTACTTGACCTGTTTGACCTCTATTCTAATTACAACTTGCATATGAAGGTGTTGCGGAGTTAGTAAATCAACTTAATATGCATTTAATATAAAATTATGGTTTTATGCAAGCAGTGTATTTGTTGCAGTCAAAGCTTATAAAACACCGGCATGTCCTGGAAAAACCAGGCTGATCCGGGATGACACTTTACGCACATGCATTAAGCCCGGTTTATATTGATATAAACAATTTACAGTAACACCTGTTATAAACAAATAACTACATAAAGTTTAAACATTTTGCTATTAGATTTATTCCATACCTTGCACGTTTTGTGCACAAGTGTGTTTGTACCATAGAAATAGCCGAGTAAAATAATGTCTAAATCAATATTATCTGCATCTACAATTTATTGGAATCGCTTCTAATAACTGCATAAACAGCACAGAATTATGAAGAAAATCAGACTACCAGTTAGTACACTGTACCTGTATGCAGAAATATGGAGAGTCTGTGATTCTCCGAGTGTCTCGTGATCCCACAGGACATTCTTTGTACTTGGAAACTTTAGAACGTGCCCGTCCTCTGCATTTCTTAAAGTTTTATGACATTCAATGGTTGTTTAGTTTAATATTATTATGTTTCTTTCAGTTTACATAAGTCACAAACTATATACATTGTACAAAAACATCATGATCTTGACATTGCATTGTCACAAACATTGACAATTTAATTCCAAAAGGCAAAGGGGTTAAGTCACAAGTTTTATTAACATAAGAACTCCTTTGGTGACCATAATTCACAAACAATATTTGTAAATTACACCAAAGACTCTACAATAAAAGCTGTATATTTTATTACTTACAACTTACAAGCATAATCCACTTAACATTGATTTTGTTAGCCTTTTTGTCATTTTCTTATGGTTACACGTATGAAAAAACTAATTTACTCTTACCTTAATAACTATTAACTTCTACTGCTCAAAAGTGAATAATGAACATAATTTCTATAATTGTGTAAAAAGTACAAATCATACATCATGTTTTCAGATGAAATAACTTAGAGTCACTTTTGAAATGATGCCATCAACTTACAATCAACTCATCATTACCTCTGATATTGTTTTGGAACTTCACGGGCCATTTGCACATCATTTATGTCCTTGCTATTATACTGTGCACGGATTGATTCTGGAAGATTTCTTACTGGTAAAATTGCTGCCATTCAAGGTACTAAAATGAGGAAAAAAACAAACATGTAGAATTCTACCTGATACGAGGAAAGGCTATCATGCTATTAGGACCAGGAAGGGTAGAAATTTACGGGCCGGCTATGGTACCCAACACTGAATTTCAAACGATTACCTGTAAAGGTTATTTTCTGTGAAAACTTAATTAAGCAAACTAGCACTTTCCGGTGTGGAAAAAATGTCATTTTATAATGTTTACTGAACAGGGAATAATGTAGGATTTACTACCTATTAGTCTTCAGACTCACCACTTCCAAAACAATGAGTCACGGCCCAAAACCAATGAGTCACACTTGAAAAGCTATGAGTCAAATGTCTATTTTCTGTTTCTTGAAAGTTTACACAAGGCATTTTTGCATAGATATAAAATGTATACCCTAGCCTATTTTGGGAATCTCAAAAAATAATTAACTCACTTTTGTCATTGTTGTTAACATCCACAATTAGTGTTTAATCTAGAAGGGCAGAGGGGCATGGCGCTTGATTTGGAAAAGGGGCATTTTGTGCGTGGTCACTCTGTTAAAAAGGGCATATTAGATTAAAATAGTTTTTTCTTGCAGTATTACTGACTGATTCCTTTTATATATTTGATGATTATTAAGTCAATTTATTAACACATTTTAATGTTCCAATATTATAAATTCTTATTATTACGTTATATTATTGGCAAAGATCAGAAAATTTATTTATTTATTATTCATAACTATTTCCAATGGGCAATCAAACAAGACAACTTATAAACTCAAACGGTTTGTGGGCAATTAAAAATAATGTTTATTAATGGTAAAATGCTATTACTCTGGTATAATTTTTATTTTTCATATTTTTTATTGTAGGAAATATTTTTATTTTTATCATTATGGTTCATGTGACTTATGCTGTTGATGATGACCTTGCTACTACTATTTTGATTAATGATGAAAAGCAAAATTCAAGACAAACAAACACTGAAATTCGGATTGAAATGATTTATCCGAATACATTTGTCCGAAATTATAGCTAGTTATGCAATTCATTTTTTTTTCAGGGATTTTTGTTATGATTGTTAGAAATATAGTATCATATGTATTTGTTCACAGTTTATGATTAAATATGACATTGAGTCTACATTTATATGCATTCTGCCCTTTGTTATCACGTTTATCATAAAAATTCACGAAACACAAACATGTTAGAAATTGCATATGAAAATGAGGCTGTTAAAAGCAGACAATTTACGCTCATTTTTAAAACAAAATCAGCATGTTTTTATTGTATCTGGACACAAACTCGTAATATGACTTTCCCTACTGCTGATCTTATCAGCTGGTCACAGATTAATTTATAATAATATGCCATCAAAAAGGGTCCTCGTTAACAATCAATACATTCGATAGATAAGAAGGCAAGAGGCGCTAATTGCCTTTGAAAAGGACAGGGTGGCGGATCAATAAAGGGGCGTGGCGCGGCACCACGCTGATTAGGTCTGGATAAAACACTAACAATGTGTTAAATTTACATAATCCATTCGTATATAAAAATATAATTAATTTCAAATCGCGGATATTAACTTCCAAATCCAAACCGCATATCAGAATTTTACTGTTCACAAATTATATTTACAATTAAACTGCACATGTATTTAGTGTAAATTCTTTGTTCTGCTAAAACAGCGCGTGAAAATATGTTGACATGTACAACGTCACGTCATCCGCATCCGAGCATTGAGAACTTTACATTTGTATAAAAGTTTGGTAGCACAAAACAACAAAATTAGGTATCTATATAGCGAACGATGTGCAGTTAGCATTTCCTCTTAAACAAAAACAAAGAAACAGTTACGCCATATCGTTAACGTTATAGTCATTCGGATAGGTCAGTATTGATCTATGAGTATATAATAATGACATACAGTTACTGTATACACCCTCCTCATGGGTGTCGTGTAATTCGGCTGCTAATTGAAGCGACAGTAAAGAAAGGACATTTTCATGGTTGGCACGCGGGATGTAAGCTGATGACGTCAAACTTTTACACATTGATGTTGAGCGGGTAAGGTTATTGTTTTTCTCACTACATGAGTGTGAACGAAAGAGTAGCGATGTAGGCAAAAAAAACCCGGACCAAACTGGATTTATTTCAAATGTCGGGTAATAGGAAAATATTGAAGTATATGAAAAAAAGGGATCCATGGCCAATTAGCGATATATTGGAATTCGCAAAATAACGAATCTCGATGTAGTGGAGTTGCTGAAAAAAACAAGGCGTCTCGGGAAACGCACGACTTTCAAAGTAATGCATCTCAAACGATTTTTATATGTCAAAGCACGTCTAGATTATTCCCTGACAGAACACTTTATATTTTGGACAATATAGAAAAAAATCTACATCTATACCTAAAACTTTAGTACTTTAGTGTTTTAGTAGGTAGTAGCAATGGATAATTATTGTCTTTAGATTACAGAAGATGACACAATGTTTCAATATGTTGAATTCAATTTTGGGCCATATGATCAAGGTCTTGTCTGCTGATGAAATGTGTCATCAATTTGTTCTAACACAGAACTGATCTGTCATGCCCAGGCAACTTGACAAGGTGTTGAAGGAATCCAGTCAGACATTTTTTATCTAATGCAGGTAGCCAGTGGCCAAGAATCGACTTACAGTACTGAAACGAATCCAAGGACCACATGTACCTGTCCATTTTTATTTTACTTTATTATTTATACAGTTGCAAGTATAATGGACATAAAAATAATCATCACTGATCATTATATTTCGCAGTGATTCGGGTATTGGCTAAAGCCAAGGCTAAGCAATTAACATTAAAATATTTGTGATTCAGTTATTTTTTGTACACTTGACAAAGTTGACAATGATAACACACAAAAAAGAATCTCACTTAGTTGAATTAATTAACACGTTAACTCCTTTGAAAACACATATCGTTCATATACACTGAATCTATTTTCAGACTTGACATTTGCTGTCACCAGGCTTAGAATCCGAACGAGCTCGAACATGTCTTAGAATTCCGCCGGTTGCACAAATCTTTATTTCAACACTAGTGAGCACGGCAAAAGAAACCTAACAATTTAAATGTCACGGTGAAATCAAGTGATTATCAGGAATATATTTGGTTTCTTTGGTTACCTTTAACAAAAATAAGAAAACCAATTTGTTTACAACCGGAAGTTGATGCCGATCGCTTTACAAACGCAAAGTGACTGAAGCCTAAAGAATTTCGATTAAGATTAACATTAAAAGGATAAAAGCAAAATATAGCATATGAAAACTTTCAAATAAATGTATGATACGTATGTAAGTATATGTTTTCAGTGCGGTTTTCACATAAACTACTAATTACCTGAAATATAACATACCGACCTATTCTCAAAACATTACATCCAATGTACACATACGCATGCGCACACACAACACAATTTGATTTACGTTTGGCGCTAAAATATTCGCCCTGACTACCATTCGAACCTTTCCTATTCTCTTGTTTAGAATGATTATATTTTATTATGTACTTTACAATTTGTATGCAGACATGAAATAATATTCATTATTTAATATGGCAAAGTGTTGTTGGCAATTTAATTTTTTTTAAAGCAGAAATACAATAAACAAGAGCGTTTCATGTACCCAGGGCCACTACGCTCACCAACATTCTCAAAAGGACTAAAGCATAGGAACACAAATATGATCAAATGCAAATGAAATGGGAATTAAAATAATGTTCAGTATTATGATAGAGGATCATCCAATTAATATTTCTGCGAAATTATTTCGAAATCCAACCAGTGGTTTCTACAAATAAGACTTTTAAAGTTTTCAATTAGGTAAAAGTAACCACCCCCTGGCAGCCACGTTTTTAACGAATGAAAATAATTTTTAGTAGAGGGAATATTTCTGTGAAACCCTTGTAAATCCAACCAGTGGTTTCTGAAAAGAAGATTTTTTCAATATAGCCATATAAGAAAAAAGGCCCCGCCCCTGGCGGCCATGTTTTTAAAGTATCAAAATAATTTGAAGTATTTTGGTAGAGGGTCACCCAAGGAATATTTCTGTGATTATTTCGAAATTCAACCAGTGGTTTCTGAGAAGATTAATACAGTTTTCAATAAGGAAAAAAGGCCCCGCCCGATGGTAAAATAGTTTTAATCTTGCTTATGGTGAAAATATGTATATAAAAATGTACTGTATTGTTTTCAATTTTGCCGTTTTCAGACGTTTACATTTAGTTTACTAATTAAGTAATTCATTACAGTTTGTGAGGGCGGGGTGAAATTATCACTGTTTTATGTGATTGTAATGTATAGTTTAGCATCACATGCAACTCTCACTAATATTATTGTAGTTTATGTTCAAGTCCTTCCGCGCCGAAACAGCATTAGGTGTATAACTGCCCCTGTGTCCTGTCAGGGTAAGTTGATTTTCTAATATACCTGGATACGTTGTTTCATAGACATCGTAATTGCTCGGAACATTTATATTGACCACATAACGTGCTTAATTAATGTGTTCGGATTATTTACAATCCGTATATATAGTCCCGCACAGAAACCACAATAATATGAGTGAGAGTTTAGGCTGACAGACTTTTGTTGAACTGTTAAGTGAAATTAATATTTGAATGTTTGTTTAGAAAACACTTAGATTTATTGAATGGAAGTAGCAATAAGTGACTTCTTGTTACTCTGAACTTCTGAAAAGATAGTAATTAAGGTTTCTGGCTGAACGACTTAACAAGCCAGTGGTGTTGGCAACCTGACAAAATGCGATTAACGCCCAGAACCCAGTAAACTCGAATCAAAGAACCGAGGTTTACAACAAATTGGTGTCAGAAGTGGGATCACCGCATAAAGGAAACTGGACATCAAAGAAGACCAACTTTTTGGAGGTAAATTTTCTTTTCTTTTTCTTTTTTAATTTTTCTTCATTTGCAATAACAACACTGTATTAATCACCAACACAACAGTCACTTACACTTAGCATTCCATATGCACTAACTCCTTAGTATCTAAATTTGGGTTTGTGTGTGATAGAAATAGAGTGAACGTTAATTTTACATTTGTGAGCTTCATCCATGTGTGTGAGTTGATGAATATTCATAGAGTCATAGTTGCTAAGTTACCATAATCAAAACTTCTCTTTACAGACACAAATCACCCTGCGGTTAGTTTTAAGGCATGTTCTAGATAATAAGTTGTAGCTATAGGAATTAAAAAAAAAACTCCGACTAAGAGAGTATGACTAACACAAAATTATAACCTCTTGTGGACGACAAAATTGTTATCCCCACAACGTAGTGTACGTAGGAAGCTCTCTCTAGGGCATGCGATAAGTTTAGTAGCTAAGCTCAAGATGATAAGCTGCATGCGATAAGTTGTAGCTGTAGGAATTTCCCTAAAGCTCCGACTAAGTAAGTATCACTAACACAAAATACAAACCTCTTGTGGACGACTTGTTATCTCCACAACGTAGTGTAAGAAACTCTCTCTCTAGGGAATGCGATAATTGTTAGTTGCTAAGTTACTATAATCAAAACTTTTCTTTACAGGCACAGATCACCCTGCGGGGTCCTATGGTTAGCTATAAGCCTTAAGACGATAAGTGCATGCGATAAGTTTTTTGGGCTAAGTGTGAGGTTTGGCATGCCTTTAAACCGGTTGAAACCGTTGCAAGGCAGTTACCCCAGTATTAATCATTTTTATGTTTTGGGTTGTTTTGTTTGTATTTTCCTGTATTGTCTAGGCAATTGGTCACTTGCCTCAAATAAAGGACCAGTGGACGTTAACAAGGGTTTCTCTCATGATGCTGTCTCTGGAGTTTCATTATTCCTATATTTATTTTGGTAAGCTGCATGCTCGGATTCTGTGTTTGTGCATGAGATATCTGGAGAACTAGTTAAAAGTGAGATAGTGTGATAATTGTGAGAACTACTGCCCTGATAAAATCAGAAACACCCATTTCACCCAGCCACCCATCTAACACGTTTTGGACCAGTCCGGCAATTAAGTGTTCCATAACCACCAAAACCACCATTTCACTCAACTACCCATATAACACTTTTTGGACTAGCCCGGCAATGAAGGGTCCCAGAACCACAAAAAACACCCGTTTCACTCAGACACCCACATAACACATTCTGGACTAGCCAGGCAATTAAGTGTCCCAGAATCACCAAAACCACCTATTTCACTCAGCTACCCTTATAACACAATTCTGGACTAGCTCGGCAATTAAGGGTACCCAGAATTCTTTGTAATTGCATCTTCTACCCTTTTTTTCTATCTCTGACCTCCCTTGTTGAAGAAGATGGAATTAAGGATCAGAAAACTCCCATACACCGTTCCAAGGCCTTCTTATATAGCAGAAGAAAATACAGAAAGTAAATAGTTCATCGCAGAGGCCTTTGCGCAAAAACATGGTGTCGATCCGCACCAAACACCCCAACAGGACGAGTGACAACCGTTAGAGGAATCTTCCCACCAGTGCCGAGAATAGAACAGATTGATTTCGATGAAGAAGCCAGGGACTTAGCTCAGTACCGAATAATCACACTAATCCAAAACTGGTATAAAAATAATCTAAGACACCATGAAATGCCTATTTTTCGTACAAGCTCACGCATCAACATAAGACCACAGCGAGAGATGCATGAGGAAGAAGACCATCAAAGTGGGTTTCAAGCACAATCTAGATACAATAGAAATCACCAAGTCAGTTCATACCCTCGAAATCCTGGGTATGGAGACTACAGACATACTCCAATGTAAAACCCAGCAATCTCAGACTTCAAGCCCAGAAACCCTGTCTTTGATGGAAGCCTTTCATTATGCAGTTGAGGCTCATGTGTAAGACATACAATTGACCAGAATGGAAATTCCATGAACAGCTACTATTATCCCCGAGGGGCAATGCTCTGCTACTTGCATCAGCCCAACAGTGACAGAAGACTACAACCTTCTGATTAACCGTCTTCTCAATGGACTGCCGGATCAGCGTTTGGCCTACGAATTCCTAACAACAAAACCAAGAGATCTAAATGAAGCTGTTGATATGATTATTTGGCATGAGGTCTGCCAACAATATACAATGAAGACCTGCCTCCAGAACCAATAAGCCCTGAAGAACTCGAAGAACTTGATACACTGCTAGACAAATCAGCATAAACATTTGACATTATTTACTTAAAATGCAAGAGAAAGTCATATTTTATATTGTGAATTAAACATTTCAGTGACAGTGAGACAAGTGTTGAGATAATCAGAGATATTTTCATGAGTCCGAAGAGTTTTGTTTTATATGATATTATACTGATTTTCATTTAAAGGGCCTATGTCGTCGAAAAACTGGACACCTATTACACTATAAATAATATATGATAGAAATGCGCTTTATAAACCCATGTGCATGAACTAAATGAAACATAATATAATACACAATAATTAAGATATTTGACAGTTATGTGCTCCGAAAGGTTGTGTTGTGATTTATTGAACTTAGCTAGTGATGCATTTAAAGTATTAAGCGGGAGCTCAAGAAGTGTTCATGGTCAACACTTGATAAGGATTGTGTCTATCATGTTATACTAGTCTTATTGTTGGACGAATGATGCTCAAAACGAAAATACTTTGTTCACATGGTATCAGACCATTGGTTAGCTATAAGATTCATGATAAGATATAACCATATATGACTATTTTGTTATAACTATTTGAGAAAATGTTGGTCAATGCATAGTTTCATTATTTATGTATTTTAATGTCTTTTAAACCCTATCATGTTTTGAAACATAGACTCTTGTGCTGTTAACCGCCAGACTGTAAAACCATGATAGAAAATGGCACTTTTTTGCTAGTTTTATTGTAAGGGATATGGTGCAAAGATTGATTAAGTGTTAGACTTGTCTTTGTGTATAGTCTTTGTTACTGTGTTTTATACAGTCTGCTTCTTTATTCAACTTGAATTGTTTTGCTGTTCATTTTTGTCATATTTTATGTGTTGAATTTAAAGATGTTTATAATGCCAGATTTGAATTCCTTGTGTAGTCATGCAATACTTCTGCTTAAATTCCGGATCGGAAGTGAATGCTTCTTGGTAATCAGCATTCTTCCTCCGTAGAGGGGCAGTTGTAGTAAACTTTATATCTACTTGATACACATGTGTTGTAAATTCTGTAAATATCATATTATGTTTTCCTTATCAAACCCTTTAATTTTTCTATGTCACAAGTAACTATTAGTGCACCTCTAAAGGAAATATCACTAATGCAGTAAAATGAACGACCTGATAGATTTTACTGATAAGCCCACTTCAACTACTGTGTTAGTGGTGTATTGATTACAGACTATCTGATCAAATGGATATGAGGAAAATCAATAACCATAATTTAACATGCTACAGTGTACTGAAAATGTTTCCATGACAACCTTAACCTCAACAGAGAATGCACTAGCTGACCTGTTTGCTAAGAACAATGCAAAGTGACTATTTACAATAAATATCACATGTTAACCTACGCTATTGTTTGTGACATTCTTATGCATTGGTATGCTTTGTTCATGTAAATACTATCACTTTTTCATTACTTTGATGCTGTTAGAAGATTAGTATTTTATTTGCAAACCTTTGATTAAATAAATACGTCTTTCATTCTCGGACCAATAAATATGGTGCTTATAGTCAAAATGAAGCATTTTGTGAGAGGAACATGAATATGTTATTTGTTTTGTTTTGTTGTATGCTGATTTTTACTAATTTTGATAGTATCTTATATAAACTGAAGATTTGTTTGGAAGAGTTACTCGTGTATATTATTTGCTTGTGCTCAATAAATGAAGTTTTCACGCCTCATTAAATAATTAGCGTGATCATTGATTGTTTATTACCTAACATGCGTACTTTTTTTAAACTTAGACTTCGTGTTTATTTTCTTGGTATAACATAACTGTAGATGTTTCCACATAGTAATTGATATACATGTAGATCTACATTGTCGACATGCATACCATTGAAAATATTGTTATTTAAAGAAGTTATCAAGGTCTAGTATTTCATTTCATATTTGCAGATCCATTGTGGACGTTCTGTGATGTCACACCAACAGATGAATAAAGAATCCAAACCAAACAACATGTATGATGTATTTATTTTTTCATGAACATATGCACATATTATGTTTACGGATTCTATTATAAAAGCAGTGATAACATCTTGATTTACACACGCACGTAATTTTTTGCGTACATTTAACTATTGTACTAATATTCTATTAATAATATCATTATTGAATTGTTAATAATGTACAGGTATGTATATATACATGTATATATATGTAATGTTCATTTTTAATGCAATAAAATGGTACAAAACTAATGTGGTTTGTTATATCTTCAATCTGTGTTAAAAAAAGGTTATCTTCAAATTATTATATAAAATATGAATTTAATTATGGATGTACATGTCATTGTTCATCGTCTCCATGATGTAAATACATGATTTTCATTTTGATATGTTTGTCAATATGTCTTATTATTTCCAGGAATAAACTTGTAAAAATCCCTTTTAATAATTTCTTCAACCACATGTACTCTACATGATTAAACAGTGTTTGTGTTGTTATTCACACCTCTATTGTTTCATGTTCATTGTGGGGTTAATATATATATAGAGAGAATACATGGTTGGTGCCGGGATGGAGAAAGTTTATCCGGTGAGACTTAGAAAATGAAAATAGGGCGAGCTTTAGCGAGCCTATTTTTGTTTTCGGGCCGAACCGGATGAACTTTCTCCTTCCCGGCACCTACCGTGTATTCTATTTATCCTGATTTATATTCAATTAAATTTAAAAACACCAAACACTAAAGTTTTAAATAAAAAAAAAATTCTAGACGGGCCCCGACCTAATAACTCGCTTGCATAAATGCGTACTACCCGGAAAAAATAGTTCTCTATTTCTTAATCACCTTTTTCAAAAAGCAAAAGTAAAATATTAATAAATCTTATTTGCTGATGTCAGTACGACACGAAAATGACGTAGTAAATCTGCTTTTGTTTTAAACCAGATTATATTGGTTTTTAAAGAGTTAAATTTACGTCACACCAACTACGTCATTCATTTTGAGTTGTAAGTTTACACAATGTAGTCAAACCAGAACGAGAGTGTTTTGCAGTTTAAAATACATGAAATCGGAATAAATATTTTGTGTTTCTGTTTTTTGGATGGATTATATTATGCAAAATAGCTTTCAGATAAAAAGTGTATGGAATATTTGCCTCGAATGCAGTCTTTGCGAAACTGGCTAAAAAACGCCGGTCATCCGGACAGGCATTTTGTAAAAAGTTGCCGGTCCGAAAAAAAACTTGCCGGACCGAAAAAGACGTGTACATTTTAAACTTTTATCATTTATTTATTGACCAGGATTGTGTTGACAGCACTTATTTCTACTATACACTAACTATTCATAGTATAAAGTGTTAGTTTTCTTTAGTGTTAGAGTTTGATGGACTGTGATGCTTAATATTTGCTTAATCATTGGAAGTACAGGTGAGCAGTTTGTCAGCATTTAACAGTTCACTTTGAAAGTCTATGCATTCGTCATCATTTTCAAGAGAATCCAGTTCATCATCGACATCGCACAGGCTTTCGACTTGTTTCTCAAAGCTTACGACTGGCCCCACAGGCACAACCTTGACTGGCACTGTTTCGTCCTCCGACTCTGAATCCAGACATATCGATATTGTTGTACTTGAAGCTGATGTAGATGGGGCAGCAAAGTCACTTGTTTCTTGTTCAAGTTTACGCTTACGTGTGTATGATATCCGCCTTCCGCCAATCGGCTCAGCCTTGACATAAATAAAAAAAACGAATGATTATTTTAAATCAACAAGGTTGAAACATTAATATAATGGTAAGTATGTTGAACCATTTGTTTTTGTCATACTTTATAGCCTATAATATTTTTTCAATTAATGAATTTCAATAAACTTAATAATAGTTGGTCTGTTGATTGTTGTAGTACTGAACAACCAACATTTATTTCCAATTTCTACTGATGAACATAAAAGGGAACTAATTGTAACTCTGTGTCTGATGAAATGGTTTCAAAACAATAGCTGTACATAATTATCCTACAAGCCATGAGTCAATAGCAGCTTCAGGGTCAAAAGAGGTAATGGATGGAGACAACAGTTTAACCGTCATCAGATCTTGTAGAACTGTTTCCGATAGTTTTGACCGCCTGCACGTCTTCAGAAGTTTCAGCTGAGAAAATGCTGTTTCACACCGGACGCTGGTAGATGGCAGTGTCAGCAACAGATCGATTACCAGCCGGATGTTAGGAAGATCATCAGCCCCTGGGCCTTCACCTTGTAGCACCAGGTCCCAAGTGAGATCTGCTAACTCGTTGCCATGTCTGTAAACATATTTGACTTATATATTGCTAACTCGTTGCCATTTCTGTAAACATATTTGACTTATAGATTTTTTCAGCCTAAAATTTATTAACTAAAAGTTCTAAATATTCCTAGACTTGTTACTACACGTATAGAAGAAACATAATTTATTAAAGGAAAATGTTTAGACCAATAATTCCTTACTTCTTCTGTACCAGTTTTTTAGAAGTCTCCATTCACTTCTTGATGCTTGTGTTGAGAACTCCGTGCTAGTACGAAGGAGGGTTTGCTCGAAATGGGAACATGCCAGTCGAATCTCTTCATCACCAAAGTCTGAAATTGATTTTGAAGTAAATGATTTCATCCTCAAGTACAAAATGATATTGTTAAATATTATATAATTACAATAATAAATATGATTCAGATGAATTTTAGGCATTAATTCAAGGAATTGTAATGTATTAACTATATAATTTATTTTGTTTAGTGAAAGTATTAATGTTTAAGCTTTAATATTAATAAAACCCAGCAATGTTGATGAATAAATATCTCCTCAGTCTTGTCGAATAAAATCAACTCGAAACTCGTCAAACTAGGACAACACTCTCCATCCATTAAAATGTTTATTGAAATGCTAGCAGTTAAATTTGCTTATAACAAACTGACAGTATGTTGCTTCTCAGTTTTGAATATCAGATTATCTTCAAAAGGTTTCAGATTTTTAATCGGTGTTGGGCGGGGAACAATAACTAATACTATCAACAGCAAGTAGCAAACAACAAACAAAAAGGAATGATTAACAAGATGCAACGAGAAACTTTAAACAATAATATGCCTATACTCAAACTTTGAACTGAAATAAAAATCAACTTCAGTCTTAGTAACAGGAACTTGGGATCAACAGAACAGTTGAACCTGTCAATTTGCTCATAGGCCAACTCTTTTATGTGAAGAATCTTAGTAGCATTTTGAATGTCTTTCGTCGCTGTTGAAAACCGTGTCCTAATGGCTTCTACCAGACCATCAATAATCGCATCTGCGTACTTCATGTCAGAAGCATTACCTCTCAGACACACACCCTCGAATATTCGATTTTGCAGAAGCTGGTCCACAGCTTCAGGTTGCCTTGCAAACCAGCACAAGCTATTATTTTCAAGTGTGTTGTGCAAACAATACTGCTTGTATATATCCTAGTAATAATTAAAATGAATACATATTATATTAACATCTCATCTGATGTGACCAATTTGAGTATGAGTTTGTTCAGTGACTACAGTACCTTCCTTTCGTTTCTTGCAGGAGTTCCATGGTGCTCTCCACCCAGCAAAGACTATCTGACAACGTCACATCTGACCTCTGGAGCTTGAGAGACAGTCGCATCGCAGGTTCAAGATCATATTAATATGTAATGTATTGTAATTTCGAAAATAAAGTTCAAAATGTTTGCATACATTTATCATTATTAAAATTCTTAGCCCTGTAAGAACTAGATTACTAAATAACTATTTTGGTTTTCATAATAATAATTAACATGACAAAATGTCACATTGAAATGCTTAAAGTTACTTTGAAACTACAAAGACGAACACATACACATATATTTTCTTACCAGAAGAAAGACACTGAAAGCCAGCAGATTAATATCAGTCATCAGCTTATAAAGACCTTCAGCTTTCGAGTTGCTGTGGCTAGCAGTGGCTAGATGTATTTCCAGTGCCCCAAAAGTCTTTATAAGAGCTGTTGTAGCTCTGAATAAGTGCGGTAGCCACCTAGTGCCTGTTACTTTAGGTGGAAGCACACCCTTGCCGATAGTAGAAATGGCTGCAAGAAGTCCCGTTTTGCTTTTGTGGCTGTTTTTGTACAAGTAGTGCAAGCCAATTAGCAAGGTCATAAGCTTTTCATATTGTTTGTTTTTCTTGATTACATCCCTGAAGGCCAATTCCAACCTATGTGACAAGCAATGAACATTTACTAGTTCCGAATTTATTCTTTGCTTCAATAAAGTTGACAATCCTGATCGGGAACCGGTCATGTTCGAAGCACCATCACTCCCCATACCCACAAGTTTGTCTGAAAAAAGAAAAATGAAGAACAAAATTAAACAAGAGCTGTCACTATCTGATGACATATTCCCCCGACAAAGCTCAAGTTGAAAAATGCAAAGAACAATAACTCTAGCAAAAATGTCCAAATTAATATAAAAAGCGTTAGAATTTGCGCTTTAGTGCACTTGATAATAATCATTGTGTGAAAGTTTGATGAAAATCGCATAAGAAATGTAGGAGGAGTTAACCGGACAAGAAATTGGGACAGACAGACAGACAGTGTGATTAGTTACTATAGTTACTAGGGGCATACGAATTCAATTCGTGCCTAAGCCTCGTATCGTCATCATCTCAAGAGTATTTTATTCTGATTTTTATTCAGAGTATACTGTTTAGTGTTAATATATTTTAATATTAAATAATATGTAAATTATCAAAAATTACTTAGATGAACTTAACTATTGTAGTTTTAATAAATGAAGTTATTTTAAATTAGCAAATTCTTTTTATAGTTCTGTGTCATACTGATATAATTTTAATAAAAATTACTACACTAATTTGTATTTACTTTTGTCAATATCTGCTTGCTGGAAAACATGCATAACATGCTCATACAGGTCTTCTGATGTTGTTGATTTGGGGGAACTCATGTTTAGAAACCTTTCAGTAACATTGCCATGGATTGAATATCTGAGATACAACGTTTCTTGCTCTGATCCTGAAATAGCAGTAGTTCCGTCCATGATGAAGGACACAAAAGGTGCAGTGTTGCACTGTGTTACTGTGCTTGAAAGCTCAATCTTTGCAATGTGATGAATAAAGTTCACAACAGCATGGCCATTTATATAGGTTGATCCAATATCAAGTTGCTTAGCACGATCTAGTTCACACAACCACTTCAGAAATTGGTCTGTTATTCTTGACTACTGCATGAGCGGTCCTAAAAAGGAAGCAAAGCCTGTGGCGTTCAGATGCCTGTAACATGCGCAAAGCACTTCCAGCCTCTGTATCTTTCAGTTCTGAAGGTGTCAATGGCTTTTTTACGTCATGCGTTCAGCTCTTTCATGAGGAGCCGATTTCTCATGATCGACAATCGCCGAATGCCTAAAATTATTGCATCCATCTACAAAAGCATTGCCCTTGACTGACTGTTGATTCGCCTTACAGAACTTGCAAAACATTTTATTTTGATCTTTATCATATTCCAACCAATCCCTGCCGTTTTTCCAACGATCCTGGAATGACCTGCCCACCCTTCTAGATTCGTATTCTTTAGCCTTTTCTTTCTTTTCATCGTCAGTTAGTTTTTGTTTTTTACCTGGTGCTGCACCAGGGTAATATCGCAAAAACGACATCTTGGAACAACAACAGAAATTTGTTACAGATAATCTAATTGGACTAAGAATGATAAACTATCCAATGAAATAGCGTTTTTCAAAAGACAAACCAATTTGATGAAAAGTAGAAAAGAAACGAACATAAAATTGAAGGTTATGGTACACTATTAAATTTATCAAGTTCATGTAGAATATTCAAGAAGAAAATGATATATTAATTTACTTAAATGTTTGCTAAATGTAGTTTGTTCGTATTACCTGTAAAATGTTTTTATTAATAAATTTTTAAGTTTGGTGGTGGGGGGTCATTGCGCGCAAAATGTTATCGACTTTACACATTTGCTAAGGTTTGAAATAAGTATAATGTAACCTTGATATTTTCGGTAATTACATTGAGAAAACGTTGTGTACTCACCGGTTAGACGTGTGACGTCATCTTCCAGAGTGTAACATGTCAATCAAGTTTTTGGTTATTTCGTATTTTCCCATTGCATTTTTCGGAACAATTTAAAATTTCGCCGGTCGCCCGGACCGACATTTTCAGAAAACATGCCGGTCCAAATGAAATTTTGCCGGTCAGGACCGGCGGACCGGCAATTTCGCAAAGACTGCGAATGGAAACGGTGAGATTGATCCCTTTTCAATTGTCTACGATTTACTCGGATAGTATTAGTTGTGGGTGGAGGACAGTGTAACTGAAAGTGAAATAAATCATAACATGTTTAGTTATACGTTAAAATTTTGATAACTTTTTTTCATTTCTTTTCATCGGAAAATAATTAAAAAAAGGTTATTTCTTTGATGAATATGCTCTGTTGGTTGACCAAAGAAAGTCTATCCACAAAGAATAACCCGCTTGCATCAGATTCAAGTGTGTTGAAATGCAATGGAACTGGAAGGAAGTTGTTGTTAACCAGTCAAATGGAATGTGAGGACAAACAACTCATTTGTTGTTTAACTCTGTTAAACTAGACAACACAAAGTTTGTATCGATGAAAAACTCTGGTAAGTAGACTTTATGATGTGCCATTCTCGACAATGTTGTTATCCGGCGCGTAGGAATACCTATTGACGGTATATCACAGTCACGTGATCTACTGCCGGATCAACAAGTTTATACGGTCACCGCTTTATTAGGTCACTGTTTGGGTTAGCAGCAGGATAAATATATATAAATATACACGAAGCCTCCAATAATGGTACGATATTGTAGCGGCACAAGGTGGTATTGGTTCGAAGTCTCCAACATTCTTTTTGGTATGGGCGGTTAATCTCCAAACTCCTCGCAGTGGTTACTTCCCCATTGGCACACTTCTCAGTTACCACTGCCACACGAGTTAAAAACTTAAGATTTAGAAGTTTTCAGGGGAGACGATTATGAGGAGATTGAAGATTGCTTTTTTTTATTTATTTTTATTTTATCATTATTGTTTTATGACAATGACACAGACATGTTGCACTATTGGTCGAGGTATATAGTATAACGAGTTGAAATGAAAAACAGAAAATAAATAAATAAGTAAACATAACGCAAGGATTTTACATTGTCCACATTTTTCTCATGTGCTTGTCCACGAATTTATTTCGCGCCAAGTGTTTGCCTATGGTCTCGTGGAACTTTATGCCGGCCGGGATATACAATTGAGCTATGATACCATACCGTATAAATCGAATAAAAACGTTGTTAAAGCGATTCAACCTTTTTGTGAGTAAATTCCTGCAACAAAGTTACCAAGTTATAAAACTGGCGACGAGTAATCGACTCCCACAATGCCGAACATAGGAAAGGTCACAGAATTTGCTGAGGGGAAGGAATCATTCGAGAATTACATAGAAAGATTGGAGCTGTTTTTTGAGGCCAACGAAATCGGATTGAAAAAAAGGTAGCAATCTTTTTATCTGTGGTCGGAGCGACAGCATACGGCGTCTTTCGGAATTTAGTCCAACAGATTTGTCAAAGGTCAAAAGCTACCAGGAGCTTATCCGGCTGTTAAAGGGGCATTATAGACCTCTGATAATTTCAAATTTAACAAACGAAAGCCGAAAAAGGGTGAGAAGGTAGGAGAGTATGTGGTAGAGTTCAGGCATTTGGACCAACTGCAATTTCGGAACATTTTTGGATTAAGCATTAAGGGACTGATTTGTATGTCAATGCAGAGGAAGTTGTTGCGAGAGGAAATATTAACGTTTGAGGCCGCAGTTAAGATTGCCAAGGCAATGGAAATGACTGAAAAAGAAACGTTATCTTTCGGTGCACCAGGGAAAGAAACTCAAAGCGTAAACAAACTGAGAACAAAATCTGAGGTGCAGCAACACAAACAACGGCCCAAACACTGGAGGAAAGCAAATACATCATTCAAGGGTGGCAGGCAACAGGAATGTTACCGATTCGGCGGGATATACACCCAAAGACATGTCTGCATGAAGACTCCAAATGTTTCAACTGCTCCAAAGTAGGTCATCTGGCAAAAAAGTCAGACACAAAGGTCCAAAACTTCCAATCACATAGATGAAGACGTAGAATACGCACTGTTGGTGTACTCAGATTCAGATGTTAAATCCAATGCAATTGACATTAAGATAAAAGTCAATTGTTCTGATCTTTGAATGGAATTAGACACTGGCAGTTGTTGGACACTTGTTAATGAAAACACGTATTACAAACACCTGCGAAATTGTCATCTTCAACCAACTGCAGTGAAACTTAAGGGCTACTCAGGCAAAAACATTGAAACTATGGACGAGTGTACCGTACATGTGACCGATAACAATAAACGTCTAAAGGCGATTATTGTTAAAGGGGACAAACCGAATCTTCTAGGCCGTGACTGGATGAATGAAGTCACATTAAACTGGAAAACAATCTTCGTTAACGCAGTATCACCTAAAGTTGAGACCGTTCCAGAACTGAAGGCAAAATTTAAAGATGAGTTCATCAAAAATGACAAACCAATTCAAGGTTTCAAAGCAAGTATAAAGCTGAAAGAAAATGCACAAGCATGGTTTCACAAAGCAAGGCCGGTGTCCTATGCAGTCAAGGAGAAGGTCACTCAAGAATTGAACTAACTTGTGGAGGAAAAGGTAATTGAGCCGGCAGAACATAGCAAGTGGGCGTCGCCGTTGGTGGTGGTAACCAAAGCAGATCAGAAGTCAATAAAACTTTGCGGTGACTATAAATTATCAGACAATCGTGAAATATGTGAAGACCAGTACCCATTGCCGAATGTTGAAGATATGTTTGCTACATTGGCGGTGGAAAGAAGTTCTCAAAATTGGACTTGGCCCAAGCATATGCACAGCTAGAACTCGTTGAAATCTCAAGTCCACTTGTAACAATTAACACACATATGGGTTTGTTCCGATGTCCGAGTCAGGATAAGGTTCAGTATTTGGATCTAAAACAACGTCCAACCCAACAGTTCCAACGAACTCCAGTCCGGCGGTGGAATCAGCTACACCGGAAAGAGCTCAAACACATACTAGCCTGGCCGTGGAGACAGCTTCACCAGTTCAATATCCACTAAAACAACCAGTGGGTCCAACCTCGCCGCCAAGACTGGAACAACATCTCAACATCCGCTGCGTATTCGAAGACCACCAAAGAAACTAAATTTGTAATTAAGTGCCTCATGAGCATTGTGTGTTAATTTCTGTGTTAAAGGCTATAATAATGCATGTGAGACACAACAGAACTCTGGTTCTGTACTATTTCCTAGTTTTTGTTGTATTTTGCCTGTAATCATATTTACCTTTTGGGACATTATACTCCATCATTTAATTGAGTAATTTTTATTAGTATTATAGACAAACAGTATTATGCAAACTATGAGCCAATATTTGACAGTTTAAAAGGGGAAAGAATGTAATAACTTTATAGTGCAATGCAACCTCTGTGATTAAAACCGATAATGTTTTAGATTGTTCCTTGATGAATGATACCATGCCGTAGAAATTGAATAAAAACGTAATTAAAACGATTAAACCTTTTTGTTAGTAAATTCCTGCAACAGAGTTACAAAGTTATAAAACATGTCGTTCATTTGTGTTGCTATCTCTTTGTTGTCATGATTCCTTTTCTATCTACATATTATGAGTCAAATGGAATGACAAATACTGAATTACTTAAAATATTTCAAATATTTCCGCGTTTTCCAATAATTTCCGGGTTTCACACTGCTTGACAAGAAATATTCCCTGTGCATTGTTTGTTGTTGTTTCGGAGTTCATAGTCCTTTCGAGCCTGAGGCTGCATTATGTGAGGATTTCCATCTGTGGCTCGTCATACGGTAAATTTAAACTTAAAGTTTAAGGAGCCAATTGATGAAAGAAATTTACTGTGTTATTTATGTATTACGTTTTTTTTTTTTTTTATTTGCCAAATTTGTGTGTATCGGACGGCAGTATGTTTGAGTGTTAATAATTGCATGTGATTGTTGTTTGTGTGACCCTTCCGTGGTAAGGGTGGGGGTGCGCTGGTCGACGGCGATAGCGTGGTTTGTGGTGGCTTGTTACCAGTAGGCTTGGACGCTGACATTTGACCTAGGCTTACTTGAATTTCTTTGTAATTTTGAATTCTGAAGTCGTTGAATGCCAAAAGGTCTAGTTTAAAGTATTATGGCCTTGTTGGTATAAATATATATCGAGGGGTTACTGCCAAAACGTGCTATATACGAATATTTGGGTTGTTTACTTGTTTAGATAATCTGATACTGCATATTAATACGCACATTATTTGCACTTTTTTCCCATGTCTATATCTTGTTTATTTTCAAATTATTGAATTAAAACCAAAGTTAAGATAAATTATTTGCCAAACAGCTTATTTCGGAATAGCCGTCCGCAGCAACTGATTTCCACAGAATCAAACCAAGCCAGTACATTCTATAACAATATAGATGTTTTTGGCAGAAATCATCTTCATAGAAAATTGCATTGTTTGGTAGAAATAAAGTGTATGATATAGTAGTGCATATCAGTATCAAAAAGCAGGTTTACAGAAAAAGGATGATCTGGCATTGTAACTAGATACCAGTGTTGTTAAACTTTGCTGTTGATAACAAGCTGTCAAGATAATAGTTGTTTGGTGGAAAACTTATTTTGTAGAATTTTTTCACTGTTGTTTTTGCGGGTTTTAATGGAAATAATAGTCAAGATTACTTAAGGTCAGTATTAGCTCACCTGAGCACGAAAAGCTCGGTGAGCTATTGGTATAGGGGACCTCTCCTGCGTCGTCCGTCGTCCGAGTGCCGTCAACAATTGGGTTCGTTCTCACGCTGGAGACTTCACTTTTTATCCAATCTTAACCAAACTTGCACAGTTTGTGTACGATCATACAATCTCGGACGGATTGTTATTGGGTCAGATCACACCAGTAACACTAGAGCTATTGCCCCTTTTTTATGGGAAAAAGTGAAAAAATTCCTTTTTCCAATCTATAGACTTTATTTTCCATCCAATCTTAATCAAACTTTCACAGTTTGTGTATGACCGTCAAATCTCAAGAAATGCAAAAAAATGGGCCAGATCGTGTTTCAAACACCAGAGTTATTGCCCTTTGTTTATTAAAATAATATACAAAACTGCACATTATTCAGGATAGAGACTTTATTTTTCATCCAATCTTCATAAATCTTGCACAGTTTGTCTAGGACCATAAGATTAAAGGTGAAGTCGAATATAAGCAAAAGCGGGCCACAGACGCCATATTTATTACCCTTTGTTTGTGAAAAATCTATACAATAATGGACATTTTTTATGATAGAGACTTGATTTTTCATCCAATCTTCACCAATCGTGCACAGTTTGTCTATGAACGTAAGACTACAGGTGAAGTCGAATGTAAGCATGATCGGGCCAGAAACACCGGAGTTATTGCCCCTTGTGTTTGGAAAAACAACATCAGCAAGTTATCAATGATTGGCTTGCACACACGATTTTTTATTCAATGTTGACCAAACTTACACAGTTTGCGTGGGACCATTAAAATTGATTGATAAAATTTGATTTCCAACAGTTGCAAACCTTGCATGCAGTTATTTGTACATGCAACATTGATGGCTTCAGGGCCTGCATTAACATCATCTACCATGATTGGACAGAAAATCAAAGAAAAGCAAAACTTGACCTTAAAGCGCGGTCATCGCAATTATCGCATTGCAACTAGTTCTCCAAAACTGTCTGCAAAAAAAGACGTCAAAATCTACTGTTTCTGCATTTTCCAGAATTGTCACTGACTTCATGAAAAGGGTCAGGTAAGAATCTCGAGAAAATGATTTGAGAACCATTAGCAAAAACACCGCACATCCACTGCCCAACTCGTACTTTAGTTAGCCCATTGCTCTAACCGATGTTATAAATCAAATTGATCCTATCCCTCTTTGCATATTGTTCAGATACCATCATTTTCAAACCTGTCACAACAGTATGGTCTTCATCTGTACCAGTTCTCAGGTGAGCGCTTTGGGCCACCATAGCCCTCTTGTTAAATTATAAAAAGTAACCGTTGTTATTTACTTTATTATGTACTCTTATAATTAATGTATTTAAAATGTAACAACTATGTACTTTGGTGGCCATTGATTCAAATATTAGATAACTGTCATTTTAAGATTTATATCAGTATGTATTAAACTATAAAACACTGTTATTCTCGCTGTATTAAAGTCACAAACAAAGAAAATAATTATATTCTCGAGACAGAAATTGTAGTTTGAGCTGTAAAAATAATCAATTTAACATTTTACATGGAAATTGAATCTATGACTCGTTTGATCACGAAACAAAACTAAATCGCATACTGACGGACTCACGGAAGAAAACGCAAAGAAGAAGTCACAGGAAACAGTGCAAATATTTATGTTCGCCGTTCTAAGACATCTGGCACACTTAGGCTCAATTTGTCATTCCAGCACAGCTATGAGTGAACAAAATGATTCAGACAACAGTAATATGGCTCTTGAAAAAGCAAACAACAAATATCGATCTCTGATCAGAGAGTGTTACAACAAAGTGTCACCAGTAAAGAGAAAAAATCATGGTTCAATAGAAACACATGAACAACCACCTCACATCCCTGTAGCATTTCCTTGTAAAGATGCTGGAGAAAGAAATGAAGAAAACAGTGAGAATGAGTTGAGCCATATAACCGACAATGCCTAAGATATAACAACTCGAAAAATCCAACTGAAAATCTTACAGAATCCAATGAAGAGACAAAAATTGTGTCTGCTTAAAAATAATATTAAAAAGTTCTGGCACAGTTGAAAGCGGCAGATAGGTGTTTCATTTCCCAAATCCCATGAATAAAGAAACATATCTCAGAAGGAAATGGTATAAGAAACTGAAGTGAAAAACTCAACTGAGCCTTTAGATGTGAATGACGATATGATGCCATCTCAAAAATCAAAGAAGATTAACAGAGTGAAAAGCGAAAAAAAAAGACACAAAATGAAATATCAAAGCAGTTCGGATGAAGACATCACTCGTAGGTTTTTTGCTTGGAAAACGTTTTTACACGATTCGGATGCCGTTAATACATAATTATATTCCATCCCAATAGGATACACTTTTACTGATGACAAGACGACGAAACCCCTACACGGTTGTACCTGTTAAACACACAGACATTGTAGATTTTAAAATATTTCAAACTCTGACAATGAAAACACGGTAGAAACTGAAACTGGATCAAACGGTAAGTGAAATACTATGAAATGAGTTTGTTATCTGAATTCGGAACCCTATGTGTGCAACGTTAAATATTTATTTAACGAGGAATTTCAAAAGTTTATAGTTGCTGCATTCAAACGTAGCAAGGAAATGCTGACGATCCTTTGCCAATGAAAAACAAAGGACAGTTACCCATTTCATCTCCAAAGAAAAGAGATTTAATTAAGCTATGCAAAAGCGGTGCAATTCCTGCTAAAAATCACGAGTATTTTAAATCCCTGCCTTTAAGCAGTATTAAAAAAAGACTGTCTACTGGAGCCAGATGTCATGGAGGACTCCAACGAGGAGTCAGAAATAGAATTATAAATGCCTTGAATAGAGTAATTAAATCTATAACTTACAGTCAATGGACATAATTATTCGCCACCCGCGATCAGCTGACTGTACGAACTAAAATAGCCACTGCGTCATAAATAAAGATTTCACTTTCCAATAATTTACATGTAAGATTGTGATGTCATAGATTTGGAAGTGTTGAAAATCGTAGTGCGAGGGGAAGAAAGAATTAATTTTCAGAAAGAGACTCGACCAACCTTTGTCGTGTGAAAAGCAGAGACTTTACGAAAAAGGGAACCATATCACTGTGCGACTGTTATTGGGAGATATCGTAACAATTAAATTTGGCTCCAACTTATTACAAGTGGCGAATTTTAGTGGCGACAACATTTTATGAGCCAGCGGAACCCCTGATAACTTAACTCTCTTGAGCAAATCAGATAGATAAACTCAGCGACGGAAGAATTTAAGTCGCCTTAACAGGATACGATGCAGTCGATTATGAGCCAAATTTAGTGCTATACGAGGCAGCCCCCGACAGCTTTTTGGACCTTTTCTTGGGCGGATTTTTATTCATTTTGCAGACGGCAACAAAATTGGCTGAGTAACAAATAACATCGACACTGCATGTTTGTTAACCCCACGACTACACTCGTAACCAATGAAATGAAATATCCTCATACAAGCCATACTTTGATTGGATTAAGAATAGTTACGTAACATCTGCTCGATTTTACCTTGCGATAATCGATTAATTAAGTCAAAACGGCTTAAAATCGTCATAAATACAGTTAATGAACCAGAACTTGACAAAAAGCGTGAGAAACGCCAAGTTAAGCGTGAGGGCGTGATTCGATGCCTAAAAGCGTGACTCACGCTGAAAGCGAGAGACTTGACAGGTATGTGTGGTTTAGGATATAAAAGACGGGCTGTTCAGAAGAAGATGGTGGTTAAGCAGTCAAGTAGGAAATATAGAAAAGACGGCGAAAAGAATTAACCGCATTTAGTGTGTCCGGCTCCTTTGGCTTTGAGGAAGATTAGTTTAATGATATGGGGTTATGTTTGTTATCATGGAATTGGAACTTTGACTGATGTAAATTGGTTTGATTGGTTTAAATGAAGTTATAAGGATGAAAGGAAACTTGACAAAATATTAAGGTGAAATGTTTATATTTAAAGTTACAGTTCAAGTTCAATGCGCAACACTTGCTGGCCGCCATTTTGATAGTGGCGAGTAATTATGTCCCTTGACTGTACCTCAAAAGACTACTGCATGAAAGCTAAATAGTGACTGGTGTCTTTATATACATATAGTTCATTGTATGTCAGTGTATTTTTGTCAGTATGTACCAAATATAGACGTTTTGTACAGCTATAATGGAGTGTATCGAACATATTTTATTTCGACAGGAAACTGTATTTGAGACATGTACTCGTTTTAATATTGGTTTATACATTTTAAATACTTAAGTCGTCCTACCATAAACAGTTATATCTTATGGCGGGTTTTTGCATTATGAAAAAAAGAATGTTTCATACATTTTGGTTACTGACTATTAATATATAGAATGTCATGGCATGATTTTACTTTTTACTTCTTACTTTTTATACGGTCTATCGTTTTCGGCGTAGCTGTCTAAGATCACTTTTGACCTTTATTTCTTTCGATAATTATGCAGCGGGAAAATTGAATGCCAATAGAATTGGGCAAATTTTCTAATTTTAGGGAATGCAAATTACAACGATGGTTTAACGTATAACAATAACTGTTGCATACTTTTGCGTATTAAAATTTACATAATTGTTTACATAAGCGGTTAAAATAAAGTTATAAACATATTTTCGACATACACTCTAAAACTGAACATAATTTTGAAAAATTGTACTCATTGTATGTCATGATCAGAATGTTATATTCATTCACATAAAGAAATAACTATATTGTTTAGCCTACATAATCGGCGCGCTCTATAAGTAGCAATTACAATGCTACAATTCACGGGGACGGCAGTCGGTCACAACGTACAATGATGCCTTTTAAGCTTGCATCACGTGTGCCTGTCAATAGTATTAAGGTTTCTTGTTACAAGCACAAAATATAAAATGTAAATTTCTGGTATTTTTCTGATAAATAAGCAAAAAAATATTAGCAAATTTGATTGAGCTTATATTTTCTATTATTTTATCATTGTGTAAAAATATTATTGTACGCTGTAACCGACTGTCGTCCCCGTGAATTAATTCTAGCGAATACAACACACTCCAGCAGGAGAATCATTCTAAAAATAGCGCTCGGTAACGCTGTGTTAATACACACGCATCAGTTAGCGTCCGGAGAATCCTAAACCCGATAATTTTAATAAACTTACTGTGCATGATAATTTATATTTGAATTGTGCTTGCGTTTTATTAAGAATTATTTCTACTTTCACCTTTCTATCAACTTCTCCAGTAGATGTTATTAAATCTAAAAAATGTTAAACATCTTTCTATAAGTAAAATGTGGTGAAAGAAGTTTTGTAATACATCGAAATGTTATCCATGTTACTGTACCTTCATTTGCGTAACATGAATACACTATGTGCAATACTAATGAAACATATATTATTTAACATAACTATGTACACTTATCTGATATTTCATACTTTTCATGCATTCCCGCTATTATTTTTCGACAATGTTAATTTGTTAAATTTGCCTGACAAATTCATGTATCAGTTATGTTTTTTTGTACATTACTAGTATTTAGGTTATTTATTTATCTCTGGTGAAAACATGGGGCGGTATATGATCGGTTTATTTACGGTACAGATATTTATAATGATTGAGTTTATCTCAAATAAATTTTGGGGCCGATACGTTTTCTTATCGTATTCGTATTCTTTAACATCAGAGGGTCCGCTAAACTAGATTTAAGCCATTTATTAAAATATAAACAAAGCGAAACTCCAGTTGCGACAGCAGGAGAAAACTATTAAGTCCACAAGACATACAACAATACAACATTAATTCTGATAAGCTTTTTAAAGGGGTGTATCTATGGTAGGTCATGATTACATTTGCCAAAATAAAGTTAATATACAGATAATTAATATAAATGCATCGTTACATACCATAATATTGTATCAATAAACACTTTACAAAAATAATTTTTTTTTACACAAGCAGAGACCATCAATGACACTTGCGCGAACGCGGGGAAAGTAGTAGTAGTAAAATAAATAAAATGTACTTGATGTACTGTTACATGCATACTCGCCATTGATAAACATTGCATAGCTTAGGGAAGTTTTCATTGAAATGCTCGATTTTGAGTTTGCATCCTACAGGAGCCCCATATCCAAATGTATGATTTTTGTCTTCGTATAATGATAGCTTTTTGTCTTTGTATATAGCTTTTTGTCTTTGTATATAGTTTTTTCTTAACTACTTGCTGCTCCATAAATATATTAGAGAAAAATATTAAATTTTCCTGTTTTAATATGTGTCTAGATCTATATAATATTTATGTAAAGTAAGACTGAAATTATAAACACATGTATAAATATAACATAGGTAACACAGCTGTTAAAGATGCATATGTTTATTTTGTACATTTCAGGCAAGAAAATGAAGTTCATTTGCATAATCCTTTATGCGCTTGTTATTTGGTTTGTTTCTGGCCTGGAAGATGATAGGGGTGACTGGATTGACCCAAATGACATGCTCAATTATGATCCATCAACAAATAATATGCTGAAAAAAGAAAGGGTATTTAACGATCTATATTATGCCTTACATAAAACTGTTTCTTCTCCGCGTATATAAAAGTCAACGGTCCGTTATTTAGGTTCATTTCAAAATGCCGTTTTAGCGGGACGACTAAATGGTATAGTGCCCGGAGCCAGCGGGCACTATTTCGAGTGGGTGCCCGCTCAGCTCTAGTTGTGTGTAACCTCAGTTCTGGGAGGCGTTTCATCAATATTTGCGATTTTTCTACGATCGTAATTTACGTATCGAGATTTATGTAGGTTTTTGCGATTACCGAAAATATCGTGACGCAGTCTAATTGTTTTTAATGACGTCATTGTCGCGCGCTGTTCGAAATAAACAAATTGAAAAAAGGTTCAAGACAAGGAGATCGTCGTACACTTAAAATTCTTTAAAATTGATGATATTTAGTGCAAATAAATATAAATTCAAAAGAAAGATTCTTGTAATTGACCGTTGTTATTTCAAAACGCAAATGTTTTGCAAGCTTCCACAATCTCGTTTGCCTATAAAAAATGTTGTATATTTCAGCACGAAATAAAGAAATGTTTAGTGGTTGGACTATCTAAGGCCAAATCGAATGTACACCCGTGGGTATGTTTGTGTGGTGGAGGTTAGAAATGGAGGGAGAGAAGATGGGTGCTTATAGTGAGAGAGTTGGAGAGTGGTTAGACAGAGAATGGGGACAAAATAGTGGTTAGACTGAAAGAGGGGGAGATACATTGAGTGGGTACAGTGATGGACAATGAGAGGGTAGATTGGTAGATTAGAGTGCCAGAGAAGTTATAAAGACGGTGGATAGACTGAAAGTTGAAGAGAAAGATGGATGGTGGTTAAAGTGGTAGAGGGACAGTGGGTGGTTAGAGTGGTAGAGGGACAGTGGGTGGTTAGAGTGGTATAGAGAGATAAAAAGTGTGGTATAGGACGAAGAAGTGGTTAGAGTGGTAGAGGGACAGTGGGTGGTTAGAGTGGTAGAGGGACAGTGGGTGGTTAAAGTGGTAGAGGGCCAGTGGGTGGTTAGAGTGGTATAGAGAGATAAAAAGTGTGGTATAGGACGATGAAGTGGTTAGAGTGGTAGACGGACAGTGGGTGGTTAGAGTAGTATAGAGAGATAAAAAGTGTGGTATAGGACAAAGAAGTGGTTAGAGTGGTAGAGAAAGACAGTAAGGTTAGAATAAACGAGAGCGACAGGGTGGTTAGAGTTGTAAGTGAAAGACATCGGGCTATCACGACCAGCACCCGATGACGTTGGGTTCGAAGAGCCCAGGTTACCCCGTCCACAAATAGACAGGGTTAAGAAAATATCCGCTAATGAATACGCGGACTATAAGATACCAAGTATTAATTTCAATCAGCTGGTATAGTGATTCAGTATTACGCTGCAAGTTTCGGTAAACTGTGTTATGTTTGCATAAAAATGGTATCATTGTATGTGTATTTACGTATCAAAGGACAAACTACGTGAAATATATATATTTTTTTCCGTTTAATTTCTTGCCTGATCTTAATTATATTGTAAATATGCAATGCATATATTTTCGAAATAAGTAAAAAAAATGTGTTTGCATTTAAATGTTTCCGTTACTATTAATAACACCTTTAAAATAGTACAAAAGCAACTAAAGCTTTACGGTAGGTGCATTAAAAGGTGTGAAATGTCAAACATTACCACTGTTTATTTTTAAACCTTTAGAGAGTATTTTTGTAAGGATAACTACTTTACTTTCGTTCAGAATGAAATGACGTTTGAAGGCTTTAATCATCCATTAAAAAAAAATCATGAAATAATGGTACAGCTAGATCGTTTAAATTGTATGTCAAGATAAACCGGGACAAAACTTAATGAATAACCAATTACGCTCGTACACGCATTATTCACGGCAATATGCCTAATATAAAGTGTAATAAAGCGGTAATAAAATTGGTGATCTTATAGTAACTGTCGGTAACTTTAAGGGTACCGGTGTACAGTAGCCGTCTTTGATAACAAACAGCAAGGACTATAGTGGTGAAAAGACAACGCACATTTATTTTGAAATTACATTAATTGTGAGTCATGAATTGAGTGGTTTTGAGTAATGCGACAGAACATACTATTTATCGAGTATTCTACATCGGTATCAAGACAATCTAATTATTTATCCTTTTATGCTACGCACCGGCTACGACCATATATGACTGGCGGATTCTGTATGCGCAGGCGCAGGCGCTGATGTCTGCATGTATATATACGTAAATGAAATGTCAATAGTCCAGATTGAGAAATTTATATAATGAAAAGTACAAACACGTTACATGGGATTATAAATATATATTAACGATATAGCCAACGCGTTTCGACAAAGCTCATCAGGGCATAATACAATATATCATAACGTCAAACTGTCATAGAGATAACGTCATTTCAATTATGACGTCATAACGTCAACAATTATTATATAACATTTAATTGTGGTTTAAATATATGAATAAAATATTGCTCTTTCGCTAACCTAGCTGAAACACTGTCCGAAACTAGTTTATAAAAAGGAAACATTTGAAATTTCGGTTCAGATGTAGAACACTCATCCAGGTGTTTACTTTTAATTTTAACGACAAACTGTTTAATATAAAAACTAATATGTCGTGTGATGTTAAAAATGTTATTTATGTATTAGTATGGAATGGATGCACGAAAATTTATATTGGACAAACTGGCGATAAACTTAGACATAGAAGATCTGTTCATGAATAACAAATGCGAGACCCCTCAACAAGACAGATGCCTTTAAGTAAACACCTGGATGAGTGTTCTACATCTGATCAAATTATTTTTATGTCTATTTTCTTTGTGTTCTCCCAGACGTACAGGCATACGCCTGAATACGCCACTGGGATATGTTGTGTTATGCTTGTAATATATTACCATTTTATCATTTTAAAACTTCTGTACTAAAGTGTGCGGTATAATATAAGATATAGCACAGACCACATTGGACCTCCTCGTATTATCGTGACCTCCCAGTCAGCCCACAAAAGCTGAGGTACGTTGAACATTTTTGGGCTGACTGGTCCGTCGGTCACTATAATGTGAGGAAACCCTCAGTGGTCTGTACTATTCCTTAAGTTGCACATGTACCGGTATGTATAGCATCTCAATGAGTCGGACGGATTGATGGTGCATGCGCAGTTCTTGTTATCCTAATTTATAACTGTCACGCACTAGAGCAGGGGTGATTAATCGCTCCAGACTCTAGTATGCAACAGAGGTTCTTTTGGACCAGACATGTATAGGGATCACATTAATTAACACAAATACCTTTACCTCTAAACTATTTATTTACATAAACTAATATAGATCTACTTGATACACGCATGCAAATTAAGCATTCAACAGATTGTGATATATATATATATATTCTTCGAAAGTATCTTCATATGCAAACACTCCAATAGCAGAAGTGCGTTCACCTATTACGTCAGTTAATTGATTAAAGCAACAATTCCTTCAATGTCCATTTACGTCATGATCCATGCAGCATATATACAACATAAATCCTTCAGTTTTCGTTCTTTACGCACAGACGCTAATTTAAAAGTAGAATTTTTTGTGTCAATCAAGTAAAAAAATAACTCCCCAAATACTTAACGCACATACGCACACAGCTAACCAGACTCGTTATCACTCATATCGAAACCACACATACTCGGGGTTTGCCACTCAGGCTCGGGGTTTGCCACACCGGCTCGGGATTGCCACACAGGCTCGGGGTTGCCACACAGGCTCGGGGTTGCCACACAGGCTCGGGGTTGCCACACAGGCTCGGGGTTGCCACAGAGGCTAGGGCTGCCACACAGGGCTTAGACATGCCACATCGACTCTATTCTTGACAGGTCTCCCCCACTACAAGCCACCTATAAACAAATGAAGTCGATAAACCTATGCCCTACATTCATCAGTTCAAGTTGCTACCCCAACACAACAATGCGACTGGACATTTATACACCCAATAATTTAAGCTTTACAAAATGCACTTAATTTTAATTCCTCATACGTATATGACAGTACTATGATTATAAGTATGTGAACTGTACTTACATTGTAGGTTAAATCTCTCACATTCCCATTTCCTCATATTCTCACTCAGTCATCTCCAACTGAACTGGCCTCTACGACTGTTTTCTCCAGACTGAATTGAAACAATGAATCCTCCCCTCGGCCAAACAAAACAACATCAGAAACTAGGCTTAATATCAACACCTTGTCACATTCAGAGCTATGGCTAATACGTTTCCCTACCGTTGTCAAAACATAGTCCTGGAATCAAAGTAAACTAACTAGGCTTCATGTCAACATAAACACTAAACAGGAACAGAGTCTCGCAATCTGCTGGGAAAACTTAGCAAAATAGCCGAATAACCGGAATGTGAAGTACTGTATTAAAGGAGTATGTAGACATTTGTGACAATAACCAAATGTAACCACTCTGTAGGTTAAAGAAGTCTGTATCGACAGAAAATATTTTGATATTTGCTTGTTATGTGGGTAACGAAAGAGACTCAAAATAAAGGTAAAATATTGTACAGCCCCTCTTTAAGTTAGCTTAAGAAGAACTATGTTTCAAATAAATTTCTTAATACTAGTACATGTACATTTATTTTATACTGATATTTCACAATAATAATTGAAATGATTTTACTCTTGAATAATTTGTTTCAGATGGTTTTCAACAAACAACCGTCGGTAAATGAAAATACAGATACAAATCCAGAACATACGGGTACTGACACAAACAAAGATACGCAGGACACAAAAGATAATCCATCCGATTCTAACAACTGTCGTGTGTGTGAAAGTTGCCGCTCTTGTCCAGACTCCGACTTCGAGTGTCCATCATGTCCGACATGTAAATGTGATTCTCAGGAGGTCAGGGACGAAGCTGCCATGCCTCTGCTGAAGAGGTACATTCACTCCATTCTGGATCACATGCAACATGAGGTATTAGTAATTTTTTTTCTTTATTTAATTAGGCCTTAAAAAATAGTTATGTTTCTGGTGGCCACACCGACCCTACTTTTTTCATGCCGAACCTAAATTTTTTTCAGGACTTATACAGATCATAAAATAGCACTGCTACAAATAACCCAAGAAACATATACTAAAACTGCTCCAGGACACTTTAGTGGTGGTCATTAAATGCATAAAATTTACCCACAGATTATTCACACAAACCAAATCCTTGTACAATAAAATAAAAACATAGTTAAAAACAAAAATAAAAACTTCCAACCTACTGACCCTCCATGTTTTGCCATTCTGCCAGAAACACAACTGCCGGTATTACTTTTTTAGGCCTGAACAGGGTCTGGCAAAAGGACCCATTCCCTATGAAAAATATGGTTTTTTAATCTTCACAATTTGAATGAAAACATTCCCAATTAAATAACTTTCTGAAATGTTTCTCAATTAGCAAGATGTCACAACGCGAAATTCCCAAATTTGATGGGTATCGGACCCATTCCTTATGCTGCGAAAAAAAATCGCTGGGTAAAGCTGATACATATGTGATAGTATGTTTTCGATGACTACTTATGAAATAAAATACAATCTTACACTCATGTCGTCTACATTTGCCCCATGTTGTGTTCTGATGATGTGTAATTTAAGAAATGTATTTTAGGTGATCAATCACATGAAAAGGGTTTTGTGACCAGTTTGTCTGATTTGTAAAACTTTGTCATGGTAACACAGCCTTTTAGAATCTAAATACAGAATACTTGAGCAGAATATGGTTATAAAAGCAAGTTTTCTGTGTTAATGAGTTCTCAGTTTTATGTGAAGTAATGAATTCTTCAAAGAGTTAACAAAGTATGCTGGTCTCGTTCTCCCCTCCTAAAATTGGCCTTTTTAGCCGTTTCCGCTCTCCAAGTTCAACAGTTGTCATCTGATCATCAGCAAACTTGATGATAATGTTTATGAGAATAATATCTCAGCGAAGTTCGATAATCAGCCAAGGAATTGTGGAGTTATGGCCTTTGAATTATCTCAAATTTACCTTTTTAGCCATTTCCGCTCTTCATGTCCAACAGTTTTTATCCAATCATCACCAAACTTGATATTTTAAAGATTGCTTTTAACCTAGAGGGGGCATGCCTGTTTTGCCAACAGCTCTTGTTTCAGTTGCCAAGTCCCAGGACTACATCATGCACATTTCGTTGTCGGCCAGTCAGGTGACTATTCTGGAGAGCTTCATCAAGGGAGGTAATCAGAAACACGTGCACGACGTTCATGAGGTCCTGTTGGGCATGATCAGTCGTGTGGTGTCCTCGCGCCTCGGTTTTATAGAGAAAACCGCTCTTTGGATGGAGGATAAACTTGGACTCAAGTTGGACAGGCTTGTTCAGGTAACAGATATTCAGTTAAACTTAAGAATTCATGTATATTAATGTATATAATTCAATAACTGAGTGGAGCATGTTTTGTGAGTTCCTTCCTTAAAAAGCTGTTTTCCTAGTATACCAAAGTGATGGAATTAGCTTTGTTGTACAGCATTTAATTATAACATGCTGTTAAATGTAAGTTTACAATGCAGAATATACTACCACTTTTCTATAAACATTAAGAAAACATTGCTAAAGCAGCACAAAGCTTACTGTCATCTAAAGATGATTTTAGTTACTCCCGTATTTCTTTGGCATTTTGTTATGATGGTCAGATGGTTACATGTCTTCCAGCTTCTGAAGTTGCATTTATACTGGCAACAAGTGATATTGACCTACCAGTATCTGGGACCATATTGACCAACATATTTGTAGACTTAAGACTAAGATTACATAATATGCTTGAAACTGTACAGTTCTTAGATCGCTTTAATGTTGATTCTAATTTGTTTTTCCCATCTCTAAATGCAACTTTGTTTATTTAGAACAATTTGTTAATGACATGAGAAAAATTGGTACCCAGAATATTTGTTAACACTGAAGTATTTTTTCGTAAGTCAAAGTCTATTCTTTATTCTTAAGTCAAATATTGGTTGGTGAATATGGGCCCCGATTGTAAAATGCCTGCTTGTTGGTAACACTTGTTCCTCTGGTTGCAGTTCGTCATGCTGTTCACTCTCGCCTCCGTCGGGTTGCTGATAAAACTGATGCTACAGATTCCATGGTGACGCATGATCAGTCAGCTCATAGTACTGATGTTCTTCATCAGTATTCCATGGACGTGGTTAGATCTGTATAAGGTTATTGATTTTCTGCTATCAACTTTTGTTGCTGATTTAAAAATATGAACTGCATGATACATACATGTATATATATATATATATATATATATTAACCCAACAGCAGATGTATGTTTTAGGTATGCTGTCGGCGCTCTTTACAACAAAAAACTTTCGTTGATATAATTGTTGGCACTAAAACAAAATTTTCGGTAACTATTCAAAAACTATATGGTAAGGATGCATTACATTGACAATTGCAATGCACTTGGCTACCAACATGAATTGGTCCTCTTATTGACTAGCAAGAGAGTTGAAGAAACTGCAACTTTGATCAGGTCGAGTTAGAGTTCAATCTCCCTTAAAGACGCGTAATACCGGTTCTACCCAGGAAACTGACTTCAAAGTTTATTCAGTAATTTTCATGCTTTTGAAAAAATAAATCTTGAATAAATGGGCTTAAAAATACTGTAATAAATGTACCCATGTTATTTGTCTGGCACTAAATTTGATGGCTTTTTAGGTTGAATTGTAAAAAAATTCAAATGTCGAAGTTGCATATCAGATAATCAGAAATTCTGTTAAATTTATGCAAATTAATTCTAAAAGTGATTACCTGTTTCAGCAAGCCGAAATCAAGCAGCACACAATGGCTTTCAAGTCCATGCCATCGGAGTGTAGCAAGCAAGACCAGGACGTATGGACGACATTGTCTTATTTAATCACTTTCCACGACGACAAGTGTCATGAGCACTACGAACATCTCATGATACACACTTTGATAAAGGTTCCACCCACTAAGGTACGGCTTTGAACAGACCTTTCCATTTTTGTTTCCCCACATGATTTGATCTCCTTCATGACTACTGTTAGAGGATTAATTCTCTGATATTCAAGGATTTCCGAGCCTTTCGGCCTGGGCATCGCAAGATCTTTTGTGAATGCTAAATGATGTTCAGATTGGCTGGAACGCAGTTTCAGTATACAGAGCAACAGATTAGGATTTTGCCAGCATTACCCTATCATTTTCAAAATACTTGAGTTCCGAGTGATTTAATTAAGTACTTGAAATTACGTCACACCATTAACATTAATTAATTGTTGGAAATATGGAAAGTAACTGTAACACAAATATTCCATCAGTATGCCTTCCATTTTAGGACCATGCATGAAAATGCGTTCAAAATACTACAGTTAAGCTTGCTACAAAATACTACAAAATACTACAGTTAAGCTTGCTTTGAACACTCATATTGTCACTATATGACTATTTTAGTTAAAACTTAACCAATCTTTACACAATCCCTTCGGCGTTTTTTGAGTGTTCAGTATATGAATTGAGTTGTGTTACTCATTGAATATTAAATATTAGATTAATAAATTAAAAGGTGTTTGAGAATTGGGCATTTACGCAAATACGCGCCTTATTTGTTGCTCCGTGTATATGTGATGAATGTGTAGTCATCAAATTTAACAAAAAGTTTTCATATACTTCCTGAATTATAAATATATAATTTTATAAGCCATTAAATATTATTAAAATTTAAAAGTTGGACCATTTGCATAAAAATGGTGTGAGAATAGAAATTAATAACAAAACTGAAATTTCCTAAGAAAAAAAAACAAGGTAGTAAGATATGGACATTTATGAAACAGTTTAGATTATTACTTGTGAATAAACATAATGTTACCGTAATCCGAAATAAGTTTTACTGCATAAGTCATGCTTTCGAGATATCCTGATAATATTCTGATACTGGAAATATATATTTGAAACCTTCATTGCATATATTCTGATGCATTGCGCAAATTTTATGCTAAATCCTAATTTGTATTCTAAATAATGTTAATTGTAAACCACCATATCAATACTTGTTTTCTATTGCAGGCCATAGGAGTTACGTTTGTTCGGTTCTTCTTGGCTCCACTGAAGGACGTGGGGAGTGCAATAAGTAAGTTCATCCGAGCCCTTCTGATTGACCTTCCCCTGACCCTGTATCCGGTTGCCTTAATTTTCGTGCCACGGTTCTTCTTCATGTTTCTCTTCATGTGGTTCGACTACAGTATACGGCTGCCATTTTTCTTGATCGAGAGGAACCCCGCGTTGGTCGCCGGTAACAACCAGTTGCACCAGGCTATTGAGTAGAACAGCAGGCAGACTTTGGCCCAGGTAAATACGCAGAGTGTTCATATTCAAAGGACTGTAAGAACTGAAGATGAATTATTTGTTTAATTGATGCATTATTGTTAACCTGTTTTAGTCATATCATAACGAGATGTTATTCATACACGTGATATTGTAAATATTTTATAAGATGAATAGAGAATACTAGGTAAGTGTTGAACAAAGAGAAATGTATTTAGTGAGGCTCAGAAAACTTGAACCACAAGCCTTGTCTCCAAAGTTGACACGTATGTTTTGTACTTGGAACCTTCTTCTTATACAAGCTTAGCTTTTTGTTTTATGTAAAGTATGAAACATATTCATTAGTTATGAAAGGTGATAGCTATGTCATGGTCTGTTGTTTCAACTTCCCAAGTCTGGATATGTTCTATGCTCAAACTTGACATCATCATTCTGCAAAAGTCATGCTTTTGCGCTTAAAATTAAAACTTATGGCTTATAGCAAAACTACATTAATTCCTTATATGTTTCAAAAGGATGCAGTCTCAATATTAAGGTACGCATAATACTTTTTTTTTTCAAAAGTTAGGGGTGTCCTAACATTTTGGGTGTCCCAATACTTAAGAGTAATTACTGTGTCTTAGTTTTTCACTGACCCATCAATTGACCGATCGCTATTGGATTTATAACCACGCCTACAAGGGGTGTAACAATATCACAGACTTATATATATATTTAGAAAAAGAAACTTTCAGTTAACTATCAAAAATAGGTGTATATAATTCAGTGAATAATGAACTGATAATTTGTTGCAATTTCAACATAATTAACATTTTAGTTATACAATGCAATATGTTCACACATGACATTTTTGAGATCAACAATTCTGTTTCAATAGAAAACCATTACCAAATTATTATCGGCAAAGTACAAAAGAGCTTAATCATCAACGCAGCGACGGAAGTAATTACTAATTAAGAAAACAACCGCTAAAACCACCCATACAATAATGATCATTTCATGACAAAACACCGTTTACACGCAAACAGTATATGTCATTAAATACCAGTATGTTATTTACATATGGCGATATATTATCACAAGAACTGATACTGTTATATACTGGTATACCGATATATCGATACACCCCTAACGCCTTCTCGTTACATACTGTGGTACTGTGATATACTGGTATACCTGATACTGTTATATACTGGTATACCGATATATAGATACACCCCTAACGCCTTCTCGTTACATACTGTGGTACTGTGATATACTGGTATACCGATATATCGATACACCCCTAACGCCTTCTCGTTACATACTGTGGTACTGTGATATACTAGTATACCGATATATCGATACACCCCTAACGCCTTCTCGTTACATACTGTGGTACTGTGATATACTGGTATACCGATATATCGATACACCCCTAACGCCTTCTCAGGTCAAACTTCGACAAGCACCGTTCACAGTGTAAGAATGTTTTACGAGACATCTCCATCAAACAATGAAGTCCCAGCTTTCCGAATGGTTAAACGCATTGTGAATCAAAACTTGTCCATCGGTGAATTTGCTATATTAATTTTCCAGCTCTTTTGTAACAAATATATAATGAACAGTATATTGTGTTTAGCAGCCATGTAGAGCTATCCATTATGCTGTTTATCTATGCATTCTGTGTTAATTTTCTGCTCGCTTTATTTCTAAATTATCTTAGAATAACAAACACAAATGCAACAAGTGGTACCGACAGGTTGTGCACTATTTCAATATTTTTCCAGCTTGATGCGACACGAAGTCTTCTAGGGTCAAGGTCAGGTGTTTCTGTGGCCCTAGTTGCACCAGCAAGTCCAACAAAACACTCAAATATCCCAAAGTTATCAAACAATATACGAAAACGTCCTTCTGATAGCAAGGCCAGTAAAGAGCAAGCAGAAAACCATGTTGAAGGTCAAAAGTCAAGATTAGCTCCGATGTCAAGGTCATCTCCAAGGAAACATAAAGCTAGACTAGTGAGGTCATGTGACAGTCTTGGGGCAGCCTGTGACTTTAAGAATGACTTGGATGGTGCAGATCTTCAGTCCAGTCCAAAGAAGAACAAAGAGAATATGAATAAATTGTCCAATTCTGTGTCTGTGGAAACGGTGGGTTGTGAGGATTGCACTGATGATGAACTAGACGGATTTCATTTACTAGAAAAGAAATCACCGCAGCACTCTTGTTTGGAATGTTATAAAAATGTCTAAGCTATTAATTACCCCTTTGCTTCTGCAGTTTTCTCTATACATCCATAGGCACTTCTAACTAAACCTTCGCTTATTCAGCTATAACTTTGTATTTTTAGCCCGAATTTCTCCAAATTTATCAAGAACACAAACTAATATATAAGACTTCGATGTTTTTAATTTCCTGTACGAAAATTTCATTTTCATACAAAACTTAAAAAAAAAAAAAAATATTATATCAAAACAAAAATTCGCAAAAATGCGAAAATGAAATAAAGTCAGTTTCACTGTTGGAAATTAAGCGCAAATATTTTCGGTCTTTTTCCTTTATGTTGATTTAAAATCATTGAAAATAATGATTTCATAAATTTGAATCTAAATATGGAGAACATTTATCTTATAATAATTACTCAATACCTTAGTACATGGAATGCGGTCTCTTACATACCAATGGCGCGCACGCGTCCTGTATACTGCACAGTAGCCCTTTCCAGGTTTTCCCACTAACTCCTCCCAAACTATTGTTAACGGATTATTTTTCATTAATCAAATATCACAAACAGATTAGAAGTTTACCACGTGCTTCTTTGTGTAAAATAGGTTAAACGTTAATCATGTGATATCCAAGAACAATGATTGGATAAAATTGCAGAATAATTTTCCCATGATAGACATGTTTTTTTGGTTGGAGTGTCGTTGTTAAACACTTTGATTATAAACTGCATCGAATTTCTTTATTCAACAGGATTTTCTCGTGCAATTATTAGTTTGGACACCCGAGAGCACGAGGAAATATCAGTGATCACTGAACCATTCAATTGTTATCATACATGTATTGGACATTGTGTATAATGCAAAATTTGAAACCGATGCGATTTGTCATTTTTGAGAAAACCGCAATAAAAAAAGCTCTAGTTGGAAGTGCCTATGGGTGTATTTGGCATGGATGGTTGTTTTTTAAGCTTAGCTATTCACCAAATAGTCCGAGCTATTCTACTCACCCAAATCGTCGGCATTGGCGTAATGCTCTGGTTAAGGTTGCGTGCAACAACTCCAGATCTCTGTAATAACTACAGATATTCAATTGAAACTTCACATATTTCACTGACCAAGACCCAGAACTGTGACCTGCAATTCAGCAGAATTATGCCCTTTCTTGTACTTAAAAAATTGGATGTCAGAGTTTGCGTGCAACAAGTTCATATCTCTATATACCACTTTGTTGTGTTTTTATGGTACATGCAAGTAGTACCTCTCTCTCTATATATAATGCGAGTTGTATTGTATTTCTGTAAGACACACGCATTGCCATTTACTACTTACATCTGTAAAAAAAATTGTCACTACAAATGTTTGATTCTTGAATGCTTGTATTATGGGCCGGAGGCCTTTCAGGACAAAGAAACCCATTGTCATTGTCATATCTACTACAGGTTTGCAAAACTTGACATTGATAAGAAAGATAAGTTAGTGTTATTCAGTTTTTCATGTCATGCCTTAATTATGCCTCCCATCGAAGATGGCGGGGTCTATTGGTTTGCTAATGTCGGTCGGTCTTTCGGTAGGACGGTCGGTCGGTAGACCACTTTCGTTTCCATTCTCTTTGTTCGACATTTTTTATATGATCTTCTCTAAACTTCATGAAAATGTTTGTGGCCATAATATCTTGGTCAAGTTCGATAATCAGCCAAATCGCCCTCGGAATTATGGAGTTATGGCCCTTGAAATATCCAAAATTGGCCTTTGTAGCCGTTTCCGCTCTCTAAATCAAACAGTGTCACCAAATCTTCACCAAACTTCATGAAAATGTTTGTAATAATAATATCTCGGCCATCTTTGATGAACAGTCAAATTAGCCCAGGAATTGTGGAGTTATTGCCCTTAAATTTCTGAAATTTGCCGTTTTGCGGTTTACGCTCTTTAAGTCCAACACTATTCATACAATCTTCACCAAACTTCATGAACATGTTTGCGGGCATAATATCTTGGTTAGGTTTAATAATCAGCCAAATGGCCCCAGGAATTGTGGAGTTATGGCCAATGAATCCATAATTATCTAAAATTAGCCTGTTTAGCTATTTTAACCTAGAGGGGGGGGGGGGGGGTGCATAACTGTTTTACAAACAGCTCTTGTTTCATTTATAAATTGAAATTGTTTTAGTGAAAAACAGTCATAAGCAGCAGCAACTCCTTGCGAGAATTTTATTTATACAATTGCAGAAATTCAAGTGTACATCACTAGACTTATGTATAATTTTGCACTCCTCTTACTGTTTTATTCACACTAAAACCTCGTATAGTTTTTCACTTACTTTGTGCAATTATCACATTTGTCTGAAATTAATCCAGGGATAACATTTATTGTTTGCTGCATTTCTAATCTTGCTGGTGTGTTTATTGCCATTTTCGAAGCTTGTAGAATGCTTTGCTGATCTTGCACAGTCATTAAAGTACTATTTTATACAGCATGTTTGTTGCAAAATTCTACCTATCCAAACTGATTTCAATTATTTGATGAGAACCATTGGTAACTAATTGTGTTTAACCACGGTTAACTAATTGTAATGAACTATGGTTAACAAATTGTATTTTGCCATGATTAACTAATAGTATTGAACCATAGTTAAAAATTGTATTGAATCATTGTTAACTAATTGTGTTGAACCATATTTAACTAATTGTGTGAACCATGTTTAACTAATAGTGAATTATTGGTCACAAATTGAATTCAATATTGGTTTTCTATCTGTATTGATCCATTGTTAACTACTTGTATTGAACCATTGGTTATTTTATTGAATATTGGTTTACTAAGGTGTAAAAGCAATTATGTTTGTTTCAGGTTACCCGACCCACCCTAACACAAAGCCCCGACCCTAGAACATTTTATTGAGTGGGTCAGATATTTTTTGTTTATTTTACTTTTCTCCAATAAATAAATGTTTTTTTTTATAAACATGTGTTTTGTGTTTATAGCATCCACCTCAAAACAATGTTTTATGATATTAGATACATGTTTTGTATATTCATCCAGTTTTAGAATCTTCAAGTTGACCATTTACCAAATAAATAAAAAATTATTTAAAAAAAAATCCCTACCTACCTACCCTCAGTTTTGGGGGCATGTAACCTGAAACAAACATAATTTGTGTACGCCTAATTGTATTTAGTCAGCAGATTGTACTGAACCATAATTACATGTATTTTGGATTCGATCATGGTAATCTGCATTTATGTGTTTGTGTTATTGTTTGATATTTAATATATTTGATATTTGACATTATGTGAACACATCACTTTTATATCAAATTGCTTGTGCTAAATTATGTGACATTTGTGTTTCCTTTCTAGTTGACTCTTTTGTTAGCTAACTGTCATATTTAAAATGTATTTGGAATTTTACATGTTATCATTATTTTGTAATTATGATCTTCAGTGTGCTTCTCATGTCTTTGTTCATCGTGCAGTGTTCTTGGTATTTTCGCGTATTTATATTCGATGATCCTGAATCATATACATAGTTTTGTAATAAAAGAATGCATTATTGGTTCCTTTGTCTGCTTATAGTCTTTTGCGCACTGGTATATTGAATACTTGCGTTTAAAAACATAATGTATTTAAAAAAGGAATCCATGTGTACTAAAAAGCATATGTCAACGAAAGGGGACTCAAGGCGGCAATATCAAAATAAATTCTGAAATTCTTTCCAGTGCGTTTCCTGGGTATAACTAGTACTTGGTGCATTTTTGAGAAAGACCACTTTAACGTTCCCTGAGTATGGATCGAACTAACGATCTCCCGATATCAAGGAGGACACCTCGTCTACTACACCGCTGCGACCCTCCAGATTTACCTGGTACATGCCTTGTTTAAGCTTGATAAACCTTCCTAGTCTCTATGATACAATTCTTTATTCATGTGCTTAAGTATAGCCTATTTCCAAGAGATCTGATATTAAAATGTGGTTTTTAATGCACGTAATATAATACACTGCGTGTAATGCATACATGATAATGAAATGCAGCGTCAGACATTCCGTGATCCGCAAATGTGTTTCCAATAAAATCGGGCGATCCGATATACATGTACATTGTACATATATTAACGCACATAACATGGGAACTGTCACCATACATCAGATTGATTATTGGCCTTTATACATAAAGTGGAATTTAAAATCATTATTATAATTAAAGTCAATTCGTAAACAAGGCTAGCAAACGAATGTTTTGCGAGTAGTGGTAGTATCGTTTGATAGATCTAAAAATGTTCTAGTATTTATTTACTATGGTGGCATAGAACTGCCTTACGATAACCACATAAGTTTCGCGATAATTATCACGTTAACCACTTAAGTATCGTGTTATTTATCTTGTATCGTGTTAGTGTTCGCGATAGTTTTCTTTGTCATTTATTTTCTGCTTAACTGAAATGTGGCCTGAAAGTGCCCCAAACTGACACCAGGATTTCAGTTAACAAAAACATAACATTAAGTGGTAACAGGAATATTAACGTGTTTTGATTTACGTTACTAGATAATTATCACGAAATATATCGCGATATTCAGATACTGCGGAAGACCTCGAAAACAAATTAAGTAGTATCAGGAATATTATCGTGTTACGATTTACGTTAACAGATAATTAACTAGTAACAGGAATATTATCGTGTTAAGGTTCGCGTTAGCAACATATTGCTGAACACCTCGGGCAAACTAAGTGGTAACAGGAATATTAACGTGTTATGATTTACGTTAGCAGATAATTTTCATGATACAATTCGCGTTAGTTAGATAATTCGAAGACCTAGAAAATGTAACTTATGTCACTTATATGCACTTTTAGGTCATTTAGTTTAATAATAAATTATCTAACAGAAACATTTTCGTAAACGGTAACTTAATATTCAGATAAATATCGCAATAAATAAGTAGTAACACGAATCTTTTCGCGAACGCTAGCTAGTTAACGTGATATTTTTCGCGAAAATTATGTGGTTAACACGATACTTAAGTGGTTAACGTGATAATTATCGCGAAACTTATGTGGTTATCGTAAGGCAGTTCTATGCCACCATAATTTACAGTACCTTCATTTTCTACAAGTAGTTAAACAACTTAATACGAGTGTACAGGAAACACTGGTATATTTTCAATACATTTTGTGATTTCGTGTACTTATAATGCACATTAAACTTTATAATAAATATTCTCAGCAGCGCTAAACATTTGCTGGTACGCTACATATTTTACCGTATTCTTTTTTTGGTTACATGTATAACAAAACTAATTTACTCTTACCTTGATAATTATTAACTACTACTGCTCAAAAGTGTATTATAACATAATTTATATTTTGTAAAAAGTACAATTTAAACATCATGTTTTCAGATGACAAAACTTAACAGTCACTTTTAAAATGTGCTATCAACTAACAATTAACTCATTATTACCTCTGATATTGTCTGGGAACTTCACGGGCCATTTGCACATCATTTATGTCCTTGCTATTATACTGTGCACGGATTGAGTCTGGGAGATAACTTACTGGTAAAATTGCTGCCATTCAAATTACTAAAATGAAGAGAAAAACAAACATGTACAATTGTACCTGAAACTAGGAAAGGCGATCCTGCTATTAAGACCAGGAAGAGTAGCAATTTACTGCTATGGTACCCAACATTGAATTTCAAATTATTACCTGTAAAGGTTATTATCTGTGAAAACTTCAGCAAACTAGCACTTTCCGGTGTGGAAAAAAATGTCATTTTATAATGTCTACTGATTTTGAACACTTTCTTTTTTGGACAATATGGAAAAAAAAATCAACATCTACACCTAGAACTGAAGTGTTTTATTAGGTAGTTGTACTGAATAATTATTGTCTTTAGATTACAGAAGATGACCCCGTGTTTCAATATGTTAATTTCAATTTTGGGCCATATGATCACGGTCTTTTCTGCTGATGAAATGTTTCATCAACCTGTTCTAACACAGAACTGATATGTCATGACAAGGCACCTTGACAATGTGTTGAAGGACTCACAGTCAAACATTTTTTATCTAATGCAGGTAGCCAGTGGCCGAGAATGCGCGTCCAGTACAGGAACGAAGCCAAGGACCACATGTACCTGTGCATTTTTATGTCACGGTTAGTTATTTATACAGTTGCAATTATGATGGTCATAAATGTAACCATCACCAATCATTATATTTCGCAGTGATTCGGGTATTGGCTAAAGGCTAAGCAATTAACAATAAAATATGTGTGAATCAGTTAATTTTTTGTACACATGACAAAGCTGTCAAAGATAACACAAATAAAAAGAATCTCACTACATGTTAAATCCTTCGTTCATTTACACTGAATCTATTTTCAGACTTGGCATTTGCTGTCACCAGGCTTAGAATCCGAACGTGCTCGAACATGACTTTGGAATTCCGCCGGTTGCACAAATCTTTATCACTGAATGTCAGGTAAAGGGACATTTTCAATAAATGTGTGTCGCAGTGTAATTTCCATTTAATTAATGAAATACGTTGTTGGAAAGCTTATTATTTAACAACTTAGTATAATTGCAAACATGAATTATAGTGAAATATAACACTTTCCATTTCCAAAATGTCTTATATAGACTACAAAAAGACGTACAATTTCACAAAAAAAGACTGTCGCACAGCATTGTTCACCATTTTTACATACAAGTTTAGGGTGACAGAAGTTTCAAATCATAACAATTAATGTATTTCCTAAAGGATATTGTGATGGATATTTTGAGCAATCAACATTTTTCAACATTTTCCTAAAATTGACACGCTGATGTGCAGTCTACCGTTGTCGCAAAAAATTCGGTCAAGAACGTTAACTACTTTAATGAGCGTTGAAGTTTGCGTTTTCCTAAGAAATAAATGAAAATATAGCGTACAAAATGGAAAGCAATAATGAAATATATCGAAAAACACAAAAAGAATCATTTACTTTAATGCAAATCGTCACACTTTAATCGGGAAGTTCAGTTTTGAAGTTGAGACGCTAGAGTTTGTCAGGTACGTTAAACAGTTTTCCTGCTGTAATATACGATTCTTATATCGCATAGTTGTATCTTTTACTTCGTCATAAAACACCCAAATAAGTGTTTTAGCTAACTTAAAAACAATACCATTGGTCTTTATTAATCCGTATTCAAATATAATTATTTTAATTTCCGTCAAGTACGTTAATTGTCATGAACGTGTAACAAACCAAGTTTAAACACTTTAAAGCCTGTTTACATAAGTTCTAATGATAGAATCTTACACATGCGCATACGACGTAATTATAACATCCGCAGGAAGCATGTGTTTAGCGATGTTTACATTGCGGGAGTAGTTTAAATATTGAAAAAGAACCTTGTGGTTTTATCCATCTACATCGAGGTAAGTTAAATATATTTTTTTCATTTAATTTGCATTTTATCAAAGTTATAATATTAATGAAATTAACTGAGAATGAAATTGTAGATTATTTGAAAATATAAAGCAGAAATGTCCTATTACTTTCAGTACACGTACCTGATACATTTGTTAACGTACCTGACATTTTCTTTTTCAGTTGAAATAATGGGGAAAACGAGGGCTGAGTATCAAAAAGAGTATCGGGAAAGGAAGAAAAAGAATGATAAAGACTATTTAAAGAAAGAACAACAACGAACAAAGCGTTATAAACAGCCTATTGGAGCATTAAATGAAGACCAACAGCAACAACTTCGAGAGAAAAACAGAATATGGAAAATGATAAGTAGAGACAAAAAGAGACTCAAATTACAAGAAGAAGAGAAAAATGATAGCATACCATGCAATACAGAAAACCAAACTGAAAATTCGAACGGCGAACAGGGCTCAATCAGTACCCGTACCATGTCAGATTGTTTAACAGTAAAGTTAGACTTTAAACCAAGAGAAAGATCACAAAAAAGATCCAAGGCATTAAGAACAGCCTCCCGAACTATTCAAACTTTGGAAGCTAAGTTGAAAGCAAAGTTAAGAGAGAACAAAAAGCTACGCAAGAGAAATGAAAGACTTAGAGCAAAGCAAATGAAGTATGATAACACCGAAAGTACAAGTTCCGAGATGAGTAAAAAGCCTTGTACACCCAAGTCCAAAGCCAATGCGGAAATTCGGGATCTAGGTTTGACACCCAACAATGTCCCTAAAAGTGTGAAAAGGAAATTAGTAATGGCTAATGCTATGATAGCTGAAGTAGAAATGTCGAACCAGAAGAACAAAACTCAGAAGCAGAGACGTGTTCTTGCAAATATTGTGAGCGGCAATATCCTTAAGAAGTACAAATGTATTTCCACGCTAAGTAAAGAAACAGGGATTTCGAGAAAAGTACTAGGACGGGCCAATGCAAAGGGATTGACGGCTATTCCAAAGAGAAGAAAGGTCCTGGAAAGAGAAAGAATTAAAAGAGAGGTGATCAACTTCATGGAGCGAGACGACGTCAGTGTGAATATGCCCGGGAAGAACGATTGCAAGAATGATAAGACAGGGGTGAAGGGTGAAAAGAAACAGATACGAGTGCTAACAGACTATCTGTCAAATTTATATGAAAAGTTCTGTGCTGAAAACCCACATACCAAGGTATCAAAATCGGTTTTTTGTCGCTTGCGTCCTGACTATATACTTTTGACAAAGCTGATAACCAGAAATACATGTCTATGCAGCAAACATCAAAATTTCGCTATGAAATTAAAAAGCATTCGCTCTGTAGGAATTGATATTTCACCAAACCCAGAAACGGTTAGCAAGAAAGTATCTGAACGGGACATGACAGATATGCTAAGCAATCAAATACAGGATGACACAGAAGTCGAGTTTGAGGAGTGGAAACGCGTAGAAATAGAGGGTAAGAAGAAAATGAAAATAGTTAAATCCAAGTACACGAAAGCAGAGTATATCAAACATACACAACTGCAGTTCCGAGATTTTTTACAGCATGTTTCTAGGGTGAAGACGCAATATACTGCCATAAGAAATCTAAAAGCCCACTTGCCAATAAATGAAATATTGATCCATATGGATTTTGCAGAAAATTTCACATGCAGCAACGCCGACGAAGTTCAAAGCGCTTATTGGAACAGCACAGGAGTTACACTGCACCCGGTAGTTGCTTACTATAAGGAAGATGAAGAGCTGAAACACAAGAATTTGATTTTTGTTTCTGATGTCACAAACCATAATTCCACAGCGGTGGTCACGATCTTGAAAAAAATAGTCCCTGACATGAAAGCACTTGTGCCTGACTTGAAAACTATTCATTATTGGACCGATAGCCCCTCATCTCAATATAGGAATAAGTACATTTTTGATATAATTTGCCATCACACTGAGATCTTTGGAACTGAGGCCAAGTGGAACTATTTTGAGGCGGGTCACGGTAAGGGCCCCTGTGACGGGTTGGGGGGTGTGGCAAAACGACAAGCTATGGAAGCATGCAAACAAGGAAAAGTCACAATCCAGGATGCGAAAGATTTTTTCAACTGGGCCTCTAAATCAAAGAAAAGCATCGAGTATGTGTTCTATAATGGAACTGAGTATGAAACCACAGCCAAAGAACTCGAGATGAAAAACCCGAAACCTGTTTCGGGAACCATGAAGTTGCATGCGTTATTTGCTGCACACAATCAGTTATATACCGCCGAGGTCTCGTGTTACTGTGACGCCTGTTTAAAAGGCGAATACTGTGGACACTGGAAAATAGACAATTTACCAGAAAAACACAATGTAAGTAACGAAGCCAGCACACGCGAATGTTCACTAAAACGGAAGTCGATACATCATGAACGAAATGTCGATGAAAACAGAAACAAAGTACAGAAGCTAAACGTACCTGAAACGTGCGCAGTCGGAAATGGCTCTTCACAAATCGCAGATGAAAATGTGTTGCCCAAAGTCTCAGATGAAAATGAATCCCCATCGATCAAACCAGTCAAAGACGCATACTATCTTGTAAATTGGGATGATATCGTCTACCCAGGGAAAGTTCTCAAGGTTGATGATGATAAACAGGAGGCGACAGTTTTATTCATGGAGGAAGCTCGACGGAAAGGGGATTTGAAACTGTTTAAGTGGCCGTTAAGAGATGACGTACAAAAAGTTGAATTCGAACAGTTTGTACGTGAAATCCAAGAGCCAACTGCTTGCAGCAAAAGCAAAAGGCAGTTTAAACTTGAAGATGCCGATTACACGTTTTTTTGACACCACTTTCAATAGCCAATTGCTTGTAGCAAAAGCAAAAGGCAGATTAAACTTGAAGATGCCGATTGCACGTTTTCTGACACCAGTTTAGTTTGTTTTGTGTTAATTGATTGTTTTGACAAAAAGTGTCAGGTACGTGGACTCGAAAATAGTTCTAAGAAGTACGTATATAAACTACTGTAGAACTCATAAATGGTTTTGTTTATTAAATGTGAACGTTTTAATCATAATGTTTGTTATTTGAAAATGTAAACGTATTTGACTTAGTTGTAATTGCACGTTGTCTATAGGAACGAAATAGACTTGTCAAGTACGTTAAGAGTTCTTTAAATCTATGTTTTTCCGTGTTTGTAAAGATTTTTCAAGTTCAGCTTTTAGATTTTTATCATTTTCGTATAAAACATGTGTATCAATGAAACGAATTAGGCATGCTTATAAAGATTCTTTGAATTGTACGTATGTACGTTTGATGGTCAGGTACGTTAAAAATACCAAGGTTGTTAACATACTTGATTTTGGCTGAGATATTATTTTTTCCTTGTAAGAAATGATGTTTTCGTAAAAATGTATGTTTGAATTTGATTTTTAAACCAACGTTGTACATTTATATAATCCTTTTAATGATCAGCATGATTTAACAAACACACCTTTTTAAAACTATCGATGATTTTGTTAAGTAATTTTAGAAAAATGATGACAAAAATTCAAATGATTATCAAAAAATGAAATAACAGTCGGGAATCTGTTTAGCACACATTACCACATTTAATGATAAATAATAATTGAAACTGTGCGAGTTTATTTCAATGTATTGATGTGTTAAAATGAATATAACGTACCTGACATTGGAATATCAGTGTGTCAATGATTATGCAAATATTATGAAAATCGGATATTTCTAGGTGACCCCGTTGTTATTTTATGTACGGTTTGGTGTTCAAGTTGATTTTAATAAAGTTTATGGTTCAGTTGCTTTGTTTTAATTTTCCAACATTTGTCTATGTGAAAATGTCCCTTTAACTGGGATTCAGTGTTATGTCAACACTAGTGAGCACTGCAAAAAAAAACTAACATATTAAATGTCACGGTGAAATCAAGTGACTATCAGGAATATATTTGGTTTCTTTGGTTATCTTCAACAAAATAAGAAATCCTATTTGTTTACAACCGGAAGTTGATGCCGATCGATTGAAAAACGCAGTGACTGAAGTCTAAAGAATTTCGATTTAGATTGTCAGGAAATGGATACAAGCAAAATATAGTATATGAAAACTTTCAGATAAATGTATGATACGTATGTATGTATATGTTTCCAGTGCGGTTTTCACATAAACAACTAATAACTTGAAATATAACATACCAACCTATTCTCAAAACATTACATCAAATGTGTATTACCATACGCATGCGCACACACAACATAGTTTGATTTACGTTTGGCGCTAAAACATTCGCCCTGACTACCATTCGAACCTTTCTTATTCTCTTGTTTAGAATGATTATATTTTAGTATGTACTTTACAAATTGTATGCAGACATGAAATAGTATTCATATTTAATATGGCATAGTGTTGTTGGTAATTTAATTTTTTAAGCAGAAATACACTCAACAAGAGCTTTTCATGTACCCACTACGCTCACCTTCATTCTCAAAAGGATTAAAGCATAGGAACACGCATGATCAAATGGGTAATTTTGAAACATAAAGCACAGGTAATAAACATAAAACAAGAGGACCATGATGGCCCTAGGTCGCTCACCTCAGTGTAAAGCATCATAATGGCTTTGAAGAAGAAGATTGTTTGAGATTTCAATAAAGCCATATAAGGAAAACTGTCCCGCCCCCTGGCAGCCATATTTTTTAACAAATCGCGAAAAGAGGCTAGTGTATATGTACATGAATGCTCTGGACAGTTTGTTGCGATCTTGCTATATCGCGATCCATGGACCCCGCGAATTGCGATATAACGATTTGCAGAATACCAAAGAAAATACTGTCACGGTATCGTTAAACTTGTGAAACACGTGCACGGAGTAAAATGAGTGTAAACACAGAATACTGTTTGAGCGCCTAATTTGTGCTAATTCAGGTGACGAGTATTAGGTTAATGTTAGCGAGCTCTACTAGTCTTTGTGCCCAATGCTATGCAAGTCTATCTTCTAAAACAAGTAAACAAGCCTATCCATATCTATGTTTACAATGACATGGGCTAGCTGGACCTGGATTTTATGGTCATATCCCATACATTGTAACTCAGTTTGTACTCAAGTTATTAAATAGACAGCATTTTTTTAATTTTTAGTAATGGTGCCCTTGACCACAACCACCCCAGATGCAACCTCAAGCGAGGCATCTAGGTATGAAGTTTTATTACAACAGCAATTTTTGTTCTCATGTTATTGTTCAGAAACCAAAAGTTGGTACTGCTGTCAAGTCTGTCAGCCCACATGCCCAACGACATACCCCGATCTAATAACCACAAATTTTCATTTGGTTAAAAATGGCTATCTACAGTACTTTTTATAACTTCATCTGTAAAGTAATTAAATGATAATGCAAAATTTGGAAGACTTGATGCCATAATTACTGCAATTTGACTTTTTTCTATGATTTTTTTTTTTTAGCATAATACCTGCTTATGTTCAATTTTCAACACTTTTTCCTGATGCAAAAAAACAACAACAATTAATTAAAATGCAATATCTTACCATTGCCCTCTATAATCACACAAAGTTTCATAAACCTAGCTTTTGTATTTATAGAGTTATTGCAGGACCAAACTTTTATTGCACAGACAGACATAAAGACAGAAACATAGATGGAGGGTGTCCCATCCGATCATGCAACCAGTAGTGGACAAATAACTTTCAATTCAAACTCTTTATTAATATCAGTGACATATAAATATTAAATTTCTAGGCACATGACTAACTTGTGAAAAACTGAAAATAGTTCTCTGAAACAGAACCTTTCGAACACAGAACCCAGTTTATATTATGCCTTGGAAGAATCATCTGCAAATATTCCATCGTTATCGATAGTGCAGTTGACTTAATTGTCTAGAGAGCTGCTTAACCACAGGCCAAGTTCATTGGGCCACATGAGGATAAATAGGTCAGTTGGAGAAAGTTATACAATTCCTGACATAACATGTATGTAGGATAGCAGGTCAAATAAGATTCACGTAAACTGTTGCTCTGGTTTTTGTGTTCCTCCCTGATGTGATTCTCTGGAGATTATCATGGTTGTTGTTTATGTTCATGCCTCATCACCACTACATCATCATCATCATGATCGCCATCATCATTATCATCATCATCGTCATCGTCGTCATCATCATCACCACCATCATCATCATCATCATCATCAAAAACACCAAAATCACAGTATCATAAGCATCGTAGCCTTCATCATTTTAATATGTATAGTAATCTTAAAAAATAAGCAACATCAACAACAGCTCCAGCAATTTAAACCGAGGTCTTATAGGCTACATTTATAAACATTTACCTGACCTACCCTAAAAAATGCCCAGTCCATTGAACATTTTTATTAAGTTTGTCAGATATTTTGTTGTTTTATTTTTTTCAATAATTAAATTGTTTTGGTTAATTAAGTGTTTTGTTCTGATAGCATCCACTTTACAAGGAATTTGGTAGAGGGTCACCAAAGGAACATTTATATGAAATTAGTTTGAAATCCAGCCAGTGGTTTTAGATTAGAAGATCTTTAAAGTTTTCAATATATCCATATAAAGAAAACTGCCCCGCCCCCTGGCGACCATGTTTTTACGAATCAAAATGATTTCAAGGACTTTGGTAGAGGGTCACCCAAGGAATGTTTCTGTGAAATTATTTTGAAATCCAGCCAGTGGTCTCAGACGAAATGATTTTTTTTAAGTTTTCAGGAAAACCATATCAGAAAAACTGCCCTGCCCCCTATATAGCGGCCATGTTTTTTAACAAATCAAATGATTTGAAGGAATTTGGTAGAGGTTGAAATCCAGCCAGTGGTTTCAGACTAGAAGATTTTTAAAGTTTACAATATAACCATATACGGAAAACTGCCCCGACCCCTGGCAGCCATGTTTTTCAAATCAAAATGATTTGAAGGAATTTGTTAGAGGGTCACCCAAGAAACTTTTCTGTGAAATTATTTTGAAAAATCTGTGAAATTATTTTGAAATCCAGCCAGTGGTTTCAGACTAGAAGATTTTTAAAGTTTTCCATATAGTTATATAAGGAAAATTGCCCCGCCCCCCTGGTGGCCATGTTTTTTAACGAATCAAAATGATTTCAAGGAATTTGGTAGAGGATCACCCAAATAACATTTCTGTGAAATTATGTTGAAATCCAGCCAGTGGTTTTAGACAAGAAGATTTTTAAAGATTTCAAATTAGCCATACAACGAAAACTGCCCCGCCCCTGGCGGTCATGTTTTTTAACGAATCAAAATGATTTGAAGGAAGTTGGTAGAGGATCACACAAGGAGCATTTCTGTTAAAACTATTTTCAAATCCAGCCAGTGGTTTCTGACAAGAAGATTTTTTTACAGTTTTCCAGTTTTTAAGAGGTTGGTTGCCATGGCAACCAGAATTTTCAATATATTTTAATAAATTGAAGGAATTTGGTAAAGGACCATTCCAGGAACATTCCGGCCAAGTTAGGTCAAAATCCACCCAGTGGTTTCGGAGAAGAAGTTGTTTGAAGTAAAATGTTGACGACGGACAACGTACAAAGGAAGCTGGACTCACACTGACCACAATAGCTCACCCTAGAGCACTTCGTGCTCAGATGAGCTAAAACGAGTCCCCAAACTACAAGCCCTTAGTTATATATACCATACAAGCAGCAAGTAGCATGGTGCACTCTAAATAGTGTTAAAATATTTCTCAATTAAGGATAATATGTAAAAAAAAGTGTAGAAGTATTTTTCAGTTAAGGAGAAATAATAAATCAGCTTCAAAAATCAAACAGAGTAGAGTCTCATGTACTAAGCTAAGTTACAGTGCAAATAAGGCTACGCACAGCTTACAATTTATTTGTTACATTCAATTGAGATTGACAATGATCTAAAGGCACTTTCGTATAATCACACGCCTTAATTACATCAATACATTAAAACCGTTGACTTAATATTTATGTACACTGATAATTTTATATGCTTTGATTATGATGTAATTACTTGTAGGTGGTTTTCGTACCTGATGAAGTTTCAATGTATCAGAAAAAGCTTGCATTTTGCCAGACGATCCCATTGAATACCGTAGAGTTTAATTTTTTTAATTCCAATAATATGCAGAATTACTTTATTAAAGTAAAATCAATACATATTGAACACAATGTCTTGTTATTGTCAACTCTTTACCAATATGTCAACTCCGTTACGATTTTTGTAACGGAGTTGACCGTAACGGAGTTGACATTCTAAAACTTTTTTCCACACAGCCATTTTGTTTTTGAGCATTTTGTAATCAAACAGTCATTAATGTGTTTGGAACGTCAATCTGCTAATAAACTGGTGCTTTTTATCAACAATAAATTCAATAGTTTTATGAAAACACATGAACGGAGTTGACCAAGTTTTTTTTATATGCATGCAACTGCTGACAAACGGGCATATTTTTGTCATTCTTCCTTATACCAACCGCATCAACATCTTAATTTAAATTTTCGCGCTTAAAACGTTTGTGTATATGACATCATCGCTTGTTGTGTAAAAAGGGACATAATCATTACTTTCATGAATTATGGAGTGGTAACGGAGTTGACAGATGAACATCGGGACAGACTATTCAAGCATGATAAATTCTTGTAGACACATCCGAAACAAGTTTTGATAGCCCGTTTCAAATTATATACGTATTATGCTATCATAAACAGACAAACTTTATCAATAGTACTTAATTGGAAGAAAAATACACCTATTGTTTTCCATAAATCTGTGATCGGGACATCGCAAAATTGCCAATTTACGGTATCGCCATCCATCATTTTTTGATAACTGAAGAAAGTATTGGCACAAAAATCTATCTGAGCTTGAGATTAGAAGAAAGACAATAAATAAACGTAGGAATATTAAACATATCTCGTTTATTTTGTAAGATAAATTACCGGGACAAGGGTATGTACGTTAATTCTGGAATGACTGTTATGCTCCAAGGAATGTCTGTTTTACAATTGCTGTACCAAACGGCGTTTAGTATGGGCTGTTTATCTGTTAGCCGCAATGTACAAGAAAGACGCATTTTAGCAATTTCTAATTTCAGTGACTGGTTTAATCGATTAGATTTCAGTTGAAATCTTGGAAACAAGCAAGCGTTGATGGAAACAGGAAATATGCCTACACATTTCAACAAATAAATTAAAACTTATAGAAGAAAAGTACATGTAGTTTATTTTGTTGCTATCTCGTTGTTGTATGATTCCATTTCTGTGTACATAATTTATAGGTCATTATGAGTCAAATGGAATGAAAATATTCCTGGTGGATGTTTTAATGATGGACTAATGTAGTTTGCACAAACTTTACTAAAAAAATGACAGTCATTGTCACCTTTTAAAGAAAATATATTTCTTTGGGACTCATCTGCTTTAGCGGAAATACTATATATACTCTATATAACTAAGGAGCAAGTGAGGAAACCATCATGTATATATGCAATGTCACCCAAATTCCATGGTCTTATTTATGATTTTGGCGCATACGCTTTCATACCTTCTTATATCTCGCCACAAGGTTGCATAAAGCAGACATGGCGAAAGACCGCAGGCCCGCCGGAGTTTGCCGGTAAAAATGTCAAAAGGCTGGCAGTTAAATCCAAGATGCCGGACTTACTGTCTGGTAATTTTTTTGTATCCTTAAATATAATTTGTATTCAAACTTGATTTTGGCGGGTGATATTAAAACTGGCCTGTAATTTTTTCCCTTTTATAGGACAGCCTGACCTGTAAATATTGACAGTCTTTCGACATGTCTGATAAAGCATAATTTTGAAAAGATCGATTTATTTTTGCCATTTCCTTTATATGTTATGTTATTTTACTTGACCCTAATGATCTGTATCGTCTTTAAGCTTCACATAATTTTGTTTGTTCTGATTGGCTGACCTACTTTGGTTGGTAAAAAGTGTGACTTTGTTTGTGCTGGCGCTTGTGATGTTCAAACATCATGGTGGAAACAATTGTGTTTGAAACTGTTTTCATAAGATATAAACAATCCTTATCATATTTTTAAAAAAAAAGGTTAAAATAAAGCCTGACAAAATCTACACACTTGTTTATTTTTCATTTTGCATGTTTAGTTTAGGCTTCACGAATCTATATATATTTTTACATGTATTGGGTTAGTTATTGTTAATAAATATTCAATAAACACTAAAATTAAAGCAGCAATTCATGGCTATACATGCTAATTTAAAATTAGCAGTTTTACAAAGTCAAATAAATTTAGAAACAGTGCATTTTTCACATATTTTTAACAGAAAATAGCAAAATGCAAGTGAGAAATAAACACAAGGGATATAATCATACAGGTGACCTTAACCAGAGATAAGTGTTCTAAAACACAATTTTATAAACAAAATTCCATGAATTTAAAAAAAAGTATTGGGTAGTGGATAATAAGTGTATTTTATGTCATTAAATGGTGATCTAAATGGCCTAGTCTCTTACTGGTAGACATTTAAAAAGAATTCCTTTTCAGATATTGCTGAAATAAACAATTCACTGAACAGTTATAGTATTTCAGACGTTTGTCGAATGCGCGAGCAAATTTTCTATTATGTTTAAATGAAATTATGATAACCCATGAAATTATGATAATAAGGTCTGCACAGGCTAATCCAGGACGACACTACGCACATGCATTACGACCAGTTTTCTCACGATGCGCCTTAAATATATGATAATTACCTGAATTTCTTTCCATATTACTGACTACATGAATATCATCACTATCATTGGAACTGTTTTGGTAATCTCTTGGTTTTACTTCCTAATTTCGGACAAGTTCATGAAGATTCAGGTACCAGGTAAGTTGAAATTGTATGACATATGCCCGAATGGGCAAGTCCTTCCAAAACATTCTTGTGAAGACTGGATTTAAGCCATTTATTTAGTCCACAAGACAGACATCAATACAACATATGCTCGGATAAGCTTTTTTAAAGGGGTGTATCGATGGTAGTTCATGATAACATTTGCCAAAATAAAGTTCAACGACAGAAAATTAATATTAATGCATTGTTGATTACCATGGTATTATATCAATAAACACTTTACAAAAATATTTTTTTATTTTTAATACAAGCAGAGCCCATTAATGACACTTGTGCCGACGTAGAAAAAGTAGTAGTAGTAAAATGAATGAAATGTACATGATGTACCGTTTTATGCATACTCGCCATTGATAAACATTGTATAGCTTAGAGAAGTTTTCATTGAAATGCTCGATCTTGGGTTTGAATCCTACTGGAACCCCTTATCCCTATATAAGTGTTTTGTCTTTGTATATAGTTTGTTGTCTTTATATATAATTTTTTGTCTTTTTATTTTGTTTTTTTCCATCATCATCATACTGTTGCTACTCCATAAATATGTTAGAGAAAACTTATCCTGTTCTAATATGTGTTTATATAGTATTTATGTAATAGACCTTTTAACCAACTAAAATTATAAACACATGTATATACATGTATATAACATAGGTAATGCAGCTGTAAAAGATGCATATGTTTGTTTTGTACATTTCAGGCAAGAAAATGAAGTTCATTTGCATAATCCTGTATGCGCTTGTCATTTGGTTTGTTTCTGGCCTGGAAGATGATAGGGATGACTGGATTGACCCAAATGACATGCTCAACTATGATCCATCAACAAATAAGATGCTGAAAAAAGAAAAGGTAAAAATCTACTGCACATGTATGTATAGCGTCTCGTTGAGTAGGACCAGTTGATGCTGTATGCACAGCTTTCGTTATCCTTATTCAATGTAGCCATTGCTGTCTACAAGTCTGTATTAAGAGAAAATATTTATTTGTTTTTGTTGTTGCTGACATTTGTATGTTATTAGTGGGTAACGAATGAGACTCAAAATAAAGGTAAACAATTGTACAGCCCCTCTTTAAGTTAACTTAAGAAGTACCATGTTTCAAATGTGTTCCTAATAATTTTCTAAATACATGTACATTAAAATTATATATAGGATCTGACACTCGTTGTCATTTCATACCATATTATATTAAACGAGTTCAGGAATTTTGTTAGTAGCGAGCCTTTTCCTGGACGAGTTTAATAAAATATGGTATGAAATGACAACGAGTGTCAGATCTTTTTTATCACATGCTTTTAACGAAAATAAACGTTTAATTTTATCAAAACATGTTGATAAATCCTAAAAGTTGTGTATTGACATGACGTCATTTCACCAAAATAACCGTCATGCGATTGGTCAGTCAAATAATATGTAGCCAATGAAAACGCTCAAAATTTTATCTTACTCATGTGTAAGATAGAAATATTCGTAATGGTTGTAATGTAATGTAATGGTATTACACGGGAGACAAGGTATAGCATGTGATAACTAATATTTCACAATAATAATTTAATGATTTTACGCTGGAATAATTTGTTTCAGATGGTTTTCGCCAAACGATCGCCCGTTGATGAAAATACAGATATAAATCCAGAACATACGGGTACTGACACAAACAAATATACGCAAGACACAAAAGATAATCAGTCAGATTCTAACATCTGTCCTGTGTGTGAAAGTTGCCGCCCTTGTCCGGACTCTGGCTCAGAGTGTCCGTAATGTCCGACATGTAAATGTGATTCTCTGGAGGTCGGGGACAAAGCTGCTATGCCTCTGTTGAAGAGGTACATTCACTCCATACTGGATCACATGCAACATGAGGTATCAGTGATTGTTTTTTCCTTACTTAACAGGGTCCAGCATAAGGACCCATTCTTAATGACAAACATGATTTAATCATCACAATTGGAATGAAAAAATTCCAAATTAAGAAATGACAAATGCATACAAAAAGTAGATTTTAAGTTGTAACTTCCTTGTATGGTTATAGGTAAACACCATTAAAATACCAAAATTACATCAATATCACACTAGTTTAAGTAATTCATTAATTATATAACTTTCTGAAATGTTTCTCAATTAGCAAGATGTCACAACTCAAAAGTCCCAAATTTGATGGGTACCAGACCCATTCCTTATGCGGCGAAAAAAAATTGCTGGGTATAGCTGCTATGTCTGTGACAGTATGTTTTCTATGACTACTTATGAAATAAAATACAATCGTACACTCATGTCGTCTACATTTGCCACATGTTTTTTGTCCTGATGATGTGTAATTTAATAAGTAATTTATTTAATGTGATTAATCACATGATTTAAAGGGTTTTGTGACCAGTTTGGCTTTAATATTTGTAACACTTTTGTCATGGTAACACAGACTTTGAGAATCTAAACACAGAATACTTTAGCAGAATATGGTAATAAAAGCAAGTTTTCTGTGTTAAGGAGTTATCAGTTTTATGTGTATTGATTGATTTTTCAAAGAGTTAACAAAGTATGCTCGGCTCGTTCTGCCATTTTAAAATTGGCCTTTTTTGCCGTTTCCTCTCTAAGTCCAACAATTTTCACCTGATCTTCACCAACCTTGATGAAAATGTTTATGAGGATAATATCTCAGCCAAGATCGATAATCAGCTAAATTGCTTCATGAATTGTGGAGTTATGACCCTTGTATTATCTAAAATTAGCCTTTTTTGCTGTTTCCGCTCTTTTAGTTAAGCAGTGTTCATTCGATCTTCACCAAACTTGTTATTTTAAATATAGCTTTTAACTAGAGGGGGCATGCCTGTTTTACAAACAGCTCTTGTTTCAGCTGCCAGGCTCAGGTACGCAGGACTACATCATGCACATTTCATTGTCGGCCAGTCAGGTGACGATTCTGGAGAGCTTCATCAAGGGAGGTAATCAGAAACACGTGCACGACGTTCATGAGGTCCTGTCGGGCATGGTCAGTCGTGTGGTGTCCTCGCGCCTCAGTTTTATGGAGAAAACGGCTCTTTGGATGGAGGATAAAATTGGACTCAAGTTGGACAGGCTTGTTCAGGTAACAGAATTTCATTTGAACTTATGAATTTATGTTTATAATTTAATAACACCATGCTTTGTTATTTCCTTCCTTAAAAGTTATATTCCTAGTATACTAGTAGTTGACCAAATGGATGAAATTAGCTTTCTTGTACAGCATTAACTATTTCATGCTGTTATATTTAAGTTCAGAATGCAGAATATACTACCACTTTTCTATAAACATTAGGAAAACATTGCTACAGCAGCACAAAGCTTTCTGTCATCTAAACATGATTTTACTTACTGCCCTGTTTCTTTGGCATTTTGTTATGATGGTCAGATGGTTAAATGTCTTTCAGCTTCTTTAGTTGCATTTATAGGGCCCATATTCACCAACATATTTTTAACTCGACTTTTGGAAGAAAAGGCAAGCTATTCTACTCACCTCAGCGTTGGCATCGGCAACCGAGCTAGGTTAAAGTTTTTTGGTAAAATAGTTTCTCAGGAATAGCTTGACAGATTTCATTCAAACTTAAAACATTTATTCCCCTTATTAGAATTAACCTCAAGGCCAAGTTTGGTAACTCTAGTTTGAAATTTGTGAAAATTATGGGCCTTTTTACACTTAGAAATGTTACATAAAAGCTATATGGACAGGTTAATGTTTTTTTTGGTAAGCTGCTTTCTCAGGAATGGCTTGAGGGATTTCATTTAAACTTAGAACACTTATTTCCTATTTTAAAATGAACTCATAGGCCAATTTTGATAACTCTAGTTTGAAATTTGTGAAAAAAATAGGCCTTTTTGCACTTAAAAATTTTTAAGTGGGTGGAATGGCGGCGTCAGCTTTTGATTTCCACTCTAAGTTGAGAATCAATCTTCATACATAAATACCCTAAAGCAACACTTTACTCGGAATTGCATCTGTGGTGGGTTGGGTGGGGTCAAGGTCACTGTTACTAAAAATGGAAAAACAATCTGCCTTATAACTCGGATGGGTGGTCCGTCCGTAGACCATTTCGTTTCTAGAGAACGCTTTGACCTACGATCATGAAAGTTGCTATGCTGGTTACTTGGGAGGAAAGGAAGACGCCTATACATTTTGAGGTCAGCTGGTCAAAGGTCAAGGTCACCGTTTCTAAAAATAGAAAAACGTTTTCCGCTCATTAACTTGAGAACACATCGAGATATTTTAATGAAACTTTATACATAGATACCTTATATCGAGACCTCGCTTGGAATTGCATATGGGGTGGGTGGGGTCAAGGTCAAGGTCACCGTTACTAAAAATAGAAAAACGGTTTCCGATCAATAACTTGAGAACGCATAGAGATATTTTAATGAAACTTCATACATAGATACCTTATATTGAGACCTCGCTTGGGATTGCATATGGGGTGGATGGGGTCATGGTCAAGGTCACCGTTACTAAAAATAGAAAAACGGTCTCTGCTCAATAACTTGAGAACGCATCGAGATATTTTAATAAAACTTCATACATAGATACCTTATATTGGATCTCGCTTGGGATTGCATATGGGGTGGGTGGGGTCAAGGTCACCATTACTAAAAATAGAAAAACGGTTTCCGCTCAATAACTTTAGAATCCATAAAGATATTTTAATGAAACTTCATACGTAGATACCATATATCGAGACCTCGCTTGGGATTGCATATGGGGTGGGTCGGGTCAACAGGTCAAAGGTCAAGGTGACAGATGCTTGTAACATGACAACTGTTTCCTCTGTAGACCATTTCGTTTCTGCATGATATGTAGAATACGCTTTGACCTACGATCATCCAAGTTGGTTTGCTGGTTACTCGGGAAGAAAGGAAGACGCCTATCAATTTTCAGGTCAAAGGTCAAGGTCACAGGGGCTTGTAACATGAAAACTGTTTTCTCCGTAGACCATTTTGTTTCTGCAGGATATCTAGCGATGTTTTGGCCTATTTGATGTTTAAATCAAACAGAAAACAGCCAGGTATCCTTATATAATAGACTGTAAAAATAAATCCATAATTATACTCTATCTTTCTTTCAGCTTTATATTTAATTTCTAAATCATCAACTTTAATTTCCTCCCCATGTGTTAATGTGCACATACAATATTAAAACAAATCTCTTAACAATTGCACATATTGACGACTTGGCTGCAAGTCGGGGGGCATACATGTTATACAAACATCTCTTGTTTAGAACGATTTGTTAATGACATGGGAAAAATTAGTACCCAGAACACTGAAGTATTTTTTTGTAAGCCAAGTCTTTTCTTTATTCTTAAGTTAAAGATTGGTAGGTGAATACGGGCCCTGAGCGTAAAAGGCCTGCTTGTTGGTAACACTCGTTCCTCTGGTTGCAGTTCTTCTTGCTGTCCTCTCTGGCCTCAGTTGTGTTGCTGATAGAACTGAAGCTGCAGATTCCATGGGGACGCAGAATCAGTCAGCTGATTGTGCTGATGTTCGTCATCAGTATTCCATGGACGTGGTTTGAGCTGTATAAGGTTATTGATTTGCCGCTATCAACTTTTGTTGCTGATTTAAAAATGTGCACTGGATGATACATGTACATACATGTATATATATTTTTGTAACCCAACAACAGATGTATGCATTAGGTATACTGTTACAACAACTTCATCGAGTTCTGATATGGCCGGTTGCCTACCCAGCAGCTAGTTAAATCAAGGGGTACCGATTGCCTTCCTGTCAAGCATCCGGCATATAGGATAGGAATCGGGAGTAAAGATGTTCATCAGTGAAGGTGTCTCATAAGTCAAAACTGGCTGGCCCTTAATCGCGAGGGGTGACACTATAATAAACAAACACTTTACGCAAGTTATGTGGCCGGGCTCGAACTCACGAATCCCTGATTGAGAGTCCAGCGCTCTACCAACTGAGCTAATTTTTGGCACTGAAACAAGATTTTCAGGAACTATTTCAAAGAATTACACTGGCAATTGCAATACACATGGCTACCAACATGAATTAATCCTCTTCTGGACTAGCAAGAGAATGGGTACAACAGAGTGCAAGAAACTAAAACTTTGATCAGGTTGAGTTGGAGTTCAGTCTCCCTCAAGGACGCTTAATAACGGTTCTACCCAGGAAACTGACTGCAGAGTATATTCAGTCATTTTCATGCTCTTGAAAAAATAAATCTTAAATAAATAGGCTTAAAAATACTGTAATATATGTACCCATATTATTTTTCGGACACTAAATTTCATGGCTGTTTAGGTTGAATTTGTCAAAAATGTACCTAGGTTTTTGACGGTCAAATTCTTTATGTCTGAAGTTGCATATCAAATAATCAGAAATTGTATTGAATTGATACAAATTAATTCTAAAAGTAATTGCCTGTTTCAGCAAGCCGAAATCAAGCAGCACACAATGGCTTCCAAGTCCATTCCATCGGAGTGTAGCAAGCAGGACCAGGACATATGGAGGGCCATTAAGTCTTATTTCACTTTTCAAGACGACAAGTGTCACGAGTACTACGAATATCTCCTTATAGACCCTTTGATAAAGGTTCCACCCACTAAGGTACGGCTTTGAACTGACCTTTCCAGTTGTTTCCCTACATCATAAGATGTTTTTTAAATGCTAAATCATTTTCAGGTTAGCTGGAAAGCAAGTTCTGTTTACAGAGCAACAGATATTTTGTGCATTAGTCGCATGTTAGGTTGCTTCAAAAGTATACAGATATCTGGATAGTATTCTACCAATTTAGTGATTAATTCTATCTCTAGATAAAATCTATTGTGAAGCATTGCATTAATAATAAGCTTTATTCTTATTAATATATTTGTATTCTGAATAATGTTTATTCTAAACAAAATGATGCAAATGAGATTGAACATTTTACATTCTCTACAATAAAAACATTAACTACTATCAAGACTTGTTTTCTATTTCAGGCCATAGGAGTTACGTTCGTTCGGTTCTTCATGGCTCCACTGAAGGATGTGGGGAGTGCAATAAGTGAGTTTATCCGAGCCCTTCTCATTGACCTTCCCCTCCCCCTGTATCCGGTTGCCATAGTGATGGTGTCCCTGTTCTTCTTCATGTTTCTCTTCATGTGGTTCGGCTACAGTATACGGCTGCCATTTTTGTTGACAATCGAGAGAAGCCCCGCGTTGCTTGCCGGCAACAACCAGTTGCACCAGGCTATTGAAGAGAACAGCAGGCAGACTTTGGCCCAGGTAAATGCACAGAGTGTTCATAATCAAAGGACTGTAAGGATGTAAGATTATATATAACTATTTGCATCATTGATGCATGGTTGTAAACTTACGCCATATGATTCCTTTACAAGATGTTACTCAGACAGGTGATTTTGTAAATATTTTATGAGATGAATAGAGTATACTAGTTAAGTGTTGAATAAAGAGAATTTTATTTAGTGAGGCTTAGAAAACCCGAACCACAAGCCTTGGCTCCAAAGTTGACACGTATGTTTTGTATTTAGAACCTTCTTCATATACAAGCTTAGCTTTTTGTTCTATTTAAGGAATATTCATTAGTTATGAAAGGTGATGGTCTGTTGTTTCAACTTCCTAAGTTTTGGTACGATCTATGCTCAGACTTAACATCCAACATACCATTATGTGAAGTTGGAATAAGACGTCAAACATAGAATAAACTGTTTTATATGCAGTTTTCCATTTGTAATTTACGAATTTTGCAGAGTAATTAGTGTAATAGACACCTACATATATAACTGCATCAGTAACATTGATTTTACCACAAAACTGTCTACTTGTATGCATTTACAAAATTGTCACCAACAAATTTAACTGTGTCCATGCGTGCATGAACACAGTTTATAAATACAGTAAAAATGATCATGACACATTCAGTTTTGATGAAAAAGTCATGGAAAAAAGATAATTATAGCAAAAGTATTGACAGAATATAACAGACATACAAAAACAACATGAAATGCTCAGTTTTGTGTGAAAAAATAAAAATTATGTCCATTCTATGTTTGATGTCTTATTCTAACTAGACATAATACAGTGTTATCACCATTCTGCAAAAGTCATGCTTTTGTGCTTAATATTAAAAAATATGGCTTAGAGCAAAACTAACTTAATTCCTTATATGTTTCAAAAAGGCTGCAGTCCCAATATTAAGGTACACATGACACAATTTTTGTTCAAAAGTTAGGTGTGTCCTAACCTTTTTGGTGTCCCAATACGAGTAATTACGGTGTCTTGGTTTTTACACTGACCCATCAATTTACCGATCGCTATTAGGATTTATAACCACGCCTACAAGGGGTGTAACAATATCACAGACTATTATTGAGATATGTCGCAATATTTTGAAATATATCGCGATATATACCGCAATATATTGCCCAGTTTAAAATGCACAGTTTGTCTTTCTATGTCACTATATGTTCCTAGGGTTTTTAAAGTCAATTTGCATTAAAAAGTGCACAGTCAGTTCACTGTTCAACATTATTTACTGTTATTATTTAATGTATTGTATCTAGCAAACAGGACCAAATATTCTATATAAATCATGTCAAATATTAACATTGAGTCTCATAAAAGTATGCAGTTTTCACGTCTTTTAAAATCAGCATCATTTTGTTAAGATATTTCGACACAACACATGTATTATATTTATTCATTTGTGTATTCTAGAAAAAAACATTCTGTCAACTATCCAATATCAGTCTATATAATTCAGTTAACAATGAATTGATAATTTATCACAATTTCAACAGTATTTTAATTTTACAATGCAATATGTTCAAAAACTACATTTTGGAAATCAACACTTCCGTTTCAATAGAAAACCATTACATTATTATTATGGGCAATGTAATTTGGAGCTGATACATACTAAAGTGCTAAATCACCAAAACAGAGACGGAAGTAATTATTAATCAAGAAAAAAAACACGCTTAAACAACCCATACAATAATGATTATCTCATTAGAAGACACACACAAACAGTACATATCGTTAAATACCAGTTTAGGATTTACATATTGTGGTACTGTGATATACTGGTGTACCGATATATCGTTACACCCCTAACACCTTCTCAGGTCAAACTCTGACAAACACCGTTTACAGTGTACAAATGAGGGGCGTCGTGGGAAAACCGGTCTTAATGCATGTGCGTAAAGTGTCGTCCCGGATTAGCCTGTGCAGTGTGCACAGGCTAATCTGGGACGGCACTTTCCGCTTTTATTGTAATTTCTGTTTCAAGGAAGTCGCTTCTAACCATAAATCCACTTTAGGCGGAAAGTGCCGTCCTGGATCAGCCTGTGTGGAATGCTCAGGCTGATCCGGGACGACACTTAACACACATGCATTGAGACAGGTTTTCCCACGACGCTCTTCAAATGTTTTACAAGACATCTCCATCAAACAATGAAGTCCAGCTTTTCCAAATGGCTAAACGCACTGTCAATCAGAACTTGTCCATTGGTGAATTTGCTATATTAATTTTCCAGCTCTTTTGTAACAAATATATAATTAACTAACAGTATATTGTGTTTAGCAGCCATGTAGTGCAATCCATTATGCTGTTTACCTATGCAGTCTGTGTTTATTTTCTGCTTGCTTTCTCAATTATCTAAACACAACAAACACAAATGCAACAAGTGGTACCAACAGGTTGTGCACTATTTCTATATTCTTCCAGCTTGCAAAATTGCAAAGCCATCTAGATGCGACAGAGAAGCAAATTTCAGACCGGCTGCAGAATTTGCAGCAGGTACAGCAGGCAGCCATTGAGTACAACTGTTCCCATGATGGATCCTTCCCTTCACCAAGTCTTCCTGGGCCAAGGTCAGGTGTTTGTGTGGCCCTATTTGCACCGCCTAGTCCACCCGCAAGTCCAACAAAACACTCAGATATCCCAAAGTTATCTAACAATATACAAAAAAGTCCTTCTCATAGCCAGGCCAGTAAAGAACAAGCAGAAAACCATGTTGAGGGTCAAAAGTCAAGATTAGCTCCTGTGTCAAGGTCATCTCCAAGGAAACATGAAGCTAGACTGGTAAGGTCATGTGACAGTCTTGGTGCAGACGGTGAGAGCAAGAATGACTTGGATGATGCAGATCTTGAGTTAAGTCTAAAGAAGTACAAAGAAAATATGAATTCTGTGTCTGTTGAAACGGTGGGTTGTGAGGATTGCACTGATCATGAACTGGACTGATCTCATTTACTATTAAAGAAATCACCACTGCCTACTTGTTTGGAATATTATTAAAATGTCTAAGTTATTAAAATCCATTGTTACTCTTTAGTTTTCTCTAATATATTCTTGTGGATTTGGTGCTTTGATTACTGTTAAATTTCAATAGTTTGGAGGTGCATGTTGGGAAAAAATCTTTTGCTAATGCAGGAATCTTAGGCATGCTTGGGCATTTCATCTTTCTATCTACTGCATTTTTTGCTATATTTGCCGGGCCCGGCTAGCTCAGTTGGTAGAGCACTAGACTGTCAATCCGGGATCATGAGTTCGAACCCCAGCACGGCCACATAACTTGTGTGGGGATTGGTCATGAAATTATTTCTACAGCCAATCTCCCCCTACCGCTCATTCGAGTAGGGCAGTTGTCAGTTACTGGCAGAAGTATGTGCACTTAGTACTGGTAAACCACTTAGGTTGGCTAAGCTTGCCCAGGAAAAGTGTGAGTAGGTTAACTGACCGCTTTGATATGACTGACATACTGTTATAAAATGGCGAAAAATCCCAACAAACAAACAAACAATCTTTTGCTATATTTGTTAAAACTTACTAGAAAACTTAAGATTTTTAAAGGTGCTTATACATATGTAAAATAGTTTTGGTGAATTTTGGCTGCAAAGAGAAAGGTATGTTTTGGCATGGATGTTAATTTTCTTTTAATGTTTGGAAAGAGTAACAATAATATGAAGCATTCATGGTTTGCAAAACTGGACGTTAAAAATGTAAAAACGGTGTCATTCAGTTTTTCATGCCATGCCTTAATTCCATTCATTCATTGACATTGTTTTAGTGAAAAACAGTCATAACCAGCAGCAACTCCTTGCGAGAATCTCATTTATAACATTAAAGAGATTCAAGTGTGCGTCCCTAAACTTACGAATCTTAATTTGTTGCTCTTGCATTTCTTTTACACACTTAATCCACCAATAGTCACACAATCATTTTGTGCAATAAACACATTTGTCTGAAATTAATCCGGGAACATCATTTTTAGTTTGCTGCATTTTGTATCTTGCAGGTGTGTGTGTTGCCTTTCTCAAAGCTTGTAGAATGTTTTGCTGACCTTACACAGTCATTAAAGTACTGTTTTTGTACAGCCATGTATGTTCTACCAATACGAATGCAATTATTTGTCAAGAACTTTATCATTAATACCGTAAATTCATTTTCGAAAAGTTTTGTCAGTCTTACATATATAGTAAATCACAATCTAACTATTATTATGCCTACACATTTAAGAAATGTAATGTCACCAATATTTTCATAGAAATTAATTAATCACAAAAATATTCATATGCATAGTGTGAAATGTAAAAGTGTTTATTGATAGTGAACGTGATGTAAGCATTTCCTATGTTGTGAATACCTACAAACATGATCAAATAGATCATTTATGTAATTACCATATTTTTGTGCGTTAATTGTAGAAGCCATGCATTGTATTGAGTCATGGTTAACTAATTATGTTGAACCTTGTTTAACTTATTGTCTTCATCAATTGTTAACTAATTGTGAACCATTGGTAACAAATTGTATTAAATCTTGGTTTACTATCTTTATTGAGCCTTGGTTAACGGATTGTATTGAGCTATGGTTAACTAATTGTATTGATACATGGTTAAATATTTGTATTGAGCCATGGTTAACTAATTGTATTAATAAGCCATGGTTAAGTATTTGTATATAACAATGTTTAACTATTTGTATTGAACCATGTTTAACTATTTGTATTGAACCATGTTAACTAATTGTATTGAACCATGGTTAACTAATTGTGTTGAACCTTGGTTAACTAATTGTGTTGAACCTGGTTAACTAATTGTATTGAACATTGGTTAACATTTGTGTTGAACATTGGTTAACTAATTGTAATGAACCATGATTAACTATTTGTATTGAACCATGGTTAACTAATTGTCTTCAACCTTGGTTAACTAATTGTATTGAACCATTGGTTATTACATTGAATCTTTGTTTACTAATTGTATTTAGTCATGGTTAACTATTTGTATTGAACCATGTTTAACTAAATGTATTGAACCATGTTTAACTTATTGTTTCGATTCATTGGTAAAAAATTATATGGTATCTTCGTTTACTATCTTTATTGAGCAATGGTTTATCCAATTGTATTGAACCATGGCTACTAATTGTGTGAAACCTTGGTAAACTAATTGTGTTGAACCATGGTTCACTAATAGTCTCGATCCATTGTTAACTAACTGTATTTAACCATTGGTTATTGTATTGAATCTTGGTTCACTAATTGTATTTAGCCATGGTTAGCAGTTTTATTGAACTATAGTTACATGTATATTGGATTCAATCATGACTTAATTTATGTTTGTGCTATTTTTAGCTCACCTGAGCACAAAGTGCTCATGGTGAGCTTTTGTCATCGCCCGTCGTCCCTGCATCCATGCTTGAGTCCGTCGTCAACTTTTCATTCAAACAACATCTCCTCCTAAACCACTTGGCAGATTTTAACCAAACTTCACAGGAATGATCATTTGGTGACCCTCTTTCAAAGATTGTTCAAATCTTTACAGTCTGCTGCATATGTAGGTCAACAGAGCTAAAAATAGATTTAACAAGTGTAAAATTGAAAAATCTCTGAAACTGCAGGGCCCATAGGTTTCATATTTGGTCTGTAACATCCTATAGTGGTTCTCTACAAAGATTTGTTCAAAGTATGCCACTGTGGTCAAAACGTGCAACGCCCCAAGGGTCACATGGTTATATAGAATATATAGCAAAATGACTTCAAAAAATCTCCTCTGAAACCACAAGGCCCAGAGGTTCCATATTTGGTATGTAACATCCTATAGTGGTCCTCTACAAAGATTGTTCAAATTATGCTCCTGGGGTCAGAACTGGCCATGCCCTGGGGATCACATGGTTTATATAGAATATATAGTAAAATGACTTTACAAATCTTCTCCGCTGAAACTGCAAGGCCCAGAGGTTTCATATTTGGTATGTAACATCCTTTAGTGGTCCGTTACAAAGTTTGTTCAAATTATGCCCCTGGGGACAAAGCGGGCTAGGCCCCGGGGGTAAAATGGTTTATATAGAATGTATAGCAAAATGACTTTAAAAATCTTCTCCTCTGAAACCACAAGGCCCAGAGGTTTCCTATTTGGTATGTATAATCCTATATTGGTCCTCTACAAATATTGTTCAATTTATGCCCCTGGGATCAAAACTGGCTACCTCCCGGGCGTCAAATGATTTATGTAGACTTAAATATCGGAATGACTTTAAAAATCATCTCAGAAACTGCAAGGCCCAAAGGTTTCGTATTTGGTATGTAACATCGTATAGTGGCCCTTTACAAAGATTGTTCAAATTATGCCACTGGGGTCAAAACTGGCCACGCCCCGGGGGTCACATGGTTGATATAGACTTAAATAGCAAAATTACTTTAAAAATGTTCTCCTCTGAAACCGCAAGGCCTAGAGGTTTCATATTTGTTATGTAACGTCGTATAGAGGTCCTCTACAAATATTGTTCAAATTATGCCCCTGGGGTCAAAACTGGTCACGCCCCGGGGGTCACATGGTTTATATAGACTTAAATAGAAAAATGACTTCAAAAATCTTTTCCTCTGAAACGGCATGGCCCACAGCTTTCCTATATTTGGTACGTAACATTGTTTAGTGGTCCTCTCCAAAGATTGTTCAAATTATGCACCTGGGCCGAGGGGTCACATGGTTTATATAGACTTAAATGGCAAAGAAAATCTTTACCTGAAACAGCAAGGCCCAGAGGTTTTTTCAAGATTGTTCTAATTATGCACCTGGGATAAAAATAAGCCACGCCTCGGGGATGCAAATTCCAATTGGGTTACAGGTCTCAGGTGAGCGTCCTAGGGCCCTCAGGGCCCTCTTGTTTTATGTTAAATTGCATGTAAATCAGTTAAAATTTACATTATGTGTACACATCACTTTTATGTGAAATTTCTTGTGCTAAAACTTGTGACATTTGTGTTTCCACTCTAGTTTATGAACTGTGATATTTAAAATGTATTTGGAATATAACATGTTATCATTATTTTGTAATCATGATCTTCAGTGTGCTACTCATGTCTTTGTTCATCGTACAGTTGTCTTGGTATTTTCGTGTATTTATATTCGATGATCCTAAATCATACATAGTTTTGTAATAAAAGAATGCATAATTGGTTTGTTTGTCTGTTTATAGTCTTTTGTGCATTGGTATATTGAATACTTACTTAACAAACAAAATATACGGAATCCATGTGTACTAAAAAGCATATACACGGAAATATTCGTCCAGAACGATATAGAAGAACGTCGTGTTTTTAAAGAGACTGTGTAAATGAAAGGGCCTCGAGGCATTAATCTCAGAATTCAGGTAAGAAATTCTTTCGAGTCGTTTCCTGTGTAAACCCAGTACTTGGTGCCTTTTTGGGAAAGATCACTTCAACGCTGTCTTGAGTAGAGATCGAACTCGACAATCTCCCAGACGCCACATCCGTAACACCACTGCGACCCTCCAGATTTACCTGGTGCATGCCTTGTTTAAGCTTGATAAACCTTCCCAGTGTTTGTAATACGATTCCTATTCATGTGCCTATTTTCAGGAGGTCTGCTATAACATTTTGATTTTAAATTCACGTAATATTATTATACACTGCGTGTAATACATACATTCTAATGAAATGCAGCGTCATCAATTCTGTGATCCGCAAAATGTCTATCCAAGTAATTCGGGCGATCCGATGTACGCGTACATTGTAGATATATTAACGCACAACAAATGCGAACTGTCACCATCAATCAGATTGAGTCTGGGCCTTTATGCATTGAAAGGAATTTATAATTATTTTATAATATAATCGATTTTCGTAAACAGGCTAGCAATCAATTGTTTTATTAGAAGTGACGATATAATTGTTTGCTATATCTCATAATGTTATAGGATTTATTTTCCTTCATTATTTACAAGTAGATACTAAACTGGATGCGAGTGAACCTAAAACATTGGTATATTTTCAATGCATCTAGTGCTTCTATGCACTTGTTATCTACATTAAACTGTATAATAAATATTCTCAGTAGCGCTCAACATTTGCTGGTAAGCTAAAATTATTCCCGTATTCTTTTTTGCAAAAGAAAAAGTCTTGTATCAATGCTGCACGAGTAAATATGTGTCCTGTTTAGTTGTGACCTTCATCCATCATCATTTATACTTAATGACTTTCATTTATAATCGAGGCGTGTCGTGGGAAACCCGGGCTTAATGTATGTGCGTAATGTGTCGTCCCGGATTAGCCTGTGCAGTCCTCGCAGGCTAATCGAGGACGACACTGTCCGCTTTTATGGTATTTTCTGTTTCAAAGCAGTCTCTTCTAAACATAAATCCACTGTATGCGGAAAGTGTCGTCCCGGATTATATTGTGCAGTCCGCACTTTACGCGCATGCATTAATCCCGATTTTCCCCGACACGCATCAAACAGTTTTATAGAGATTTGTGTTTATTTACAATTCTTTGATTAATACATAACCTTCATCCATAAACTTCAATTCTATATGACCTTCATTTATGAACATTTTTACCGAGACCTACGTTCATTAAGGCCTATAATTCTTTGATGCAATATGATCTTCATCCATAAATGTTCATACTTTTGTTACGACTGTTCCTTTTTGTTCAAATTATGTTTATATATCATGTACGTAATCGCACATTATTTTGTATTTTATTTCTTTTCCTGACTCTAATTCGTCACGCGACACGTTTTGTTTCTCTGCACGTCAAACGTTAGTTACCTACCGTACGTTACTATCCTACATACGTCACCGTAAATTACCGTCTGTTCACTCGAAACGTTACGATCAGGTTTGATTTATTTTGACGAATTAATGACAAGGTTGTGACGCTTTCGTGCCATTTTTTCTTTGATAAGCGGCTAGAAAAGTGATTTATGTGTATTAAGATGACCCAATTTAAGAACGAATTAGATTGAAGATTCATTTACAACCCGTTTCAATGTTCCCTTGTTGCGTTAAGTAATCGTAGGTTCCCACTGTCGTGCTATCTGTTAAGAACGTCAAGTGACGAACGGCCATTCGTAGCTGATCGTGACCTTTCTATGAAATTTCAGGTTTGGATGCGAGATGATGCCAGCCCATACGTTCTAATACAATGTTTTGCGCTCGGATGCGATCTGATCACGATCTTCAATTACAGGTGTCACGATCTGTCACGGCCTGATCTCCAGTTCAGATACGATTACATAATATGTTCTGTTGGGATTGTTTCGATCGAGTCCACGATTGGGGTCTTGATCTGACACGATCGTCACGATCAGGTTCCTCGAACTTGGGACGAACTAGTCCGTGTAGATACGTGCCTATACGTACACCACGAATCGCGCTCCGTTTCGATATGATACGATTATGGTTGCGATGTCTTTCACGATCATGATCGATGGTGATCACGAGTTGAGCTACGACTGGACCCCGACGGGAATAAATACAGCCCGACCGACCATTGACTACAATGTTTCTTGAGATCACAGCGCATTTAAACAGAGCGTGATGTTTGTTTCGTCTAAGATCGATCCCGATCACTACGATTTTGAAGCACGATTTGATGCGATTTGTCGATAGCGTTTTGTTACGATGCAATACGATCTGATACGATGATCCCTAATGACAATTTATCGTGTAAATCGTAGAAAATTTTTGAGCCGTTCAATAATTTTCTACGATTAACACGATTGCTACGACTGACCTCAATATCTGATAAGATCATAGCAATTAGTGCACGATTAAGACCACGATAAATAAATTGTGCTGGGAATCGTGATAGTGTACCAAGTTCTCGGGAAACTTGTGAAGCTGCGTAATTATATTACTTGAAATTGAGCAGAAACTCAACGTGTCAAAACAAACGGACTACACAGAGTCAATGAGCTTTCGCAAAAGATAAATTTTTAAATGTTAAATAATAATGTTAAAGTAATAATAATAATAATAATTATTATTATTATTATTATAACAACAACAATTATAGTCATCTTCATTATAATCATTATAATTATAATGGTTATGAGAAGAAGAAGAGAAACGGACAGAGAGGGGTTGAAACAGTGTGAAAGGCCCGTCCGAACGATAAGGACTAAACTGTCCGCTGCGTCGTTAGGATTAGATTTTGAGAGGGACCCACCGACTGTGGGAATGACGGACGGACGGACGGAAAGAGAGACAGACAGACAGATAAAAAGGACGGCCGGACAGACAAACAGACAGGCGGATAGACAGATAAAAAGGCATAAAAGAGAACATAGTGGGACCTCGAACCTAGAACACCTCAATTAAAAGTCGTTCACACTAACCTCTCACCCAGACGGTCTTATTTACATTAGGCCTACATTAGATTTGTATTATTTTATTATATAGACACGGCATATAATCTGAGTTATTTCGCTTCTTTATATGTAGCATTGTTTGTTTTTTTAATGTGACAAAAATTGTTGAAATTGTAAGTTTGCTTTTATGTGAATTAATATATAGGTACTTTAAACTGCATTTAAGTTTTAATTGGTTGGATGCCAGAAGTAATTTCACATAAAAATTCACTAAACAAAACATCAACACATCGCATTCAAACACAAGTAATGGATGCAAATACAGTGGTTTTGCATGTAGTAATCAAGCCTCCAAAATTGATGGCATCTAGTAAGGTTTAAAGGAAGCGATCTTCATCATCATCATTATTATTAGTAGTAGTAGTATTAGTATTTAATTTTATCTTGAATTCGAAATCAAACTGTCACGGTCCTTTATTTGAACAGGGTTTCAAAATTAATGTTAGTTACGTTATTACTAAACGTAGATCGCGGCTGTTCATTGTCATTGTTCATAAAACCCATTTATACGTCACTTTAATTTTGTTGACATGTGACCCTTTAAATCAAGAAAGAAACGATGTCATTTGTTTGGCGAAAAGTTATTGAATTCATGACACACTTGATTGTCAATCGCGGTAAATTGATAATGATGCATGGAAGCTATTTTAACTGGTTCATTTCTTGCTACTGAATGACATAGACTGCCTTGAAATCGACCAGGAGCAACACCACATGCAAGGTAATGTTCTTGACTTCTTCATTTACTTATTTTCTACACCATTTTATATATTTTAACTTTATGTACTATATGAACACATAGGCCTTTACAAATACACTGTGTAAATAAATGTACACGTATTATTAGGATCAAGTAAGTTAATAAAATAATTAAACGTAATTCGAGCGACACCGAATTTTATCTATTGTGTAAATCTAAATATACGTTAATAACGTCTAAATTATCCAACAAGTTAAACATTTTGATCTTTATTAATCCATAACGAGTATCGACGCACATTTTGTTCAACTTGTAAACGTGTATTTGGTTACTATTTAGAATGTATATTTGGCATGTTTTTCCATAAGTACTCAACATAAATTAAATTACGATGAACTGGACAAAAGAGAAAATGAGGAGGAGAAATGCCGCCCTGCTTGCTTACTTACTGCCTGATGTTATAGCAAGCCTTGCCGTTATATTATATAGTTTATATTTAAGTGTACAAATTACAATAAACTTGAGCATTTCACTATCTACAAAAACATTTGAATAATATCAGTAAAATATATCAACATATTCTATTGTATATATTGCTGTATACAGTCGCATAATATACGTCTCAGCACTAACCAGTCGGTATCTCTGTGTTTGTGTATATTGTAATCCTAGTAGCATTGCATTTTCTCCAAAAACAGAACATAGATCTATATAGCCTCGCCTGACGTATTACAAACGACAAGGCAGTAACCTCACACTCTCTGTCCTTCCAGATGAGCTGGCTGCACGTTGTGATGACCGCCGCGGTTGTGACGGCAGTTGTCTCCCTTCCCCACTACTACAAGTCCACTCTGTACGAGCCCGGGGGCCTTGACCACCTGGACAAGACGGGCGATAACTCGGAGCACGCCCAGATGGTCCGCTGGATTCTAACCGGTCAGAGTCGTGTCCCCGCCGACAGAAAGGGCGTTATTCCTGCGGGAGTTGGTGCCCTTCCGGTTAATATGGTTGTAAAGCCGGGCGGTAGAGTGAAAGAGGTCGCGCCGGATGGTTCTTTAGTACAGACAAATCTTGTTGCTAAGCCCGACGGTCGAATCAAGGAATTAGGGCCGAACGGACCTATAGCTACTCCATTGGTAGCTAAGCCTGATGGATCTGTGAAGAAAATTAGTGACGGTCCAAATGGCGGACCGCTTCCAGCAGTTCCAGTGAACATGGTTGTGAAACCTAACGGACGGGTTAAGGAAATAACCCCAGTAGGTCTAGTGCCTACAAATCTTGTAGCGAAGCCTGATGGACGGATCAAGGAGTTAGGGCCGGCTGGACCAGTTCCTACTCCTCTGGTCGCTCACCCAGGTGGTTCGGTAAAGCAGATTCTCGATGGACCGGCGGTACCAGGGCCTGTGGTAAATGTAGCGTCCGTACCGGTAAATTTGGTTGTTAAGCCAGACGGTCGTGTTAAAGAGCTTACTCCAGTAGGACCCTTACCAACAAATCTCGTTGCTAAAAATAATGGCCGTATAAAAGAAATCGGCCCCGGTGGCCCTGTCCCTACTCCGTTAGTTGCAAATCCAGATGGCTCAGTCAGAAAGGTCGTTCAAGTCCCTCTCGGTAATGATCCATTTCTAACAGCTGCTGTACCCACGAATTTAGTTACAAAACCTGACGGTAGCATCAAGGAGATTACACCAGTAGGGATACTACCCACGAACCTCGTAGCCAAACCTAACGGGCGTGTGAAGAAACTAGGTCCACTGGGCCCGATGCCAACTCCGCTTGTAGCCAAGCCAGACGGTTCGGTGAAGCAGATTGTTCCCAGTGGGCCCAGAACTGGTTTAGTGGCAGATGGTAATGGCGTCGCCCATGAACTAGGTCCCGCCGGCCCTTTGCCAACAAATATGGTCGTAAACCCACACAACGGACAAGTGAAGGGCTTGACACCACACGGTCCTGTACAAACCGGGCTCGTTGCCCATAGAAACGGCAACGTAAAACCTAATCCGTTACGAAATCTTCCACGTGGACCCATTCATCCGAAATTCATATCAGGAAGCTCTGGCATTCTGCCTGGGGCTAGCTCAAACCTTGTAGCCAGTCCTTCGGGAAATATTTACGAGGTTCGGCCAACAAACCTTATCGCGAACAGAATCGGTGAGGTGGCGGAGATAACACCCATGGGGCCATTGAGGACGAATTTGGTTGTTCATCCAAATCAAGTAGTAAAGCCGCGTCCAACTCTTGTAGCCAAGAACAATGGCCAGGTAGCTGAAGTAGGTCCCGGCTATGTCGCGCCTACGAACCTAGTCGTTAAGCCGTCAGGCAACGTGAAAGCTCTGACGCCGATAGGAAAGATGATGACAAACCTTGTTGCGGCGCCTGACGGAACGGTGCATCCGTTAGGCCCAGGGTCTTTGGGACCCGTGCCTGTTGGACCAGGACCCTTGGGACCGGGACCTGTCGTGCCACATGGACCCGGCGCTCTGCGTGCAACTAACAGCGGGGAAGTTGTCGCGGTTGGACCCGGCGGTATACACGGAACGAACATGGTTGTGAAGCCGAACGGTAAAGTAAAAGCATGGACTGAGGTGGGCCCAGTACCCACCGGACTTGTAGCTCATCCAAGCGGCGAAATCAAGCCCACGGCAGAACTCCTCTTCCAAGGCCGATTTGACGGCTCCAGCCTGTTCAAGGACAGTCCTTACCACTAGCCATAGAACCTACATCGACTTATCAAGGCGTACAAATGTACGTACATTATGCAAGACGGGGTATGGACATATTATGTAAATGACATAAATTAATAACTTAATCAGACTTCTTAAAAGTATTAAAATGTGCCTGACAATCTATAAATTCTGGCTATCTGCAAATGTGCTCTGGACTGATAGACGATCTGCATGATCAGAAAACATGTTTAACAAAGTGTCAATATGGGATAGTAATAACATCAGCAAATAGTTTATGCGTTTTATACATGTATTAACATAACTTAAATACAAGTCATAAAACTAAGTTTGTGGTGTTTTTATTTTATCTGTGTCCAGCTTTCCAGTAGGCATCTAATGCATGACACATAGAAAACGTGTTTCCCGAAATAATGCAAATATAAGTATGCCGCATTTTCCTGATATTTATGATAGTGTATCTCGGACAAATTAAACTGGCACCGACCTGTATGCATGAATATTACAAATCGATTTATACGATGAATATATTAGTGTCCGTACTGAAGTCGTGATAAATGAATGTAAAAATAATCCAGCATACAATTATTGTAATAATAAACACGCGAAACGCGTGCACAACCAAAAACGAATAAATTGAGGCGTGTCGTGTGAAAACCGGGCTTAATGTATGTGCGTAAAGTGTCGTCCCGGATTAGCCTGTGCAGTTCGCACAGGCTTGTCCAGGACGGCACTTTCCGCTTTTATGGTATATTCTGTTTCAAGGAATCTATTCTAACCATAAATCCACTGTAGGCGGAAAGTGCCGTCCTGGATTAGCCAGTGCGGACTGCACAGACTAATCCGGGACGACACTTACGCACATGCATTAAGCCTGGTTTTCCCATTACGTGAATATAAGATGATGCTAATAGAGTTCACCACTATTAGGTCAATTTAATCGATCTATAAATGTAGAATGCATACATAGATATTAATTAAAAAGGCGAAGGTCGGTTTCTCAAGAAGATATATAGATTTGACGACGACTAATGTTATGACATTGTTCCCATTTACTGCAAAGCATGATGGATTTTAAAGCAACTGTCTATCTGCCCATTGGTACTTCAAAAATGTCCTAATTTGTCATTTTGTCTTTGTGCTTCCTTTTAAAGGAAAAAATGTCAAGAGCCAGTGTCAAGAGTAATGGATTTGTTTGAAAACGAATTACTTATTTTGACAGTTATTTTCGATAATATATTTCGAGTCTTACCGAGGTTGGAGCGTTCAGTCGAACAGACAAATGATGAAACTAAATAATGTACGAAAATATACACTGAGCGCGTCGTAGCTCTATTAAATCAATGTAACAGGTACATATGGGGTTGCGTTCGGTCTCAACATCCATTTATACTGTAAATAATACACATATTTATATTCTTCGAACTTAAAACCTAACAAAACGGACTGAGCACTACGCCGCGAGTATGGAATTCAAAACCAGAAATGGGCAGAACGGAGATTTAGCTCAGACAAAAATAAAATAAATCGAGATTGGAGATTAAGAGAAAAATCATCATTAACTTGAACTACCGAATAACAGGAACTATGATCGGTATACATGTTTGTACATATATTTGCATATCAGGAGGCGTTATGCAGTGCTCATTGCTATGTATAGGACGTTTTACAATATTCTCCATTTCACGACTATACTCGCCTATTCACAACTATACTCGCCATTTCACGACTATTCTCGCCTTTTCCCGAATATACTCGCCATTTCAGGACAAAACTCGCTATTTCACGACTCAACTCGCCATTTCACGACTATACTCGCCATTTCACGACTATACTCGCCTGTTCACAACTATTCTCGCCTTATTACGACTATGCTAGTACTCGCCATTTCCCGACTATACTGGCCATTCCACGACTATGATCGCCAATTCACGACCATACTCGGCCTTTTCCCGACTATACTCGCGATTTCGCGACTACGCAACGGATCTACCGATGTCTGACAAACAACAACAACAACATACATATATATACAAACTATAAAGGGTTGCTTCATATACGTCCTCTGACTACCTTTTCCAAGGTAGTGCGTTGTAACAATACAATACCTTTTCTTAAACACTCCATCATTCCTCAAGTGGTGTCGGGGACGACAACGCTTCGATCGATGAGTCTATACAATATGACTCGTCAATTGTGCTGACCTAGCCATTCGTTTTATTGACTAATACGGTAATTCTAATGTCGATAAAGATTGATGAGGTGATAATTATATTTGTGATGTTAATATTAAATCAAGAGGGCCGTGATGGCCCAAAGCACTCACCTTAGTCCTGGCACAGATGAAGACCATACTGTTGCGACATTTTTTTAAATTAAGGTATCTGAAGCACACAACAAATGTATGCGAGGAGGGTTTTGGATCGGTTTGAATTTGGGCGCTGCAATGGGCTAAACGGGATGGGCAGTAGAGGTGCCGTGTTTTCGCTCATGGTTCTCAAAGCAATTGTCTCGACATTCTTTTCTGACTCTAATTCATTAAGTCAGTGACAGTTCTGACAAATGCAGAAACAGTAGATTTTGATGGCTTTTCGCAGGCAATTTTTTAGAACTTCTTTAATGCGATAATAGAGATGGTGTGCTAAGGTAAAGTTTGACCCTTTCTTTCATAATTTTCTGTCCAATGATGATATGCAATGGTAATGCTGGCTCTGAAGCCATTAACGTTGCAGGTACAGACAATTGCATGCAAGGTTTGTAATTGTTTGGAAATCCAGTTTCATCAGTTTTCAACTAAATGAGCAAATTTAAGTCTTGAATAGGCTCTGACATATAAATGCAAAACTCTGTGATAGGATCTGGTTTGTTAGCAACAACAATAAAGTCACTCATTTTGCACAAGCAAAATGGTAACAGTGCATGCATGCTTACCAGCATGTTGTCATGACTGAATAAAAAATGAAGTCTCTATCCTGCATTAAGTATTTTTTTGCATTTTCTTGCACAAACAAGAGGCAATAACACGTGTGTTTGTTCGATGTTTGTCTGTTCTGACCATACACAAACTTTGGAACTGTGGTTAAGATTGGATGAAAAATGAAATCTCTATCCTGCATTAAGTCCAAGTTTGCATTATGTTTTCAAAACAAAGGGCAATAACTTTTGTGTTTGTGGCCCAATCTAGACCAATTTTAGCTTCTGCTGAGATCAAATAATCATACACTAAATGTGAACATTTGGTCAAGATTGGATCAAAATGAAGTCTGTATTTTGGAAAAATGTATTTGTTGCATTGTTTTTATTTTTCATAAATAAGGAGAAATAACTCTAGCGTTCCTGATGCAATCTGGCCCATAACCATTAAATCCCAAGATGTGCAAGTTTGGTCAGCATTGAATGAAAACTAAATTCCCTATCTTGTGCGCAAGCCAATTGTTGATGACAGATGGACTTGTTTACCACACACAAGGGGCAATAAATCTGGTGTTTCTGGTCCGTTCTTGTCAACATTCTACTTCATATGAGATAGTATAGTCGTAGACAAGCTGTGCATGTTGAAAGTCTCTATGCTGAATAAAGTCCATCGTTTTTTTCACAAACAAGGGGCCATAACTCCGGACTTTGTGTCCCGATCTGACCCATTTTTGGCACCAGATGATTTCTTAAGGCCATACACAAACCGTGCAAGTTTAGTCAAGATTGGATGAAAAATAAAGTATATATCTTGGATAAAAGCATGTTTGCATTTTTTTGCATGAAAAGCGGGCAATAACTCTAGTGTTCCTGATGCGATCTTACCCAATGTCAATCCCGTCCCAGAGTTTATGGTCATACACAAAGTGTGCAAGTTTGGTCAAGATTGCATTAAAAGCGAAGTTCGTGCTCAGGTGAGCTAAAAAGATAGCAGTAAAACTGCAGTGGATAAAATACGTTTACACAAAAACACAGACAAGTACGGTGGCATAGAAGTGACATGTGCATGTTTTTATTTATGTCGTTCCCACGACATATTAAGTCGTGGGAACGAGATCTTTTCTCGTGGGAACGACATAAATAACTCGTGGGAACGACATATTAAGTCGTGGGAACGAAATAATTAACTCGATCGTGGTAACGAAATACTGTGTCGTGGGAACGAGATATTTTGTCGAGGGAACGACTTAATAAGCCAATCAAAGTCCATGTTGCTCTCGCAGAAGAAAAACAATGTATGTATTATAGCTTTATCCAGCATTGAAATACGATATTATGTAAGCGTTTCTTGTATCAGCCATTTTTAAACATGCTTTTAAACAACGTGCATTCTGATTGGTTAATTATGTCGTTAACACGAGTTAATGATCTCGTTCCCACGACTTAATATGTCGTTCCCACGAGTTATTTATGTCGTTCCCACGACAAAAGATCTCGTTCCCACGACTTAATATGTCGTGGGAATGACGTAATTATGTCGTTCCCACGAGATAAAATCTCGTTCCCACGAGATAATATCTCGTTCCCACGACTTAATATGTCGACATAATATGTTGTGGGAACGAAAGAAATAAAAAGATGCACGTGTCACATCTATGCCACCGTAGACAAGCAACTCGATTGTTGTATGTTTAACATTTATTATTGAACAAGAGCTTCATTTCTTTATAAATCTAAATCTACAAAACGCATCACTTTGTCAATGTAGATTTATTTAGTGGTTCAAACGTCAAACAAACCTTGAACTTCTGTTGGTCTGCTAGTTGTATACCAGTAATGTATTATATGTGAAACAAGCGTGCTCCTGGTTCTATTTGAATACATTACACACAATTACGCTGAAGTAAAGAAGATAAACAAATACAATGTATTCAGATCAGGCCAAAACATGCGTGTTTCGGGCAACGGTCTCAACAAAGTTAGGTAGGGTCTGGATTGGTACGGTTTTCACGGAAAAGAATCATCGATACAATCTTTAGGGTCGGGGGGGGGGGGGGGGGTTCGCTTGGTAAGGTCGGGTTGCCCGAAACACAGAATTTTTGTGTGGCCTCAAGTGGAATTCTAGTCGGTAATGCCATTTGATTCGGAATCGCGAATTGCGCAGTTTCTATTAGTATACTTAGATCGAGCGTTGTTATAAACTGGCACACTATAATCACACGATGCTTCCTTCTACAATGTACATGCATGTCTAAATAGGTGGATAATGACATATCAGGGGCTTAACTATATAGGCATACTCTTTTACGTCCGTGCGTATACATCGAAAAGGCCGGAAAGTTCACAGTTAAAAAATACAATAAACACCGAGACATAAAGGAGTTATATGTGACATATGAACAATTCTGACTTGTTCTATTGTGTAAATTTATGTAAATTCAACTAGTTCTATAAAAAGCATTTGGTTTAAAAAGTAAATATCGATTTTGAGTTGTTTATCGTCCTAATGCGCGTATATCGCCCTCGTGATTTAATTCATACGCATCAGAACTCAAAATCTTTGTTTATTTACAGATAAACAACGATAAAGAGAAAATTATTTTGATTATAACATGACTAGAGAACCTATTCTGCAATTTCAATGCGAACTATATTTTACAGTTTTGGAACTACTGTTTCCAGTTGTTAATTAGCAATTTAACAACGGGAATCATATGGAAGAATAACCGCCACGAGATAATCGATATCCAGCCGACTGCGGTATATAGAAATATAAAGTGAAGTTTATTATCGTTTAAATGAATCCTTTGGTGCAAATAGTTTGATTAAATTCAATCTTTTATCTATTCATTGGTATATTTTTGGTAAAGTTAGCGCATGTCTTGTTTGAATACTCAATACAAGTTCGTGACTTTCAGATAAATACATGTTCATTCAATTTTCCGTCAACCAAATTTACAGTGCGTATACTCAACTTCGACACAGGTATGCGCCTGCATATGACATAACATACATGATATATTGAGACCCGATGGAGATTTCCCGGATGAAGCACAATCACACATTCATAGACTTAAAGAACATTTGTTTATATAAAATCCGGACAGGATGTATTTTATAGACAAAGCAAAGTAAAGCACTGAGGGAAACGTTAATGGGTTATTCAGGATTTTTATTATAGAAGACCAAAGGTTCGGTCTTCTAAGGGAAGGATATCAGCAATTTCCATTTCTTATAGATGTATTATTGGAGCGGAACATTTACGAATCACATTACAACAATACCGATTACGAAATCATAGTCTATGCCTTGAACAAAGCCCCGTGCGTACAAGCATTGTAACTTTACTGTAGGCGCGTCGTGGGAAACCCGGACTTAATGCATGTGCGTTAAGTGTCGTCCCGGGACGCCACTTTCCGCCTACAGTGGATTTATGTTTAGAAGAGACTTCCATGAAACAGAAAATACAATAAAAGCGGAAAGTGCCGTTCCGGATTAGCCTGTGCGGACTGCACAGGCTAATCTGGGACGACAATTTACGCTGATGCATTAAGTCCGGTTTTCCAACGACGCGCCAGTCTGTTTATGTGGCCCCAGGAACAAAAGTACTGTAACGCCATACTTCGTGTTGCAGGTCCAAATCTGCAGACCGTATAAAAAGAAGTGTCTTGAAGCGTATACGCACCCTGATTGAAGTCTGACTTTCATATAAAATGAAATGAAACTTACAATAGAAAAGAATAAGCAATTAACAAAATCTGCCGAAAGACAAAATACCAGACTACTGGAGAAGTTCAAAACATTAGCGTAAAAAAGCCTTGATTATTTAGTATATGACTGCTACAAACTGACATTTTCATACATGCTTTACACAGGTGGTACTTCCATTGTTGCATAAATTGCGGACAGTGCTGCCAGCTCTTGAATACATACATGTACATGTACTTTGATTCCTGGGCCCGTATTAATAAATAATTAAGAGTACAGTCCCAGTGGATTAAGTGTATTGTATACTGACGTACACGAGGCAGTGGAAAAAACTGAAGGGTTTCTAGTCAACTCGTATCCAAGTAAACCCGTACCCAAGTCAAATTGTAAAATGTTTGCTCAGTTCGAACCTCTCATACGCGTTTACAAAATTATAGGATACAGGTTTACTATACTACCAGAAGAGTTGAGTAGGGTAGGTATGGTATCGACCAACTGAAGTAGGTAACAACAGGAAGATGATATCTGGTTTATTAATTACAACAGTTCAATTTCAAATGTTTAACATGCTTAAATTAACTAGATATACCATGAAAGAGCACCAGAAAAGAATATTGTAATACCACATAAAATGATTGTTATTTATTATTATCAGATGATAAAATCATCAAAATAATCTGCAATATACCGTTTTGTTTTTAGGAAGACGATGCGTTCGTTCATTTGTTTTTAAATAATATCAGTAAAACTAGCAAGTAGATCTACCAAACGCATCAAAGCACAACTTGGAATGTATTTCAAATAAAGCTTACACATTTACTAAGTAAAACTCGTCGGAATACAAAACGAAATGAGGCGTGTCCGCACAGGCTAATCCAGGACGACACTTTCCACTTTTATGTTTTTTCTGTTTCAAGGAAATCTCTTCTAAACATAAATCCACTGTAAGCGGAAAGTGTCATCCCGGATTAGCCTGTGCGGACTGCGCAGGCTAACCAGGGACGGCACTTAACGCACATGCATTCAGCCTGATTTTTCCACGAAACGCCTCAATTATATATTTAATAAAATAAGTACCAGGTAACTTAAAATATACCAATCAAAACTTGACAATGGTCACCTTTTAATAACCACACATATATAATTATACTTAAACTGTTTGGTAAACTTCTAAACTATTGTTGAGAATGTGAAGCAATAATACTAAAACATTCCTCATAACGATATGCATAATATACATTTTTCATAATCACATCAATGTAAAGAATGAAATATAATCTATCAAGTGACAATGCCAAATTTTATAAAGTATATAATATATATCAGGGGCGTAGCTTGGGTTAAAAAAATGTATAGGCACAATAGGCGGAATCAATGAAATGACGCTGTAAGCGACAATTTGGGCCAGGAGTGATTATACTCGAATGTGGCTACAAACAACTAACTTTACCTAAACCCCGATTCTACGAAGTAATTGTAAAATATGCGTGTGTTTCGTGAAATTTATTTTATGTTGACGTAATCGACTCGTTAAACAATGAAGTTTTAACACAGCCAAAATAGATCCCTCACCCCAATCCCCCCTCTGATTTCTATTGCGAATTTTGGCATAATTAAATGTTTCATCTCTGGAAAAAATGTATAGGCACATGCCTATAGTGCCTAAAGGAAGCTACGCTACTGTATATATAGTATATATTTATATAAGTTGAACCGAATAGGTAAACAGATTTAATTATAAAACAAGACACTGTGTTTGATAAACACACATGCCCCCGGTTGGTGCTGGACAGCCCAATTGAAGTAGTCCAAATTAGGTCAAGGTCAAATTGAGGTTGGGCTATATGGGTGGATTAGGAATGGTCATAAGCAACAACAGTGTAAGTGTCCAAGTGTTGTAGTAAAGCCGTTTTGGTGGTAGACAAAATGGAAAAATCGAGTTAACCAAGAAATAGCCCATTTGAATTATTTTAAGTCCAAATTAGGTCAAGGTCAAAGTGAAGTTTGGTGATATGGGTGGATTGGGAATGGTCATAAGCAACAACTGTGTAAGTTTTCAAGTGTTGTAGTAAGCGGTGTTGGTGCTAGACAAAACTGTAAAATCTAGTTAACCTCATAAGGACCAAATGACGCACGGACGGATGGAAGGACGGACAATTTGACAGGACAATAACTATATACCTCCTGCATCAAGATGTCGGGGGCATACAATAATGACTTAACTTGCAGATTACCATAATTATTATTCTCAAAGTATCACAATGCTCACTTTCATTCTTAAGTTAAGATAGTTAAGTTCAATGGAATGGAAAAACCAAAACTCTAACAATACATTTCACTGAAGATGATTGCAGTTTAATCATAAAACGCGCTTTATCTATAGTTACCATTTATAAAATGACTTTAAATGGACGCTTGATGACGTTAATTATGCGTTTAATCTGCATTTGAAAACATCAATAAATAATCAAATATACGAATATCTTTTGTTCCAAACGACAGATTTTGTTAAAAAATGTCATATACATGTGTCATTGTATACTGAAACTAAAACAGTGTTAAAAAATAGGGGTCACCGGCCTTTTTCCGGAAATGTTGCGTTTGAATACGGTACCTGTAGAAGCCCCTTTTTCAGTTTGGATTTTTATCAATGTTTTGAGTATATAGTAGAGTTTTTTTTCAAACAAGGTTATGGTTCTTGCGACTGGTATGTTTTCACATGTCTTGTTTGACAATATACAAGTGTAGTTTGGTAATAAAAAACGCTTTACCTACAATTACTGTAAATATAATGAATTTGACTGGACATTGAAGTAGGTCAAATGGGTACTAATAATACCTTCTGAAACGTCATTTATTATGCATCAATATATTTTGTTCCAAACGACAGATTTTTTTTAAGTTTTCGCACATACATGCACCAATGTATGCTGACAACAAAACATTAATAAAAAGAATGGGTCACCGAACTTGTTTGGGAAATATTGGACTTTAAATAGGGTACCTGTGTAGCCTTTTTCATGTTTCGTGTGTACGTAAACAACGCATCAAATGCCAAATTAGAATGGAGATATTTAATGGATCTTGTTTGAACTAATTTGTTTGGCAATACATTGTATACGTATGTTTTTGATTATTATAATGCTTTATGAACTTTTAACCATTGACTAGAACTTAATGACTTACACATTTTTATATTTATTGATTGAAATTAGTATAGTGTAACCTATGTACAATAAAGAAATAATGAAGCAAAAGGAGAAATTAACGCAATTATTTTCTTTTTGTTGCGAACGTCTTTAAATATGTTTAATACGATAGAAAACGAAAGTAATGTTTTGTGCTGCATGTAAATTGAATCAATAATGGCAAGATTTTGCTGAACAAACTGTCTTCCACCTAATTCACAAAACACAAAGAATGTTTCACAGTAATGGTATAAATATGTATTCATTATTTTGAAAAGTATGTTTCTAACAAATAAATCAACAAAATGCTTCATAATAATTAAACGATAACAAAATACACAAGCAATAAATGGGCTAGTGTTATAAAATGAAAGAAACAAACATTTTTAGGAGGAGAACATTTTAATATATTTTATATGCAGTGTGTCGTGGGAAACCCGGGCTTAATGCATGTGTGTAAAGTGTTGTCCCTGATACAGGCAAATCAAGGATGACACTTTCCGCTTTTATGGTATTTTCTGTTTCAAGAAAGTCTCTTCGAAACATAAATCTACTGTAGGCAGAAAGTGTCGTCCTGGATTAGCCTGTGCGCAGGCTAATCCGTGACGACACTTTACGCACATGCATTAAGCCCTGGTTTCCCATGACACGCCTCATATGATATTCTCGGTACATTATACTGGCATGGAAATAGTTATAATAGATAATATTTGTAAAACATTTGGTATAAAACAAATACCCTCAAATGTATTACAATGTAGTTTCTATAATTAAAATATCCAAATTGCAGATCTGTACAGAAGTGTAGAAACACATTGAGATATTTATGTAATATGTGAGTTTTATAACTGCTATGAATACTCTCTTCATTATGCTTATTGTAAGGAACAAGAACATTAAATGAAGATGTCACTAATTTAAAAATATGAGTGCTAATTTGAAGTAATAATGCTAAATAAAACATGTCAATTAAACAGAAAGAATAAGATGTATTTTGTGTAAATACTAACTAGGTGATGATAAATGACAGTACTACTGTAACCTACATTGTGCTCTTAATAAAACAAATGACGGAACACTGTCAGAAAGTGACATATGAGTGAAACTCGTACATCTAACTCATCTAATACATCTAGTAAACAAAGCATACAATATATATTTGTATATAAAGAATACATAATAATCTTGATGAAAACTTGTTCAGATTTTGATGGTATTAAACTTCTTACTTAAAAGATGAATATGTCATTTATCATCAAAAACATTTAAATAAATACAACTTATTGAAAGAAAATAATTTAAAAAGTAATGAACTAAGGTACATACGTTGACAATGACTAATTGACAACCAATAACGACTGTTTTTGCAAAATCTTTTGTTAAAGCAATATGGCTTCAACAATTAAATATTTGAGTTTATTAATGCAATGAGACAATTTTGTACATGCAATAGCGACATGTAGGTGTTGGAAATTCTCATTAAATTGAAAAAATCCCTAAATGTTTTTGAAAAAAAAAAACGGTTGTCAAAATAACTTGATAATAGGAAATAATAATAATTGGACAATTTTGTTAAATAACAATAACAATATAATACACAAGTATTAAAAAAACCCATCCAAGTCGTCAAAATTAAATAATATATTTGATATTTTAAATGCAAGAGGGACATGCAGGTGCTGGAAATGATATTCTCATATGATCAAAGTGCTAAGAGGATGCATTCATCTCCTCGGAGTACATGTGCACAGAGTCCACGAAGACGGCGACGTTGCTGGGGTCAATGTCCTTGTGCACACCGTGGCCCAGGTTGGCTATGTAGTGCTGGGTACCGAACCGCTTGATCATCGTCTTCACCGCATTCTTCAGCTCATTCTGAAGAACAGTCATAAATTCTTAATGCTTAATACAATTGTGGCGCTTGGTGAGAAAACCGGTCTTAATTCATGTGCGTAAAATGTCGTCCCGGATTAGCCGGTTCAGTCCAGGACGGCACTTTGCGCTTTTATGGTATTTCAAGGAAGTCTCTTCTTAACATAAATCCACTGTAGGCAGAACGTGCCGTCCAGGATTAGCCTGTGCGAACTGCACAGGCTAATCCGGGACGACACTTTACGCACATGCATTAAATGTCAAATAAAATCCTCTTATAGAAGTGTAAGTCAGTTAATAAAATTAAGAGTTATGAATTACAAGAAATTCGATCAAGTCCAGAAGGCAGCATCTTTAAGCATAACGTTAGATGACGTCGTGATGTTCAAAGTCATGTACTATTTCCAAACTTTTTTATCACTTCTTGTCATATTAATCATGAGTGCAATCAGTGTAAATGTTACATGTATGTCATGACTTGAAACCTTCTAAGAAGATATGTCTTACATGTAATCCAAACAAAAATGGCAACTAGTTTGGAAAAAAATGTATCCAATGTTTAACGGAAACAATGTCAAATCAGTATAAATACCTCTGGTGCATACAGCAAGCATGGATCCAAGTTTCCCTGCAATGTAACATTCTTGCCGGCAATACGCCTGAAAGAAATGCATGCATGTGATATAGAAAACAAAATGCTCATACCCAATGACAATTTATGGTATCGGACAATAACTACTGTAGACATTTTTATATACTGTTTATTTTAATAATTAGTGATTGAATACTTTATTGTCTAGGGGCCATATTACAGAAACATCTTAAATTTATCTTAAATATTGTCACTTAAGTTCCAATTTGTGTTAGGTATATTTTTAAAACTTCATATACATTAATGAATCCAATTACAGGTAAGTAAACAGTAGTTAATAATAAGTTGATAATTAGTGAACATTAGGCAGAATTTCATGCACACATGGAATAAAATGCTTCAGAAAAATGACAATTTTAAGGCTACGGATAAAATTTCACTTAGGACTTTCTGGAATAAGACCTCTGCTCATGTTAAGGATGGTAGCGGATCTGAATAGTCGTTGTAATCAAAGCCAAATAAAAAAACAACAATGCTTATTTATTATTGTGTGTTGAAAATGAGCACAGTTTTGGATACATAAGCATAATAGTTCACTTAATAAAAAAAAAAAACTGTTAAGTTTACTGCTTCATTTTAACTACAGCTAAATCAGTATTGGCAATTGTTTATTTAAACTACAGTTGAATCAGAATTTGCTATTGTTCATTTAAACTACAGTTGAATCAGAAGTTGCAATTGTTCATTTAAACTACAGTTGAATCAGAATTTGCAATTGTTCATTTAAACTACAGTTGAATCAGAATTTGCAATTGTTCATTACCTAAACTATTAACATGTTAACTAGTATATCTGAACACTGAATAGAAATACATGTAACTGAATACCTTGCATGTGTGGGTTTTATAGTCCAGTCCAGCGACACGACATCATATCCACTGTTGGCCAGGTCGTCTATGGCGAAGTGGGCATCTTTTGCGAACACCACCTGTATAGGAGACAACAGTGCTTTACACAATAGCAAGTGAACAGCATGAACTACATTACTTTATATCATAAAATGTGACACTAGTACTTGAGTGACCTGGTATTGGGTCAGGTAACTCCTTGAGTGACCTGGTATTGAGTCAGGTAGCTCCCTGAGTGACCTGGTATTGGGTCAGGTAACTCCTTGAGTGACCTGGTATTGGGTCAGGTAACTCCTTGAGTGACCTGGTATTGGGTCAGGTAACTCTATCACCCAGGTAACTCACCATTAATCAGGTACACAAAACCAAGTAAACAACATGAACTACATTTCTTTATATCATAAAATTTGACATAGGATTGGAAAAAAACACAGCACTAAAATACCATGTATCATGTATGGAAATAAGGCTGAGACCCTGGTTGGCCTATTGGGTCAGGTAACACTGCTACCAAGGGAATGTATCCTTATGCAGGTAACACTGCTACCAAGGGAACGTATCCTTATGCAGGTAACACTGCTACCAAGGGAACGTATCCTTATGCAGGTAACACTGCTACCAAGGGAACGTATCCTTATGCAGGTAACACTGCTACCAAGGGAACGTATCCTTATGCAGGTAACACTGCTACCAAGGGAACGTATCCTTATGCAGGTAACACTGCTACCAAGGGAACGTATCCTTATGCAGGTAACACTGCTACCAAGGGAACGTATCCTTATGCAGGTATACATTCTATTTGGTATTTAACATTAAATACAGCTTTTGGACAAAGGTTAAAGATTTGTTGAAGACTAGATCTTATTTTGGTTTTCAAATATTCAGCACCTGTAGTAAATTGGTACTCGTCCAGCCCTTTATGGAAAATTTACTTCATAACTCAGGTGTATTATAAACATTCCATTGTGCATTGCTTTCACATTTTTGAAAAAAAAAAGTTTAATCAACCACTTTGAGAAGTTTTAGATTTACATGTATACTAGTATTTGATTTGTGCACTTCAATTGCAAAGAGCATGAACAGACTAAAAAAAGTGTACAAAATGCTTTGTCTTAAATTAGTGGTGAACCAATTAAAAACTTCTTTTTTACACTTTCCTGCAAACTGGTACCACAAACTAAGTAACAGCATTTTCAGATACTATAATGTACATGACACACTGGGCGTAACAAACTAAGAATACCATTGGTACTGGTTCGATGAAAGCTTCAGCCAATTTCTCCTTGGTTCGATATGCGATGTCTTTCAAATAAGGCAGTGCAAATTCCTGGAACTGGTCGGGGCCCAATTCACCGGCACAAGAGTCAAACACTTGTAAAATCTGAAAAAAGTTAGTTTACAATAGTTACAGGTTTTCCATAATTTTTTTTACATGGGACAAGAATGACAACTATATGACGTGAACAATTTGTTAAAATTCAATATTCTACTGATTAAGTGTTGATCACTGTATTTTACTGTCAATTAACTATTTACATAATTACATTGTCTTCGATTGAGAAATATGAACCAGTCAAAGTATTTTTCCTTACAGCTAGTTCTTTGTGAAAACCCTGTGGAAGCATTTTGCCACTCTGCATTGGGTTCCAACTTTTTTGGCATCGGAAAATCAAATTTTCCTCCAGTTATTTAAATATGTATTTTTCATACGTTATCTGTCAACAAATTTATTCACACCAACTCTCCTGACGGTTAGGCTCACCTGGGCTCCAGCCTTCACCTGTCCCACAAGATAGTCAACCACCTTTTCACAGAGGAGCTGCAGTAACTGTTTGCTGGCGTCAGGGTACGTGACCAGCCACTTACGGGCCTTCGGGAGAGGCGCGCTCGACCCTCCATCTATCATGAACTTCATCAGGGTCCACTGGAGTAATGGAGTATAAGAATTAGGCCAATAAACACTAATATTATCAATAAATGACATCATCAGAGTCAATTGGAGCTTTTGGAGGAAATATAAGAATTAAGCTGAAAAACATTAATATTGTCACTCAGCTAATTACCACAAGGCATAACATTAAATAAAGAACACACTATGCAATACAAACAGGCTTACATTTCCATAAAGACATACAAGTGTTTATGTGTAATAAAACTCAATACTAATGAATAGTTATTAGCTTAAAACGATAACAAAAAGAAATTGAAAAGACAATGAATATGGTATATACATAAGTCTGCATAAGTTGCAAATCCTAATTAATATCAACTGACAACCAGTTATTTTCTTCACTACGTACAGAAACATCAGGCTCCAAAAATACAGTAAGACAGTAAAATATGTGAGAAATATGCATAATTTTGAAAACAACAAGATGTAAAGCTTTAAAAAGATATTAATTAGCACTAATATCTCTATAAATGCAGCAAGAAATGATCCATACTGGGGCTCCTGAGAAACCAAACAGGGGACACTGTCCGTTGATAGCGTGTCGTGTCATGGTTATGGCATCCATCACGTAACTGAGGTCACGAACTACATCCGCATCATGGCAGAGCTTGTTGAGATCATCGGGGGTTTGCAGCAAATAGTCAAAAATAATACCCTGCAGTAGGAAATAATGGCTCTAGTTATTCTGCCGATGTAAAAATAATTTTTTTGAGAAAGCCAAAGCATTTATTGGCAAATAAAAAATATTTATTATTATTGAGAGAGACTATAAATATTTGATTTTATCATGTGAGATTGTAGTTAACTTTGGGTGATGTGTCCGACAGTTTGATCCTTTTATATCTGTATTTATGATTATTAAGATGCCAAAAAAACAACTATGACGCCACCTTCCAAGGCGGCTGACATAGTGGCAATGTCAATTATTTTTAAACATGTGTATACACAATTCTTGTTAGTCTCTACAGATGTAGAGATGCATGTAAAAAAAAAAGGTCTATAATGTAATAAACAACAACATTTCAAGCATAAACTGGTAGGCCTTCACCTTTCCCTCTACAATGTCGATCCCCATTCCAAGCACTTGTGGGATGACTAAAATGTCCGAAAATATGATGGCAGCATCTAAATTAAAGCGTCTTAAAGGCTGGAATGACAAAAATTGACAAAGGTTAGGTAATTTGATTGTGTACTATAGTTTAATATAAGGTGTGTATTTTATTAAATATGGTTTTGTATAAGGTGTGTCTTTTAGTAAACATGCTAAGTGACTAAAATAATGACAACATCAACGTGAGTCATGGGTTCAACAATATGTTTGACAACAATATAATGCATTCAATGTTCAAGAAAATATTGCCAGATGATTTTCAATCTATGTTGTTACATGTTGTACAGTGACAATTTTACATTCAGTCTAACTCTAGTTAAATGAAATGAAACATATGATGTACATCTTATTCAGTGTAATTATGCACACCTAGGATAGTTACCAGTACCCACCTGCAAAGTTATCTCACATGCCATGCTGGGAGTTTTCACCATGTCAAAAAATCCTACATTGTGTTTTTCCTTGAATTCTCCATATTCTGTAATGTAATGGCAACACTCTTGATGGTACAGTAACAAACTATTAAAGTGTGTATGTACGATCTTACAACAGATATGGTGGCATAATGCAATTTTAAAACCAAATAAAGTTAATTAACATATATTTCTATTTAAAATGGAATACATGTTAAGAACAAACATTGCTTTTAAACGCACAGTGACACAATAAGCCAGTTTTTAATCACCGAATAGTTTTTGTCTGTACATACGGAAACTCAAACACATGTATATATGTCGACTTGACAATTGGTTTGGTTACACAACACTAATAAATGATGCAAAAACTCGACACTAGCACTTGTTCATTTATTTCATATTGAGGTGTTTCCTTCATCATTTTTATGTTTTTTTGTTTGCTTTCAAGTTTTATTGTCACTTCAAACTGCTTTTTTGAAAATAATTGATATGAAAGATCAGACATACACACTTTAAATATCTAGATACCGGGTAATAACATCTCAAATAAGAATCTTCTACATTCATTATAACACTAAAATCAACATAATTAAAATGCAACTTACATTGTTTTTTTTATTGAAAAATTGGTTCAAAAGGGTTTATTTTTAATAAGTCAATTCTACTGGTCAACACGTTTTCTCATTAATTACTCATAAAAACATCTATGTATTCATTGTTTTTATTGGTAAAATTAAAATACTATCATATGACGACGTGCTGCTATTTGTTGTAAACAAACTTACATTTCATTATTACATCAATTAACATGGAACAAATATGTGCTTACCAGGAAGGTATCTTCCAGCCTGTCTCATCAACCAAACGGGGACTCTTTCTGTCCTCTCTCCACATGCAGCCCGTAAAATCAAATCATTTTTAAGAGGCGGAAATGCCTAAAGTGAAATAATTTGTGATTAATAAGCAATTAAAATGTAATATGGAAAAGTAATTAAACTTTCATAAATTACTGCATTAAATAGAATATTAGGTAAGTAAGCAATAGTTAATAATTAGTTTAAATACATAACTTATTATTTCACACCACAGCGTTTTTCCTCTATATAAAGTCGGTACCGGAAAACGGTACCATTCCCAATCGGATTTTCTTACTATTTTTCCCAATTTGAAGTTAATAAATTCCCAAATGTAAGGAAAAAATCCAAAAAGACCCTGAAAAGATTGACGATGTTCCTGTATTTTACTGGTCTTTTACCAAACCGTAAACCTCCACGCACAGCTGCAGGGCCTTCCCCAGGCCGTTTTAGCTCCCCGATGCCCGGGCGTTTAATATTAACTTGAACATATCCAGGGCGCCTAAAATTAGTGTTGCGCTTATAAACATCGCCCGGGGCACGTGTATTTTATCAATTAATTAGCTGTGTTGACTGCAGCAGACCAACAATGCCTGCTGTGAAAACTAATCTCTTACGTCACAATGGCCGTTTTTCACTCTAGAAACATGTACACCACTCTATAAAGTCAGTGAATGATCAAAGCGAGTGTCACTTTGCCGAAAATGTTAACAATTAACAGTTATTCCTAAGCAGCAATCAATCACCGTGAAGCACCGACCTGTAGGCGGAGTTTCAACAAGCAGTAAAATTGATATGAGCCAACAGAAACGCTCAGTTTATCGGCGCAGTTGGCATGTATCCACACACAAGTAACCTTATATGAGCGTCAAGCGTATTATTGACCTAAAAAGTAAATGAGCTTTCATATTTTATGATATGCACACTTATTAAATTAATAAGTTTCATTACTTTAAAAAATAAACTGTGAAAATTCAATCTCAAATACGCTAATATGAATTCGTAATCGGAAAAGCCTATCCAGTGTTACTGCTCAGTGTTGTAGTTTCGTAAACACAAGCGGTCTTGTTTATGTACATGTATGCCATGTAAAACCCGTGTTTTCTGCAAAAGAGCGCGAAATGTCTGCTGACAATCACGACGTCACGTTCCAACCATGTGCTTTCTTAATACAGGTCTTTAACACTTGATGCGTGTAGGCACAACGAACACGGGGAAATTCTCCCGCTGTTTTGCAAGAACAAAGCATGTATAATATTCATGTATTTTAATCATGATTCTTACAATGACGCTTTTGCTTTTAAAAGACTAGAGGTATACCGTTTAAACTGTGATGTTTCGTTATTTCATTTCGTTTAAACGTTTACAAACAATTGAAAAATTGTTAGCCTTAATTTTAAGAGCTAAAACGCACCCGATAACGTCATATGACACGTCGCAAAAAAAAAAATTGACATAGGCACCGGGACGCCTGAGAAAAATCCTGGGTTACTGCTAACAGCTAAGAGAAGTAACTTACTCTTTTTACATCTTGACATGTTTTAATGAAAGTGATAAAATTCCCAATTTGGCTGAAATGACACTAATTTGCCCAATTTGACCGGTACCGGTACCATTCCCAAAGTGGTGAGGAAAAACGCTGCACCAAGCATAGTCCTCTTGAAAGTGAATGTGGATATTCTGCTATACCCTATTACCTGTACAATTAGCAAAACAAGTTAGGCCCGCGTATTAAGCTATTTTCTATATGGGGCAATATTCACGAATTAAGCCCTGTCTAAAAAGTTGCACTAAATGTGCGTTAAACATCTCATTGATTACTATTAGGCTACTGGTATCGATAATTTCAGAATGAAATTATGGTTATTGTGGATGATAAGTCATAATGAACATTAAATTATGGAATTAATGAGAAGCTATATAACAAATAGTAAACAAAATAATCATTTAATTATTACTGAAAAAAATGCAGCGTGGACTTGTGCAGTATCCGAACCGTGTAAGCCGAATTTTACTCCACGTGGCTTATATAACAATCATACACGACACGCAAAGGAAGTATTTATAATATAATAATATTACATAAAAATGGAATGATCGATTCAGAATGTCCACGTTTATAAGTTTGAAAATTGCAGTAAAGAAATAATTATGAAGAATATCTTACCTCTGTCAATGTGGACGTTGTTGACATTTTACCTGCTCTAAGAGTGGTCTCCCTTGCTGTATGTATATGTACGACTCGTCACGTGCGTCGTGTGTCAGGAATGGCGACAGCTAGTCTTGTGGAATGCGTTACTAACCAATGTAACTACATAGGTATTTTGAATCTATCAAAAGAGTCACTTAGACATTTATCATGCATTATGCTCATAAGATCGAGCATAATGCTCGTCAATTCCAGCGTGACGCTAGTTTTTTTTCGCATCATGCTGGGTTAGGCAATAAAGACCCTCTTCGTACGGCCTAGTACTATCGAGCATCATGCTCAATGACACGAGCATCACGCTCTTAAAATCGAGTATCATGCTCGTTTATCGAGCATCATGCTCAATCTTACGAGCATCATGCTCAATCTTACGAGCATCATGCCTGCTCAGTGAGAAGCATGCTGGGTCAGACAATAAAGACCCTTCTCGTACGACCTACTATGGAGCATCATGCTCCAGCGAACGAGCATCATGCTCTTAATTCGCAGTCAAATCCAAGTACCAGATTTTGACCATTGAGCATGATGCTCGATAGTACTAGGACGTACAATGAGGGTCTTTATTGTCTGACACAGCGTCATGCTCAAAGAAACGAGCATGATGCTCATAAGATCGAGCATGATGCTCAATAAACGAGCATGGTGCTCAATGAACGATGCTCTTTAGGTCGAGCATCATGCTCGTTTATTGAGCATCATGCTAAATGGTACTAGGCCGTACGAAGAGGGTCTATATTGCCTAACCCAGCTTGATGCTCCAAAAAACTAGCGTCACGCTCGAATTGACGAGCATGATGCTCACTCTTATGAGCATGATGCTCGGCCGAAAGAGCAAGATGCTCGTTCACTTAGCATCATGCTCGTTTATAAAATGTTTAGTGTAAATGGAATGGAATTAACAGACCTTCGTAGTCAGAACCACATAGTAACAAAATGCATTTTTAGTCGAAATAAATAAGAACACAACACAATTGATTGGCATAAAAAACACGTCTAGAGCATGCATGTTGATTTCCTAGCTCTCAGTTGTCAATATGCACATTAAAAGGCGTGTTTTCGAGAAGTTTGCATGTGTCATTTATCAGTAGAAAGCTGTCTGATTTTGTGCGATTATCTATAATCACTTCCTAATGATATTGTCAAAGCACTTAATGCACCTAGCAAAATTTTCCCCAGGGGGGCGGCGGGCTGACCCAGGGGAATTTGAAAAAAAAAATTGTTGGGGGTCGTATTCCCCACTCTAGAGCCACGTACGTTTGTCTAAATCCCCACAGTGGGAGATGCTGTGTGTGTATCAAATGGCCCGGGGGCCTGTATTACCGGGATCAAAATACCGACCAAAGTGTGTTACCCTGGGACCCGGAATGTCAAATTCCCGCCTGTCTGGAATCGCTTTCAGTCTAAAGTCCCGTATATGCCCGCACCCCCACCCACCCCGGGGAAAACATTGATAAGTGCATAAAATACTAATGCCTGTGACGGCCTATTGAACAATACGGAAATGACAACCTTGAACGCCAAAGTTTGGATACATTTTAAACAAGACGACACTCTATCTCGAACCCCATACTCCTCATGGTGTCCACCAGATGTCGCTTCTCGACTAAGCTGCGTGATTTGGCGCTCTGCATGATGGATAAGCACTATTTGCATATGGCGCCAACTAATGCATGAGACGTTTCCGTTAATCATTTGCAAAAATCGCCATACAGTCTTCTTGTAGGACAAAACTTGGTTCAAACACTCTGTTCATCATTTTATTCAATTAGAAAATATAACCCGTAGTTTTTTTCAATAATAGAAAAGTTTTTACCTCTGTTTGTTCACTTGTAAATAGTGTTCGAAAGTGAAAGTAGAAACTGCTTGACAACTCGAGTAAAACGCATTTTATTGCACGAACAGGTATAAACACAATGCTTTGAGTGTTTGATGTTAATATGATGATAATGTTATCGTTTTAAACATGTTGTGTGTTTTTTAAATAAAAAATGTATGAAGAGTTTTCTTTGTTTGCATTTTTTTTCATTCCTCCGCGGACTATATTTTAGTGTATACACATTTAGCCAAATATGGATAGTTATCAGTTCCTAGTATAGAGGTTAGACGAACACAGTGACGTCACACTCGATGTCTAGAATGCATACACCTCGCAGAGGTTCCTTCCCCCAGGAGTTTAAAGGTAACCACTGCCACAACCAAGATCTGTACGGATTTTTATTATGCCCCCTCAAAGTGGGAGAAATAAGTATTGCACTTGTCCGTCCGTATGTACGTTTGTCCGTACGAACGTCCCGAAATTTTGCAGATTTCGCTCAGAAATTCACAGCTGAAGAACCTTAACGTGTAGGTGATCGTAAAGGAAGGAATTTAGGCTATGACCATTTTTGGCACAATTGTGCGGATTTCGCTCAAACTTTCACAGCTGATGAACCTTAACGTGTAGGTGATCGTAAAGGAAGGAATTTTGGCTATGACCAATTTTGGCACAATTATGCCCTTTTGTCATTTTTTTCCACTGTCGAGGATTTTTGAAAATAAATTTGTGGAGGCAAAATCAATGTTGGCGACAATCATTTGTCTATGTCCAAACATGTGTCGTGGGGGCAACCGTGACCAAATGACACATCTAGTTACATTTTTTTAAAAATAATTTTATAAATTTATAAACCTAGGAAATATTGCACCATAGTTCCAGATATGTAACCTTGAGATTAAAATTCAATTCAAAATTCACAACGCAGGAATGTTACGGTGTCCGCATGGGTTTTCGCTTGCGTGTCCACCATTTTAATTAAAACCATGTAATCTGACTGTGGTCATTTGAAAGTTGGTAGCGGCTGGTATTTGATTTGAGCAATGCTCGGAACCAAATCTGTGTAATGGTTGAGAGAAACCTAGTCTGGTACCCGGCTGTGTGATCAACAAATTTCAGGTATTAATTATGCCCCTCATCGAAGATGGCGTGGTATATTGGTTTGCTAATGTCGGTCGGTCTGTCGGTTGGTCAGTCGGTAGACCACTTTCGTTTCCGTTCTCTAAGTTCGACAGTTTTCATCTGATCTTCACTAAACTTCAGGACAATGTTTGTGGCCATAATATCTAGGTCAAGTTCGATAATCAGCCAAATCGCCCTTGGAATTGTGGAGTAATGACCCTTGAATGATTTAAAATTGGCCGTTTTAGCCGTTTCCGCTCTCTAAGTCAAACAGTTTTCATCAAATCTTCACCAAACTTCATGCACATGTTTTTACTTATAATATGTAGGTCAGGTTCGATAATAAGCCAAAGCGCCACAGGAATTGTGGAGTTATGGCCATTGAATTATTTAAAATTAGCGTTTTTTGCCATTTCCGCTCTCTGAGTCTAACAGTTTTCATTCAGTCGTCACCAATCTTCATGACAATAATAATATCGAGGTCAAGTTCAATAATCAGACAAATCGCCTCAGGAATTGTGGAGTTATTGCCCTTGAATTATTTGAAATTGGCCCTTTTATCGGTTTCCGCTCTCCAAGTCCAACAGTTTTTATCCGATCTTCACCAAACTTCATAAAAATGTTTGTTATATTAATATATCGGCCATGTTTGATAACCAGTCAAATCAGCCCAGGTATCGTTATTGCCCTTGAATTACCTGAAATTGACCTATTTAGCGGTTTCCACTCTCTAAGTCCAACACTGTTCATTCAATCATCAACAAACTTCATAAACATGTTTGTGGGCATAATATCTTGGCTAGGTTTAATAATCAGCCAAATGGCCCCCGGAATTATAAAGTTCTGTCCCATGATTATCTAAAATTAGCCTTTTTAGCTATTTTAACCTAGATGGGGGCATAACTGTTTTATAGACAGCTCTTGTTCATCACTTTAAGTGACACTATTCTTTAAAATTACCTTACATTTATCACATTAACGTATACTAATTTGTAAATATACGAATGTTATGACTCAGTATATAAAGCCATATTAATGGATGGAAATAAATGTGTTAGCATTTTGAAAACTATGCGGGCTAATTATTTATATTTGCAGACTATACATAAACCTTAAAAGGTCGTCTCAAAATAAATTATAAATACATTTTCTAATTATTTTGCCAAAGTTTATGTCACAATTAAATTATAAATATAAAGGATAGTGTCATGTTAAGTACGTAAAACAGCAAAAAATAGTTAAAGCTTGAGTGCAAAGAGCTCATGGGCATTTTAGCATTGTGTTTGAAGTCGAGTGTTACACGACATTTTATTTGTAACAGGCGTGTAGCCTCAATATGCATACATTGGTATGATACAATAACGGTTACTACAGGAAATATCAATAATACAACAATAAGTTTTGTTTTTATGACGTTTTTTTTATACTGAATGTAATACGTTCTTATAATTCAGTCTAATTAAACACCTCGCAATTCATTGTATTAAATTGTCATTTAGTTTTCTTTTAAATAAACGAAATACATAACACACATGCCAATTCGATTACTTATGTAGTGTGTGTTTCATCAAGGAATAAAGCGTCAATGAAATATGAGTCATCGTGATCAATTTCAAGAAACATCTCACGTGGCTTGAACACTATCCTGCCGTCATTAATGTGTAAAAACTGCAGCTCGCCGTCGTCCACGTGGTATTTCTGCTCGTCAATCGCTGCTTGCAAACCTGGGCTCATAATTCTGCACGTCGCCAAACCATCTTGGATATTTATAAAGGAATCGTTACTTTCGTGCACACAATTATCGAAAACACCCACCAAATCGCTGCTTTCCGAATCGCTGTCGTTATTGTCTGTTTCACAAGGCCTATCGGAGACTTCATTGTTGGTTGAATTAGTATCTTTATTGTATGTTTCATTCATATCTTCATTGTCTGTTTCGTAAGTCCATTCATTGTCTGTTTCATTAACCCCGTTATTGTCTGTTTTAATAACCTCTTCATTGCCTGTTTCAATAATCATTTCCTTGTCTGTTTCAATAATCACCTCGACAACGTTCGAATGAATGACACCGTATTTGCGTTCCAATGTTTCAAATGCGATATCAATATTTAGTTCTCCATTATAATGGTCTTTAGAATCACATTCTAGTTGAAGTGCCTTTTCATTGGTAACGTCCTCGTTTAAAGGCATGTAGACATTATTACAGTCGTCAGTCCTATTTTCATTTTCATTGCATAATGAATTATAGCAATTGCCATCTCCTGTAAGATTCCTCAACAACTGATATGTAAGATATGTATTTACTGAATCGTTGTCTTCCAGGTTTTTGTCCTCCACATAATCTTCTCTTTCGTTTGCAACAGCAGTGTCCGTTCTGTTGTCCGCAGTTTCAAATAATTCCGTTTCATTGCGCTCAGTATGTTCTTGTTGGGTTTTTCGTACAACTTTGATTTCATCTTGTACAACCATGTCCTTGACCGACCTTTCTGGTAGTTCTGATTCTGACAAAATTATTTTTGCAGACTTCCCGTCATACGTGACATCGAAAGAATCCGCAAAGTTGACGTGTCTATGGAGTCGTGGACGCGGTCGAAATTTCGGTTGTGTGTTGAGTTGATTTAAGAGGTTCTCCTTGGACAAGAATGCAAATGGGCGCGTTCCAGTTTCGTCTGCGTAAATGGAATGGTAAAAGCCCAAAGTCCTGGCTCTGTCCACGTCTTGCCCATACGAGACTGTCTTCGATCTCTCCAATATCCGCATAGCTGCTGGCTGTGTTTTCACACCGTCAAAGAACGAATGGGCTACGTTCAAACGCGTGTCTAATTCTGCAAACCAATTTGGTGTATTTGTATTTTCTGACGAATGATGCCCAATTTTGTCACTAACTGTTCTTGGCCTATCTCTGTGTGTTATGTTGATCACATTGCCAACACATATATTTCCAACTTAAGTTTCACTGTTGGAGCTAGAAAATGAATCTTCCAGCCACGTAACGACGCGAAAATGGGCGCTTTCTGTGCTGTTTTCACTCTTTCTTACTGTTAAACGGACATCATCGTTGCTTTCACCATAGTTAGTCGTTTTAAAGACAACCGTTTCATCCGAAGAGCCTTCCGAACTTATGTTCCTGCTAGAAACGGAAATGACGTCATCGCCACAAGTAGCACAACAAACTCTCTTCTCTTTAGTGGTCTGCTTTAATTCGGATATGCAGGCCCGGATAGTTTGAAGATGAAGCAACAGCTGGGCATCATATTGCATCAAATGCAACTGCAAAAAGAAACAAAAATAAGGTACTTAATAAGGCAATTTGTTAATGACGTAGTTTTGCTTTAGGTCGACACGAACAATTTGTTCCAAATGTAAATGTTGTGGTCTAGAGTCTAAATGAAAGATGGTTTTTAACAATCTGAAAATCCCTCAGGCACCCAAACACAATTGTTAAGCCAACAAAGACTACAGTGAAGTTAGTTGCTTTCTTTGTTTCAGATGCTTACAGCGTCTATAAAGGCCTACGAGACACGCACATGTATGAAGGTGTATATTGTATTAGAATCCATAGATATAGATCTATGTTTTTCTTTTTGAATGCTGACTAGATTAAAAGGTATTTTGATTTAACTTTGTTTTTAATTAAGATATAAATTATTATGTTGTTTATTATATGTTATTATATGGAAAGAATGCATGTTATTTATACTTGAATTTCTTCTTTGGTATTTTATTGTTTTGTCCTTCGTAATATTAAAAACGAATTTTAACGTGTTTTTTTCTACTACGTTTGTTTGCAAATTTAAGACACAAGAGAACGCAAATAAACAAATCCATTGAATCATTTATATTGCATCTTAGAGTGTATCCGTTGCGTAAATGAGCATAAAACATCCTTTTTGAATGTTTTCCGTTAAATGAATTTAATTATATAATACATATTTTTTTTATAAAATAGTAATTACCACACGTCACCAATAGCCGATATACACATGTTACGCAAGTACTATATATAATCCGTGTTTTCATTCAATATTCCTTACAGTTTCGAGAAGGTTTTAATTTATATGATTCACACAGTTAACCTTTTTACGCGTTAGTCACTCAATTGCCAGCGAGTGACGTCACGCGAATTTTCGTCCGGAGGGTGTTGCAGTTTTTTCTTAACAACAACGGTAAGTGCAAAAGTATTCCGAACACGTTAATGGAAGGTGGGGATCTTTCACCGTAATATGTATTAATTTACTTAATTAGTCTGTTGACAAGCGGCAATTTGTTAAGCGTTTAAGAGCGGGTTGTCATCGGGTTAGGAGGCAATTATGACAGTTCTGACTGCCTTAAATTTATGCATCTTCTTAGTGCTTTCGTATTCGTTTACAGAAACCTTCCTAAAATATTTATGATCGTTCATGAAAACATTTACTGTAAAAGATGGTCAGAAAGATACGCCTTTTATAACGTGCTGTTGTTCTGTTGTTGTTTTGTAATGACTGAGAACAGTTTTTGAAAGAGTTGAACATAACTGTCCACAGTCTATTCATTTTTATTCTTATCAATATAGTGTTTCTTTTCAAAACGTGGTAATTACATGGTAATAACCAACTTTTAAATTAGCTTTCGAATAAAAACAACACAATACACAACCAAACATTACTGCTTATTGAATTGATTAAGACGTAACGTTAATTTTACCATGATTGTTTTTTTGGGGATTGTCCTTTATGTATTATATTCCAGTCACAATCGTGTTATTGGTTTGTCCTTTATGTATTCCAGTCACAATCGTGTTATTTCAATTGTTTTCGTTGATGGGGCCATCAAACCTGTTGGAAGACTTTGAAATAATTGTGTTAAAGGCTAATATATAATAGAGGGATAGTCATCGCGGAAAATGCATGATTTTAAAGTAATTGTGCACGTATAGGTGCCATTATAAGTTTACTAGAAGTAAAAACATACAATACTAGTCGTGTACTAGCAAGCAGCCATCAGTGCTTTTACGCTTACTGAAAAGCTATATACATTTCTTACGAAAAATTAACTTAAAGATAGCCCAACTGACATCCAGTTATTAAAGTTATTTGCTTGTATTTTTGTTTTGTTTTTTATTTGCGTGTGTTCAAAGTCACTATAAATGGCACGGCACTGTGAACTGAACAATATGTATTCATTCACATATTTTTTTCCTAGTAGATTCTTTCAATGTTAGAAGTTTTCAATCATTCAATGTTATTTAATTTCAAATAATCTTAATAACATTTCACGAGGCGTTATAAGTTCATTACAAATACACGCGTAATGACATCTTACCATCTCCGAGCGAAGATTCATGATCATATTTCCAAGGCTCGACCCACGCGCATGAAATCCACCAACAGAACTGCTACCATGGGCAATACGTTTGTCTTTATCTGCACAAAGTTGTTCCATTCGTTGGGAGTTTGTGTTATGTGAGTTGCTGCTTAAACGTTCTTTTAATGGTTTGCTGTGTTTGGTAGCATTCAAAGCTGGATTTTTCTGTTTTGGAAACTGATCACAAATATGTTCGTAGTTTCTATGTTTACTGTATACTAATACACGATTGCCTGCATGTCTAGTTATTGAACCACACAGCTTCCTGTTTAATGCCGTAGTCGTTATATCCCACCTATCTTGAAGTAAAGTTCTATTCATTTTGTTATCTGATACCGATTCCTTATTGTACTCAAAACAACATTTTGAGTATCTGTCTGGATGATAAAAATTTGCCAAGTCATGCAACCCCGAAACAAGCCGGTCATAGGAGCCAGTTGTACCACCAGACTGGTTCAGGCTGTTCAAAAGACTGATTGATGCAGCTTGAACAAATGATATGAACCAGTCCCTGTCTGTTGCAGACGTCATTCCACTTCCGGTCCAATGTTGCACAATGTCCATTTGCTGCCGTGCATAACCTAAATCAGCGCGATAGTTCCAACGTCTCCAGACCTCCGCGAATGGTCTAAAACAAACCAGTTCCTCCGATGATGCTTTTAGCGAGTCATTAGTTGGATCATTATGATCATCGTGATCACCAGCATCATCATTCGCTGTGAGCATTAAATCTGCAACTCCAGTCATATTTTCTTTCCACTCTTTGCAACTTCATAACGCATTATTTGTATGGCGTGATTGCATCTTTAACGTTCGTAAATTTGTTTGCAAGCTCCGTTATTGAATTCCTTGTTTATTATTCAGAGTCCGGTTTAAATTAAAGTTCAAGATCTACAAAGTTTGTTTTAATATCTATCAATCATTTTGATCATATATATGTACTCAACTTGTTGTAACATACCTATATCAAACATTGATATATTCACAAATACAGTGAGTTACTTCGTTTATGTCTTTTATTAATTTTAATATTTTTAAGGATTTCAGTTTCGGTGATCGCAACAATTTGTGGTAAAGTCAAATACACGTTCCATAAAAATATAACTCCTGAAAGTACAACGTGTAACCTCAAATGAGTCTCCTAATAAATTCGATGTTGAAATTAGAATTTTGTAATAAATATATGACCAATTAGTTTTGATTGCCTTTCTGACACTTATACATCAAACAAATCATGTCATGTGATTAGCTCTAAAGGGTTTGACAAGGCATATTAATTAATGCAATTAGTAATTTTGACTATTTAGCTCCTGGCACGTTTTGGGAAACGAATATGTTGCAAATTGATTGCAATAAAGTTTATTAACATAAACCGAATTCTTTCGTGCTGTAAACTGACAAATTACATTTTGGCTAATGCGTTGAAAGAGTTGGAATGCAATGTGCAGGTTATATGACTCACGTGTCCGTTCAAAGCACACCTACTTGGCCATATTATTAGTTAACTATCGTGTTACAGGTTAATATGAATTAAATATTTGTAGTTGGTTTTATTTTACCAACGTTCTTTTAAAAAATATGTCCTCATTCAACTTGTAGACATAAAAACAAAACTTAATTTGGTTAACTGAACGTATGCCTGTATGAGAAAACATACGTATATTATTATTACATGTACTATTATTACACCGTATTGCATGTATTATTATTATTATTATCAGTAATAGTAGTTGTAGTAGTACTTGTTGTTGTAGTATTATTTGTATGTTATTGCATTCCCCCCATCCATATAGTATCATTCCCCCCATCCGTACAGTAAGTTTTATTTGCAGCACTTGTTTCCAGCAATACTTCGCTGTGCCACGTAATTAAGCTAAGAGCAGAAAAAAGCAATAATGTAAAAATCAAGAAAGGTGAGATTGATGGTTCTTGTACTGCACACTTTCTATCAACATCATATACCACAACTTGAGATTTTCGTCTAATCTCTTTAATAGCATTAAATGAATGACGTTCCATACAAAAATCGAACATGTGAAATCAAGTTGCAGATTAAAGGGAATATCTAATCCGCGAAAAAAAAAAACAACGGTGCGAATAAAACATCCATCAATAGTAATATTTCGTTTAAGTATGGAAGACTTGTCATGTGCAACAATCTCGCTTCTGAGCGCGGGAATTTAGGCTTAAACGAGGTACCTATAGTTTAAAATTCATTTCCGTGACTCATTACGGAAATAAACGAGCGTTGTCGAACGATACCGAGTTGGTTCTTGGAACACTACCGTTCTAGCATTATATGTTCCCCGCGGCGTTAATGGGGGGGTAATAAACAGATAACAATCTTCGTATTCGTATCATAGACCTGATAATCTGCAGTTTGGCTTATTTTACGAGTAGAGAATGAAATTCAGAAGAAAATTTAGATGTATTGGTTGTGTTTAAAACATCGCATTAGAGTTATATTTATTGAGGTTGTTCAGAGTATGCATGTTAATTTTTATAGCAGAAGGCACACCTTCAATTATTGTTATATTAAAGATAAGAAATTAAGCCTCAATATTTTGATCCAAAAGCAAGTTCTTGAAGTGCAAAAAACGTCAGCATAATGCCAGAAATTAATAAAAGAAACAAACGAACAATAAACAGTTGTTTTAATACGCGTGACAATAATTCCATTCTTAAATTAAAACAAAACAAGCTATAATAACTGAAATTACAACGTACTGATAATGTAACCATTAAAATTCATAACTTTAAATGATGTATCTTTAAGTTTCTATATTAATTAAAGCATTATACAGGGCCGGTCGCAGACCAGGTTTGGCCGGGGGGGGGGGGGTGGGCTTGGACTAAAATAGTGTAGAATAGGCTGTGACAGTAATTTTAGCAGCAGTTGCAACAGCAGCAGCACCATTGGTAGCAATAACATCAGCAGCAGCAAAGCTATCAACTTGAAACTTCATAGGTAGATAGATCTCATAGAGGAGAAGTGCAGTGCTCAAGAACCGTTACTCTGCATCACATATACTTTTGGAGTTATTGCCCTTTGTTTATTTTCAACTTAATTTTTGTCCTGAGCTTAACTCTAAGACTATGAAAGCTATCCACTTTAAACTTCATACGTAGATAGATCTCATTGAGGAGAAGTGCAGTGCACAAGAACCGTTACTCTGCACCTCATACCTTCGGAGTTATTGCCCTTTGTAAATGTTCATACTTATTTTTGTGTCGCATTTTTGGTTTTAATTAGTCTAATTCTGTTTTAAAAAATTTGAGCATTAACCTTTAGTGCTTCTTCATTTGGATTCACGTAAGCTATCCGTCGTCAGGCGACACATACGACTCGCAGAGTTGTAGTTTTATTTATTACACATTTTGTGTGCTTTAGTAGTATGTCAATACATTGTTTTAATAAAAAAGCTGTATAGTTATTGCCAGAATCAGTATTCATACCTGTGCGTCAATTTTGAATTCAATGATTCACTGGCGTTAAAGGAATATTTCATTAGATACTTTCATTGTTTGAATTGATCTTTCTCCGGGGAACTTGTGGTCATAATATGCTGTAAATGAAAACCACTGCTTCAATATTTAATTCAAATTTATGTTTTATATTTCATTTTATTTATGCCAAACATAAATTATTTATTATCTAACCACCAGGTTTCACAAAATACATAACACAATATAGATGTGCCAACAAGTGGGGTATTTAATTTCACAAGAGACATATCAATTCAAATTGAATATGCGCTGGTGCCTCCCATAGCGTCATGGGACGCATGGTTCATCGTCCGTCAAACAGAGTGGGTGACTCCGCATAGTGGAATGTCAGGATCCGAAACCAAACGCATCCACCAACTCGCACAAACTCCCATCTGTTGGTAAGACCATGCTTAACCAGAACTGAAATATAAATACTCGTTAGAACTGGTGCAGGTTTGTTCAAATTCTATACCATGAACTACCAATTATTTATCATTTTTGCTGACACAATTATTTTTATCATTTCCTATTATACTAGTTTCTTTCTATAAACCCCTTTAAGCGTACAGTCAGCTACATTATCAACATTCTTTGTGGCATCAGATAACATTAAGCAGTCGATTTCTACATTCACAACTTATTGGTTATATGGCCTATGAGATTCATTGACTAGTAAATCTGTCTCTTGACCAATCAGCAACAGATTTCCTGGTTCTTTACTGGGCAATGTTTTTCTACATGACCATTTCCCTCACAGTTACTATAAATAAATGGTCTGTTAATGTATGACGGTTTATTGTGACAAAGATTATCTAAATTTCCAGGATCCGTGTGAGGGTTTGAATTTTCATATGGATAGACTATATATCTGATGTGACCGTGATCAGGTATATGTAATTTAGGTCTGTAATTTCTCTCAAAACTAGCCTGCTGATATGGTCTTGGATTTCAAATATCATGACAGATAGGACCATTGTACCTATTTTGGTAGTTATCAGTGTCATGTATTAGCTTTCTATCCTCAGATATATTACCTCTTGGATTTTGAGGATAATAACTATACATAGCAGTATCGGTTACTAAAGCATGAATTAGTGTTACTGAGGTTCTGTGAGGTTTTTCTTTAAGATTCTCTATATGCCTGAAAGCTGATGTTATTACATCTTTGATGGAGGTTCAATAAACGTTTTTTGCAATCTCTCTTCCAAAATAGAACTAAACATTCCCTGCGGGTCCTCTGCTGAACATTATGTACGCATAACAGATGAGATGAGGGATGCAACTGGGTCACTAAAGAGAGAGTGGCCTAATTCTGTGACTCGTACGTCTTTTGGTTAGCAATATAACGAGCCCTGGAATGCCCAATATTCCACTGCTGCACTAATCGCAGCATCAAGAATGAAAGGGTGAGTAAATTGGACAAGTTTCTGTAAATCAAAATCGCCTAAAGTCCTGAACATATTGGTCAATTATACAAGTCTCTAAAGCCTCATGCTTGGCAATCGTTGTTCTCCCTTCATAGTACATGGGCATCTTCCTTTTCTTGAGTTAAAAGTTTGAATTGCGAACAATAGCCCTGCCAGTCCTCGATTCCTGTTATTAACCTCTGCATAATGAGTGATCTATCATATCATCTTAAGGGTCACTATAAAATTCTCTATTGAGTACACTCCTGTGAAATTTCCTATCATGAAATTGGGCCCCAAAAGCTTCAGCAGTGGATAAAAATGTCCTTCACTGACACCACTTAGTTGCCCCATTTGTTCCTGGTGTGTACTACATGGAATATAAGAGCTGCTGTCTCGCCCCAATTTTAGCCCACTACTGGTCATAAGTTTTACTTTGTGTACCATTCTATTTGAGTCACCAGCTTAAAAGCTAGGCGTTGAAAACATAATCAATAGACTCCCTACTCCCTCATTAATATCAGTAAGTAATGACTGATTATCCACTTTTTCTGGATGAAGTATGTTTCCTTTCAAATTTGCACTCGAATGTTCTATCCTAATGACAAATCTATCACCCCAATGTCGATACAGTTGTTGTGTCAACTATTACCTTTACGCACAGTCTGTCATAATGTAATGCAATCTGAAAAACACAACTGGTTTAAATATACACAGATCAACATAAATCAAGTTTACACTCACATACAGGTGTTTGTATGAATGCATCAATAAAACAACACTTCTAGATATTGAATTGCTGATTTAAGACCTAAATTTCCCATATACAATCGCCCGACTCAAAACAATACAAATCTCAAACAGTCCTGTTTTCCAATCTCAAATAGCTTTCAATGTCACTCTCAAACAAACCCTATTCTCAATTTCAAGCAACTTCAATCTCAACCACATGCAACCTTTAATCTCAATCTCAAGCAAAATTTAATCTCATCTCAAGCAACCTTAATTCTCAATCTTAATCAACCTTAAATATCAATCTCAAGCAGCTTCACATCTCAATCTCAAGCAGCTATAAATCTCAGTCTCAATCAACCTTCTAATCTTAATCTCAATCAGCCTTTTAATCTCAATCTCAAGCAGCTTTCAATCTCAATCTCAATCAACCTTTTAATCTCAATCTCAAGCAGCTTTCAATCTCAATCTCAATAAGTCTTGCATCTCGTTCTCAAGCAGTTCTAAATCTCAATCTCAATCAGTCTTTAATCTCATTCTCAAGCAGTTTTAATTGCAATATTAATCTCAATCTCACGCAGGTTTAAATCTCAATTTCAATCAGTCTTTAAATTCAATCTCCAGGAGTTTTAAATCTCAATCTCAATCAGTTTTTAATCTCAATATCAAGATGCTATAAATCTCAATCTCAATCAACCTTTGGATCTTAAACTCAATCAGCCTTTTAATCTCAATCTCAAGCAGCTTTTAATCTCAGTCAACCTTTTAATCTCAATATCAATCAACCTTTTAATCTCAATCTCAAGCTGCTTTAAATCTCATTATCAATCAGTCTTTAATCACAGTCTTAAGGAGTTTTAAAAACTCAATCTCAAATCAGCCTTTTAATCTCAATCTCAAGCAGCTTCAAATCTTAATCTCAATCAACCTTTTAATATCAATCTCAAGCAGCTGTAAATCTTAATCTCAATCAGTCTTTAATCTCATTATCAAGCAGTTTTAAATTGCAATCTCAATCTCAAGCAGTTTTAAATCTCAATCTCAGTCTTTAATCTCAATCTCAAGGATTTTTAAATCTCAATCTAAGTCTTAAATCTCAATCTCAATCAGTATAAATCTCAATCTCAACCTTCTAATCTTAATATCAAGCAGCCTTTTAATCTCAATCTCAAGCAGCTTTAAATCTCAATCAACCTTTTAATCATAATCTCTAACAGCTTTAAATCTCAATCTCAATTAGTCTTTAATCTCCTTCTCAAGCAGTTTTAAATCTTAATCTCAATCAGTCTTTAATCTCATTATCAAGCAGTTTTAAATTGCAATCTCAATCGCAAGCAGCTGTAAATCTCAATCTCAATCAGTCTTTAATCTCAATCTCAAGGAGTTTCAAATCTGAATCTCAATCAGTATTTAATCTCAATCTCAAGCAGCTTGAAATCTCAATCTCAATCAGTCTTTAATCTCAATCTCAAGGAGTTTTAAAACTCAATCTCAATCAGTCTTTTTTAATGTCAATCTCAAGGAGTTTTAAAACTCAATCTCAATCTCAAGCAGCTTTATATGTCAATCTTAATCAACCTTCAATCTCGACATCAAACAGCTTTAAATCTCAAGCAAAATTAATTCTCAATCTTATTCAACCTTAAATCTCAATCTCGAGCAGCTTTAAATCTCAATCTCAATCAACCTTTAATCACAATATCAAGCAGCTTTTAATCTCAATCTCAATCATTCTTTTAATCTCAATCTCAAGCAGCTTTAAATTTCAATATCAATCAACCTTGTATTTCAATCTCAAGGAACCTTAAATATTAATTTTAAATGATCCTAAATCTTAATCCACCTTAAATTACAAGCACCCTTAAATTAATACCCTTAATCTCAATGTCAAAAAATCCTTAATCTCAATTTTAGTCAACCCTAAATCTCAAAAATTCCTTAATCTCAATCTCAACATTAAATTTAAATCTCAATCAATAGCCTTCCAATTATTTCCGCTCACAATAACTGAAATGACTATTATTGTTTAGATGTATATGTCCCTTTTTAATAGATACCAGGATTCTTCACAAATATAATTGTTTTTTGTTTTTTTAATCTAGCGACATTATAACATATGTAGAACTTTACACAGTAAATAATTCGATTGTAGATATCAGATATTCTAATTTAACATGATTAACACTATAAATAATTTTAATAAAAAAGATGTTTTTAATTCATAGAGTTAAGTAAAACACGGGAGAAAACCAATTCTACTACACTTCATTCTTTGTATGGGAAACTAGGACACACTGTAAGCTGAATAATTATGTAAAAAAAATGAAATAATTTGACACGCTGTAAATTCAGTCCGCACTACACCCCGCTTGCTAGTCGGACGATTTCTCAAACCAGTTAGTTTCAGATCGTCAATACTTCCACGAGGAAATTTAGGAAATTTCAGCGGGCAAATTACCGTATAACCTAAAAACAAATACCGTATAAACCATATTAAACTACGATAATAAATTTATTTAATGTTCATTTTACGATTCTTTTGATGGTGTCGGTTTGTAGGGAATGGGAGTGGTCGTTATAGTGAGCAAATGTAACTGCACATCGTACGCATCCGCACATCGAGCTCAGGCGACGTCATCTCCAAGAAGCACAATGTGCTCATACATGATGAACAACAGAACTCACACGTACAATGTAATTTCAGCTCAATACGCCACCTGTTTTCTTTATTATAATGGCTAATACGTAAATCCGGACAGTACTTTAATCCAGACACCTGCAAAATATGTGTCTGCACGTGTCGGAGTGACATCAAACAGTAAAGCTTTAGAGTGACAATTATGAAAGTTCACACCATAAAAAGGTAAACAGAGGAAGAAAAACAAGAAATCTGACAAACAAAGTGTAGTTTAATGTTTATTTCTATTTATTTTAAGTAAAGTATATTTTAAAATGTGTCCGGATTTAGGTACTCTCCATCCGTTTTTCGAAATATGTAACATGCCTTTTTTAAACACTTCATTCAGTTACTTTTAAATAGATTTTTCACTAATATTTTGACCAAAGCTTAAGATTAAACCCTACTTAATATGTTTAACTTATTATTATTTTTTGATGCAATTATCGAGAGAAATCGTCCAAAACTAGCAAAAGTGTCCGGATTTACGTACTTCGCCAGTACATGTACATCAGTAGAAAATGACACGCGTCACGGACATTTCTCTTCCAACAGTACCAGAATACGCGGAACATATTCGATAAATCAGTCATGAGTAGCCATTAACTTTATCCATTACATTTATTTTCTGTACTTGCTTTATAGGTTGTTGGTAATCAAGGAATATTTAATTGTGCATTTTTGTTTACAGCAAACATATATACAGCGTCGAAGTCAGAGTTACTGTCAGGACCGACAGTAATGAACAATAAGTTCTAACTTTACAAAATTAAGTTATGTGTTGGTATTTATTATTCTTACATGATACTCGCTAATTTTTCTATAGACAAAGAACAAAATTATCATCGTTAAACTACTCAATAAACAGCGCAAAAACAAGTCCCAGTTCTGAGCAGAGCATTGTAAAAAGTAGTTTCAATTACCATTGCAAAAATAAGTTTGAAAATTTTGACACATAAATTGAAATATGATTGCAAGTGTATTAATATTTAGTATAAGTCATGCCCACGTTCTAAAGTATAGAGTTCTAAATTATAGAGTTTTAATCACAAATTCTCGTTGACTAATTTGCAACTTAAGTTAAAGAATACATTTTAGAAGAAAAATGGAAACATGGCCAATATTAACTGCTTTTGAAGAAATTTAGATTGGCGATACATGGCATGACGGCCTCTGCAAATTCTGCCCGTGCATCGACAGACCGGAAGGAGCTGTGACGTCATGCGAGTAGGAAAGATGCCCCACGTGCAAACTGGTACGAACTACTCGACGAAATCTCGCTAATGTTATGTTGACCGAGCGAAATCAATACTTATGTTTAATGACCTCGCACTTTCGCTAAAAAGGCCCATTATGCTAATATTATAAGTATAAATGTTAATTTTTATTTAAGGAAAATAATTTTACATTTACATTGTTTACGTTTTGATAATAGGAAGATAATTAATTGAGAGAATTTTAATTGATATAATTGGGAAACGAAAGTAAAACAGTTATAAATGAGGCGTGTCGTGGGAAACGCGGGCTTAACGCATGTGCGTAAAGTGTCTAGAAGAGACTTTATTGAACCATAAAATACAATACAAGCGAAAAGTGCCGTCCCGGATCAGCCTGTGCGGACTGCACAGGCTGATCCGGGACGACACGTTACGTACTTACATTAAGCCTGGTTTTCCCACGACACGCCTCGAATACATTTAAATATTTTAAACGACAAACAAGAATTCACTTCGGCATTAAACACTGGTTTAAGAGAATAGTTTGTGTTAAATACTAGTACATGTCTTAAACTTACTGTAATATATTTTTTACGTATAAACTAACCTCAGATTTATAACTCGTACGTATATAGTTGCCCATCAAGCAAATATAAATTTACGTCGCGCGTGTTTTTATTGATTTTTTTACTAACGTTGGACTATCTTATCTTTCTATTTAAAGTTAGATAGTGTGATTACCCAGATGTGTATCTTAATATTCAGCTGATTATCAACTAAACTGGTTTCTTTGAATAAACCACCGCTCAATATTGGATTTCCTGAATACATAATTTCATCAACTCGATACCCCCAATGTGTGTCTCTATAGGGCTTCAAAATGGTGCCAACGAGAGTATCAATGCTGCGCCCACTGCAATCAGATTGGCTGTGTGGTCAACGGCACCGTGTACACGGTATGAAGCACACGAACTATATCGTAGAAACTTTGATGTTTGCTGGGGCCAAATTCACAAAGCATCTTAAGTAATTTCTCAAATATTTTCACTTATGTGAAAAATCGGAATGTGTAGTCTTCGTTAACAAATGAACAAATGCGAATGTTGCTGATATACCTCAAATTACATTTTAATACCGATGTCATTTTAACTTGTAACTAACTACTGAAATATTTCTATATGGAATGATACAGTTAAGGAAGTTTGCAGATTTAAGGATAAGGATAAAATTAAACTCAAGATGCTTTGTGAATACCAGCCCTGTTGTTGTATTGGTTCTGTATTCCTATATTTCAGTTATTGCGTATAAATTGGGAATGACTGGTCATTTTTTATTAACGATCTCATTGACGTTCGTGGTTAGTTTTTACACAGAAATGCACATAAACCATAGAAGCGTTTATTCTGAAAATGCCAAATGAATGTCGTTTATGAGAACAATATTAAGCGTGTGTCAACACATATATTTATTGGTGTACATTATAAACGAATTTATCACCAAATTCGTGTTTTAGAAATAATACATGAATATGGCAGCGTGTTAAGTAGACAGAATGAAAAAAAAATTCAAACTCAATGTACATCAAGCCTAGCAAAAAAGCGTTTTCGTCAGCATACTATTCGCTGACCATGAAGAAATAATCATAAAAATGCACGTGCCAGACATGCGCACCGCGTCTAATATCCGGGCAACCAAATGACACGATCTGATACTTCACGGTCACGAACAATCTGGAACTGTGCAAGAATCTAGAGCCAATCCCCGACCTCCTGGAATGCTCCGGTTACTGCAATTTTCACTCGTCGTATAGTCACGTGATGCGAGGGTTTACCAACGACTGCAACTGTTGCCAGGCGACGGACACGGAGAACAAAAACGTGGAACTCACGTGCAATGGTGGCCGCAAAATAACAAAGACATATTTCGTACAGAAGTCGTGCGGCTGTGGAATTTGCACTGGAGGAAAGTAGAAGGAACACGCAATGAGATGACTTTATTGCAGTGACCAGTTTAACTACTTGATCTTGGCCTTGTTTGATAGACACTGTTTGTGAATCTTTACAATTATTTTTTTTTTTTCCACATCATCATGAAATATACATGCTAACAAATGTTTCGACCATAAATTTTTAAATTGTTACTTCATGTTGATGGAACAAATGTACTACATAATGCTTTGATTTATTAAATCAACGAAAAAACATGTAGATAAAAGTAGTATTTAACTATACTTGATTGGTTTAATTGTTTATAACTTATAAGTTGGCATTGGAGACTTAGATTTAGTGAAATGCAAATATATTGAGTTAAGCTGTTTTATTTTAAAAGTGTTTACATTGCCAAGGCCCCTTATAATTTTTTGTTGAATGCATTTTGATTTGATGTGGAAATAAAGCATCTGAAAATGAGTTTAATGTAGTTATACTTATAACACATTGCGTACTTTGAATTACTTTAACAATAGCTGTTTAAACGGTGTTTTTCGGCTACCAAACTTAGTCTGCGTTTACACCGTTTACATAAACAATAATGTTTTTTTAAGACGTCTCCATAAAAAACGAAATCCTGGCTTTTTGAAATGCTCGGCACCTTGTCAATCTATTCTCGTCTATCGCCCTTTTCGCATACGTTTATTTGTGGTAAAACGTAATAAATGAGGCGTGTCGTGGAAAACTGGGGCTTAATGTATGTGCGTAAAGTGTAGTCCCGGATTAGCCAGAAAATAGCATACAAGCGGAAAGTGTCATCCCGGATTAAGCCCGGTTTTCCCACGGCACGCCTCGTATGTAGTGGTGTGCGGTGCACGTATTTATATAAAATGACCTCTACAACACGTATTTATATAAAATGACCTCTACAACACGTATTTATATAAAATGACCTCTACAACACGTATTTATATAAAATGACCTGTACAACACGTATTTATATAACATGACCTGTACAACACGTATTTATATAAAATGACCTGTACAACACGTATTTATTCACTACGATCGATAACACTGTACATAATGACGTGGAAAATATAGAGTCCGAACTGAACTGTCTTTAAAACAATCTCCTTGACGTTTTTTACTCCCTTGACTGGATTGTTCCATATTCGCAAGAAACAAAGGCCTTAAAATTGTGTGGATTTAATATAATAGATTTAAACACACACACGCACACACGCACACGCACACACACACACACACACACACACACCTAAAACACATTATGATAAAGATCGAACGACTATTCTTTACACGAGGACAAGCAATGAAACACAAAAATTGACATATCGAATGACATATCGAATCCTGTGATAAAAGCTCATACAAATATATTATACAATATATATTTAAAAAGGTGACTCGCTCATGAATTAGGCACACACACAGTAGAACCAAAACCTATTCATGTAAGTAGTAAATGCCAGTACTAGCATATCAATCTAGGCCCCGTGTTCACAAATTATCCTAGACGTAGCTCAAATGAGAATATCAAAATTATTTTATTTTTAGAAATAACTTCCTGATAAAATAATATAATTTGTGTTATTATTTACTAAAATCTTCACATCAGATAGCCAAAATACTATGATAAGAGTTCATAAGTGTTTTTATAATATATTTTTGACCAAAAAATAAAAAATTGATTCTGATTTTAGTGAACGTCATGTTTGAGTCTGATCCTGAAATATCTGGCTCAAGTTCGTCATTATATTCAGTTTCAAAACGAGTCAATCAAGTTTCTGTCAGGATTGTTCACTAAAACCATACACCAGTAAGCGGATCAAATTTGCTACTTGATTTGTGTCAGACATGTCAGATATACAGATACTGTACAATAGCAAACATGATGCATACGCTGAAACGCGTTACCAATGTTTAGAACCAATGGTCTAGTACTGCATTTATAAATTATTAAGCTCAGTTTAATCGTTGTTTATTGGCTGATAAAGAATGACAAGTATTTCGTAATTGTAGCATATTTACATTTCCAGACACGTTTTAAAACATCACTTTAGAATGATGGTTATATTTTACCATTTAAAAGAAACACGTTCTTTAGAAACTAACACACCACTTTCTTATAGAATGTAGCAAACTTGTTACGTAGATCATTCTACAAAAATTACATTAATCATCGTGTTATAGTTGGCAACACATACATAAAAAAAATATATTTATATTATTATATAAGGAGCAACGTTGTTTTTATATGCCATTAGAGAGACTTTTAGCGTAGGAATATTTCCATCCCCCCAAAAAGGCAAATTATAAATACCCGAGTTCAAATCATCACGTGTGCTATTTAGACTGAAAGGTTTAAAATCAAAACCAGTGAACATAGAAAAAAAAATCTGGACGTTTACAAAGTAGAGTGGAAAAAGTACAAAACATAATGTTATGTGCGGACGTATGTGTTGCCAACTATAACACGATGATTAAAAGGTGGCCAACACTTAGCACTTATTTAATTGTCAATTGACACTTATACCACATTTTTAAATCACAGCTGGTAGCTGAGAAAGTCGCCGTCCCTCGAGGTCCATCGATTACCTGTATGCACGTGTCGTTCTGCAGTTCTATTACGTTGTTCTTAGTTATTGTCGAATTGAATTGTGGAGCTTTGATTTCAAAGGACCCAACTGTACCGGCCCGTGTCTGAATCAAAATATGAATCGATCCAGTAATAGTAACCCGACGCTATTATGTTACGATTTAAATAATCAATTTCTTGTTGACAGTTTATTATCGGCAGGTTGCCGCCTGATTGGCGACTGCTCTCTTGCCTCTTCCCACCAGCCGATTGCTGTAAGTGTGTGAGAGACATTTCTGACTGTTCATATACATCATCAACTGTTCCGGTTCCGGTAAACGAACCTAAAAAACATTAAGAAGTATATTTATTTATTTTATATCATTCCTTCACACACAATGAGAAGTCTTAAGTAAAATATCCGAACAACAACGAATTTGTCAAATTATAACATTCATAAAAGGCATTAAATATATTTTTTACAGGTGTATTCGGAGTGTATTTCGCGCTCACTGGTGGTTTTACTATGAGATTTCCCGTAGTTCAGTGCCAATGTGATAAATAGGCAATATTTTGTTGTTGCTTTTTTCAAGGAACCTGTAGTGAATGTATATACATGTGTATATATAACTTTATAAGTTGGTTCCTAGATCAACTAATATTTAGAATATTGAGTTACTACTACTACAATGCAAACTGAACACATTAAAACAGTTTACATGTTATCACATCAATATCTTAAAAAACTACTGACATCAATTGTCTGATAGGTAAGTACTAATAAATGAACCAAATGCTTCACATCTATCAGACTAAGGTAAAGTATATATCTTTGCTAATTCGTTTAATGAACCAATATAAAAATATTTAGATTTAAATACCTTGTTCACCATTGTGATTCCCAGGTGAACAGCCGTTTGAACTCGGATAACGTGTGCCAACAGCGTGCACGTCATCGTGGCGTCCTCGTACACGACGGCGTCAAGTTGTCAAGACTCGAGCAGTCATTCAAACACAAGCCGAGACTATTCCGAGGACGTTTGTTGGTATACGGAAATGCCAGTTTGGTCCCTGTTATATGTTGCACATTCCATTGCTCATAACGATGGCACGACCAGCATGTGTTTACGAATAGCGTCGCGACCAGAACGCCCAGTGCACTCTGCAAATGCATGGTGTATGTTGTCCTGTTGCTTGCAGTGCGATAGGCAGACTGCTGCTTCCAGTATCTGCTCCTGATATATTTATCTTAGCTACACATGTTCAACAATCTCGCTTTTCAGCGCGGCGCAAAAGTCGATACCTCTCACGTAAAATTTACATTGATTTGATATGGAGCCTTCAGTATTATTTGCCGTAACTTCCTTATTGTTTTACTCTCAGAAAAATAAAAACGGATTTGAAAAGAGAATTTTATGGTCTTTAATATGGTATCATTTATTTTATTTTAAAATTTAGGCGGGGCAATTTGCACTTTTGTAACATCACCCTATTTTCCATAGAAGTTGTAACAGCAGCAGCACCAGTGGTAGCAATAACATCATCATCATCATCAGCAGCAGCAGCAACAGTAGTTGTAGTAATAGTAGTACATGTAGTAGTAGTAGTAGTAGAAGTAGTTGTAGTAGTAGCAGCAGCAGCTGCGGTAGTATATATATGCAGTAGAATCAGTAGTATATATATGCAGTAGAAAAAAAACTACTTCTCCTACTACACCTCAACTACTGCTCCAGTAGTTGAGGTGTAGTAGGAGAAGTAGTTTTTTTTTTATATCAATCACAGATTATAAAAATTATCACACAATTATGGACCTTGAAAAACCTTGCAAATTAAAAAAAGCAGAATTTTTTTTTATTTTGGCTACCACTTTATAATATATTGGGAATGGTCATTTGTAATGGCTTTAACTAGTTTTGTTCGTTTTTTTTTTCATTATATGTTAATAGGAATGTTTCAACTGTCGTACATAAAATTCGACAAAGCACATATTTTTGGACCAAATAGAATTATTATGCCCTATAACAACATAGGCTATATACCATATACTATGTAGCAGGGACCATATGTAGCCATATCTTAGCAATTTTAAATCACGAGCTTTTCACCCTTAATTGACTTTGACAAGGATTGTTTCTGTATCTATTCGTATTATATAACATTATTAATATTATGTCATTATTGTATCGATACATCTCTATACGAACCAAATGTATTGTGGTAGATATTTTTCCTAAAATCTTTGGGGATATCATCAATCAGCCTTAAAAACTAAAATAAAATATTTTTTTGGTTTATTAATTTTTATTTGGTAAATGGCCAACTTTAAGAATCTGAAACAAAATGAATATTCAAAACAAAACGGTAATATCTTTAAACATTGTTTTTAAGTGGATGCTATCAAAACAAAACACTTATTTATCCAAAAAACATGTCATTATTGCAAAAAAAAGTAAATAAAACACACAAACAATCTCATAAACACGATGCAATGTTCTAGGGTCGGGGCATTTTTTAGGGTAGGTCGGATAACCTGAAACAAACATAATTTTTTACGCCAAAGTAACTCTCTTAATTACAATTAGGGTGCTTCCGACTGCGGTTAATTAACGACGTCGAGTCCGTGACAAATAATATTCTACCAATTAATATGTTGCCAGCCACTCGAACACCATGATTGGTGTATGTTCAGCAAGGTACCACCCAGCTCCCAGATTAAATGTCAAGATAAAGTAATAAATAGGGCAATATACGGGACAAGTGACACGCTAGCCGTTTACTGATTGTGTTAGATCAAAGCCCAATCACGATAAAGTAGTAAAATAAGGCAATATACGGTACACTTATTGAAACGCCAGCCCTTTACAACTTTTGTAAGATCAAAGCCCAGCCAGAAAATAATATCGCTGGGCTGAGCAGGAGGGGGGGGGGGGGGGGCGCTGGAGCCCAAAAACCGGGATGAATCCGTGCCTGTATTTAATATATCAAATAAAAATGGGATCATGCAAACACTATATGGGTCGGTGGTATAATCAGCTGATAACGATCATTATACATGGGTACTGTCCTAATTGTTTTTAAAATTATATTGTTGAGTCTTAAGTGCCAAAGTGTGGATGTTTTGACAAGGGTGCGCAAAATTGTCTGAAAAGGGGCTGTATATCTGGTCTCCACGGATTGGCGAAGGTGACAAATGGGGCCACAAAATAAGTTGCTTGTGCAATCCCCAATATTTCATAGATGCCATTTCATAATGCAAAATTTTCGTTTCTAGAATAATATAAAAAATGTAATGTAATGTAATATAATATAATATAATATAATATAATATAATGTAATGTAATGTAATGTAATATAATATAATATAATATAATATAATATAATATAATATAATATAATATAATATAATATAATATAATATAATATAATATAATATAATATAATATAATATAATATAATATAATATAATATAATATAATATAATATAATATAATATAATATAATATAATATAATATAATATAATATAATATAATATAATTTAATTTAATTTATTTTAATTTAATTTAATTTAATTTAATTTAATTTAATTTAATTTAATTTAATTTAATTTAATTTAATTTAATTTAATTTAATTTAATTTAATTTAATTTAATTTAATTTAATTTAATTTAATTTAATTTAATTTAATTTAATTTAATTTAGTAGTAGTAATAGTAGTAGTAGTAGTAGTAGTAGTAGTAGTAGAGTAGTAGTAGTAGTAGTAGTAGTAGTAGTAGTAGTAGTAGTAGTAGTAGTAGTAGTAGAGTAGTAGTAGTAGTAGTAGTAGTAGTAGTAGTAGTAGTAGTAGTAGTAGTAGTAGTAGTAGTAGTAGTAGTAGCAGTAGTAGTAGTAGTAGCAGTAGTAGTAGAGTAGTAGTAGTAGTAGTAGAGTAGTAGTAGTAGTAGAGTAGTAGTAGAGTAGTAGTAGTAGTAGTAGTAGTAGTAGTAGTAGTAGTAGTAGTAGTAGTAGTAGTAGTAGTAGTAGTAGTAGTAGTAGTAGTAGTAGTAGTAGTAGTAGTAGTAGTAGTAGTAGTAGTAGTAGTAGTAGTAGAGTAGTAGTAGTAGTAGTAGTAGTAGTAGTAGTAGTAGTAGTAGTAGTAGTAGTAGTAGTAGTAGTAGTAGGTAGTAGTAGTTGTTGTTGTTGTAGTAGTAGTTTATTGTTACTATTAAAGACTATGGAATAATTGTTAGCCTTAATATTTTCCAACAGAGAATAACATTGAACAAGAAACATGTAAATTCCACGAAAACCAAATTTTTCGATCAAAATGCATTAAACGAAAATTTGACGCCACTATGCCCGCCCGCCCAACGACATACACAATCTAATATCCGAATTATTTAATCGAAAATTTTGGTTTAATAAAAACAGAAGTGTGTCGCTTTATCTCTTGCATACTGATATACTCTTGCAAAAACACTGCGCTAACCGGACAGGCAGAAATTAAAATGCTGAGGGCGTAAAATGTATTACCGATTGAATCTTAGATAAGGCAGTATCGATCATGTAATAAAATCGATAGCAGCCGAAAATCGTCGGAATATTTCCGATTAGTACCGAACAGCCGATTGTCTATCGGGTAGTACTATCGATTTTATCAGGTTACATACCAGTAAATCATTGTGTATCCCTCCGTGGTCCATTCAAAAGTAGTGCCTATTAATAAAGAGTTCCTCTTCTCTTCTGGCATAAAAGCCATTTAGGTATCTCAGACATGCCTTTTGTGGTTATTTCTATTATCCTATGCGTGTCTGCAACATTTTGGTGCATTTCTTTGGAGGCTAACTTGAAAGGTGAACTTTTGGGGTGTGTTTACTGTGGTATGGAGCTTTTGTCGAAATATGACTGCCGAAACCTTGCTTTCTACCGGTGCTTGCATTCAAGTGAGGTGCATTTTCTTAGAAGTAACATGACATATCTTTTTTATTGCAAATTTTGGAAGAGGGCAGATTGATCTTTAAATTGATACCAGGCTTGCACAATCTGAAATAAAGGAACTGCTAGAAAAATGCTTGGAAAGTTTGCCGTTTTATAATGGGACCCTATGGGAATTGGATTTACTGGTTTCTAACCTATCAGCTTGACTATCTGGCTTGAGCAGAAACGCGAGATTTTTCAGTATGCTGTAAAAATGCATGAATAAAGAAAAATGGGTTATTTAATCCGACTTCACATTTTAAAATGCCATTTCATGCAAGTTAAATTGACTGTCTCAGTCGAAGACAGATTCGCATTATCTGATTATTTTTTTAATCGGATTTTATGCGATTTTATCACTTATTATCGAATATCGTGTATTGGTACATATTTTTAAGGGGTTTCCCGAACTGCAACTAATTTTAAGTTGCAGCAGTTACTTCTATGAATGTTTAATCGGGAAAACGTAACTTATATAAACATATACTGAGTACGTTGGCAAAAGCCACCTGTCAGGATTAGTGACCGCTAAAAATCTGGTGAACAGCCCTTTACATGTAACCAACCATATATAAGGGAGAACACCTGTTATTTACGTTTTTGGTGTAAGTTAGAGTTACCTCCCTGTCAGAATTTGTCCACAAAGATAAAAACCCAGACTAGAAAGAACATAATGTTATCGCCTTGTTAGATAATGTCTGTTATATGATATATTTAAATAACAGATTAGAAAAGTTAATACTAGTATCAGATCTTGCACTTTTATTTCATCAACAGATGTTCATATGCTGACATGGCAACGTTTACATATATGGTGATTACAGTGCCATAATTAATTACTTAATATTTTCCTCCGGTGTACGGTATTGTTTTACACCGACAAGCCTGATTTTTTTTTTTGGATAGAATTGTCACTCATTCGCAGGTAACAGCTGAACTAAATTCACGAAACGCAGACAGACCCCGAGTGACGTCATATGTATATTTTTGTGGATTTTGTTTCTACATGGATCGATGTTGGGGCACCGGCAGGTCCAAGGAATATATGCTCAAAGTTGCTGATTTTCGTATATAGATATCGCTAATGGGTGCTTGTTCAACTTGCCACCGCTTGTTCTAAAAATGCACAGGTCTTTCTTTTCTTCATTCATTCAAAATTAAGACATTTGTTAATGAGGTAATGTAACGGCTCGCCCCATTAACGACTCGCCCCATAACGACTCGCCCCATGTTTTACAACGGCTCGCCCCCATATGTAAAACGATTATATGTATATTAACATGTAAACGAATAAATATGGTTTAATAAGAAGATGTGGTATAATTGTGTAATATCATTAAATGTGTTTACTGCCTATGTAATGTAATAAAATATGGAATTGAAAGTTGATCTATAATAATCGCCGACCTTTATTGCTGGAATATTTTAATTAGTATAAATAATGTTTTTTAGCTATCCGAGAAAAAATAGTGCCAACATTTTAAAAACATTTAGTGCAGAATGGTTAAAATGGCATTGTTTCATAGACACTTATTAATATACGGTGTTGAATATACATTCTTAAAATATGTTATGACATTGCCTTAAATAGTTCCCATGTTTTTGTTGCAGAAATTATTTTTAGTAGCTTTTATTTATTTTCATAAATTTGGATATACCATGGGAGAGACCTAAGTACTGCTGAAACAAAATATCACATTGACTTAATATTTACATAGTCAACCCCTGTGTTTACACTAATAATTGAGTTTTAATTAAAATATGTCAGTCTGTGCCCGCGACTTTACGCAGCATGCATCTTTCAGCAAAGGCGCTGAAGTATCAAACGATCTGAATATAGGTTATAATTTCCTCCTTTTGTCTTATAAATTTTTATTCCTAATGAATATTTTTTTCTTCAAAACTATTGTTATTATGTGCATAATTTGACAAGTCACTGTCTGGATTTCTTGTCGCCTGTACAGTTTCAGATGAAAGGAAAAAATGAATACATCGTTTTAAATCGACCCAAAAGTTAATCATTTGGAAAACAGAAATGATTGGTTTTCAAAAGAAGCGTATTAAGAAGGGGCTACCTTGCTGAATACGTATTTACCCTCCATCCTTAATGCCTTAATGCGATCAGAGACTGTTTAAAGAAATGAACTCGAAAACGGCAACTGTTAAATGTTCAAGGAACAATTAAGCGAGACAGGAATTAAGCGTAATAGACTAACATAAAACGCCCGGCATACGAACCCCCGTGGGCCGAATCCTCACATTAGATGTGACGGTGAGTAGGTTTAAATGGAATGAAATTAAATTTTGTTACAGGCTCTGTAAACTGAATGGAAGTCGTGTAAACATGTCAATGAATGTAACAGCTGGATAAAACTTTTGATTCAAGAAAGACTAGGTCGTTGAGGTCGACATTTAGCTACATTTCGTGTTAGCTTTCGTAAATCTATATGAGAATCTTCCAAAGGTCAATGAAATTACAAATACTATAATGCTATTAACAACCATTGCACATAACGCTATGTTTGCATTTTGTGATTTTTTTTTCTTATACGTCCAAGTTGCTTCTGATTAAATTGAAGTCCAACATGTGGTCACTATCCTTTTTGACTTTAAACTAAGCTTATCCTAAAATTACTTTATTGCGATAGGTTTTAACATTACGATTGATTTTTGTAGAAACAACCAAAATGAAACGAATTCTAATACTTAGAATATTTGTTTTTTTCAAAAACTATAATTTTCAATGAAAAAGTCACACTAAGAAATTAGTTGAACATATTTGAGACCGACAGAGAACACTGTTACCTTGACAAAGGACGGTTTTAAACTAAACTCGTCGAATTCGATACATTAGACCACAAAATTGCGGGCGTTTAGCCGTGATGCTATCTGTTCTATTCAAAATTGATTTCACGAAATTTTACAAAAAGCAATTAAGCTGATCATGATTGTCAGAAAATATGAAATCGGTAAATTTGTACGATATTGGGTTACAGATTCCGTACAAAAAAGACTACAAGTTGACAATGTATTGAAGGGTGCTCTTAAGCTAAACAATGGACACAGGATGTGTGAAATTATACAAGATGGGCGTTTATCTGGGAGGTCATCAAGCCGGCGGGCGTAGTGACTGCATGTTTCATGTTGGGCCGCCCAATTAACAACGGCAAAATGAATGCACTATTTAACTCGTTTCATTATTTTGTTGCTAATTGTCGCCGATGTTATTAATGCGCATAATGTGATAATTGTCGTTTTTCATTGGACACTCTTGCTGCACATGAGTTTATTTTATTTGTTCTCATAAAAATGAAACTGATAGTCCTGATGGACTCTTATCATCCAAGTATTAGTTTACGCCATTTTCAAAATTAATATAACATATTGCCGGCAAGCGTTTAGTGACACAATGCAAAATCCGGAGTAAGAACTCCTGGTAGTGAACGTTTGAAATACATGCAGTTATAATTAAATCATAAATGATGTTTTGTCAAGCAGATCTGATTCTTCATCGGACACTCGACTTTGTTGAAACACCGTTTCAACACGAAAGAAAACTGAAATATTCATACAAAATCACATTCTATACAAAATATTATTCTAATATATTCATCTACAAAATTAATTATTAATGCAAACCTACATGTGATAGAAGTAATCCTGCTGATCGTGTTTTTGTTATTTTAAAAGCACATATCTTATTAAAAAAAACATGCCGTATTTTATGAAGTGTAAGTCATATGGAATAGATCTATAATGTAAACATGAAATATAACATTTACTGTCAATCATCCCCAGCTCAATTGGTCACCGCTCATCTTCTGCGCCACCCAGCCCACAAATACATATTCACTAAATGTTTTCGATCCCTTCACTGATTGCAAAGGTTTGACAATAATCTCCTAGGGGTCAAATATGGGATGATGAATGTGACAGTCGGGGAACATGCTTATAATTATTCGACACATAGACTCCACGGGTCCGCCTTTAGAACACTGATTTAGGCTTGAATTTCACTTAATTCTCCACGCGATGTTACTTTTAAAGTTGCGGTAAATTCTCAATAGCTCAATGAAACATTTAAATGTTATTCTTACAATGCAGTCTGTAATATTTTGTAGATCTCTTCCGCTGATAAGTTCTAAAGTTCATTGAAGGTCTGTTGAAAACTTTAATTTATTTTCTTTTTTCACTGAGGTTGGTTAATAACCTCGGAGTTAACAAACAAATTAGGACCAGCAATAAAAGATGAAAACGTTAAAAGTCTTGTTAATAAGATACTTCATGTCACTTGTAGCTACCGATCTTGGATTGATTGATTATTTTTCTGATTGAATTATTCGACCATGTTTTATTTGCGTAAGGCATGCATTATATGATATGTGATTTTGGAGTGTTTTGCGTCATCTCCTTCAATGAAATCCAAGTAATGAAGTACTGGTATTTGATATCATATACAGAAACAGGGCGGTCATACCACAGAAGACATATACACGCCGGGGAATCATTGCGACGATAACATTCACGTTATGTCTATACATTGTCACAATGCATCTTCCGTTATGAAGCCAATTGCGAAGAAGGTCAACGGTGACTACCACAAAATACTCGTGTTGCTTTGTAATAGGTAGATATGAAATAATTAGACATTTATTAAAAGAAGTGCTATACAACTATCGTATTGAAATTCTTTTTTTATAACGTGGAAAAAAAGGGTAAATTATGAATTGGATGCGGTCAACTTCCATTTTGAAGTTTCCTGTTACTGTGTTTTATGTAACCGTTAAACTAGCATTTGCATCACGCCAGCACAACAACGCTGCATTGGCACCAGAACATGTACCACGTGACCACTACATTGCCAACCACGGGCATAGATCATCAACTCTTTAGCGTTGGTACCGGATTTATGTTGTAAATAAAAACTGTCAATAAAAAGGGAATGAATAGGTGGAATATTTTTTCAAACGAACAGACCTATATGAAATTTATCAAAATGGTCTAAATAGTTTTCGATTTTAAAAATTGAAAAGTAAGTATTCCAAAACATCTACACGGTCCGATTGCGAACTTTTTTCCCTAGTGTTTTGCAGTTCGATAAACGAAAGGGCGTTAATAGTAATGACATAAACATAATAATGATAATGTAACACAATATTAATTATAATAAATTATTGCATCTTTCTGTTTCATAGAATAAATCTTTAGTATTCTGTCCTACTCTTAACTTCTTTGTGTAAAGTAGGATACGATGTTGTTACCGTTGATCCCGGGCGTGCTTAGAAGAACGCGGCGAGTGTAGAATTACAGGCTTGTACAATAAACGTTGGTCTACTTTTGATATATTTTGTTATCTAATTTAATTTACATTTGAATTAATTGCACGAACTTGTTATAAAATTGAAATTGAAAGCGTCATCCCGATCATGATCTGTCCTGACATTTTAATAGATCATGCGATTAAAGTGTTCCGCAATAAGAGAATTTTATCAATTAGACACAAAGGGATATAGATGATATTATAAACCATTTTGTTAACATCATAAAAGAAAATAAACTATCAAGAAGCCAGTTGCAACTAACATTACTTACGTGGGGTAGAAACGGAATACTTGCATTTTTATTACGGAAAACTTGTCATTTTATTCTCTTCTCAATTTTCATATCTGCGAATTAAATCATGCACATTATACGGCGTCTTTTGTTTGTTTCGAGTCTCTGTCAACGCTAATTTTACGTATTTGTTTATTGCAAAATGGCCCCGATTGTGTTCCATTTAAAACGCCCGGTTTTTCTGCGTCTATCAACAGCGCCTTAATAACCGCATCTCCTTTCATTAGGATTGCTTTCAGCTTTTCATGAAGCGACTTTGACGTATCTGTATATCTATATTTTGTTATAAAGTATAATTTGATTCAAATCTATCCAATGAAATTGTCATATTTCGTCAAAGCAGATTCTATGGTACGGACAAAAGACAGCATTTATCAGTCCACTTTGCACAATCGAACGTCTTCTATTCGCTACGTTTAATTTTGAAAGGGACTGTCGCTATTCTGACAAATGCCATTTGGCTCATTAGTCAATTTCATTTACCAACAAAGAGCCGAATAGGTAAATATTGGCGAAAGATATTAAAGAGGCATACGCAGACTCTGAATGCAAAAACTCGAACGAGATGTTTAATAGCCACGCATCGAAACGACAAAGAGTTGTTTATTGGCCGACAAACAACGATAATGCGAACATTATTTCGATTCTAACATGATTTGACATATATTTTTGCAATTGTTATTGGAACTACTTTTTACTATGCTACGCTCAGAAACGGGACTTCTTTATGCGTTGTTTATTGGGTAGTTTAACAACGATGATTTTGTTCTTTGTTCATAGAAACATCAGCGAGCATCATGTAAGAATAAATGGTAATGACGATATATTTATTATTACTTTTTAATAAAATTGATAATCATCATTCATTTGAAGATAGGTACATGTTCATGCATGCCATATCAAGTAGTATTTATTATAATGTTTACAGTCGTCTAAATTATCGTTGTCATATTTCCAAACCAGAAAACATGTTAATCTTGAAGGCTTGTATTCGGATGCATTACAAATAAGAATGCCAAAGGAGATCTACTTGACGCGATAAATAAAGCAGATGGCAAATTAGTATTTATTTAATAAATTTATGTCAGCCATTGATTAAAAAAGGCATTTTAGTATCACGCATTAGGAATGTTTGATGCGTATGTTTCATATTACTCGCAGTAATGCGTACAAATATCTCAAATTAACTCCCCATTATTACAACTGAAGGTGATAAAAACACGATATGCAGGAACGTAAGAATCATAATTAAATCTTTTAAACTTAAACAGTTTCAAATATATAATTATGTTTCTTGTATTCATCAACGCATACCATCTAATGTCTCTTTAATTGACGAACTAGTCGCGGCCGATGCGATGTGCAGATATGTGTACATTGTATACCAATGCATGGATGTAAATCATTTTCTCCTTAAGTATCATAAATATCGTGTTTAATATGCTATGATGCACCCATTTTGAGCCTTCGGTTTTCTATATAATTTCTATTTTGTTTGAGGTCATAAATAACTCAATAAAGAGCCCATGTCATATGCATCACTTGCATATAAAGTGGTTGCAAATTTACTACTAAAATGTAGATTTTCCGATAATTTTTATGTCTTCAAATTATTTTTTCGTTGTCGTAAATTATGCCTTTCTTATTAATTTAAGAATCTAAACAAAACAGCAATCCAAAAGATGCAATTGATTTTTTTTTCATTTCTGCTAATCACTTGTTTTCATACATTCTCCATCACAATACAGTGAAAATTGATTGTTTCCGGTCAACAAACACATCCCTGGGAAATCTTTCATTAATTTTTATATCAATCTTATTATGATGATAATGATGATTTATAAGGAACACATGACGATGAGTTAAAGGTGAATACAAATAATTTAATAAGATAAAATTGTTCAGTTGACTATAAAATGTAAGACATGGTTTTATGTCAAAGACAGTTAAATAAGAGGACTATCAGTGACAATCAACTTTTGCTGTTTATTTAATGTAATCCTTTGTCCTTTTGTTGCAATATGTAAAAGAGTATGACAGTGCAGCTCTGTCAATAGTTCAGACAAGCCATGGTCATTCCTATAGGACATGTGACCAATTGCAAATATAATATGGCACACAACCCATAATACACGAACAAAAATGAAATATTTATTACATTATTAGCCGGGGTTTTCAAAACGAAAAATCTCGGCTTATAGATTAGCGAAAACCGGTCGGTTGGGCGGTCGGGCGGGCGGGCGGGCGGGCGGGCGGTTGGGCGGGCGGGCGTTGCGATGTCGTTAACAATTTGCGTTAAAGTTTCGTATTCCTGTCATATTTTCAAAAGTTCTTGGTCAATCTCCATGAAACTTTACAGAAATGTTCCTTGGATGATCACCAAAACTGTGAAAATGGTTCCGCTTCACGGCATAATCTGGCCGCCAGAGCTAAAAATAGAATTATGTCTAAACGCCATTTACTTCTAAACCTATGGCTAGATTTTCAAATAATTGATCACAAATGTTCGTTTAGTGTTCCTCTACCAAACTTATTCAAATAGTTCCGCCTCACTGCACAATATGGCCACTAGAGCTAAAAATAGAATTTGCATTAAAGTTTCGCATTCCTGTCATATTTTCAGAAGTTCTTGGTCAATCTTCATGAAACTTTACAGAAATGTTCCTTGGATGGTCCTCTAACAAACCTGTGAAAATGGTTACGCTTCACTGCACAAGATTGCCGCCAGAGCTAAAAATAGAAATATGTCTAAAAGCCAATTTCTTCTAGACCTATGGCTAGATTTTCAAATAATTTTACACCAATGTTCGTTTAGTGTTCCTAGTGTTCCTCTACCAAACTTATTCAAATGGTCCCGCCTCACTGCACAAAATGGCCACTTGAGCTAAAAATAGAATTTGCGTTAAAGTTATGAATTCCTGTCATAGTTTCTAAAGTTCTTGATCAATCTTGATAAAACTTTACACAGATGTTCCCTAGGTGGTCCTCTACCAAACCTGTGAAAATGGTTCTGCTTCACTGCACAAGATGGCCCCAGAGCTAAAAATAGAAATATGTCTAAACCCTATTTCTTCTAAACCTATGGCTAGATTTTCAAATAATTTCACACCAATGTTCGTTTAGTGGTCCTCTACTTCTTCACCAGCATTGACATGTACATGTATCCCCATCGGCAAAAAAAAAAACCGGCTTTGATGCGGTTTCCGCATTTTTCTCTTGTTATATGTAAGAACTGGGATCCCCGCCTTGGAGCGTTTTGGGCATTTATGACCGATTTAAAGGCGCAACAAACCTCACACGTGACACAGAAGTACCAGTAATCAATAAAAGAATCAAATGTTAATACATTAACATTACTACATTGCCATTAATTGTAATAATAGAGAATACAACATTTAATTACCGTGTATGGTAAATGGTAATTATTGGTAAAAGACGCTAATAAAATCCGACGGCGACTTTCTTAGAAACGGCAAAATGAACTAAATGAAAGAAAAACGACCAATAATTCGTGTTAACATAGTTACAGACAGTGTCATATATTTGAAAGGGCTGATTATCGTCATGCACTTCAGGAAGATGCAATAAACAATGCACTAGGCGTAAAGCAAGTATATTTCTTAGGTCATAATTAACTAACGAACAGTGAACGATTCGCGAAAAAAGTAAACTGTACTTGACTGCTCTGCATATTATTTACATTTGCAATTTTAATTATTATGTATTGGTAATACTAGGTCACGTGTGAGGTTTGGTGGCCTTTCAAGGGTTTTAACCACTAACGCATTGTACTGTCTGTGTCATGGCATCGATCGCTAGTTTTTACAATCTCAATTTTGTGTGGCATTTTCCTCGTTGTGCGGCAACTGGCCACTTGCTTTAAACCAAGGACCATTGTTGCAGCCGCAGTTTCATTTTCTTGTAGATGTATAAAGCAGTTATAAACTGACATAAATGAAACAAACGAAGCATATCGCATGTCCCATGAAAAAAACTCTATTTTTTCCACTGAAACAATATATGAACTATTTATTGTTTATTTTTTCCTGTTTGCATAGTATCGACATGCGAAATCTGTATTGTCATATATTTTTTAATTTGTGTATTACACCAGATTGGAACAAAACAAGGTCATCTTTTGATTTTAAGTGGCTTGTGTGTGTTATAAAGCATATGTATAGTGGAATTTTATGGAGTATTTCATGAGCACTTTGAAAAATAAAATCGATTTTGAATGTATTTTGAAAGGCGGTTTTCGAAAATGAAATATATGTTTAGTGCTGTGGATATTTATTACAAGTTTACTTTTTACCATAGTTATAACAAATATCTCTAGGTGAAAGCATGTATACTAGTATAGTGATCATTATCATTATTTTATGCAAATCGTTTTAGTGAGTTTATGAGTTCAAACGGTAAACCGAGAACCAGTGCCAGAGAGTTCGTATACTAATACTACATTGCTAATAATGTGTATTAAATTCTTTGGTAACATTTCCTTTTCAAGGCGGGGTCAAATTTTCGACATCTGGTATGCGGACAGGGCTAATGGAGCCAATGGAAGATTATCTCTTCATCTAAAATGTTTGTTTGTGGTGGCATGCTGTTGAAAATTAAAACATTTCAATTAAAGCTCCGCTGTTACGGTGTTCGTGTCGAGTGTACATCAAACGCCTGGTGCTAGAAATCTTCAGACGACCACGCGCCAATTGTCGTCTGCGTGGTTTCAAATGAAATAATACAAAATAACGCTATTTAATTACAAGATGAACGGTATTTACCGACGGGCATTGTCTTCACAGGTCATGTTTATGGAATAATGTGACTGGATACAGATTATACCTCACCTGCTCGGTAAATTGGTGTAAAATGGTGTTAAAGTAACAATGTACAGACCGACATGAAAATGAAACGGTCAATTTCACTTAGTAAGTTCAGAGTTGAGTTTGTTTTCAATAAATGCTGACAATGAATACAATTATAAAATTATAAACATGTCGATTACAGTAACAGTAACTGAACTGTAGATTCTGCCCAATTTTTGAAAATTTTACGTCATAGTTTATTCACAATGTTTCACATAAAGATCTCACAATTAAAACACAATTAAAACACAAAAAGTAAAAAAAATGTCAACATACTGGCACAGATTCGACTCGATGTTTATTGTTCATTCTGTATACAATTTGTTTTATTAAATTGACCGTTATATTGTTAAACATCATTGCATAAGGTCCAGCCTGTGAAATAAAGCACAAAACTCTTTCGCGTCCGTATTTAAAGATTTAGAGAGCGTTTCGTACGTAGATGCAGTTGCTGCATTATTGTGATTCATTACCATTAATCAAAGATGAAAAACGAGCAGCTGTGTAGGGGACTAACGTTTCTTTTTCGTGAATGTAGAGTTGCTAAGCGAATATGCGAATGGAAACATATGCTGAAATGGTTAAGTGAAAAATGACTTTTCGCTTGCGAGGGTAATTTGTTACACAACCAGTAGCTCTCAATGAAAATGATTTATTAAGTTTCAGATAAACCCGACGTTACGATCATATCATTTATATTATGCCTTTCGTTTTTATAAATAAAACTTTAACTGTTTCTAAGATTTCGAGCTGTTTGCGCATGCGTACATTTGTTGGTTTTCCTGTGTAGGGTTTGTATCGTCCAAGTGTGGTCCAGGAGGGATCATCTGAATCACGCTGGGCCAACAGGGCGATATTTGGTTAGGACATTTAATACAAATCATTACAGAAAAAAACTGACACTGTTTGGCGTTTATATATAAACAAAGTGAAACTCCGGCTGCGTCAGAAGGGGAGAACTCTTATTTAGACTTAAAAAAACATATTTTCCATCCGTTTTGAATATGTTCGTGTATTGACACACTAAGACATTATTTCGGGAGTTATTTTATGCAGGTGTCCTTGAAAACATAGCGATTTTGGAAAAAAAAATATGTGTGGCTTGTGGCTTGCCACAAAAAGGACATGAAGATGTTTATAAAGGTTAATGTAGTACCAATAAAATTGATATTCAAAACATTTTTGCATTTAATGTAATTTCTGTGTGCATGTAATCTTAATAAAATAATGGAATTTTACATGACAATTAAAAACATATGAGAAAACGAAGACTGAATAATAAATTGTTGAACAATTATTTAAATATCAACTATAAATGTTAATAAAATAAATTAATTAATTAATTTTAACATGTAGCAAACAAATATTATTTAGTTGGCCTTATTTATAAATCGTCAGAAGATTGTTCAAGTAAGCAGAAACCACCATAGCATATTATTTAAGTAAACAAGATATAAGATATTCGGCTGATGTAGATAACTCGGGGGTATAAATCATCTTATGACAAGAGTAACGAGGAAAATTCCTAACATATTGGATAGACCTATGTAGTACAATCATTACGTCCAATGCAACTGGCCATTCACATATTTGGCACTCCTGTAAATGTTTCTTAGAACTGGTAAAATCCAAGACCTAAGGTCAACGGTCAGCACCCAAGAATTAAGCATATGCTAATTAATAAACGATTCAAATAATGACACACATTATCATGTGTTCACCGAATTTGGGAACACCGGACTGTGGTTCTAGGAAATCCAAGCCGTAACCCTACCCACATACCCTGAAATAGTATTTAAGAACCGCGCACGGCTAACTTGCTAGTGCGTGTTCTGATATTGTTTCAGGTAAGACTTTTGTTATTATTGTATTTTATATTTTCATACTTTAATAATTTGTTTCTGCATGAGTGTGTTTTGACTAATTTCAAAATTAATACTTTAAGAAATTCATTTATTCGTCTTACTTAGAATTTGATATAACAACTAAATAATTATATTAATATTTTTTATAAACTAACATTTTATATTAATCATAATTCAGTTTCTCTTGTTGCTTTATTAACATCGTATCATTTGTTATGTGAATAAATATTAAGAAATTAAGAATATATGAATATCATAAGTTTGTTTAAATGACTACCATCCTCATTATTATATTGGATACCGTAATCGGTGTCTATTATATCAAAGCGTAATATATATATGTAATGTGTGCATGCAACTATATATATATTTGAATATATTACGAGTGCGTGTTCTGATATTGTTTCAGATAAATAAAATGGGATGCTTTACATCGACTTAGTTGTTTACACCTCTCACAAGTCAGCGAGTACTTCGCTTGTTCATAAGTAGCGCTTAACGCTTAAAATGAACTTTAAAATAATTAAACACGTCAATGAAATGAATTCAAGTAAATGAAAATAAATATAACGCTACAGTAAGGTGGAAAAAACCCACCTTACATGTATCTCCTGCTGATGTTTCTGCAGTTTTATTTACATGTATCTGTTATTTGGATGCTGTACAGACCAAACTTTGATATCAATGCGAAATGCGTCGTGTACTATAGTTGTAATTTTTACTCAATAAACCCGAATACATACGTTGTTCTTTGTTTTGTTTGTTTCTTTTCAGACTACACACTTTGTTGATGTTCAAGATCCAATAAAGACACATGTACCTTGCAGATTTATATAAAGGTAATAAAGACGATATCTGTTTCGTAATGTTTATTGTAAAAATACAGTTTCAATTGTCACGAAGCAGACAGTGAAAACGACAAGGCATTTACCACATTTGTGTCCACTAAAATGCGCAACAATATGTTAAATCGAATCCGAAGTTCGATACATTTTGTACTTTGTTCAAATAGTCATTGAAAAGGACTTTCTTGTTGCAAGTTTTTAACTTGGTTCGTAATTTGAGGTTTTGAACCGCCCAAAGTCATTTTCACGCGACGAAAGTCAACATGCGAGTGCGCTGAATTGAAATTAAAAACAGTTTATCTAATGTAATCCTTTGTCCGAGCAAGTAATTTAAAAGCTAACATTTGTTCTCAAACGCACACTTCAGGTGGTTGAAAGAAGAGGGCGTTGACGAAATGGCTCTGTCAAATAAAAGACAATTATTATGTTGAATAAAAGTGTCAACAAGTCATAGTTGTGCGTTGATCATTTTGTCGTGTCAACTAAATGGTATAAACGTTAGATTTGGTGGATTTTGATAAGCGGTTACATTTATAAAGTTATATTCAATTTACCGAAACGAATATTTTTAATTAAATGACGTTTTATATTATGAATGAACGTGTCGGTTTGGTGTTTTCATGCTCTTTTGCCGGAAAACTTCCGCTTGGTTTGCTATCGTGTTTTGAGAAAGAAGAGTCTTTGTGTATTTTTTTGCAAAGGTTACAGTTAATTATATGCACAACCGTTTACCGCAATATTACCACAAACACTGCAGCTAATGTGATATTACTTAAGTAAACATTAACAATGGAAAATAACGTAATAATATATACAGATAGTATATTATATTTCTGAAACAATGATTGTGGCACAAGATCAAATTTGCAAAAATTGCAGAAAATTACGACCGTAAGGTTACGATTGGAAATACCATTAAACGGCAAAGTCAAACACACTAGTTTTGTAGTTTATATATCTTTAATACTTTGTAATATATATTTAATACTTTGTAATATATCTTTAATACTTTGAAATATATCTTTAATGCGGTTTGTACTCCCAAAGCGATGTATTGACCGTTCCAGGGATGAGACCCAGTTTTGTTAAGCAAACGCTTTGAAACGATTAATGTTATAGGGTTTGAACCAGTTTAATAGCGCTAATGACACTTGGCCTAGAATTAGTCAATATAAAAGCAAATGTTAATGAACATCAACCTCATAGCATTAAAATTCAAATTAAAGAGTAATGAAAGAGAACATAAACCTAGAAGTATCTATGACTTATGATAATTTTCCTTTGTGTATTCGTTCAAGTATATGATAGCGCATATTTCATTTTGAAAAGGAGTTTTATTTAATATTTCTTGTTGCTTTCATAATAATATAATTTATGTTTGTTGAAACAGTACTCATGTCAATCTCAAATTATGAAATCGTTTGCTTTTGTATTGCACCTGAAAAACAAATAATGTGTATATTATAAAAATTCGACAAAAGAAAAATCCGGGGGACATCTGCTTTACAGGTTTTCAACATGTAAATATTCACAAACGCCCCGATGAAAATGTCGGCTAACAATATACATATGAATCTAAGTCAAATGAATAATGAAAAATGTTTCCTATCACGCCGAGGGTTGTTATAAAAATCACATCCATCTTTCATGACATATTAGGAATAACCAGAAATGGCATAGGCGTTTTCAGTTTTGTATTATTAGTATTTATATGCAATAAGACGCCAAATCATTTAATTAATGTCATAAATTATACCATTGGTCTTATTAATAAGTCAATTCTCTTGCAGTTTTAAAAGCGAAACGCTTACCGTTTTAATGCATTCAAATGTTTTTGGCAAGAAATATATAGTGGTGTCCAATAGCATGCCTTCAATTTCATATTTATCAGCTGACACTGGTAACTGTTTAAAAAGATCGGTCAGATTTCATGTATAAACAGTTCATGCCTGGTGTATACCTCTCACGTCATGCCAGTACTCGTAAATGCATTCGTTATTTTAGTTTAAGCGTGTTTTTAAACAGTAAATGAAGAAATGGAAGAAGGAAGGGACGAACGAAAGAATGAACGATCGAACAAATGAATAAAATTTATTTATTAACGACTGAATGGATGATGACGGATGCATTGATGGATGGATTAATTGATGCACGAATGAATGAATACATGAATTAATAAATGAATGAATGAATGAATGAATGAATGAATTAATTAATTAATACATACGTAAATAAATAAATAAATAAATAATTTACCCGCGTTTCACATTTACGTATGAAAACAACCTTGGACATATATCATTAGACTCGTCCCATTAGACTCGTCCATTTATAACTAATTACGTATAGAACGATTGCTTTATGTTAATTAAGCTTTAAAATAAACATCTCGTGCATATCACTTATCAAACTTGCTTTAGCACTTCTCAAATATTAAGTGTGTTTGGTTTAATGAGTATGATTACGCCAATAATGTTCTATTTTGCGAGTTCCTTTAAGAAAATTTTCTTTTGGTTGATTATATAAATACCTTTTTTATACTGTGTTGTATTTTATATAAATACTATGCCCCGATTTGATCCTTTGAACTGGCCTTGTACCTAATTTCGCTGTTCCTCAATGGAATTTATTTCCAGTGTGAAGTATTTGACAGAGGTGATTGTAATCTATTAGCTGATGTTTGTATATTGTTATTGGAAACATTATTTTGATATATAGCGCACATAAAATTAATGTTTCGCTTTTCAGTTTGAACGGACCTGACATCAACGTATTTAACCCACATAGGTCGAGAATAATGTTTTCCTATTGTAGATATTGTTTCAAAATATATACATTATATGTCAATATGTTAAATTACTTTTGTAGTCAAACATACCTATTCGCTAGTTTATCTTTTTCTTGCCTTAAATCATTAAGTCACGGCTAAACTTTTTAAATCAATAAATCATAGATAAACATGACAATTTATCACTTTTAACAAGTTCTGTCGAACTCTCTGTACGTCCGTTGATCACTTGGAAAGTTTTGATAATGCAAATGTGAATAGGCGAAGCCCCGTGGAAGCATAAATGAATTCTTATATAGCCTAACGAACACATAAATCTTGGATCTTAGTGAAAAAGATTCTTATCACGTGTCGATACGGGCGATCGTTCATGACCTCTTTCAACGCCAGCGTACGGTTTTCAGCGATTTGCCCGTTAAATAAGGCGAAACATCCCACTTGCTCAGTACGATTTTAACCACTATGTGAACGATAAGGTAGCGATATAACCAATAAAACAGATTGGTATCAGTGAAACTGTTACTTTTCACCAGGTTTGCCCATATGGTTAACGAGGCCAGAAGCCGATAATGAGTTGGACCACTCGTATATCATTGCTTTATTTGACAAAATTGTTGAACGTATAAATAACTGACAGTGAAAAAAACTGAGTCACTCTTGGCTTTGTGAGCAACATTGGGTACATATGTCATCATTAATAATGGCTTGTTGTTCCGACGGTTGTTAGTAACGTTAGTTTAGTTTAAACCTATTTATTTTAGCTCGATTGTGTCGAAAGTCTGGGCTTATTGAGACACTCTCGAGTCCCAAACTTTAAATTTAGAACGATTGTAGAAAAGCTTTAAACGCTGAAGAATAACAAAAAAATAGGAAAATATTCTTTGAACAGACAAGCAGCGTTTAACATAACAAGCTGCATTCTCTGATTCAACAATGTGTTGTCATATTTTTTTATTATGTATTTTAACTACTGCATACCCATAACATGTGGTAGCTTTGCGTCCCAATGACAAAACACTACAAGTATGGTCTTCATGATTGCCAGTAAGCAAAAACAACCTCTATTACCCGTTTGATTGACTAGATAGTTGCCATCATGTTATCCTTTACGCCTCATTTAAACGCCAGACTTTCACTAGCAAATGCTGGAAATAATCGGCGAAGAGTTATGCTTTATTAATTAATATAAAAAGGCACGACATAACAATTGCGGTGTGAACATCGGAGTGACAATGGCGTTATGTTAAAAGTAAGAATCAAATCATTCATGCGGTGGGTGATGGGCTTTTGCAATGCATTGAGTATTTAATTTTGCAAAAAAAAAAACCACTACATTACAATATTTTAAATTGATATAATTAGCAACGAATGATATTATCGGGTCTTGTTTGTAGCGTTTACTATAAACATATGGATGGCGCCGTTGTCAAAGCGTAAACGTATTTTGTTTTTACTTATTCAGGTTACAGTTGGTTTAGATGAAGAAAAGCCTTTGTAATAAGTAGGAGGTTACGGATATAACCAGTAACAATTAACATACGTCATGTTGGATAATTGAATATTTATTGCTACTGCTGCTGTAGGAGGTTACGGATATAACCAGTAACAATTAACATACGTCATGTTGGATAATTGAATATTTATTGCTACTGCTGCTGCTGCTGCTGCTGCTGCTCCTGATGCTCCTCTTACAACTACTGTTACTAATAGTACTACAACTACTACTTCTACAACTACTACAATTACTACTACTACTACTACTACTACTACTACTACTACTACTACTACTACTACTACTACTACTACTACTACTACTACTACTACTGCTACTACTACTTCTACTACTACTACTACTACTACTTCTACTACTACTACTACTACTACTACTACTACTACTACTACTACTACTACTACTACTACTACTACTACTACTACTACTACTACTACTACTACTACTACTACTACTACTACTACTACTACTACTACTACTACTACTACTACTACTACTACTACTACTACTACTATTGATTATTGAACTGCAAATACATTACATTACATTGCAATACACTTATATAACATAATAAATCAGTTTCGATTTTAATATTAGCATATACGCTTGGTTTCTGTTTCACTGAACATTCAAATGCCACCATGGGTAGCTCTTAGGACAGAATTTAAAGTTGACTTTTCACTTCATATTTTACTTTTTTACATGTTGAACAACCGAAATATGTGGTCTCTGAATTTTTGTAGAGAAATTTACGTCATAAAATACAGTAGTCATTGACTTGATTCACTTCTTTCATATTTTTATTTGGAAATGCGGTTTCATTAAACAATGTAAAATAAAGCATTTGGGTCTTTCAGTTTTTTGAAATGCGTTTCATTAAATAATGCAAAATGCAGTATTCAAGTATTTCCATTTTTTTGTTTTTAAATGTGTTTCAATAAACAATTTTAAATATATCATAATAGTATTTCCAATATTTCTTTTGAAATGCGTTTCCTTTAACAAGGTAGAACCAAACATCGCAGAACGCACTAATGCCCTAGAATCACTTTAATACTTTCAGAGTTAGTAGCACAAATCTTAACATCCGGTAATCTCGAAGACCGCAGGCGCCAACTGGCTGGAATACTGCTCTTTTCAGTAAGTGTACAATTTACATTTAGCGATGGACTCTTGAAATCGTCAACGTTTTTGCTATAATGTTTCATTGACATAGCTCTTACGGCCGTTAAAATCATTATTCAAATATTAGAACGGCGTTTGGGAATATACGATCATTAAAACAAGTGACAGACTTTGGTTTGTTTTATGGACTACTTTGGACGCAATCTGCTACTTATTTCAATTTCAGATCAGGGTGGCAACGTAGGTGTTCAAATAAAAGATCAATCATCTGTAACTAGATAGTTTCTCGTGTTTAAACTAGAATACATATTGCACAACAGGTACAAGTGTTTGAAGATTAATGGAGTTGCTTTCAGTGCATGTTTGGGTGGAAATCAACCCCTAAGAGAATATTAAAATTGTATATCATCAACAACAAAAACTTAAATAAACTTGAAAAATAATACTAATGTAAAAAATATTTTTTACGTTTTATACGTAAAACATAATAAGAGATTAGAGCTTGTTCGAATGAATTAAAATATATAATACAATTTAACGCATGTAAATATCTGTATAAATTAAGTTTTCTTTATCAACAGAATACATCAGATGCTCTGAAAAAGTAGCCCAGAAATAGGAGTCGGAACCATGGCAACAAGTAACAAAAAACAGACCAAAACAGTCAAAGTCAATATAATGTAATATAAAGTAATTTTCTTTCTTAAAATGTATAAAACCATTTAATAGTTATAACTTAAATATACTTTCAGTATTTTTTTTAATGAATTATACATGTACTGCCATAGCATATTGAGCCCCATTTGAAGGGGTACGCTTTACAAGCATGTTCTTTAATATAACTTTGTATATTAAATTCTACATTTACTAATTTCTCACATATTTGTTAAGTTTATTTTAAAAAATAAGGCCATTGTGTTCTGGTATTTTGAACGTCATATAAACATTTTTATTTCGGTATTATTGTACCAATAATGGAAACAAGTGTAGATCTAAGGAACTGTGATGGCGACCATGTATTTGTTAGGTTTTAATTAACTTTATGAAAAGATCGAGCTCAGGTATGACAAGAACTTTTCAGAAATGTAATCAAGCTTATTATCGCATGTTTTCAACTAGATCACAGACAATGTATTTTTTCAATATTCGGTTGCCAATTGTGATAAATATCGTTGTTAGATGTTGCTAAATACTGGTGTATCATTTCTTGAATCGAACTTAGGTAATTATTTGTAATCTCAATCCTTACAACTAAACATCTTTGATAGTATCTAAGACATTCATAATAATTAGTCTAAATTCTACTAAATTCTATCAGTTTTACTGTAATAAAATCTATCTGAATTCGATGGATGAATGGAGTTGTTCACTTTTAATGACACACAAAAGATTTTGAAAATAAAAGAAACTGAAATTGAATTTGAGGTATGATATCGCAATTAAATTGTTTACAATTAATATAACCGCGTAAATAACAATTGCGTAATAGAATAACTTCGGCGCTGAAGTTGAACAGTTATTTGTTGATTCCCGTGACAATGGTGGACTCATTGTTGCGCTTGATTTGTTAATTTGATATAGGCACCGTCCTGAATAAAAGGCCACTCAAGATTGCAATGAGGTCACACTCGCAGGCAAGGTGCACTTTATTTACGATACAGGACAGCGCACAAATGGGATAATTATCACAGGAGCTAATTTATTGACAAACCAAAATTTAAATAAAATCCACGCACTTTGCCCACGCAACTCAAAATGCTATCTAATATTTCTTGATATAGTAGGGCATTTTATTCTGAAATAACCCCCTACACGTTGGCATTGGCCCATTCTGAATTTGCAACCACACTGTCGCATTTAATAGATGGGAACACAGTAGCATATAATCTGTATTTTTTGTAATATACAAAGTATCTTTCCTGTAAAGCATATGTAGTAAGGAGGTTTCGAATGATACAGTAAGGTATGAACACGACGTCTTTTATATCTCGACGTTTGAACAATTACTATATGTGCAGCCACGACGTATTCATGCGCACACATGGGATAATTATCACAGGAGCTAATTTATTGACAAACCAAAATTTAAATAAAATCCACGCAATTTGCCCACGCAACTCAAAATGCTATCTAATATTTCTTGATATAGTAGGGCATTTTATTCTGAAATAACCCCCTACACGTTGGCATTGACCCATTCTGAATTTGCAACCACACTGTCACATTTAATAGATGGAACACAGTAGCATATAAATCTTTATTTTTTGTAATATACAAAGTATCTTTCCTGTAAAGTATATGTAGTAAGGAGGTTTCGAATGATACAGTAAGGTATGACAACGACGTCTGTTATATCTCGACGTTTGACCAATTACTATCTGTGCAGCCGTGACGTATTCCTGCTTGGGATTGTGCTAAATAGAACAATACCCCATAACACATAACAATACCCCATAAAACATAACAATACATCATAACACATAACAATACCCCATAACACATAACAATACCCCATAACACATAACAATACCCCATAAAACATAACAATTCCCCATAAAACATAACAATACCCCATAAAACATAACAATACACCATAAAACATTTGCTATCATGCTTACATGTATACCACAGCGGTGTCATTTTAACTCGGATTACTGTATGTGCTACTGCAACAGATGCAACCTGACTGTTATTTAATAGTTTGTAACAACCTTCCTAGTTATAAAAAAATCAAGAAGTCTGTAGGTAAAAAGCTGCTTAATAACGTTCGTTGCATTTATTACAACATGGGTATGCAAGTAACACAAAAATATATTTACATATTTTTAATTAACACTCAAGTGTTTAAATTTTATATTATTTGCAAACATGTGTTTGGTTTAGCCAGTTCATTATTTTTTAACAATTGTTTTTTTTCCATATTTCTCTCCCTGTTAAAAAACACACACAAAAACTCAGTTTATTTCGCTCAACACATACAATATGTGAAAATAGGTTCACAAAATGAAATACAAAATTGCAACACAATTTGAAATACATATGTACGTATGTATATCCGCGTTCACAGATGGTTCTCGTCAGAACTGTGTACTGTAAAAGTACGTTTTTGGCTGGATTTTGATTTTGGCTATTTTGGCTGTCAACCACTATTGTGCCAATTCTAAAAACGGCCAATAAAAAGACTTGCATATGACTAAATCTTTATCCCCTCAAAATAAGACTGATCAAATGCAGTGCTTAAATACTTCCATTGAACTGATAAAAATATGTGAAAAATTCCAAAATACAATTACAAGATGTATGCGAAAAACAACCATAGCAACCCCCAATACTTGTATGGTCTATATAACTATATTTTTTGTGTTGAATATTTGGTGGCAGAGTACAATGAACGATAACATGAACTTTCTCCAAAAAGTGCATTACATGTATGTATACAGCGACTTAAAAATAATGTGTGAACACTATCTTATAGGGACAAACACAAAGCATTACATGTATGTATATAGCGACTTAAAAATAATGTGTGAACACTATCTAATAGGGACAAACACAAAGCATTACATGTATGTATATAGCGACTTAAAAATAATGTGTGAACACTATTTAATAGGGACAAAAACAAAGCATTACATGTATGTATATAGCGACTTAAAAATAATGTGTGAACACTATCTAATAGGGACAAACACAAAGCATTACATGTATGTATATAGCGACTTAAAAATAGTGTGTGAACACTATCTAATAGGGACAAACACAAAGCATTACATGTATGTATATAGCGACTTAAAAATAGTGTGTGAACACTATCTAATAGGGACAAAAACAAAGCATTACATGTATGTATATAGCGACTTAAAAATAATGTGTGAACACTATCTAATAGGGACAAACACAAAGCATTACATGTATGTATATAGCGACTTAAAAATAATGTGTGAACACTATCTAATAGGGACAAACACAAAGCATTACATGTATGTATATAGCGACTTAAAAATAATGTGTGAACACTATCTAATAGGGACAAACACAAAGCATTACATGTATGTATATAGCGACTTAAAAATAATGTGTGAAGACTATCTAATAGGGACAAACACAAAGCATTACATGTATGTATATAGCGACTTAAAAATTGTGTGTGAACACTATCTAATAGGGACAAACACAAAGCATTACATGTATGTATATAGCGACTAATGTGTGAACACTATCTAATAGGGACAAACACAAAGCTGCTACACAAGCACAACACATTTTCTCGCCATTATTTTCATAACGAAATTAGGTGAAAATTGATTCACAATGTAATATGAATATAGATTAAAGTGACTTTGTCAACGAAAATTTGGATTCCTATTGCACTTTAAATTATATTATATAATAGAAATGCATTATACTATGACATGTGCATTTAATAAATAAAAACTTATATAAGACACAATGCGATATTTGATAAAAACAAGTCAGCAAAAAAGTATGAAAAATTAAAACCCTAAGATCGAACTCACGACTTAGGAGTCATACGAAGTAATGACAGTAGACAGCTCTTTAACCAACTGCCCTATCATGCTTGGTAAGGTGTCGTGTGTAAACTATGGTTATACAAATTACTCACAATTCTGACGTCACAATGTAAACATGAACAGGGCCAAACAAACACGACCCATACTATATATTGATTTTTATCTCAGAATGCGTCCACTCTTTTTTCACTATATATATACCCTGTTTTAACTGTTATTTTATGACAGTATTAATATCAAACTTTCAGAATTTTAAAAGAAATTGCCCCCCCCCCCCCCCCCCCAGAGGTTCTTTTTGATGACATAGTCCCTTTAAATATAAGGGAAGTGAAACTCCAGCTGCAGCTATTTTATTAGCAGCACAATATACGTCATTTACGGCAAGTGACCAATCGCCAAAAAACAACACAACACAATACAAAAACACGTAACAAAAAACTGAACTATTGAGAAACACCATTTAGGATGTCCGACTTAAAACAGTCGTTTATTTTAATCTTTTAGTAGTCAAACTGCAATAAAAATGTATTTAGTACGCGTGTTGCACTTAACAGTTTTCAGTCTCACCATTCTGTGTGCGTTATTTTAATACATCACTGAAGTTTGGTATGTAATCACAAAATGGTACTTTTTGTATGTTTTATTTATATACCGTATCCCATATCATATGTCATATGTTCTTATAACTTTTTTATATTAACATGAATTAAGACAATAGCTGTACGTTGTAAAAATTCAGACCATAACCACATTGAAGTCTTTTCGCACTAAAATCGTCCGATCATCAACTATTTAAACATCTCGACTATATAATATTTCAAATCAAAGTATTTGCATTACACAGAAAAAAGGTGTGAGTGCTGGGGATCGAACCTCAGTATTAAAGGATTTCTGGCTAAACTCTAGGCACGACTCTCTTATCTATTATCACTCTATAGATATGTAAGGGAATTCTAAAATATCAAATATGAGAATAGAAATATTTGATAATTTTGCACTTCAAACACTTTTTTTTTTCGATTTCAGTTGCTGAGATTTTCATTCATGTCACATTGTTTCGAATATGTTTAGCTCACCTAAGCACAACGTGTACAATGGTGTGCTATTCTGGTCAGTCACAGTCCGTCGACCGTCGTTGTCGTCGTCCGTCGTCGTCAACAATTTACTTGAAAAAAATCTTCTCCTCTGAAACCGCTTGGTGGAAATCAAACAAACTTGGTATGAATGTTCCCTGGATGGTCCTCTACCAAAATACTTCAAATTATTTTGATTCGTCAAAAACATCGCCGCCAGGGGGGCGGGTCCTTTTTTATTATTGAAAACTTCAAAAATCTGCTCTGAAACCGCTTGGTGGAAATTAACAAAACTTGGTATGAATGTTCCTTGGGTGGTCCTGTACCAAAATACTTTAAATTATTTTGAGACGTTAAAAAAAACATGGCCGCCAGGGGGCGGGGGCTTTTCCTTATATGGCTATATTGAAAACTTAAAAAAATCTTCTTGTCAGAAACCACTGGTTGGATTTTGAAATTATTTCACACAAATTTTCCTTGGATGACCCTCTACCAAAATACTTCAAATTATTTTGATACGTTAAAAAACATGGCCGCCGAGGAGCGGGACCTTTTTCCCTATCAGTCTATATTGAAAACTTAAAAAATCTTCTTCTGAGTAACCACTGGTTGGATTTCGAAATAATTTCACCCAAATGTTACTTGGGTGACCCACTACCACCATACTTCAAATTATTTTGATACGTTTAAAATCATGGCAGTCAGGGGGCGGGACCTTTTTCCTTATATGGCTATATTGGAAACTGTAAACATCTTCTTTTGAGTAACCACTGGCTGGATTTCGAAATAATTTTACAGAAATGTTCTTTGTGTGACCGTCTACCAACTTCCTTCAATTTATTATGATTTGTTAAAAATCATGACTACCAGGGGACATAGTAGTTTTCCTTAAATGGCTTTATTCAAAATATTATATAACCTATGGTGGCATAGAACTGCCTTATGATAACTACTTAAGGTTCGCAAAAATGTTCGTGTTACCACTAAAGTTTCGTGTTATTTATCTTATATCTTAACAGTGTTTGCGAATTGTTTTTTGAAGTAAGATATTTATTTGCTTAATGAAAAACAGGCCTGAAACTGCCCTGAACTGACATTAGAATTTTAGTAAATAAAAACTTATGTGGTATAACAAATATTAACTAGTTAAAATTTGCGTTGTAAGATAATTATCATTATAATATTCGTGTTAGATAACTGGCAAGACGAATTGGTTTGCGAATACATTTGCGATACGTGAAAATTAAGTGGTAACACAAATATTATCTAGTTAGTATTCGCGTTGTCAGATAATTATCATGATATATTCATGTTAGTAAGATAATGCGGACGACCTCGCGCACAAATTAAGTGGTAACACGAATATTATCTAGTTAAGAATCGCTTTGTCAGATTATTATCATGATAATATTTGTGTTAGTAAGATAATGCGGAAGACCTCGCACACCAATTAAGTGGTAACACGAATATGATATAGTTAAGATTCGCGTTGAAAGATAATTATCACATAATATTCGTTTTTGGAAGGCAATGAAGACCTCGCGCCGAATTAAGTGGTAACACGAATATTATCTAGTTAGGATTCGCGTTGTCAGATAATTATCATGATAATATTCGTGTTAGTAAGATAATTCGGAAGACCTCGTATCCCCAAGAAAATGTATCTAATGTAAGTTCTGGGCCCATACAGGCCATTTAGTATAATAATAAAATATCGTGCAGAAAAATATTCGCAAACGGTATCTTAATAACCAGATAAATATCATAATAAAAAAGTGGTAACACGAATCTGTTCGCGAACGCTAAGTAGTTCACACGAATGTTTTCGCGAACCTTAATTGGTTATCGTATGGCAGTTCAATGCCTCCATAATAACCACTATCTGGCGTTTGAAATAATTCCACAGAAATGTGCAATTTTGATTCATTAAACTCAGATGAGCGACACAGGGCCATTTCGGCCCTCTTGTTTTTAGCTCACCTGAGCACAAAGTGCTCATGGTGAGCTTTTGTGATCGCCCGTTGTCCGTCGAGCGTGCGTGATTGTGCGTTCGTCGTCAACTTTTCATTCAAACAACATTTCCTCCTAAACCGATTGACAGATTTTCACCAAACTTCACAGGAAGAATCCTTGGGTGGACCTCTTTCAAAGTTGTTCAAATCTTTCCGGTCCGCTGCATATGTAGGTCACCATAGCTAAAAATAGATTTTAAAAGTGAAAACCTTAAAAATTTTCTCCTATAAAATGTGACATCCTCTAGTGGTGTTCTACAAAGATTGTTCAAATTATGCCCATATGGTAAAACGGGCGACGCCCCAGGGGTCACATGGTTTTTATAGAATATATAGCAAAATGACTTTAAAAATCTTCTCTGAAACCGTAAGGCCCAGAGATTTCGTATTTGGTATGTATCATCCTATAGTGCTAATCTACAAAGTTTGTTCAAATTATGCCCCTGGGGTTAAAACGGGCCACGCCCTGGGGGTCACATGGTTTATATAGAATATATAGCAAAATGACTTCAAAAATCTTTTCCTCTGACACCGCAAGGCCCAGACATTTCTTATTTGGTATGCATCATCCTATAGTGGTCCTCTACAAAGTTTGTTCAAATTATGCCCCTGGAGTAAAAAGTGGCCACACCCTGGGGGTAACAAGGTTTGTATAGACTTATATGGCAAGTGGACTTTAAATCTTCTCCTCTGAAACCGCAAGGCCTAGAGGTTTCATATTTTATGTGCAACATGGTATAATTGTCCTCGACAAAGAAAGATCAAATTATGCCCGTGCAGTAAAAAGAAGCCTCTCCCCGGGGTCACATGGTTTAGACATGTATGAAAAGTGGGCTTTAAAAATCTCTCCTCTGAAACTGCAAGACCCAGAGGTTTCATATTTGACATGAAACATTGTATAGTGGTCCTATCTTGTTATAATCCATTAGGATGCCTTAAACTCTGGTGAGCGACATAGGAACATCATGGGCCCCTTCTTTTAGTTGTTACTGGACCATAAGTGTTATTTCATTTTGTAGTGTCCAGAACGTTGCTATTCTGTAGCCCTGGTGGTTAGCGCCAACCCGTTGAGTAATTAAATTGTAGTTCAAATGGAAATCATTTAACATAGTATTTTATTATATTATTGTATGCTTTGCATTACTTTATGGCGTTAGCTTTTATTGACATGTGCTTGCATTGTAATTTATTTTTGAACAAGTATGGTATTGGGCGAACCCATAAACCGGTTTAAACTCCTAAAGCTCTGCATTGGCCGTTCCAAGGCGGTGACCCCAGTTGTATTTATGTGTTTGGTGTTTTTGTTTCTGGTGTTGTAAACTTGTTGTATAGGCAATCGCAACAATCTTGCCCTGACTTAATAACCTGAAGTTGCTAATATGAAATCCAGTTGGAATTGTATTATATTGTACATATTTATATATTCTTTTCATTTCTTTTTGGTATACAATTTTGAAAGTTGCAAATTCGCCAATCTGTGAATTGGCGCCTGTGTATGATCATTTATTCTGGCCTCAGAACATGTGGTGGGACAGGACAGCGCTATGAATGCATTTGCCCAATTGATTAAGTGCTGGTGTTGAATTATAAACTCTATTGGCAAATGTAATAAATGTTAGAAATATGAAACATTTAGTCGGCGAAACATGACTCTTTTGAAACTAACTGGCAGTTAAAAAACATAAAATTAATACTTTGTATTTACAATGACGTTGCCTTTAAACAGCTTTCATTGAGAATAGATGAATAATTAATAATAAACTTTGACACACTGTCTTATTATGTTGGCTTCTAATGTCTTCTTTTCGTTGTTGGAATGGTAATAAAACAGTGTAAACCGTGCATGTGGCCTTGTCACATACTACATTGCCTAAATATGACTATGCATAACGTCAAATAATGGAACAACCATTAATAATATGAGGCGTGTCGTGGGAAAACCGGGCTTAATGCATGTGCGTAAAGTTTCGTCCCGGATCAGCCTGTGCAGTCCGCTTTTATGATATTTTCTGTTTCAATGAAGTCTCTTCAAAACATAAATCCACTGTAGGCGGAAAGGGCCGTCCCGAATTAGCCTGTGCGGAATCCGGAACGACACTTAACGCACATGCATTAAGCCCGGTTTTCCCACCAAACCGTTTTATTCGCACCCATTTTTTAAAGTTCTTCCTATTACGCACATTGATTACGACAGTTAATTAATAGCTATGTATTCGTTTTAATCATACATTTAAGACATGCTCTGTTTCTCTAGTTATTATTTTACTTCCTTAATTTATTGAAGTGTCATAAAATATTTATCTCTCTATTATAACTGTTTCTTAAATTTAATGTAAGAATACTTCATTTTCAGCTATTGATAAATGTTGCACAAAGCCTGCTGTTATGAGTGCATAAAACCGCTGGAACGATAAACATTTCAGATTCCTGATTGACCATACTTAAACTGAGTGCGTGTTTTCTTTGCTATGTAAATGGTGTTGTGTTCTATACGTGGTCAATGGACCAGTTGTCTCGAACAATTGTCGTATTTTAAACAGCAGTTTGTTTGATTGTTGTTTTTTCTCCGTTACTGATGCATCCACAGCTTCAGGTCTCTTTTACAGTTGAAATCGCTATTTAAAAGTTGCTTGCTGTATTCAATTATATAAACATTCTGTTCTTGTTTTTGTTTTTCCTCTCCTCCATGCCGGTTACTACTAACTTGCAAAATTACATGTTTCCTAAATTTCTTTTTAAAGCTACCTACCGGTATATCTGAATTATAATTGTGAGCAAAAGCAGCAGTCAGCAGTGTACATTGCTGCATCACCAATAGACTTTGTTTAACACGATCGTCTTTCGAAATGTAAATTAAAATATACTCAAATATATTAATTTATATATTTTTTTTTTTTTTCAGATCGCATGACAAGTGTTGGTAAATAATTCCTGAACTTGTGTTGTTTTACCTAAAGTATTGAAATTGAAATCGGATTTATGTAATATGTTAGCGCTTTGATACGCGTAATACTAGTATTGAATCCAGCTGTCAGGTTATAATTATTCGCATAATATACAGCATAAATCTGAACCAATATTGCGATCATATTTACGTTGTACGATTCATTGAAAGGCAAATTCAATCCTTCGTCTATAAATATACATTTTGCAAGGAAAAGATTCAATGAATGAGTAAGTGAATATAAATTTAATTTGTCCATAGCAGATTGTAGCACATAACACAGTGACATGGTGTAAAACGAACAAACACATAATTTAAATATTGATATAAATAAAAAGGAGCACACAGACATTGGGTGTTCGACACCTCACGATAATATTTGTTAATTAATAACACACTGTTCAACAATTTAACAAACTGAATAATAAGATAGTCGTCCTGACAATGCAATACAAGAGAAAATGCTGTTTATTTCTTAAAACATATTGTCATACAGTACGTCATAATGTAGCCTTATATGCATTTATTTGAGACACGTGTAAAGTTTACATATTGTGCGTTTCTAGTCACTAACACAACCTGGAGATTTTTCAACCTCTTTTGTTCCGAACGACTTTCCAGCCCAGAATGGGTACATGCTGTACGGGGAAATCTTATCAGCGGAGTTTCCCATGGGGCTATACCCAAACGAGGAGCCCATTGAAAATCCCGGTAGTAAATGTTGGTATGGCATTGTTAACGCCAGTCGGTGTCCAGCTGCACCACCCCAGGCGTAACGCATGTTGCTAAGCGTACTGGCGGCTGAGTAAGCGGAAATGGGTGAAAATGCTGATTTAAATATGGAACTCTGCAAATGGTTTGTCATGTGGTTGTTAGACAGTCCTGCGTAGAGCATGCCACTCGCGTTGTTCTCCTCTTGTCTCTGGGTCACCACAACCTGCTCAATGGCTTGAACTGTGTCTCCACCACAGCCCTGCAAAATTAATTCTAAAACGTTTCTTTTCTTGTGTGGAAATATTCTGCACAGAACATCGATAGGCTGCTGTGGCTTTTTTGAGCCATTTTGTGACTGTGCAATATTCAACAGCCAGTTTTCAGAAAGACGTCCATTTCTGTCGTATACACTTGGTAGGTCTTCAAAGGTCGTGGGTTGCTGCGTTTTGGATGTGCTTGGTGATCGGTTGCCGTGGTAACGCCTGTCATCACTGTACGAAGGAGAAATTGACCTTGAATCGTCTGAGGACACCGACAAACGACCGGAATCTTCTTTCTGCTCCACCTTTTGCCTTTTTGGACCTGTAAATAAAATTACATTTAAAAAAAAAAATATTTACATATATGTAAATTAATACATGGTGATGCGGAAGACTTCAGGCGGACAACAAAGTTTCTCCTTGCAACTGGACTGACCGTGTAGCAGCGAACGAGAAGAAGAAGAATGTAAGTTAATTTCTACATTATAATAATAATTTATAATACTAATAAATAAATTCACACACGGGGACCACATGTTGATAAATAAATTAATAAATTAATGTATAGTATAACCGTACTTAAATATAACATATACTTTAATATTGAATTATGATGCATATACATTTAATACATAAATTTATATTTCCTAGTTAGATATAAGCGTTTATGAGTAAATGTTAACGTTGATTTTTAAAATACTTTCACACAAAATTTGAAATACATTTTATAAAAGTCTTAAAATGTATCTGAAAACATTTATCAAGACATTATTATTCGCAAATAGTTTTAATGCACTGAAAGATGTTCCCCTTAAAACATTGCGAACATTACAAGAAAACTTAAACATTTCAAAAATATATTCTCAATTAACAGTTTACATGCAGTACGACATTTACACAAATATCAAGTGAAAAGGCAAAGATGATTTAAGTTGAAAGAGCAAACACTTTCTTCAAATAAACTACCCATCGATTTCCGTGGTCGTTTACAGTTAAGTTTTAACTGCTGTGGTTTAAATGAGAAACTAATAAATCAATTTATTTAGTACTCAGAAGGTTTGAAAATACTGAACCCAAAAATTAAGCATATCGAAGTTAGTAAATGTTTTGTACAAGACAACTAATAGTTTAATTTGTACGCAAACGGGCAATACAATAGAGCGAAACACTAAAAGCCAGAAAGTATCAGCGTATTGTATCATTACCTGCAACATGATGATGATGATGATGATGATGATAATAATAATAATACTAATAATCATAATAATAATAATAATAATAATAATAATAATAATAACAATAATAATAATAATAATAATAATAACAACAATAGTAGCAGTAGTACTAGTAGTAGTAGTAGCTAATACTACTAATTAGCATAATGCTAATACTAATAATAATTATTACAATGGCAATATCTAAAGATACAATACTTTAATTCAAATGTTTGTATCAGATTAACTCTTTTTTTTGTCAGATGAGCCTATATAAATACAGAGAAACAGTTAATAAATAAGGGTTTATTTTATCACTTTACTAGCGAAGATAAATTTATGTGCACTAGTAGTACGCTCTAGTAGATATTTGTATTACCATCTGAACGCAATGTCTGTAGTTTGATGAATAGGCAATGAGTGAAAGGCAAGAGTATATTGACTGAAACCTTTATTAATGATACAGTTTCCTTACGGGGTTACATGCAAGCATACTTGTTAGTATTTTATAATATTTGCATTCTAACAAATTTACCGTTTGTTAGATGGAGCAAATGAAATTAAACCACACAATGACACACACAAAACCTCAACATCTCTTACACACGGATAATAAAACAGTTTTTAAATCACAATACATACCCGGAGGAGAATCTGTTTCCGGCTCGTCCTCAGCCTTAACTTTCTGTGACGCATCAGATAGCTTGGCGGCCTCGGGAAACATGGTGGCGCATTCAGGGTTGATCTGCAGGAGCCCGGAGGGTCCGTACAGCACTCCCATCTCTCTCGCTTCGTTCTCTTCCTGCGCCTGCTGACGACGAAGGGCAACTTGGGCGGCCATGACCCTCTGTCTTTCCGCGATGAGGGTGCATTTGGCGCACAAGCAGTCGCGCCATCGGCAGTAGCGCTTGTGGCCCTTCAGAGCGGAAACCACGCCGTGGTTCCGGCAGCGCGCACATTTGGGCGTCCTTGGGTACCTATCAGCCGCCGACCTAAGTAATCCTCCGTCAGCAGTACCGTTGATATTTCCTCCGTCAGTACCGCTGCGTTCTTCATCAGATGACGATGACATTTCTTATAGTTGCGTGTTTCACTGGTAATTGTCATATACTGATCCACAGAAAAGGCCCTCCAGACTTTCTTAAACGTTTTCAGTACGATTTACTCTTTATACTTTTTCACCAAAGATGTCACTCATACGCTCGCGACGGGTTATAACTAAATAAAAGTCACATTAGCACCAACTCTTAAACGCACGCTTAGCACCGCCCCACTCCACCCCTTTCATTGCCCTCATATAGCTGTATTTCACACTGTCTGTTTAAATGTTCACAACCGTTAATCGATCATCCGGTCCACCCGACTGCGTTAACCAATAGGAGGAAGCCCACTGTCGTTGAAGCCCATACCACGACCACAGGTGTCGGGTTTCACAACGATTAAACATCTTTTGTCGGAATGCATGAACGTAAAAGTGTTATAATATGAACACGTTCATTTATCATTGAAATCGGTCTCAAGCAAAACCTGAAGCAATTTGAAACAAGGCAATATCAGTAGCGGTTGTTTACACTATACCCCTCCACTACAACTGGAATCAATCCGACAAAGGAGACAATTGAAGAATAAATTTAATAATTACATTTCTAACATCTATTTACTTATTACGAATGAATAAAAAATTAATATGTTTGAAATGATAAATTGACTGTGCATATAAGCTTGCCACCTAAAATGCGGAAAAGAATTTTAAACCGTTA